>CM057338.1:673666198-674290289 GCA_030015575.1 Agapanthus africanus | reverse complement strand
TTTTCGTATTGGATTTGACATTTGTGTTTCACCATGACTCCGATGATTGCGAGATACTTGACGGGGTTTTGTTTTTGAGTTATATGCTCATTGTTCATGCGCATTTATTGCGCTATGATGCGTTTTATGTATTGATGATTTTGGAGCCCCGACGACTTAGACTTTTTATTGAAATGTTTTAGTATTGAGGGGTTTAAATTTAAATTCGGGGACCGAATTTATTTAAGTGGGAAAGATTATAACATTTCAAAAAGATAAAATATTATTTTTTGGGAATTTTTATAATTAAATAATAAAATATTGAATATTTTCATAAGGCGGTATAATTAAATACCGATAAATTGGAAAAAATTTGGAAAATTATGGAAATTACTAAAATGAGGGTGCTTTATTGGATTTATGCAAATTATGAAGTTTTACGATTTATTTGACACCAATTTAGTGCTAATCGCGATTAAAAATCGCTAATCGGGTTTTAAGCGTGTTTGGTGCAAAACATACACAAGTCTTTTTTTTCACTTGTTACATTTCTTATCATGGAATTCTTCATGATTCTTACATGGTAGTAAATTAAAGAGAAGAGGAGAAAAGGAAAAGAAAAGAAAAAGAAAAGGATATGAATATAGTATTTGGTATGGGTGAGAAAGAGAAAGGTGAGGGGTTATCTTTGACTTGCCATCCTCTCATCTCACCATTTTCCTCACGCTCTCTCCTCTCCCTCACTCTCTTGCTGATGCTGCTGCTGCCCTCACACCCTCCCCCTCTTCAACCCTCTCAAACTCCATTAAAATCACCTCAAAACCCAACACCCATTTCAATAAAAAGATGCACAAGCTCACTAGCTACACCATGGACCAAGAAAGCTTGCATTTTGGACACTTGGGGAAACAAAAGAATTTTCTTGAGTTGCCAAATGAGGTATTTTCTGAACCATCAGCTTAGTATTTCCATTGCTTTTGAATCCATGTCAAATTAGAACCGATATTGTGTGGTTTTGGGAAGTTTGAAAACTTGAGTTGAGGATTAGGGTTTTAGTTGAACCCAAAGTTGAAATTAAGGTTATTAGAGGATATACAACCCCTGTGGTGATTGATTGGAGACCCAAACCAGAGACTAGAACCCCGGAATACAGATTTAGAAACCCGATATCGGAAGAATTATAGATTTTTTAGTGTATTTTTAAGTCTGCTAACACCCGGAACCTCTGAAAATTATTTTGCAAGGACAGAGACACCAGTAGGAAACCTAGAACCCCCCACTGAAACCCTTGCCCCTATCTCCCAATTCAGGCTGCAAATAAAAGCTTTCTGGCCACAAATTGCGGCCAGACCTGGGTTATTAGGTCTCGTTCTTGTTCTGTAGTTCCTAGACTTGTAAACTAGACCCTTGGCATATGCAGAATAGACCAAATTGACCTAGGGTAAAATCTGGGGCCTTTTTCAAGAGTTGCTGTTTTGATTCGGGGTTTTTTTTTTTGCGTATTTTATATTCTGGATTTTTGTGATTTGTGACGTATTCGGTCACTTGACGTTTGTACCTCGAAATCGAGTGTTAATTGTGTTAGTGTATATGCCCTAGAGGCTATTACTGTATCATACTAGCTTGTATATTACTTAATGGAAGCTTGGGATATTCACAGTTGTATATACAATCTTGCTCGAAATGGTAGTATGCTACTTGGTTTGTCTCTGCTTTAATATGTGCATGTGTTTCTTTTAGCATATTGCTGGTATACATATTAGTAGAGCCCTTAGGATCTTTGCTTGATTACCAGCGTTGTGATGGCGCTCGCACTCGTGGGAGCTGGGTAATCTATAAGCACATCCTTATACAGGTCCCTGGTCGTTGGACTATCGAGACAGGGCATCGATACTCCGGAGTAGACTAGCGTATGCGCTTCTCATCCCAGTGTGGGAGACGGTCTGTCCCACAGCCGTTAGTACGTCGTACTTGGGATAGTATGCGGGTGCTCGTTAGGTTACGAGTACACTGGACAGGACTCGTCGGGAACTGTTGGTTGGTAATATACCTATCGTCAGTTATCAGTTCCCAGGTGACATGAGTACAGCTTAGTCCGCTGACTTGACACTGTCACTTCGCCTCGAGTGTGTTCCCACTGCACTTTGATTACTACCCTACCACGGCTCAAAGGAGTCGTGCAAACAGGTAGTTTTTGGGTGCAGTCCCGAAGCACTTGGAGGCAGTGACGGTTAGACAGGATTCGTCTCTCCCGGTATTGGGGGTTGACATCGCGCTGTGTCCAGGAGAGCCATTACACGAGTAGTCCCTGGCCAGGGCAGGCGAGATATACTGGTAGGTTTCCAGTGTTATCTCAGGGTGTTCTGGGCTACACTCCGACACGACTTGTACCGCTATTAGGGGACTGACGTTCACCGCCCCCCTAGGCCCGCCATGCGATGTATCAGACGAACAGACCGGACTGTACGGAGACTGTCACATACAGGCTCAGTAGGAGTGCAGATGGGGTTCACCTCGTCAGTCTTCTTATCGACATCTACCTGGGGACCGTTACGTACAGCTAGTGCCACTTGCGGTCTGTGGTTAAACCCACTGCCAGCGTAGTGTCGAGTCTTTAGAGTCCCACACAGAGAGCTATTCGCCTTTAGGCAAAATGAGTAGAGGTCGCATGGTTTTGCGACAGGGTTCGTTCGCATCCGCGCACTTGTGCACGTTTGCTGTCCGGACAGTTTATACTAGCGGGCTTTGGTTTAAGCCGGATCCTAGTATATGATTTGAGATTGGTTTTTCTCAGGGTATTCGTGTTCCTCGGATCACGAATGCGGGTGCGTATGCACAGTTGCTTGAGATTGGGGGAGAGGACCTTGTTTAGGGTTAATGGCTATTGTCATTTTATTAACCCTATTGCTTTTGTGTGTATTATAGTTAATTGATAATTAGCTTAATAGTTGTGCATGGTTGTTGTTGACAATTTGACTTCATTGACTTGTTGACCAAGGTTGACACTTTGACCATCATCATTTCTTTTGGAAGATGCTCTTTGATCTTTGCAAAATTGAAATGATAATGGTCATGTCATGATTTACCATGACAATTTTCAAGCTAATTATTGAATTAAAATAATGCACACATATTAGTGAGAATGGCTCACTAATAATTCATTCTCTCATATCATTTCTCTCTCTTGTTCATCCTCTCCCTCAAGCTCTCTCCCTCTCATGTGTTGAGAAACAAAAAGCTTGAGAAAAACCTTCACTTGATCTTCTCTACTCTCTTCTAGGGTTCAAGTCTTAGCATTTCTTGCACTCTAGTTACTCCTAGCTTGGAGTTGAAGCTAAAGGTCGAGGCTTTCGGGTGGATCCTTCTTTGACGGGAGAAGACAAGCAAGGTGACCTCTTTCTACCATTCCTAGGAGCAAGGAGAGAAGGACTTTGAGCTCAAGGTATAACCTTTCCATCACTTAGCTACTTTGTAGTTAGCTTTAGCAAGTTTATGTTTAGCAAAGATCCTTAAAGCTTCGTCCATGTTTCCTATAGTTGATAAAAATCCAATTTTTATATGTTTTCCGCCTCCCCGTAAGCACTGGGGTGGGCAACGTGGACTTACAGTGGTATCAGAGCCTAACTAAACCTAAACTACCTAAGTAGTTAACTGTAACGAAGTTTCGAAACCGGAAAATCGAAAAACCAAACTCGCAAAACCCTAAGTTTCTGTTAATTTTTTTTCTGGTCAAAATAAAATTTGTTATACACCAAAAATTATCTCAGGGTTTTGTTAAGAACACCACCAAAAACGAGACAGAGAGTCGACCAAATGGGCGCGGATCCGCGGCACTAGGAAGCTATTGCGCCGCGCATCCGCGGCCATCTTGTCTCTTCTCTACCTCGATTTTGGTGCAGTGTGTTCCTGTGTTGGTTTTGGGATTTTTAGGATATGTTATATGTGCCCAGATTTTCCAGAACTAAAATTTACTTTTGGGGGCCTATAAATCCGTATTTTTTCGGAACTTCACTACACTTTAACTATATCGGTTATATCTATGATGCTTGTATGTATTGAACGTCGGCTAATCGCTATAAGTCGATTAGTCAGGGTTATACATCTCTGTGATCTGTGATTGTTATTGGTTTGTGGATATGAATGGATTGGATTGTCGCGGGTGAATAGCCGGGGTGGATGTGAGATGAGCGTTATTTTTCTTTCATTCATTTGTAACATGTAAATTGATGTAATAATATTATTTGTATGGCCGCACAACCGGGTCGGGGTTGTAGCCGTCATTGTATAATTCTTTTTACTGTTTTTGCTCCTAGGATAGACCCATGGAGGGGGTGCACAAACTACCGGGTATCTCAAAGTGCCGAGTGGCCTACTCACGGTGGTGAGGGAGGTTGCTTCGCTTCAGGTGCTTGGCGGGTAGTTTGCCGCACCCGTAGGGGTCTTGGGTGGGGTTTTGGCTATTCACCGCGACCGTGTAATCCGCTTTACGTTGCAGGCTCGAACGCATTGCGGATTCCTAGTATATCCAATGTATTCATCTGTGATCTGTAATGTCTATCATTGCTATATATATATAATAACTATTTAGGCGTTGCTTATGTTTTACAGCCGCGCTAGCCCAGCCCCCGCTCTGTCGTTAGTTAAGTAACCTAACGGGTGATGACGGGGCCCCGTGGCGAATGCGAATGGCATAAGCGTACGTCATATTTTGGTTGTTTTCTGCAATGGTAGGATTAAATGATGGGACGCATTAAAAGAACTAATGCAAGAAATAAACCAAGTAAAAGTCGATTGGAACACTTTGAAAACCACTCGGTTCTTTTCAAAACTAAACTTTTAAACGCGGAGCTTGAACCACTCCTTTTAAAAGCTATCTCGTTCCATCGATTATATCAAGTTCACTACGTTCACGGTTTCGCCAAAACCATTCGTAGCCCTCCGTCATTCCACATGAATGGTCAAAAGTATTCAAGCTATGTATTTTGGCCAAAGTCAAGGCATAGTGATTGGTAGCGTTTGGGTATTCATGTGCAGCATAGATAGATGCGTTGATTTAGGACAGTCGTGCTGCCATTTTGGCCAAAGTCAAGGGTAGGTACGGGTGGGTCCAAATTAACCAGGAGAATGACGGGTAGAAATTGACATGTGACTTATGATATTTTGGCCAAAGTCAAGGTCATAAGAGCATGGGGCAAAAATCCACATCGGGAGTTTCATAAGTACTGAAACTTGCTAGCTTTGCATACCATTTGGAGTGTGATGATTCTGGTAGGATTCCTTTGGTTTTATCACGCGATGATATTTGGATCCCGATCCTACTGTGAGTGTATGCTACTCCTCGGGAAAACTCTCACTTAACGATCAATGCTATAAACCTAGTAGGTGCCTAGAAAGGTGTTAGCGGGGCTACGCCCACAGGGAAAAGGGGTTACTTAATTAAGGAACTTCGCGAAAGCGTTGGAAAACCTCCCTCGAAGTACCGACACTGGCCTGGCTGAACGGTTAAGCAAGTATTGTACGGTGAGAGTAATCCTGACTAATCCTTTCTTTACGGTTTGAGAAGGGATTCGAGAGACAGTGGGAGCCATCCAGTTTAGACAAATTAAAAACCACTCTAAACTTGCAAGAGCATCATGCTAAAGTGTTTCTTTTCTCTCTCCTAATTGCAGCGACCATTCAAGATGACCGGACTTAAGTTATTATTAGATAAAAATAAACTGACAGGGCCAAACTACAAAGATTGGCTCAGGAATGTCAAGATGGCTATCACTTATGACAAGTTGGGGTATATACTTACCACCAAAGCTCCCCCTGTCCCAGGTCCCACCTCCAGCGTCGCGGATGTAGAAATCTGTAAGACATGGGAGATAGATTGCGCGAGGGCCAGATGCCTCGTACTAGCCTCGATGGACAACGAACATCAGAGGAGGCACGAGAATATGGACCTAGAGTCCATATTTCTCCATACAAAAGAACTGTATGGAGAGCAGTCTCGTATCGCAAGATACGAAGTGTCGAAGAAGCTTTTTTCGGCAAGATTGGCCGTCGGATCATCGGTAGCGGAACACGTGCTTAAGATGATTGGCTACATTGAGGAGCTCGCGGACCTTGGGACCACGTTGGAGAATGAACTCTATACTGATTTGATTCTCCAGTCCCTTCCTTCCACTTACGCCCAGTTCATTCTTAACTTCAACATGCAAGGAAAGGAGGTTGAACTTTCCGAACTTCTGAACATGTTGAGGATTGCTGAGGGCACCCTACAGAAGGGTAGGGAGACATCCACTTTGTTTGTAGGAGGATCTTCCTCTTCTAGGTCCAGGGCGAAAGCCAAGGGCAAGAAGAAGAAAGCCCCCGCCAAACCAAGAGGCGGTGTCAGTAAAGTGGATACGAAGGGAAAAGGAAAAGCAACAAAGGTAGCGGGAAAGCTGGTGGGGAAGGAAGAATGCTTCTACTGTCACAGAAGTGGTCACTGGAAACAGGATTGCAAGGCTTGGAAAGCCAGAACACAGGATTTGAAGCGAGTTGCAGCTTCAGCTTCAGGTGTGTATGTTATTGAAAACTGTCTATCAATAAACTCTACTTCCTGGGTATTGGATACCGGATCAGGATCTCATATCTGTAATTCTTTGCAGGCGTTGAGAAAGCGTAGAGTTTTGAAGGCAGGTGATATGACCCTCAGAGTTGCGAACGGTGCTAGCATGAATGCTGAGGCCGTGGGGGACTATCACCTGGGATTGTCAGATGGACATTTTTTGGTTTTGCGTAGTTGTTATTATGTACCAAATGCAACCTGTAATATCATTTCTGTATCTTTATTGTCTAAAGAAGGTTATGAATTTGCATTTGTAAGTAATGTAGTGAACATTCACCTTAATCAAGCTTTGATTGGGTCAGGTACATTGAACAACGGTATATACGTATTAAACCAAGCACAGATTTTCAATGTCCAGAATACACACAAAAGAAAGTCTCCAGAAATCAATAAAACTTTCTTATGGCATTGTAGACTGGGTCACATCAATGAGAGAAGGTTGACTAAGTTACACACAGAAGGATATTTGGATTCATTCGAATATCAATCGTATGCAACTTGTCAATCCTGTCTCAAGGGAAGATGACAAAGACTCCGTTTACTGGACACGGAGAAAGAGCGAGCGAGCTCTTGGGACTCGTACACAGCGACGTGTGCGGTCCAATGTCTACACATGCGCGAAGCGGTTATTCTTACTTCATTACTTTTACGGATGACTTTTCAAGGTACGGTTATGTCTTCTTAATGAAACATAAGTCCGAGGCTTTTGAAAAATTCCAGGAATATAAGAATGAAGTAGAAAAACAAACAGGCAAAAGTATCAAGATCCTAAGATCGGATCGAGGAGGAGAATACTTAAGTGCCGAATTCCTGAATTACTTAAAAGAGAATGGAATTCTCTCTCAGCTTACTCCTCCATACACTCCGCAACATAACGGTGTATCGGAGAGACGGAACCGAACCCTATTGGATATGGTACGGTCCATGATGAGTAATGCCGAGTTGCCGCGATCGTTTTGGGGATATGCGCTAGAATCAGCTGCATACCTTTTGAACCGGGTTCCAACTAAGACTGTGCCTACTATACCATATCAGATGTGGTGTGGGAAGAAACCCTATCTTAATCATATTAAGACATGGGGATGTCCAGCTTTTGTAAAAAAGCAGCATGCGGACAAGCTCGAGGCACGCTCAGTACAGTGCAAGTTTGTGGGGTATCCAAAGAACTCCAAGGGATATTACTTCTATTGCGAAGAGGAACAAAAAGTCCTTGTTTCTCGCCATGCCCACTTTCTAGAACACCAGTTCATAGAAAAAGAATTAAGTGGGAGCGCAATAGAACTGGAAGAAATTCCAAAACCACGAGCTATTACTGAAAGCTTGGTTGATCCAGAGGGTTCAAAAGATCAGGACATTCCCACGCCACTCCGCAGGAGTAGTAGGCAGTCTCATCCGCCCGAGAGATACTACGGTTTTCTCATTGACGGGGATAGAGAGGATTGCATCATAGATTGTGATGAGCCTACTAGCTTCCAGCAAGCCATTCAGAGCGTCGACTCGGTAAAATGGCTGGATGCAATGCGGACCGAAATGGAGTCCATGTACACCAACAAAGTATGGACGTTGGAAATTGCTCCAGACGGGGTAAAACCCGTAGGATGCAAGTGGATCTTCAAAAGGAAAATTGGTGTAGATGGACAGGTTGAGACCTATAAAGCTAGACTGGTAGCAAAGGGTTTTCGTCAGCGGCCTGGTTTGGACTATGACGAAACCTTTTCTCCAGTAGCTATGCTGAAATCCATTCGGATCCTTCTTGCCATTGCTGCCTTCCACGATTATGAGATTTGGCAGATGGACGTAAAGACAGCTTTTCTAAATGTTCATTTAGAGGAGTGTGTCTATATGGATCAGCCAGAGGGTTTCATTCAGAGTGGGAGCAGCGGAAAGGTGTGCAAGTTGCTTAAGTCCATTTATGGACTAAAGCAGGCATCGCGGAGTTGGAACATCTGTTTTGATGAGACGGTCAAGGAATTTGGCTTTATCGAAAATCCAGATGAACCGTGCATCTATTGTAGATTTGTAGCGAGAACTGTGGTATTCCTCGTTTTATACGTGGATGACATTCTCTTAATAGGAAATGACATTCCTATGCTACAATCTGTCAAGGGGTTCTTGTCACACAGGTTCTCCATGAAAGACCTAGGTGATGCCTCATAAATTCTGGGTATCCGGATCTACCGTGACAGATCCAAGAGGATATTGGGACTTTCACAGTCCAGGTACATCGACACCATACTGAAGAGATTCAGTATGGAAGATTCCAAGCGCGGTAATTTACCGGCTTGTCACGGGATCACCCTCTCCAAAGAGATGTCTCCCAAGAATGATTTGGAGAGGGATCGCATGTCTATTATACCCTACGCTTCTGCGGTAGGCTCTATAATGTATGCGATGTTGTGTACCAGACCGGATGTGGCTTTTGCACTGAGTGTAGTAAGCAGGTATCAGTCAAACCCAGGGGAGAAACATTGGATAGCAGTAAAGAACATTCTCAAGTACCTGAGAAGGACTAAGGAGATGTTCTTGGTGTATGGCGGAAAAGTCTTGCAGATTGAGGCCTTTGCTGACTCCAGCTTCCAGAGTGACAAGGATGATTCCAAGTCCATGTCGGGTTTTGTCTTCACCCTCAATGGAGGGGCGGTGTGTTGGAAGAGCTCCAAACAGGAAACCGTTGCTGACTCGACGATGGAAGCGGAATACATCGCTGCATCTGATGCCGCAAAAGAAGCTGTCTGGATGAGGAAGTTCTTGAGAGAACTTCAGGTGGTTCCGTCCATTGTTGACCCAATACCTCTGTATTGCGACAACAACGGGGCTATAGCTTTAGCGAAGGAACCCAGATCCCATCAGAAATCCAGACACATCTTAAGGCGGTATCACCTGATCAGGGAGATCGTGGATCGCCAGGAGATCAAGGTCCGGAGAGTTGCATCAGAGGATAACACAGCAGATCCATTCACCAAGGCCTTGCCCCAGACTCAGTTCGAGCGGCTGATCGAGATGATAGGTCTTCGATACGCCAGTACATGGCCTTAGTGCAAGTGGGAGATTGTTAGTGTATATGCCCTAGAGGCCATTACTGTATCATACTAGCTTGTATATTACTTAATGGAAGCTTGGGATATTCACAGTTGTATATACAATCTTGCTCGAAATGGTAGTATGCTACTTGGTTTGTCTCTGCTTTAATATGTGCATGTGTTTCTTTTAGCATATTGCTGGTATACATATTAGTAGAGCCCTTAGGATCTTTGCTTGATTACCAGCGTTGTGATGGCCCTCGCACTCGTGGGAGCTGGGTAATCTATAAGCACATCCTTATACAGGTCCCTGGTCGTTGGACTATCGAGACAGGGCATCGATACTCCGGAGTAGACTAGCGTATGCGCTTCTCATCCCAGTGTGGGAGACGGTCTGTCCCACAGCCGTTAGTACGTCGTACTTGGGATAGTATGCGGGTGCTCGTTAGGTTACGAGTACACTGGACAGGACTCGTCGGGAACTGTTGGTTGGTAATATACCTATCGTCAGTTATCAGTTCCCAGGTGACATGAGTACAGCTTAGTCCGCTGACTTGACACTGTCACTTCGCCTCGAGTGTGTTCCCACTGCACTTTGATTACTACCCTACCACGGCTCAAAGGAGTCGTGCAAACAGGTAGTTTTTGGGTGCAGTCCCGAAGCACTTGGAGGCAGTGACGGTTAGACAGGATTCGTCTCTCCCGGTATTGGGGGTTGACATCGCGCTGTGTCCAGGAGAGCCATTACACGAGTAGTCCCTGGCCAGGGCAAGCGAGATATACTGGTAGGTTTCCAGTATTATCTCAGGGTGTTCTGGGCTACACTCCGACACGACTTGTACCGCTATTAGGGGACTGACGTTCACCGCCCCCCTAGGCCCGCCATGCGATGTATCAGACGAACAGACCGGACTGTACGGAGACTGTCACATACAGGCTCAGTAGGAGTGCAGATGGGGTTCACCTCGTCAGTCTTCTTATCGACATCTACCTGGGGACCGTTACGTACAGCTAGTGCCGCTTGCGGTCTGTGGTTAAACCCACTGCCAGCGTAGTGTCGAGTCTTTAGAGTCCCACACAGAGAGCTATTCGCCTTTAGGCAAAATGAGTAGAGGTCGCATGGTTTTGCGACAGGGTTCGTTCGCATCCGCGCACTTGTGCACGTTTGCTGTCCGGACAGTTTATACTAGCGGGCTTTGGTTTAAGCCGGATCCTAGTATATGATTTGAGATTGGTTTTTCTCAGGGTATTCGTGTTCCTCGGATCACGAATGCGGGTGCGTATGCACAGTTGCTTGAGATTGGGGGAGAGGACCTTGTTTAGGGTTAATGGCTATTGTCATTTTATTAACCCTATTGCTTTTGTGTGTATTATAGTTAATTGATAATTAGCTTAATAGTTGTGCATGGTTGTTGTTGACAATTTGACTTCATTGACTTGTTGACCAAGGTTGACACTTTGACCATCATCATTTCTTTTGGAAGATGCTCTTTGATCTTTGCAAAATTGAAATGATAATGGTCATGTCATGATTTACCATGACAATTTTCAAGCTAATTATTGAATTAAAATAATGCACACATATTAGTGAGAATGGCTCACTAATAATTCATTCTCTCATATCATTTCTCTCTCTTGTTCATCCTCTCCCTCAAGCTCTCTCCCTCTCATGTGTTGAGAAACAAAAAGCTTGAGAAAAACCTTCACTTGATCTTCTCTACTCTCTTCTAGGGTTCAAGTCTTAGCATTTCTTGCACTCTAGTTACTCCTAGCTTGGAGTTGAAGCTAAAGGTCGAGGCTTTCGGGTGGATCCTTCTTTGACGGGAGAAGACAAGCAAGGTGACCTCTTTCTACCATTCCTAGGAGCAAGGAGAGAAGGACTTTGAGCTCAAGGTATAACCTTTCCATCACTTAGCTACTTTGTAGTTAGCTTTAGCAAGTTTATGTTTAGCAAAGATCCTTAAAGCTTCGTCCATGTTGCCTATAGTTGATAAAAATCCAATTTTTATTATGTTTTCCGCCTCCCCGTAAGCACCGGGGTGGGCAACGTGGACTTACAAATTGGTGGTTTTGAAGGCATGGTCCATAGGTTCTAACCTATAAGCCTTAGCGTGTTGTTTTGGTTTTCCGATATGATTTTAATACGCATTTGCGATTGTGTTATCTATGTAGGTACCTTCACTTGGGTTCATACGATGAAGGAGATGAAGGCGACATCGACACTAACACGCAAGATGCAAGGTAAGTGGATTATATCTATGGGGGAAGTCGGGTGGATGGCGTATAGCACCCCCGCAGTTCGATGTTTAGTATGCTATATATACTATATATATATGATAGCTTTATATGTGACATGGATATTCAAGATGTGATTAAGTGTTCAATGGTTAGATTAGGGTTATTAGAAGTGAACTAGTATAGCTCCTTAGTTGCGAACCCTAGAATAGGTTTACACCTACATGCACACACATGCTTATTCTGTTACACTTGTGTGTATATGGGAATACATATATGTATATACACTTAGGTATGGGACGACGTGTATATATACACGTATACCTATACTCGAATGATGAGGATAGTGGATGATATTTGGAGATGAGTCGATGAGTTTGGGCATGGTGCCATGAGATCGGTGATATGATGTGGTTCGTATTATGGAATACAACGTGAGATGTTAGCGGGCCTTTAGGCGTGTTTTCATACACGCACGTATATCTATATAGATGGTATCGGTTTGTACTAGACTTAGATCAGTACCTCAGATCATGAGATATGATAATAAGGATACCAGATAATTGATGAGATGAATATGATATTTGACCCGTACCCAGATTTGGGATACCGTACGACGGATTTACGTACGAGCTTTATATTGATGATAGACCCGCACTTTTGACTCGTGGATGTAATATTGTATATTGTATCGTATGTGATACTATTGAGGCGGGATCACCGACTATTATATATATATATATATATATATATATATATATATATATATATATATATATAGCGACTCAGATTTAGGCGGTTTCCATACCCTTTCGTTTAGCTTGTTAGTTAAGTCTGTAGTTTACTTAGTAGATGTTAGACTGGACCCGAGTCATACCTATTTCAAAACTAATGAATCATGAGTATTTTAAAGACAGGCAAAGGGATTCTATGGATATTTTCAAAAGACGCACCTTTTCTTAAAAACGCAGTAGCCCTTATTTTTACTAAAAACCCCGATTCGTCTTATTTCAAATGACAAAACTGTATGACATTTTTATATTGATGTAGATTCTTCACTGTTGCGTTTATTATTCGATTTCTGCATATTCTTTCTATTCGCATCGCATTTCATGTGCAAATGTGTTTATTGTTATATTAAACACATGCTGTCAGGACACCAGCACCATTATCGATGATGCGTATGTTCCACGTACACCTGCTTGCCGGCTCACACACTTTATCATCGATAATTGCCATGTCATTATACAGTAGGATTGTTGCATCAGGATATGACTTGTTATACATCTATATTGGCACACATACATATTGTACACCCATACTTGCATACATACGTATTTGCACAAACATAGATCATTCTGTCTTGATTTTGAGATTTGGGAACCGCATATATTTTAAAACAGGATTCATTTAAAAGAGCGGTTTTCCTCGATGTGTGCATATTACTGTTTTATGTTTCATGATATACAGATATGCTTACATTTCTATCATATGTCGCGTACATCATGCTTTATGATTTTACGGATTAAGATATGATGTTTCCATGAGATTTCTGGATTTGAGAACTGTGGCAATTTCAAAAGAAAGCATGTACTGTTTTAAAAACCCGGTTTCTCTTGATATGATATTTCAGTGCGTCCACCATGTGTTTTCTCGGTTCTGAGAGCGACATGTGAAACCCGATTCGAGGAGGCGGATGAGGCCGATTATGGGTACATGGTGGACCCGGTATGGTACCCCGGGGCGAGAGAGAGATTTTGTGTGGATGACGATGAGCCTTCCAGAGGGACCACTACCTACCGGTGATTGTATTTGGGCTCGGCGGATATCCGGAGGATACCGACCGAAGTCGAGAGTTGATATGGGCCCATCCGGACAGACGGAGCCCGTGGGCCCATCCGGACTGACGGAGCCCGATATATGAGGATTTACGTGCCGATGCTGGGCACGGATTTCATGATGTTTTCGAGTGTCGATGCTGGATACTCAGGTTCCATGATTTTGATGTGTCACAAGGGACACATGTTGATTTACATCCTCATACCTCCATGCATATGCTTTATGATATTTACATGCGTGATAATTTATGTCATTGGGTGACACGTGGACGAGATCCACATACATATAGACTTTGATTACATTGGTTATACATCATATTTATGATATGTTGCTACCTGAGGCACTGGCACGAGCACTTAGTACTACACTTATGTATAGATGTTTACCCTTGCCACCTTATAAGGCTTCAGACTTATTCATTTTGAGGATATATATTACTGATCGTATTGACCTAGGATTGAGTCATACATACGATTTCTGCTCTGTGATGTTTTCTATTCACGAGTTGGCAACTCACCCCCGTTGTGCCACAGTTCTTGCAGATTTTGCCGTACAGGTTTCATTGCGGGTTTTATGGCACATTGCTTCCTTTCAGGGTGATTGCTTTAGTAGGTGGGTTCACTCGCATCGTGACCGCCATTGTACTCATTTATTTTCAGTTGTATCTAGTAAATTCCATCAACCAAACATGTATATTTATTTCAGACTTAGAAAACTAGTTGTGTATTATTTCGACCTTAGAGTCGTGCGTTGTAGTATTATCGTTTTCTTGTTGATTTTGAGTTTCCTTTTGAGTTTTGATCCTCGCCTTTCGGCGTTGTATATTATATTGCTTGTGTGGTTGTGACCATCGATTGACGAAGAGCTAGCTCCCGCTTGGGGATGCCTTTTATCATTGTGCATATATTATTCTTGTTGTACCCCGTTTGGGGCCAGTATTTACAAAGGAAATTCTGCCGAAATTTCCAGAAAAGACATGAGATTTTAAAAATGCATATTCGGCTTACTTATTTAAAAACCTTGTTTTCAAAACATGTTTTCTTCACTTCTTTAAAACTAGTTCTCCTTCATTTATTATTAAAAATGGTTTTAGATTTCTGGGCTTTTGGCATACTTGAATATGATGAGATCCTATAGACTTCATTTGATTTAAGGGCCAGTCACGTGCTATTTCGGGTCGTGACACGGTCAAATGTAGTTTGTACGTGTTATTTGGTTGATTGCTAATGTGAACTTGTTATATGGTTATTTGATCTTAGTGACACAGGCGGGGACTTCTGACGCTGCGAAGAAAGGTAAGCGAGTGGTTGGATTTACTTAGCCCAAGATCATCTGTGAGTAGATTTAACATCTACAGGAGAATCGCCCGCATGGCGTTATGCGTCAGGGCTAGATATGATATGATATTAGCCGCATGTTTATATTGCACATATAGAGATTGTGCATAAAACTTCATTGCATATTATTACTTGTCGTGCTTGGACTTGTACCCTTTGGACATTGCACTATTATTGACGGTTCATGTTGCATGAGCACTGATTGTATGCCACCCACACCATCGATAATTGCCATGACACGCACAACACCTATACATACGTGATATTGTATTGGCTAGGGACTTGAGTCATGATCCTTATTTTCATTGTGCATATGAGATATAACATACCTGTACACCTACATGCCTACACATATGCCTTGCTATGCCTACATGATTACACATATACCTAGAGGGTATTATATCATTATTGTCAGGTACAGACACATACCTTGCTACAGCTACATGTACATCATGCACACATACTTACATGTACACCCATTTACCTGACTAGAGCTACATATACCCCTATGTGGTATTGTTTTGTCACCGACATGGAGACATTGATTCTTATGCTATTACGTATATGAGATGCATCATACATACATGCTGACATATAGATACACATATCTTGTTATACCGATATGGTTATGCATACCTGGTTATAGCTACATGTTCACCTTTATATGACATTGTATGGCTTTGGAGAAATTAGGAACTGCATGATATATT
Source organism: Agapanthus africanus (assembly GCA_030015575.1). NCBI lineage: Eukaryota > Viridiplantae > Streptophyta > Magnoliopsida > Asparagales > Amaryllidaceae > Agapanthus > Agapanthus africanus. The sequence goes on along the minus strand of CM057338.1, from coordinate 674,274,574 downwards.
TAAAAACTTGTTGCAGTTAAATAGGTTTTTCCTTTATATGCTCATATTACTGTTTCATGTTGCATATATCATATTTCATGGATTTACGCATTGAGATATGGATTTCATATGATGTTTTCTGGATGTTTTACTCCTGATGATATATATCAGTGGTATGGGATGCTGTTATATATGAATATATATACCAGTGGTATGGGACGCTGATATATATGTATATATATATTATATATATCATCATAATGATCTATGCAAGTATTCTTACTCTTTACATGATATTTGGATACATCCACTCTGAGACATGTGTTTGAAAACCGATACGTGGATCACGAGTGTCGATCTTGCACACTTAGGAATTCGAGGAATGTATGTATATTGAAAACCGATACGTGGATCACGAGTGTCAATATTAGACACTTAGGATTTGAGGAACTTATGGATATAAGTATTTATATGTCGATGCTGGACACTTGTTTTCATGATGTTTTCGGGTGTCGATATTGGACACTCAGGTTCCATAAGACTTACAGGTTATGAGGGCCGATCTGAGGGCTGATCTGAGGAATTTGGGATTTAGATTGTCTTGATGGACACCGGTCCTGTCACGATGAGGATTCCATGAGGACGACATGTTTTATCCCATACTTTGCATTTATTTGATATGCATTGCTTCATGTATCAGTAGTACCTGATAGAGTACCTTTCATGACTGTTGCATATATATATTGCTATCAGCTTGCATGTAATAGATTACCGTAGTACGTGCATACCTACGATTACCTGCATATGTTATTTACTATTCACGAGTTGGCAACCCACCCCCATTGTGCCACAGTGCTTTGAAGGTAGTCCCTCAGGGCAGTCCAGACAGGGCTTCTTCTTATCGTATCATCTTTTGCAGCGAATACCGCTACGACTGACTGTGTGCAGTTTTGCTAGGTGGGTTTTGCGGTTATCCGATGATGCTCATTTGTATATTCGTTGTATCTAGTACTCTCCATCTACTACTTCATGTATTGACTTAGAGACGAGTTGTGAGGACGATATTGTATATTATTTTGTGACTCTGGATGTCATTTATGCTGTTTTTATTTATATCGTCTTTTCTTCGCCACATCATCGTATATCTGTTGTGGTGGTTGTTTTCCGCTTTTGGGCGTGGAATTGCTCCCGTTTGGGGATGTTTTACTTGTATCTTTTGTTGTACCCTTTTTGGGGGCTTGATTTACAAAGGAGGTGCTCCCAAATTTTAAAGAAAGTAAATTTGGACTTTAAAGATTTTTTATTGAGATTCTAAAAGTTTTAACAATGTTATTATCACTTACTACTTTTGATGGTTTAGATTGCAGGGTTTTTGGCTTACTTGAATTACGTTACACCTGGAGACGTTACGTAGTTTAAGGGTCGTCACGTGCCAAATTTTGGGTCGTGACATCACCTTACCTCGAGCTTGTCCGGATTTTTCTTTTTGACATAGGCCGGACAACCCCATATCTTAACCCTTTTAAGATATGGTCTCTTTCTATTCTATATCTCATATGGTGGTTTAGGCACATATTTTGATGGAACTTGATTCAATAGGTATGCGACTGTCTCAAGCGCATAACCCCAAAAAGAAATAGGTAACTCAGCATTACTAATCATAGAGCGCACCATATCTAATAGGGTGCGATTTCTCCACTCCGATACTCCGTTATGATGTGGTGTATATGGAGGAGTAAGCTGAGTGATAATCACATTGTCTTTTAAGCAGTCTCGGAATTCCGTGCTCAAGTATTCTCTTCCCGATCAGATCGAAGGATTTTAATACTTTTACCCGTTTGGTTCTCAACTTCGTACTTATATTTCTTGAATTTCTCAAAAGTTTCAGATTTGTGTTTCATCAGAAACACATGTCCGAATCTTGAGAGATCATCGATGAATGTAATGAAGTATAAGGAAGCATTCCTGGCATGTGTAGACACAGGACTGCATACATCACTATTCATCAGTCCTAAGAGTTTAGTAGCTCTTTCTCCGTATCATGTAAACGGAGTTTTGGTCATCTTCCCTTTGAGACATGACTGGCAAGTTTCATAAGATGTAAATTTAAACGGGTTTAAATATCTATCTTTATACAACTTAGCTAGTCTTGTCTTATTGATTTGACCTAGTCTACATTACCACAAGAAGGCTTCCTTCATTTCTGAACTTTTTCCTCTTATGTGTGTTCTGTATGTTCAGAACTGTAGTTTGATTTAGAACATATATACCGTTACATAACGTACCAAACCCAATAAATACTTGATTTAGGAAAATGTTCATAACATTTTTCTCTAATACAAAGTTATATTCTTTTTTATCTAATAAAGAAATTGATATAATATTGCACATAATTTTTGGTATGTAATAACAGTCATCCAGTATCATTGTATTACCATTTGGTAATATTAGGTGATATTCGCCAACCGTTTTGGTTGCAACAATTGCACCATTCCCTATTACTACAGACTTATCATCCTTTCCCTGTTCTCTACTTCTCCTTAACCCATGTAACAAATTACATACGTAGGATCCTGATCCGGTATCCAATACCCAAGACATAGAGCATACTAAGAAACAATTCTCAGTAACGAACACACCCGAAGAAGATACATCATCATGCTCATTCTTCGCTCGGGTTGCGTGGGAATCCTGATATTCCCCTATTCCTTGCTCAGACTTATGACAATCATAAGAAAAAGCGGAACCAACGTTCCCCAGCTCAGTAAAATAAGCGGGTTCGGTCAATACATCCATATTATTATCTTGATTAAGGCGTGTCATTAGTCGCTACCTGGAGAGAGAGAAGGAAACGCTTTAGCATGCGTTCTTTGCAAGATTAGATTGGTTATTATCTTATCTAATCAGGATGGATCCCACCGTTTTTATCAAATCTTCTTTCAAACCATAAAAGGTAAGATTAGCCGGGATTAATTACACCCTACAAGTTCGCCAATCGGTCAGCCCGGCAGGTATTGGTATTTTGAGGGAGTCTCCCCATGCTTTCGCATAGAACTAATTAAATAATCTCGTTTCCGTAGGGGCATAACCCCGTTAACACATTTCTTAGACACCCACTGGATTTGCTAATTGTAAATTAGAAAACACTGCCAGGAGTAACACTTACTCGCAGTGGATATCGGGATCCAACTATCTCATAGAAGATATGCAATCTCATTGCAAATTTCAACACTTGAATTTCCCAATATCTGTTTTTACCTTTAGCAGCTTATGACCATAACTACGGTCAACAAATCATAAGTGCTAGTCAAGTTCAACCCGTTCATTTCATGATTGAATTAAACCCACCCGCACGACCCTTTACAAGGTCAACAAGGCTGTACGACTACCCTAATCCAATCACATCATATGGTGGCAGATAAGCACTAATCAGCTACTTCACACTACGCCTTGATAAGGTCAACAAACGCAACACGAATACTAAATAGCACTTATGTGAAATGACGGAGGTGCTTGGTTTCCAAGCACGACAGCAAGGTTTCGGGAGGCATCGTCCATGCCATTTTCAAATAATTATCATGCTAAGCAACTCTAAACTAAGAATCTTTAACTAGAGATTTAGACAATAGCATATGTAAACTACTTTTACATCAAGAGAACAAGAATACAACCTTTTTAGATGGTCCTTCTCTTCACTTGCTCCGTGTAGTAGTCCCGCGACTCCACTAGGCTTCTCTTGAGACTTTGAACGGGCTTCCTCCAATAACCTTCGTGCCGAAGATGATCCACGCGAAGTCCCTCCAATTCAAGCAAGCTTTTGCACTAAACACTTTAGCGTAGCAAACACGCTGCACTTGATCGCTAGTCAAGTGTAGGATAGATAAGTAGGGGATGTAAAGAGCTCACAAGTTTGTGATCAAGCTTTATGATTCACATCACATGTGAGGGTTGAAGCTTGAACCATGAAAAGAGGAAGAAGAAGAAGCTAGAGAGCAACCATGGGAGAAACTCAACAAAAATGGGAAAGTGTTGAGAATGAGCTAGAATCAATGCCAAGTCTTGACCCTTCACTCATTCAAACATGGAATTATGCAATATAAAATTGCAACCAAACTTGAATAATGAGTCAAGATGAATAAACAAGAGTAAATCCCATGCTTGTAACCATGCTTCCACTTTACACCTCATTTCTATTTTCACAAAATAGAAATATAAATGCCATGCTTCATTATTATATATATATATATATCATATATATTAAAATATATATATAATGAAGAATAATTAGTGAGCTAATGATATTAGTTAATGTCACGTCCCGAAACTACGGAACATGACCGGCACTTAGGCTACGAACGTCTCAAGGCGTACGTGCTCTAAGTAAGCCGAGCCCAGAAATCCAAACCAAGAAAAGTAGTAGAGAGTAGGAAGAACCATATCAAAACAACCAGCTAGCAACATAATATGCAACGCCTAAAGGCGAGGATCACAACAGAAAGGAAACTCCAACAACAAGAAATCCACAGAATATAATGTGCGACTCTAAGGTCGAAAGAATAAACATCACTGGTCTCTATCTCAAATAAGTAAATGTTTAGTTGATGGAACTTCTAGATACAACTGAATATAATATACAATGTATAATGGCGGGTACGATACAATTAACCCACCTACTAGCAAGTCACCTGAAAGAAGCTATGCCCGCAAAGCCGTAATGAAACCCGTACGGTAACACCTGCACGAAACTGGGGCACAACGGGGGTGAGTTGCCAACTCGTGAGTAGAAAAAGATCTACGAACAGAAAATCGCATGTATGACGCAATCCTAGGTCATACGATCAGTATATAATCCTCAAATATATAACCAGCAATCTATAACAAGACTAGGGTAAATATCTAACCCCAGTGTAATCCCATGTGCCCGTGACAGTGCATCAGGTGGCAATATATCATATGAATGATGTATGAATGCATGAAACAGAATGCATGTACTGAAGAAAACTGCATTCATAAATTTTGTGAGATTTCTGTCCTTTAAAATGAGGTATCATAATGAAATCAGCGTAAAACAGTGCCTAGCATCGGCACAAAACATAATCTAAAAATCTCGATATCTCTGTATCACAATCTCTGTACCTCAATATCTCAATATCTCAAATCTCAATATCTCAGTCATAAAATCCAGGGTGCCGTCAGTCCAGATCGGCCCCTACCATCCATCTCATGACTACGACGGTATCCTCCGGATATCCGACGTGTCGGGTAAAATCACTGGTCGGTCGTGCTCCCTTGCCAGGCTCAACGCCATCTCCTGCGATCTTCTTGCTCCGGGGTACCGCACCGGGCCCACCATGTACCCGAAACGGTTCATCCGCCTCCTCGAATTGGGTCTCGAAATCCATCAGCAAAACTGTAACGTTTTGAAAATCGTTTCGGTGAAATTTCGAAAGAAATCGGTAAAATAAGGGGGTTTTCGGTAAAAAGTCAAAATACAAATATCATTATTATAAAATTAAATATACATATTCTAGATATGTAATTGCTAGTATTTGGTGTTTATTGAGTCACTGGTGAAATTTCAAATTTTCTGAAAATTTTTCCGAAATTAATTATTTTAATATTATTTTAAGCCGTCACTAATACATTTAATTAGGAAAAATTACAAATTGGAATGAGTTGAAACAAATTTTGTGCATCATTAAACATTAAATAAAATTTTATGTTGTGGTTTTTGAAATGAAATCGTTTGCCAAAACGGTTTAGAAAATATCGATGAAAAAGGCTTTTTTCGGTGAAATTAGTGTTAATGGAAATTGGGGTATAGCATTTATCTTTTTCCTAACCCACACACCCACAACTCATCTTCTTCCCATGTGGCCGGCCCCACCATGACAGCCCTCCCCCTCTCCCTCTCTCCAATCACTTCTTTTTTTCAAAAGAAAAGTAAAGAAAAGAGTAGAAAATGATAAGAATAGAGTGGACTTTGACTAAATTCAACTTTCCCCACCTCACTCTCTCTCCTCCCTCACCCAACCCCCCACCAATTCTGGCCGAAATTCTGTCCCTACAGCAGAAGCCCCATCCCGAAATCTCACTCCATTTTTGCATCAAAAAAATCCACAAAAATCACTTCAAATCCATACAAATTCAACTCTAATTCCAAATCCAAGTTTTACCCATTATTCCTTAGCATTTCAAGCTTGGATCTTTGTGAAAAAAGAGCATTTTGGGAGGCTAGATCTTAAGTTTGATCTCATGGTTTGGAGGTATAATCCTAACCCAAGTGTTTAGATTTTGATAAGCTACTTTAAATTAGTTTAATTAGCTAATTATGTGATTCCAATTTCAAGATTGAAATTGTGTGAATGTGTTTGAATTTAAATTAGGGTTTCTATCATGGGATTATGATTGTGGTGGGTAGATTAATATGTTATGACATGTACAAATCTAGGCTAGTTGCTATATTACAAATTGCCACTTTTTAATCGTCCAATTTAAGCTATTTTGCTTACTAGGTCTTTATTATTGCATTTGATGAAATTAAAAATCTAGTGAGGGTTGTATTTTTAAATTAGGGGTTTTATTATATCATCAAGGTTGAAATGTATAGTTTGACATCTTAAAATATGTAAAACCTAGTTTTGGTGTTAAATTGGAAATTGTTATATGTAAATTGTCTAAATTACGTAATTGTTGCAAACTAGGTTTTTGGGTTTAATGAAATTGATAAGAGTAAATTATGGAAATGATTTATATGACTTATTTAAGATATTTAATAAGTATATTGGCCGCTACATTTATTTAAACATCATGTTTTGTACAAAAACGACGAATTGTGCTTGCTAGATTTTTCGGAAAAATAACTTTTTAAGTGAAATTGGGGTTTTTGTGAGTTTTAACCTATTTTATATTAAAATTAGTGTTCGTGAATGTGCAAATGAGTGTATTTAGGTTTTTCTCGATGGTCTGGCGTTTGTACACCGACGTCGAGGGTTTTTGGGTTGATTTGTGAAAGCAACCATAGGTTTTGACTTATGTGGGATTCGTGTGTCGTTTTGGTCATAAGTCGGATTTTAATGCGATACGATGCGTTGTGATATGTAGGTACCCCCATGTGGACTTTGAGACGACAAGCAAGCGCGTGGCGACGTCGGCACCGGCGAGCGAGGACCAGGTGAGTAGATTTATATCTACGGGGAGAAGTCGGGTGGATGGCGTACAGCACCCCCGCAGTCCGTAGTGTAGCTCATATATATATGTTTATATAGGTGTTTTATGATACGAGAATGTTCATTCATGTTATGTTTATGAGTTCATGGAGTACCTTTGGGTTAGTTGCGAAACCCTAGAGTAGTTGTTATACCCACATACGCACACACAGACTTGCATACTTTACTTTCTTGTGCGCAGATTGGGATGTGTATATATGTATATATGCGTGGGTATGGGACTATGCATATGTACATTCATATACACATGCATGATAATGAGGATAGTACTTGGGATTTAAGATGAGTCGATGAGATTTGATTGAGGCTGTGAGATCGGTGATATAGCAGGGTTCGTATTTGAGATACGACACGACGTTGTAGCGGGTCCTTGACGTAGTGTTTCACACACGTCCATGCATACTTAGGCGGTATCAGTATTGTACTAGACGTAGATCAGTACCCCGATCATGTTATTTGATAAAGAGGATACCAGGTGAATAGTATGATGAATGTGATATTGACCCGTACCCAGATTTGGGGATGCCGTACGACGGATTTACGTACGAGCTATATTTTGATGATTGATCCACACTCTTGACTTGGGATGTCTGGTTATAGATATGGTATCGGATATGATATTATTGAGGCAGGATCATCGACTAATATATATATACAGGTATGTATATGTATCGACTCAGATGTTAGGCGGTTTCCTTACCTGCAGCCCAGCTTGTTAACTTAGTCCATTAGTTTAGTTTAGTTGTTAGATTAGATTCGATTCTTACCTATTTCAAAAACAAACGAATCGTGGGTATTTTAAAAGACAGCCCAAGGGATCCTACGGATATTTCAAAAAACGTATCTTTTCATAAAAATACCGTAGCCCCTATTTTCAAAACCCCATGATTCGTATTATTTTAAAAGGCACCATTTGTAGGATTTATATTAGGGTAATGCAGATTAGTTATCGTTGTGTTTAGTATTTAGCTCCCGCTCATTATTACTGTTCGCTCCGCATCGCATACTTATATTATAATTTCTTATTGCATTGTTGGTATCATACTGTTAGGATACCAGCACCATTACCGATGATGCGTATGTACCACGTACACTTGCTTGCCGGCTCACACACCTCTTCATCGGTAATTGCCATGTCACGTACACCTTAGAAAATATTATTGCTTGACATAGCCTGTTAGCTAATAGTTTAGACATGATATTAGTGTACTTGCCTTATAGGTTAGTTTAGACATTGTAGTTATTACCTGCTACTTCATGCATACTGTTATTTATTGTTATGCCGCATTCATGGATTCTTATGCATATATTCACTTTTTACGTGCTATTAAGGTTTTGGATTCGGATTTCCATGAGATTTTCTGGATTTGGGGAAAACCGCATAACATATACAAACTTCTTCTTTCTCTTTTTTAAATAAAAAGCGTGGTTTTTCCCATGATGTATGAGTCATCCACCATGAGTTTGCTGATGGATTTCGAGACCCGATTCGAGGAGTTGGATGAACCGTTTCGGGTACATGGTGGACCCGGTAAGGTACCCCGGGACAAGAAGCTCGTGGTGATGACGATGAGCCTGGCAGCGGGAGACTACCTACCGGTGATTTTACCCGACGCGTCGGATATCTGGAGGATACCGTCGTAGTCTTGAGATGGATGGTAGGGGCCGGTCTGGACTGACGGCACCCTAGATATTGAGATTGAGATTTCGAGATATTGAGGTACTGAGATTTGATGATACAGGCCAGTTCGGATGGCCGGAGCCTGAGGTTTGGAGACATTGAGATTTATGTTTTGTGTCGATGCTAGACACTGTTGATGCTGATTTCATTTATGATACCTCATTTTAAAAATACAAAGGAAATCTCACTAATTTATGACAACAGTTTCTTCATTTACATGTATTCTGTTTTCATGCATTCATACCTCATTCATATGATATATTGCTACCTGAGGCACTGACACGGGCACATGAGATCACACTCGGGTTAGATATTACCCTAGCCATTGTTATTGGCTGCATGTTATTCATATATTTGAGGATATATTATGATCTTTGACCTAGGTTGCGTTATTTATGCGATTTCTGTGCGTAAATGTTTTTCTATTCACGAGTTGGTAACTCACCCCCGTTGTGCCCCAGTTTCTTGCAGGTTTGCCGTACAGGTTTCTTTACGGCTTGCGGGCATAGTTTCCTTCGGGTGATTTGCTAGTAGGTGGGTTTACTTATATCGTACCCCCCATTATATAACTTGTATATTATTACTCTGTTGTATCTAGAAGTTCTATCAAGCAAACATGTATTTATTTTTGAAATAGAGACCAGTGATGTTATTCTTTCGACTTTAGAGTCGCGCGTTTTTATTTCTGTGGTTTTCTTGTGGTTTTGAGTTTTTGATCCTCGCTGTTGGCGTTGTATATTATATTGCTTGTGTGGTTGTGACCGTCGATTGACGAAGAGCTAGCTCCCGCTTGGGGATGCCTTTTATTGATTTCGTATACTATTCATGTTGTATCCCGTTTGGGAGCCAGTATTTACAAAGGAGACACTGCCGAAATTTTCGGGAAATATTGATGTTTTTTTTTAAAACCGCATAATTCGGCTTATGCTATTAAAATTACTTGTTTAAATTGGTTTTCCTTCACTCTATTACTTTTCTTGGTTTGCATTTCTGGGTTTTCGGCTTACTTAGATTACGTATGCCTCGAGACGTTCGTAGTTTAAGTGCCGGTCATATTCCGTACTTTCGGGACGTGACAAAAACTCATGGTGGACGACTCATACATCATGGGAAAACCGCATTTTTTATTTAAAAAAGAGTGAAAGCAGTTTATATATGTTTTGCGGTTTTCCTCCAAATCCAAGAAACATCATGGAAATCCGAATCATCAATAGCAGGTAAACCATGAATATAAGCATGAGAATTCATGAATGCAGCATATAATGAATAACAGTATGCATGATGTGACAAGTAATAACTGCAATGTCAAGCTGGCATATATGGCAAGTACACTAATATCATGTCACTACTAGCTAACAAGCTAAATCAAGCAATAATATTCTCTAAGTGTGCGTGACATGGCAATTACCGATGAAGATGTGTGTGCGCCGGCAAATAAGTGTACGTGGTACATACGCATCATCGGTAATGGTGCTGGTGTCCTAACAGCATGATATCAATAATGGAATATGAATCACAACAGTATGCGATGCAAAGCAACAGTAATAATGTACGGGAGCTGAATACTAAACACAAAGGTAGCTAGACTGCATCTAATGTCATAAGAGTCATATAGCTAAACCAACTATAAGGCTGAGCTAATAGGTTAACTGCAGGTAAGGTAAACCGCCTAACCTCTGAGTCGATACATAAATATATATATATATATAGTCGGTGATCCCGCCTCGATAATATCACATCCGATAACATATCTCTATAATCAGTCATTCCCAAATCAAGAGTGCGGATCAAACATCAATCTATAGCTCGTACGTAAATCCGTCGTACAGCATCCCCAAGTCTGGGTACGGGTCAATATCATATTCATCATATCATTCATCTAGTATCCTTTTTATCAAGATCATCATCTGGGGTACTGACCTATGTCTAGTACAATGCTAATATCATCACTATAATCAAGATCTGACTACTGATCGACAGTCTTGTATAAATCGATATCATCATCATATATCGTCAATATAATCATAATCCGGCTTCCGATTGACAGCCTCTATCAAGAACGATATCGTCAGCACATATCATCACAAGGCGTAAACACCGCCGAATGTGGCCTATCATAATTATCTTGCCATATCATATCATATCAAATCATATCTCGCAACATAACCACATGTCGATCACTTAATATATGTGTCACCATTCCTATGGCGTCCTCATCCCAAATCCGCTAAAGCATCAAGACGTATCCTAAATACGAATTTTACCATGTCACCGATATCATAATCTTGGATCAAATATCATCGACTCATCTCAATCCCAAGTATCATCCTCAAATCCGTACGTGAACACATAGTCCCATACCCATGTGACCACATATCTATATAGGATCCCATAACCACATATCAACAAAGATGTATGCAAGTATGTGTGTGTGTCTATGTATGTGTAGTGCACCCACTATTCTAGGTTTTCGCGACACTAAATCATCCAAGTCCACCAATTATCCATCCTGAACATCAATAATTTCCCAACAACATACAATAATTATAGGTGTGTATACGCATCCGTATACAACACCACGGACTGCGGGGGTGCTATACGTCATCCACCCGACTTCTTCCCGTAGATATAAATCTACTCACCTTGTTATATGTGTGCCGGTGTCGCTGTCTCCATTTGCATCTCCAATGCTTCGACGCCACGTGGGGTACCTACAAGGATATCACACACTAAAACACATAAAAACCATGTCGGAAACCAAAATAGTGCACGCTACGCCCATAGGTAAAAACCTGTAGCCGTGCGTGCAAACACAGCCAATGCTCACTGGTCGTTAGCATTCAAACGCCACCCAACGAAAACGAATCATCGAATACCAAAAACCCATGCTAAACAAGTCGTAAATCATACGCCAACTTATGAAAATCAACCCAGATTTTACCCTAACAGGAATCAGTCAAAACTAGACATACCCAGGGTCAAGTTTACATGAAATAGGGTCGTGCACGCAAAACGAGGCAATTCACTCCTGCTCTGGCCGCAATTTACTGCAACCAGAAAATGGAGGTTGGGGCTAGGGTTTTGGGTATTGGTTCCTATCTACCTGCACATCTCACTGCCAAGTCAATTTTATTTTAGGATTCCCGGGGTGAAAGCAGATCTCAGAAAGGTCACAAAATCGACAAAAACATTAAATTACACCGATTCTAAACTTTCAGGTGTGACACTGGAATCTGGGGTAATCTTGGTTACAATGGTCTCAAATACACCTAATAAGGTTACCCTAGCAATCAAAACCATCACTTGGCCACATCTCACTCAAAATCACTAAACTAGCACTAAACTACATAGCAAACACTAAATTTTCAGCTAAATAACCATATATTTGTAAGCGAGAAGTCGGGTTAAGGGGTTATACCTCTGGATATCCTAAGATATAGGAGAAGAGAGGAAGAAGAGGGATGGTTGCTGCTGGAGAGTTGCTGCAGTTGCTCCTGTAGCAGCTGCTACTGATGTTGTTGTTTTTACTGATGCTGAAGCTGTTATCTGGGCTGAAGTTGCTCGTTGCAATTTGTTGTGGTGGTTTTGTGGTTGGGGTGTTGTGTTGGTGTGTTGCTGAGTTGGGGGTTGATGTGGTGGTATATGATGGTGTAGGGCTATTTCAAATTAAGTTGTTGCTGATGCTAGAATTGAGGCTGATGGGTTGATATTGGGGGCTGATGTTTTGCCTCAGCTGCAGTTGCAGTATAATGATGCTGCTGATGTGAGTGTTGAGGCTGGTGTGGCTGCTGAAGCAGCTGGTGTAGGGGGGGCTGAAGTGTTGGGCTGATGTAGCTGTTGTTATTGATATTAGGGCTGCTATTAGGTAGGGTTTGGGCTGCTGATGCAGCTGCTGCTGCAGGTGTAGTAAGATGTGTGAGAGTTAGTGATGTGAAGAAAGATGTGATAAATGAGAGGGAGTGGTATGTGTGAGAGGGGGGTGAAAGAACACAAGGGATTATGGAATGAGATGGATCATGGCACACCCTAGCCACCTCTCTCTCTCTCTCACTCACTAAGTGTTGCAAGCTCAAGTCATCATGGCGCTCTCTCTCTCTCTCCTTAACACAAGTCAACCTAACCCTAATCACCTTTAACCAAAACCAAAACCCTAATTAACCCAATTATCCTAATCAATTGGTTCAACCTACCATGGTCATCTAAGCATGGTTCAACCCTAGGTTACCATGACCAAAACATGAAACAAGTGTAACAAGTGTAGAAAAATGTTATGTGCACATTTTTGCACAAAAGGCCAAAAAATCCAATTAGCGATTTTTAATCGCGGTTAACAGCAAAATAGCATTTACGTAACCATAAAAGCTTAAAAATGACATATTTCCACAAAATGCCCTATTTTAGAATTTTCCAAAATTTTCTCCGGAATTTTCACCATTTATCGGTATTTAATTATACCTACTATTAAAATATTCATTAAAAATCAATATTAAATTATGAAAATTCCCTAAAATAATATTTTATTTTTTTTTGAAATGTTACACTCTTCCCCCCTTAAAGAAATTCGGTCTCCGAATTTAAATTTAAACCCCCAAACTCTAAAACATTTCAATAAAATGTCCAAGTTAACGGGGCTCCGAAATCATCAATACATAAAAGGCATCATAGCGCAATACATGCGCATGAGTAACGAGCAGATAATTCGAAATCAAAATTCCGTCAAGCATCTCGCAATCATCGGAGTCAAGGTGAAAACACGAACGCCAAATCCAAGAGAAAACGGATAGGCTAGAAATCGGAACTATACATGTAAATACCAAATCTGTACATGTAAATATCTTGAAGGAAATGCATGCCAAATCCTTTAAAATCGAGGTGCAATGCGCATAACACTGCACACTGGCAGACGTCTCTATAAGAAAATAGCCATATACGTATATATCTTTTGTTTAGTATGTACGATCCGTCGTTTTGAAAATAATTTAGAAGGGTTCCCTCGTTTTAAAATGTTTCGTGTCATATCAGACACGTAGGTAAATACTGAGACTATAGCTTGCTTTTTTTTTTGAAATCCCTTCGAAATCTATCAATGCATGCAAAATATATCCAGGCACTGTCATCTGACCAGTCCTGCTCAGTACAAAAACAAATCACAATATCATACAAATGTACTGCTCCATAAGAAATCAATCCCAAAATGCGCATACGAATACTACGTGCGTCTGGTGTGCACGGAAATCAAAATCAATGAATGTATTGTATATGCGCACAGAAACAACATCAAGGTGCAACGGGTGTGCACAAAGCATCTGTCAAGAGAAACGTATGTGCCTGACAGCAAAACAGGTGCATCTGGCATGCACAAAAAATCCCGATTTAGTGCATCTGGTGTGCACCAAATCGCATCTTATAACCTGCGCCCAACATGCGCTAAAAATCCGATTCCGGTGCATCCATCATGCACGAAATCATGAAATCCAATATCAAGCGCCGAAACACGCGTAAAACCCAATCAGTGCATAAAAATGCACAAAACAAATATCGAGCATCACCCTCGAAATCGAAGTCTAGTGCATTCAAGTGCACAAAATATGTCAATGCACTGCAAGCATATGTAAACTATACAGAGTGCAAAACCAGATCGTGTGCGTGCATACGCACAAAATCAACTCAAATGTCTAAACCCCATAAAATCACAAACATGTGAACCCGAGGCACGAAAACGATATCAAGTACAACAACTGTGCAAAAATCGTAAATACTCAATAGGTGCAACCATGGTGCATGAAAACAAATATCATGAAACCCAATCATCAAAACCAAATCATGCGAATAAATCGCCCAAAATACCAAACTCAAGTATGGCGGAGTAGTCCCGCTTAAGCGCATCCTCCAAGAATCTCTGGCCAATTTTCGTGATTACTCATAGTATATCTCGTCGACAATCCTGAACTCAGGCCTGCTGGTGTGCGTAACAATGACCACTCCTGGGTCTAAGTCTTCTCTGTGGATTACCAATCTCACGATCCATCGGCTCATCAACCCTGTCAGACGTGCTAATGGGGACGATCCCGTTCCGGCACTTCTCTGGTCATTTCTCGGTCAATTCTCACGACCACTCGCAAAGCAGCATGTCACCGGCGTCGGCCTCTGGCTCTCAGAATGCACGTGACCCATCTGATCCTGGGTGCAAATATCATTGCAGCAGTGTCCTGGAAGGAATCCTGCTCAAGGTCTCTTCCAAGTCTCATCTCTGCCAATTGTCCGGAAGTCATCGTCCTTTACTATATCTGCTTCTTGCTCCGGAACGGCAGCATACTCATCGCGAATCCTCCTGGAAGGTATATCCAGTACTATGCCTCGGCATGCGCATCGCATTTCTGATGTCGGCGGAGTAGAATGTCGTCTTATCCAGATCTTGCACGAACCTCTTACTCCACTTTTCTCTAATGTCGACTGCTTCGGACTCGTCTCGTCGTGGCTACATGGACTGAACTCCAATGGCTATCCTTGTATCTGGAGTCTCCCAAGAAGTGCATCTCACCATCTAGCATTTGAATCAAGTCGAGCCATCCGATTGATTTGTCAAGACCTCGTAATACCCCAAGAGCTCTACATCTTGGGCACAGTATAAGAGTATCGAGTACATACCACAGCATCGGTGGTCCAGCCGTAGAAGGGCAAACCCAAGCCTCACTAATGGCGCCACAGAACTGCCACAAACCCTAAGGTTCAAAGGCTTTCATACGGTCATTAAGTCGAGTTAGGGTTTCATTCTTCTAGAGGGACCATAGAATTGCCTGCATGTCTTTCCGAATACTTTAAACTTGGAATAATAGGTTTCTGACATTCGATCGTCTCTGTCGACTCTCAACGTCTCCGCGTGAAGTCGTCTCTAGCTGGAATCAATCTATCTGATGACCTCGCATCGGGGTAGCGAACAAACCACACGTCCTAGTCATTCATCCTTGGTGACTAGCGGCCTTTTATCATCTCTTAGTACAATCTCGTACTGCAATAGCTCCAACATCTAGGGCGATATTCCGTCGCTCGCAGCAACAACTGGCTCACTCGTCTGCATGTTGAACCGTGCCTCAATCATCATGGACAAGCAATCCACCAACGGTCATCAAAATCTGGCTGGCCTCTGTCAGTGGCTCAATCCTCTGGTGCTGATCTGCACGTCCGAGTAATCTCATACAGCGATCCATCCAACGCTCGTGGCGCAAAACACAATCAAAAGACACATCTCTACAATCGTGTGTCGCCGGAATTATGCTCTGGTCAGTCCTCGTTCGTGACGATCTCATGCTGACCGCAACTCTAGCCGTAGCTCTCCCTGCCCGTAATCATGGCAGCAAAACCATACTGGGACCGATGAAGCTAGATCAGGAAGGAATATAATACTGAACAAGGAAATGCACATCGTAAGGCTTCATAAGTGGAGTGGCGTGTCGTAAGTATGCCGCGGAACATACCAACGGTACGTCACTCTACTTTAGTCACCTATTCCATCAACCAAGGGTCATCCTATGCTCCGAAGGTAAAACCTAACGCTCTGATACCAACTTTGTCACGTCCCGAAAGTACGGAACATAACCGGCACTTAGGCTACGAAAGTCTCAAGGCGTACGTGCTCTAAGTAAGCCGAGCCCAGAAATCCAAACCAAGAAAAGTAGTAGAGAGTAGGAAGAACCATATCAAAACAACCAGCTAGCAACATAATATACAACGCCTAAAGGCGAGGATCACAACAGAAAGAAAACTCCAACAATAAGAAATCTACAGAATATAACGTGCGACTCTAAGGTCGAAAGAATAAACATCACTGGTCTCTATCTCAAATAAGTACATGTTTGGTTGATGGAACTTCTAGATACAACTGAATATAATATACAATGTATAATGGCGGGTACGATACAATTAATCCACCTACTAGCAAGTCACCTGAAAGAAGCTGTGCCTGCAAAGCCGTAATGAAACTCGTACGGCAACACCTGCATGAAACTGGGGCACAATGGGGGTGAGTTGCAAACTCGTGAGTAGAAAAAGATCTACGAACAGAAAATCGCATGTATGATGCAATCCTAGGTCATACGATCAGTATATAATTCTCAAATATATAACCAGCAATCTATAACAAGACTAGGGTAAATATCTAACCCAAATGTAATCCCATGTGCCCGTGTCAGAGCATCAGGTGGCAATATATCATAGGAATGATGTATGAATGCATGAAACAGAATGCATGTACTGAAGAAAAAACCGCTTTCATAAATTTTGTGAGATTTCTGTACTTTAAAATGAGGTATCATAACGAAATCAGCATAAAACATTGCCTAGCATCGGCACAAAACATAATCTCAATATCTCGATATCTCTGTATCACAATCTCTGTACCTCAATATCTCAAATCTCAATATCTCAGTCATAAAATCCAGGGCGCCGTCAGTCCAGATCGTCCCCTACCATCCATCTCATGACTATGACGGTATCCTCCGGATATCCGACGTGTCGGGTAAAATCACTGGTCGGTCGTGCTCCCCTGCCAGGCTCAACGCCATCTCCTGTGATCTTCTTGCTCCGGGGTACCGCACCGGGCCCACCATGTACCCGAAACGGTTCATCCGCCTCCTCGAATCGGGTCTCGAAATCCATCAGCAAAACTCATGGTGGACGACTCATACATCATGGGAAAACCGCATTTTTTATTTAAAAAAGAGTGAAAGCAGTTTATATATGTTTTGCGGTTTTCCTCCAAATCCAGGAAAGATCATGGAAATCCGAATCATCAATAGCAGGTAAACCATGAATATAAGCATGAGAATTCATGAATGCAGCATATAATGAATAACAGTATGCATGATGTGACAAGTAATAACTGCAATGTCAAGCTGGCATATATGGCAAGTACACTAATATCATGTCACTACTATCTAACAAGCTAAATCAAGCAATAATATTCTCTAAGTGTGCGTGACATGGCAATTACCGATGAAGATGTGTGTGCGCCGGCAAATAAGTGTACGTGGTACATACGCATCATCGATAATGGTGCTGGTGTCCTAACAGCATGATATCAATAATGGAATATGAATCACAACAGTATGCGATGCAGAGCAACAGTAATAATGTACGGGAGCTGAATACTAAACACAAAGGTAGCTAGACTGCATCTAATGTCATAAGAGTCATATAGCTACACCAACTATAAGGCTGAGCTAATAGGTTAACTGCAGGTAAGGTAAACCGCCTAACCTCTGAGCCGATACATAAATATACATATATATATAGTCGGTGATCCCGCCTCGATAATATCACATCCGATAACATATCTCTATAATCAGTCATTCCCAAATCAAGAGTGGGGATCAAACATCAATCTATAGCTCGTACGTAAATCCGCCGTACGGCATCCCCAAGTCTTGGTACGGGTCAATATCATATTCGTCATATCATTCATCTAGTATCCTTTTTATCAAGATCATCATCTGGGGTACTGACCTATGTCTAGTACAATGCTAATATCATCACTATAATCAAGATCTAACTATTGATCGACAGTCTCGTATAAATCGATATCATCATCATATATCGTCAATATAATCATAATCCGGCTTCCGATTGACAGCCTATAGCAAGAACGATATCGTCAGCACATATCATCACAAGGCGTAAACACCGCCGAATATGGCCTATCATAATTATCTTGCCATATCATATCATATCAAATCATATCTCGCAACATAACCACATGTCGATCACTTAATATATGTGTCACCATTCCTATGGCGTCCTCATCCCAAATCCACTAAAGCATCAAGACGTATCCTAAATACGAATTTTACCATGTCACCGATATCATAATCTTGGATCAAATATCATCGACTCATCTCAATCCTAAGTATCATCCTCAAATCCGTACGTGAACACATAGTCCCATACCCATGTGACCATATATCTATATAGGATCCCATAACCACATATGAACAAAGATGTATGCAAGTATGTGTGTGTGTGTGTATGTGTAGTGTACCCACTATTCTAGGTTTTCGCGACACTAAATCATCCAACTCCACCAATTATCCATCCTGAACATCAATAATTTCCCAACAACATACAATAATTATAGGTGTGTATACGCATCCGTATACATCATCACGGACTGCGGGGGTGCTATACGCCACCAACCCGACTTCTCCCCGTAGATATAAATCTACTCACCTTGTTATATGTGTGCCGGTGCCGATGTCTCCATTTGCATCTCCAACGCTTCGACGCCACGTGGGGTACCTACAAGGATATCACACGCTAAAACACATAAAAACCATGTCGAAAACCAAAATAGTACACGCTACGCCCATAGGTAAAAACCTGTAGCCGTGCGTGTAAACACAGCCAATGGTCACTGGTCGTTGGCGTTCAAACGCCACCCGACGAAAACGAATCATCGAATACCAAAAACCCATGCTAAACAAGTCGTAAATCATACGCCAACTCATGAAAATCAACCCAGATTTTACCCTAACAGGAATCAGTCAAAACTAGACATACCCAGGGTCAAGTTTACATGAAATAGGGCCGTGCTCGCAAAACGAGGCAATTCCCTCCTGCTCTGGCCTCAAATTGCGGCCAGAAGGAATAAAACTGCGGCCAGAAAATGGAGGTTGGGGCTAGGGTTTTAGGTATTGGTTCCTATCTACCTGCACATCTCACTGCCAAGTCAATTTTATTTTAGGGTTCCCGGGGTGAAAGCAGATCTCAGAAAGGTCACAAAATCGACAAAAACGCTAAATTACACCGATTCTAAACTTTTAGGTGTGACACTGGAATCTGGGGTAATCTTGGTTACAATGGTCTCAAATACACCTAATAAGGTTACCCTGGCAATCAAAACCATCACTTGGCCACATCTCACTCAAAATCACTAAACTAGCACTAAACTACATAGCAAACACTAAATTTTCAGCTAAATAACCATATATTTGCAAGCTAGAAGTCGGGTTAAGGGGTTATACCTCTGGATATCCTAAGATATAGGAGAAGAGAGGAAGAAGAGGGATGGTTGCTGCTGGAGAGTTGCTGCAGTTGCTCATGTAGCAGCTGCTGCTGATGTTGTTGTTTTTACTGATGCTGAAGATGTTATCTGGGCTGAAGTTGCTTGCTGCAATTTGTTGTGGTGGTTTTGTGGTTGGGGTGTTGTGTTGGTGTATTGCTGAGTTGGGGGTTGATGTGGTGGTATATGATGGTGTAGGGCTGTTTCAAATGAAGTTGTTGCTGATGCTAGAATTGGGGCTGATGGGTTGATATTGGGGGCTGATGTTTTGCCTCAGCTACAGTTGCAGCTATAATGATGCTGCTGATGTGAGTGTTGAGGCTGGTGTGGCTGCTGAAGCAGCAGGTGTAGGGGGGCTGAAGTGTTGGGCTGATGTAGCTGTTGTTATTGATATTAGGGCTGCTATTAGGTAGGGTTTGGGCTGCTGATGCAGCTGGTGCTGCAGGTGTAGTGAGATGTGTGAGTGTGAGTGATGTGAGGAAAGATGTGATAAATGAGAGGGAGTGGTTTGAGTGAGAGGGGGGTGAAAGAACACAAGGGATTATGGAATGAGATGGATCATGGCACACCCTAGCCACCTCTCTCTCTCTCTCTTACTAAGTGTTGCAAGCTCAAGCCATCATGTCTCTCTCTCTCCCTCTCCCTCCCTCCTTAACACAAGTCAACCTAACCCTAATCATCTTTAACCAAAACCAAAACCCTAATTAACCCAATTATCCTAATCAATTGGTTCAATCTACCATGGTCATCTAAGCATGGTTCAACCCTAGGTTACCATGACCAAAACATGAAACAAGTGTAACAAGTGTAGAAAAATGTTATGTGCACATTTTTGCACAAAAAGCCAAAAAATCCAATTAGCGATTTTTTATCGCGGTTAACAGCAAAATAGCATTTATGTAACCATAAAAGCTTAAAAATGACATATTTCCACAAAATGCCCTATTTTAGAATTTTCCAAAATTTTCTCCGGAATTTTCACCATTTATCGGTATTTAATTATATCGACTATTTAAATATTCATTAAAAATCAATATTAAATTATGAAAATTCCCTAAAATAATATTTTTTTTTTGAAATGTTACAGTTAAGATATAATTATATCACATATAATATATATCACATTATTAAATCAACACTTGATTTAATAATCCGGTTATATCACATATGACCGACTAATATCATTTATCTTTATATCACATTATCAAATCAAAACTTGATTCGATAATCTGGTTATATCACATATAACCGAACCGATAACAGATGACTGCCAGATTACAATACGGTATCACATACACGTATTTAATCAGGCCCACACGCATATCACATATGTGTCCTACTTCGTTTGGCTTGAACCATGGAACTTCTGTGTGGGACTATAAAGACTCGTCAATACGCCAACAGTAGGTGATGATCATATCAGTCACCAACAAGCCGTCAGCGGTACTAGCTGGATGTAACGGCTACCCGGATATTGAGCGATATGAAGATCAACAAGCAAGCCTATCCACATTCTCCATGAAGCCTATCAGTAACACTACCGTACAGTCTGGTCTCTTCGTCTGATATGTCGCATATCATGTCTAGGGGTGGAAATTGTTAGACCCCAGTAACGTGATAAGTCATGTCGATGTCTAGCCTATAACGGTTTGAGAAACTACTGATGACACTTATCAGTAAATCTCCGCAGCAGCCCTGGCCAGGAACTTCCAGTTATAGCCAATCGAGCATAGCGCAAAATCAACCCCCAATACCGGGAGAGACGAAACCCCTTCTAGCGCTCATTGCCTTCGTATGACTCGGGACTATACCTAAAATCGACCTGTTTGCACAACTCCTCTTGATCGTGGTAGGGAGGAAATCAAAGCACAGTGGGAGCCACACAAGACTCTATGACGATCTCGGGTCTACAGACTAACCTGTACTAGTGTCATCAGAGGACTGCTATCTGACGATAGGTATACTACCACATAGTAGTCCTCGGCGAGTCATTTTCAGTGTACCCATTCTCCACAGAGCACCCGTATACCATCTTTGATGTCAAACACCAATGGATGTGGGATCATCCATCGCCCATCATATAGGTCATGAAGCGAATACGCTTGTCTACTCTGGAATATTGATACCCTGTCTCGATATTCCCTCGACTAGGAACCATTAAAGGATGTACTTATGAACTAGCCTGGCCCCATTAGTATGATCTCCATCACAGTCCAGGTAGTCAAGTACATATCCTAAGGGCTTTATCAACATATAAGAGACAGACAGTATAAATACCAGTCTATACGTTGAGATAAAGGTAACCGATAGCATACTATCATGTCGAGCAAGAAAGTCCTCTCTATATATGTCCAAGCATCCACTGTAATATACATATGTACAATAATGGCCATTAGGGCATACATATAACTAACAGTCTCCCACTTGCACTAAGGCCAGTTGTTTTAGTATCTCATACCCAACGTCCTAAAAGTCTCTCGAATAGCATCTGGGGGATGGCCTCGATGAGTGGATCCGCTGTGTTATCCTATGTGTCAACTCTCCTGACCTCGATCTTCCGGAGATCAACTATTTTCATAATCAGGAGATACTGTCTAAGAATATGTCTTGATCACTGACGGGACCGGGGTTCCTAAGCCAAAGCCGCAGCTCCATTGTCATCCCAATACACAGGTATTGGACGCCCAATGGTAGGAACCTTGTTCATCTCATGACTCTAATTATCCAGAAAACCTCTTTGGCAACATCGTTGGTAGCGATGTAATTATCCTCTATCAACGAGTCTGCTACGGTATATAGCTTGGAACCTTTCCAACATACCGTCCCTCTACTGAGGGTGAAGACAAAACTTGAGACTGACTTTCAGTCATCCTTATTACACTGGAAGCTTGAATCGGTAAAGGACTCCATCTGGAGTTCACTGTTACCATACACCAAGAACATTTCTTTAGTCCTTCTCAAGCACTTAAGAATGTTCTTCAGCTATCCATTGGTTTTCCCAAAGATCTATTCGATACTTATTCACTACACCTAGTGAGTAAGATACATCTGGTCTGGTACATAATATCGCATACATGATTGACCTGTCTGCCAAAGCACACGGTATCCCTTTTATGCGAGCCCTCTCTAAATCAGTCTCGAGAGACATCTCTTTAGAGATGTAGGGTGTTTTCGTCACCCCATTGAGATGGGAATACGTGCGCGCTTGTCAGGCATATACTACAGATTCCCCCTGCCTAGGGTAGGCCGGGGTTTATTGATTGTGGGGATCCGAATCTCCGGCAGCCGCGGACTAAGCTGTCGTTAATTACCCCTCGCCTTTGGGACGAGGGAACCTCCGATTAACGGGTTAAACTGGTCATGCGAACTCAATGTGCAGCGTACGTGTGTTGTGTTTTGAAAGGGGGTTTGGATATATCGGGAGCCACGCAGAGTTTTTACGGGGGTCCCGCTACCCGGATAGCGGGCTGGGGGTCAAGGGGGCTAGCAGCGCCCCGTTAGAAATTTTTTTCTAACAGGGACAATGTCGTGGAGGACGTGTGTGTGCAAATATGTATACATATGTATATATATATATGTATATATGTATGTATATATATATAAAAGAAAAAGAAAGGGTAAAGACAATGTCTCTTTGGTAGCATCTTAAGTAGCGATGTATCCAGCCTTTATCGTCTAGTATGCCACGGTATCTAGCTTGGAACTTTTCCAACATACCGTCCCTTTACTGAGGGTAAAGATAATGCCTGCGACTGACATTCAGTCGTCTTTATCACCCTGGAACCCTTCCAGTGATTCTCCCCAGGATCGATTGATACCATCTCACTACAACTAGTGAGAATCCTAACATCCAATTAAATCTATCTCATAGATCCAAAACTCAGGATTTAGGAGGTATCATCTTGATCCTATATGGAGAATCATAGTGATAAGCGGAGATTGATCGAGCGTAGCATAGGAAACTCCTTCCCTATCAAGAGTATGTCATCCACGTACTCTACGAGGATCACCACCATACTCCCTACTACCTTTTTGTTTATACAAGGTTCATCTACCATTTTGATGATGTCAACTTCTTTGACTAATCCATCAAAATAGATGTTCCAACTCCGCGATGCCTGCTTTATCCTATAAAGCATCTTGCACACGTTTCCGCTGCTCCCACTGTCTACGAAGCCCTCTGGCTGTGTACTTATAGACGTACTCTTCTAAAACATCATTTAGAAAAGCAGTCATGACACCCAACCACCAGATATCGTAGTCATGGTATGTAGCCGTGACAAGTAGGATCTGGATGGACTTAAGCATAGTCACTGGAAAAAGGTTTCATCATTATCCACGCCTGGTCAATGACGAAAACCTTTAACAAGTCTAGCTTTGAAAGTCTCAACTTTTCCATCTACACCAAGTAATCTTCTCAAGATATACTTGCTCCTGATGGGGATTTAACCCTTCAGATGTAGCAACCAAAGTCCATACTTTGTTGGTGTACATGGATTCTATCTCAGATCACTAAGCATCCAGCCATTCTTACAGAGTCTCAATCCTAATGGCCAGCTCGAAACTAGTTGGGTCATCATCTCATGATGCAATCCTCGCTCCCACTGTCATAGAGAAACCGAAGTATCTCTCAGGTGGGTGAGGAACCCTACTAGATCGGCGGAGAGGCTGAGCTTCGTTGGAATCTACTGAATCCTTTGGTTCTATCAAATCATCAGCTGTAGTTTGTATGGCTGGAACTTTTCCAGTTCTACATTACAGACCTTGCCTCGAGCTTGTCCGGATTTTGCTTTTAGACATAGGCCGGACAACCCCAAATCTTAACTACCTTAAGAGATGGGCTCTTCCCATTCCATATCACATATGAAGCGGTAGGCAACTGATTTGATTGGAACCCTATTCAATAGGTATGTAGATTCTCAAGTGCATAGCTCCCAAAAGGAAATAGGTAACTCAGTAGTACTCATCATAGAGAACACCATATCAAATAGGGTGTATCTGCTCCGCCGCGATATACCATCGTGCTATGGTGTATACGGAGGAGTAATGCTGAGAGAGAATCTCATTCTCCTTTAGAATAGTCCAGGATTTCCGTGCTCAAGTTTTCTCCTCCTCGATCTCATCATAGGACATAATACTTATACCCGTATTTTGGTTCTCTACTTCCTACTTATATTCTGTGAATACCTCAAAAGGTTCGGACTTATATTTCAACAGGAATATATGACTGAATCTTGAGAGATCATCAGAGAATATAATGAAGTATAAAGAACCAGTCCTGGCATGTGTAGACAGGAGACCTTACATACATCATCATGCATCAGTCCCAAGAGTTCATTAACTCTTTCTCTGTTTCCAAAAAACAGAGCTATGGTCATCTAATCTTTGTGACATGACTGGCAAGTTTCACAAGATGTAAATTCAAACTGATTTAAATATGCATCTAAAATGTAACTTCAGCCAGTCGGGTCGCATTGATGTGACCTAGTCTACAATGCCTCAAGAAGGATTCGTTCATTTCTGAACTCTTCCTCTTGTGTGTGTTCCATATACTAAGAACTGTAGTTTGATTTAGAACATCAATGCTTTTAGATAACGTGCCTGAACCGATCAACTTTTGATATAGGAAATGTTCAAAACATTATCCATCAATACAAAATTATATCCTTTCTTTTCTACCAAAGAGAGTGATATGATTTGGTATATCAGGTTCGGTATCTAATAACATTCGTTCAGAATCAATGTATTGGTAATACAGGGTGACAGTGACCGACAGACTTGGCTGCAACTCTTGCCCCGTTTTCTGTCTCATGAAACTTATCACCCGTTCTTAGTTTTTCTACCCTTTTGTAGCCCTATGTAACAGATTACATATCTGGGATCCTGATCCGGTATCATATACCAGGATGCGGAGGATACTGAGAAACAGTTCTGTATAATGAACACACCCGAAGATGATGCATCAGCATGCACTCTCTTCGTTTGGGCGGCACGGGAAATCTGGTATTCCCCAATTTCCTGCTCTGTCTTATAACAATTATAAGGTGGAGCGGGACCAACGTTCCCCAGCTCAGTATAACAAGCGGGTTCGGTCAATAATCCATTTTATTATCTTGATTAAGGCGTGATATGGTCGCTACCTGGAGAGAGAGAGAAGAAAACACTCAGCGTGCGCTCTTGCAAGAATAGATTGGTTATTATTTTATCTAATCAGGATGGCTCCCACTGCTTTTTATCAAATCTTCCTTCAAACCCTAAAAGGAAAGACTAGCCGGGATTAATTACACACTACAAGTTCGCCAATCTTTCAGCCAGGCCAGTGTCGGTACTTTGAGGGAGGTCCCCCGTGCTTTCGCACGAACCTAATTAATGTAAACCTCGTTTTCCCAGAGGCGTAACCCCGTTGACACCTTTCTAGACACCTACTTGATCGGCTAATTGTAATGTATAAAACTCTCCCAGGAGTAACACTTACTCGCAGCGGGTATCGGGATCCAACTATCTCATAGAAGGTATGCAATCTCATTGCAAATTTCAACACTTGAAATTCCCGATAATATTTTGCCCCCAGCACCCTATGACCTTGACGGAGGTCAACAAACCATAGGCTACTAGTCAAGTTCAACCCGTCATTTCTTGATCGAATTAAACCCACCCGCACGACCCTTGACGGAGGTCAACAAGGCCGCACGACTACCCTAACTCAATCTGCATCATATGCATAAACAGATAAATACTAGTAAGCTACCGCACACTACGCCTTGACGGAGGTCAACAAACGTAGCACGAATACTAAATAGGACTTATCTGAAATGACGGAGGGCTACGATAGGTTTTTCTGAAAACCTATTGCGTAATGAACTTGATATCGTTGTAGGATCGAATGAATTTTGAAATGGAGTGTTTTTGAGGCTTTTCTGGTTTTGCTAAAGGAGTCACTCCCGGTGAAGGGATCGTCGGTCCTTTCCTCGTCGAATGAGGTGCGGGATATATCATATATATCACTGTGCAAAGCAAAAACTCTTAAAAGCAATCAAAAGACAAACCGAGAGTATAGCATCTGCCAGTTATTGCTAAAGGGGTCACTCCCGGTGAAGGGATCTCGGTCCTTTCCTTATCGAATAAGGTGCAGGATATATCACATATACCGCTGTGCAAAGCAAGAACTGTAGCTACCTGTTTTATTTTGAAATTCAATTCTACAACATCTTAGGTTTCTTTTATTTCATTAATCACATTAATGAAGTCCCATCATTTAATTACCTAAACATCACAGATAAATACGACGTACACTTATGCCATCCGCATTCGCCTCAATGTCCCCTCGTGCACCGTTAGGTTAGGTAACTAACGGCAGAGCAGGGCAGGGCTAGCGCGGGTGTAAAACATAAGTAACGTCTATATAATATATCATATATACTATATACTGTATCTATCACAGAACATCACATGATCACATTACAGATATCGCAGCAGAAGAAACATATGAACTATTAGATATACTAGGACGTCCGTGTTTTCAATACGAGCCAGTATAAAACACGGATTCCACGGTCGCGATGAATAGCCAAACCCACACCCCTAGACCCCTACGAGAGCGGCAAGCAACCCTACCAATTCTAGAGTTAGGAGACCCGGACTCGACTCCTCGAGTTGGTCTCCCACTGGACTCCAGAACCCGGTTACTTGTGCTCCCCTCCTTGGGTCTATCCTAGTGCGGAAAAGTAAATAATATACAAACGGTGACAACTTCCGCAACCTGGAAGCGCCCCAATAAAAGAATATTACATACAAGTTTTTACATGAATGAAAATGAAAAACACTCATCTCACATAAAAACCCCCGGCTATTCAAACACGACGATCCAATATAACATATCCAGCAACACATAACATCACATGTCATCAACGTAAGTAAATATGCACATCCCAATTGTCGTTGACATATAGCAACGAAACCGGCGATATCACATATTACACTTACGGTCACAGAAAAGAAAGTGTAAAACTACAACAGTTGGAATCCGCAACCTTCTTAGACATCGCATGCCTAAACCAATGAATTCCTTAGACATCACATGCCTAACAATTATAAACCCCGCATTTTAGTCTCATTATCGAAAACACTTTTCAATATCAAGTCGGGCAATTCAACAAGATTCCCGAAAAACTGATCGAATGCTCGTCGCAAACTTTAGTAGGCGGCCACACCCCTGATACCGTCGACGAAGTGCACCAAGGCGGAACACCGCTACCGCGAGCACCCGAACGGATGCTTTCGGCGACGGGGTTCTCCTACAGTCACTTGGTCATGGCTATGGGGTGTAGCTGTCTATTAAGTTTAGCCGGCGAGTATCCGCGTACGCTACGTGATTGCGACGGACTTTTGATCACATCAAAACTGCGTGGCAACCGATCAAGTGAGACTAAACTGCTATGTTTATAACATTCATTCAGTTATCTCATAACTCTTTGTGAATTCCAATTATTGTATCACATTCCAGATAATTAGAAAATGTTAGACTTTCCGATCGAACAATCGAACACCGAAGTTTTCCCGGTACAGCTCAACACATGAAATAAGTCTAACAACATTCAGTTCGTGCCTCAGTACCAACGGTCCAGCCGTAGAAGGTGAAAGTCCATGCTACCTCTCCCGGTACTTTCGGGAATGCGGAATTTGGTAAAAAACGATTTTTACGGAGGTGGTAACATGGACCTAAAACCCGGATCTTGGTTAAACATCTATCTAACAACCTAACTATGAGTTTTTAGCTACTCGGTTAGGGGGTTATACCTTGCTTGTCTTGAACTCCTTCGTCTTCAAGCTCCGGTGGTGGTCCGATTGGCTTCTTCTCGTCGTCTCTGTACGCCGAAGATAGATCCACCTGAAAGCTCCAACCTTTAGCTCCTTCTTCGTTCTTTGAAGAAACTAGTTCACTTGGTTTGCTAAACCTAGTGAACTAGAATGAGTAGAGAATACTTTGTGTGGAATTTTATCTATGGTTCTTGATTCTCAACTCATGAGACAAGAGAACCATAGATTAAAGAGAGGGAAAAGGAGCAAGTGGGTGAGAGCAAAAGGAGAGCTCAAGAACAAGAGAGAGAATGAGCAAGAAAGAATGAGGCTCTCTTTTGTCTTTCACCCTCTCATAATCCAAAGTCATGATAACTCATCATACTAAAAAAGTCTTATGTGATGGTTTGAAGCAACCATAACCATATCATTTCATGCACTCATTTTACACAAATGAGCAAGCAAGAAAAAGTCTTTGCCATGAAATGATGGCTATGGTTATCATGATGGTCAACTAGTCAAGCCTAGTCAACCGGTCAACAAAGTCAACAAGTCAACAAAGTCAACAAGTCAACAAAAGTCAACAAGTCAACAAAGTCAACAACCATATCACCATAATAGTTAATTAATATAATAGTTAATCACATATCATATTCTCATTAGGGTTGAGCAAAAATTCAAATAGTCAACGGTCAACTGTCAACAACCCTAATGAGAATCCGCTGCCTCTGCCTCCCTGTCAACTGTGCATACACACCCGCATCCACGTTCCGAGGAACACGAATGCACACTGGATAAATCCAATCCCAAAAGGTATACTAGGATCTGGCTTAAACCAAAGCCCGCTAGTGTAAACTGTCCGGACACTGTACGTGCACAAGTGCACGGATGTGACCGAACCCTGTCGCAAAACCATGCGACCTGTCGCAATACCATGCGACCTCTACTCTTTTGCCTAAAGGCGAAAAGCTTTCTGTGTGGGACTCTAAAGACTCGACACTACGCTGGCAGTGGGTTTAACCACAGACCGCAAGCGGCACTAGCTGTGCGTAACGGTCCCCAGGTAGTGCCGACAAGAAGACCGACGAGGCGAAACCCATCTGAACTCCTACTGAGCCTGAGTGTGACATTCTCCATACAGTCCGGTCTGTTCGTCTGATACATCGCATGGCGGGCCTAGGGGGCGGTAAACGTCAGTCCCCCAATAGCGGTACAAGTCGTGCCGGAGCGAAGCCCAAAACACCCTGAGATAACACTGGAAACCTACCAATATATCTCGTTTGCCCTGGCCAGGGACTACTCGTGTAATGGCTCTCCTAGACACAGCGCGATGTCAACCCCCAATACCGGGAGAGACGAATCCTGTCTAACCGTCACTGCCTCCAAGTGCTTCGGGACTGCACCCAACCACTACCTGTTTGCACGACTCCTTTGAGCCGTGGTAGGGTAGTGATCAAAGTACAGTGGGAACACACTCGAGGCGAAGTGACAGTGTCAAGTCAGCGGACTAAGCTGTACTCATGTCACCTGGGAACTGATAACTGACGATAGGTATAATACCAACTAGTCAGTTCCCGACGAGTCCTGTCCAGTGTACCCGTAACCTAACGAGCACCCGCATACTATCTCAAGTATGACGTACTGACGGCTGTGGGACAGACCGTCTCCCACACTGGGATGAGAAGCGCATGCGCTGGTCTACTCCGGAGTATCGATGCCCTGTCTCGATAGTCCTGCGACCAGGGACCTGCATAAGGATGTGCTTATAGATTACCCAGCCCCACTAGTGTGACGGTCATCACATCGCTGGTAATCAAGCAAAGATCCTAAGGGCTCTACTAATGTGTATAGGCGATATACAAAAATAAACACATGTACACATTGAAGTAGAAACAAACCAAGTAGCATACTACTATTTTGAGCAAGATTGTATATACAAGGTGAATATCCCAAGCATCCATTAAGTAATATACAAACCAGTATGATACAGTAATGGCCTCTAGAGCATATACACTAACAATCTCCCACTTGCACTAAGGCCATGTACTGGCGTATCGAAGACCTATCATCTCGATCAGCCGCTCGAACTGAGTCTGGGGCAGGGCCTTGGTGAATGGATCTGCAGTGTTATCTTCTGAAGCGACTCTCCGAACCTCGATCTCCTGGCGATCCACGATCTCCCTGATCAGGTGATACCGCCTCAAGATGTGCCTGGATCTCTGATGGGACCTGGGTTCCTTCGCTAAAGCTATAGCCCCGTTGTTGTCGCAATACAGAGGTATTGGATGAACAATGGACGGAACCACCTGAAGTTCTTTCAAGAACTTCCTCATCCAGACAGCTTCTTTTGCGGCATCAGATGCAGCGATGTATTCCGCTTCCATCGTCGAGTCTGCAACGGTTTCCTGTTTGGAACTCTTCCAACACACCGCCCCTCCATTGAGGGTAAAGACAAAACCCGACATGGACTTGGAATCATCCTTGTCACTCTGGAAGCTGGAGTCAGCAAAGGCCTCGATCTGGAGGTCTTTTCCGCCATACACCAAGAACATCTCCTTAGTCCTTCTCAGGTACTTGAGAATGTTCTTTACCGCTATCCAGTGTTTCTCCCCAGGGTTTGACTGATACCGGCTTACCACACTCAGTGCATAAGCTACATCCGGTCTGGTACACAACATCGCATACATTATAGAGCCTACCGCAGAAGCGTAGGGTATAATAGACATGCGATCCCTCTCCAAATCAGTCTTGGGAGACATCTCTTTAGAGAGGGTGATCCCGTGACAAGCCGGTAGGTTACAGCGCTTGGAATCTTCCATACTGAATCTCTTCAGTATGGTGTCGATGTACCTGGACTGAGAAAGTCCTAATATCCTCTTGGATCTGTCACGGTAGATCCGGATACCCAGAATGTATGAGGCATCACCCAGGTCTTTCATGGAGAACCTGTGTGACAAGAACCCCTTGACAGATTGTAGCATAGGAATGTCATTTCCTATTAAGAGAATGTCATCCACGTATAAAACGAGGAATACTACAGTTCTCGCTACAAATCTACTATAGATGCATGGTTCATCTGGATTTTTCATAAAGCCAAATTCTTTGACCGTCTCATCAAAGCAGATGTTCCAACTCCGCGATGCCTGCTTTAGTCCATAGATGTACTTAAGCAACTTGCATACCTTTCCGCTGCTCCCACTCTGAATGAAACCCTCTGGCTGGTCCATATAGACACACTCCTTTAAATTTCCATTTAGAAAAGCTGTCTTTACGTCCATTTGCCAGATCTCATAATCGTGGAAGGCTGCAATGGCAAGAAGGATCCGAATGGATTTCAGCATGGCTACTGGAGAAAAGGTTTCGTCATAGTCCAAGCCAGGTCTTTGACGGAAACCTTTTGCTACCAGCCTAGCTTTATAGGTCTCAACCTGTCCATCTACACCAATCTTCCTTTTGAAGATCCACTTGCATCCTACGGGTTTTACCCCGTCTGGAGCAATGTCCATCGTCCATACCTTGTTGGTGTACATGGACTCCATTTCGGTCCGCATTGCATCCAGCCATTTCACTGAGTCAATGCTCTGAACGGCCTGCTGGAAGCTAGTGGGCTCATCATAATCTATGATGCAATCCTCTCTATCCCCGTCTATGAGAAAACCGCAGTATCTCTCGGGCGGATGAGACTGCCTACTACTCCTGCGGAGCGGCGTAGGAATGTCCTGTTCTGTTGAACCCTCTGGTTCCACTAACCTTTCAGTAATAGTCTGTGGTTCTGGAATTTCTTCCAGTTCTACTGCGCTCCCACTATTTTCCTTTTCCAAGAACTGGTGTTCTAGAAAGTGGGCATTACGAGAAACAAGGACTTTTTGTTCCTCTGCGTAGTAGAAAAGATACCCCCTGGTGTTCTTTGGGTATCCCACAAACTTGCACAGTACTGAGCGTGCCTCGAGTTTGTCCGCATGCTGCTTTTTGACAAAAGCTGGACATCCCCAGATCTTCAGATATTGAAGATAGGGTTTCTTCCCACTCCACATTTCATATGGGGTGGTAGGCACAGTCTTAGTCGGAACTCGGTTCAAAAGGTATGCAGCTGATTCTAGCGCATACCCCCAGAATGATCGCGGTAACTCAGCGTTACTCATCATGGACCGCACCATATCCAATAGGGTGCGGTTTCGTCTCTCCGATACACCGTTATGTTGCGGGGTGTATGGAGGAGTAAGCTGAGAGAGAATTCCGTTCTCTTTTAAATAGTCCAGGAACTCGGCACTTAAGTATTCTCCACCTCGATCCGATCTTAGAATCTTAATACTTTTGTCGGTCTGTTTCTCTACTTCATTCTTATACTCCTGGAATTTTCCAAAGGCTTCGGACTTATGTTTCATTAAGAAGACATAACCGTACCTTGAGAAGTCATCCGTAAAAGTAATGAAGTAAGAATGGCCGCTTCGCGCATGTGTAGACATTGGACCGCACATGTCACTGTGTACGAGTCCTAAGAGCTCGCTCGCTCTTACTCCATGTCCTGTAAACGGAGTCTTTGTCATCTTTCCTTTGAGACAAGATTGACAAGTGGCATACGATTGATATTCGAACGCATTCAAATATCCCTCTGTATGTAACTTAGTCAACCTTCTCTCATTGATGTGACCCAGTCTACAATGCCACAAGAAAGTCTGATTTATTTCTGGAGACTTTCTTTTGTGTGTATTTTGGACATTGAAAATCTGTGGTTGGTTCAATACGTATATACCATTACTCAATGTACCTGACCCAATCAAAACTTGATTAAGGTGAATGTTTACAACATTACTTACAAACGCAAATTCATAACCTTCTTTAGAAACTAAAGATACAGAAATGATATTACAAGTTGTGTTGGGTACAAAAAAGCAATTACGCAAAACCAAAACATGTCCATCTGACATTCCCAGATGATAGTCCCCCACGGCTTTAGCATCCATGCTAGCTCCGTTCGCAACTCTGAGGGTCATGTCACCTGCCTTCAAAACCCTACAGTTTCTCAACGCCTGCAAAGAATTACAGATATGAGATCCTGATCCGGTATCCAATACCCAGGAAGTAGAGTTTATTGAAAGACAGTTTTCAATAACATACACACCTGAAGCTGAAGCTGCAACCTGCTTCAATTCCTGTGTTCTGGCCTTCCAGGCCCTGCAATCATTCTTCCAGTGTCCTTTCTTATGACAATAGAAGCATTCTTCCTTATCCACAAGCTTCCCCGCTATCTTTGTTGCTTTACTTTTTCCCTTCGTATCCACTTTACTAACACCGCCCCTTGGTTTGGCGGGGGCCTTCTTCTTCTTTCCCTTGGCTTTCGCCTTGGACCTAGAAGAAGATGATCCTCCTACAAACAAAGTGGATGTATCCCTACCTTTCTGTAGGGTGCCCTCTGCGCTCCTCAGCATGTTGAGGAGCTCTGAAAGTTCAACCTCTTTTTCTTGTAAGTTGAAGTTCAGTATAAACTGGGCGTAAGTGGAAGGAAGGGACTGGAGAACTATATCCGTATATAGCTCACTCTCCAATGTGATCCCTAGGTCTGCGAGCTCCTCAATGTAGCCGATCATCTTTAGCACGTGCTCGGCTACTGATGATCCGACGGCCATTCTTGTCGAAAATAACTTTTTCGACGCTTCGTATCTTGCGATACGAGATTGCTCTCCATACAGTTCTTTTGTATGAAGCAATATGGATTCCATGTCCATATTCTCGTGCCTCCTCTGATGTTCGTTGTCCATCGAGGCAAGCAGGAGGCATTTGGCCTTCGCGCTATCAATCTCCCAAGTCTTGCGGATTTCCTTATCCGCGACGCTGGAAGTTGGACCAGGGACAGGGGGAGCTTTGGTGGTAAGAAGATACCCCAGCTTGTCGTAAGTGATTGCTATCTTGACATTCCTGAGCCAATCTTTGTAGTTTGGCCCTGTCAGTTTGTTTTTATCTAGGAGTAACTTAAGTCCAGTCATGTTGATTGGTCGCTGCAATTAGGAGAGAGAAGAAGAAACACTCAGCATGATGCTCTTGCAAGTTTAGAGTGGTTTTTAGTTTGTCTAAACAGGATGGCTCCCACTGTTTCTCGAATCCCTCCTCAAACCATAAAGGAAGAATTAGTCAGGATCAATCCCACCGCACAATACTTGCTTAACCGTTCAGCCAGGCCGGTGTCGGTACTTCGAGGGAGGTTTTCCAACGCTTTCGCGAAGTTCCTTAATTAAAGAACCTCTTCTCCCTGGGGGCATAGCCCCGCTAACACCTTTCTAGGCACCTACTAGGTTTATAGCATTGATCGTTAAGTGAGAAATTTCCCGAGGAGTAGCATATACTCACAGTAGGATCGGGATCCAAATATCATTGCATGACGAAACTGAAGGAATCCTACCAGAATCATCACACTCCAAATGGTATGCAAATCTAGCAAGTTTCAGTACTTATGAAACTCCCGATGTGGATTTTTGCCCCATGCTCTTATGACCTTGGCGTGAGGTCAAAATGTCATAAGTCACATGTCAAGTTCGTCCCATCATTATCCAGGTTAATTTGAACCCACCCGTACATACCCTTGATGTAGGCCAAAATGGCAGTACGACTGTCTCAAACCAACGCATTCTATCTATGCAACAGATAAATATCCGGCAGCTACCAATCACTATGCCTTGGCGTGAGGTCAAAATACATAGCTTGAATACTACCGAATATTTAACTGAAATGATGGAGGGCTACGGATGGTTTTGGCAAAACCGTGAACGTAGTGAACTTGATTTGGTCGATGGAACGAGATAGCTTTTAAATGGAGTGGCTCAAACTCCGTATTTTAAAAGTTTGTTTTGAAAAGAACCGAGTGGTTTTTCGAAAGTGTTCCAACGACTTTAACTTGGTTTATTATCTTGCATTAGTTCTTTTAATGCGTGATATTCTTGCATTAGTTCTTTTAATGCGTCCCATCATTTAATCCTACCATTGCAGAAAACAACCAAAATATGACGTACGCTTATGCCATTCGCATTCGCCACGGGGCCCCGTCATTACCCGTTAGGTTACTTAACTAACGACAGAGCGGGGGCTGGGCTAGCGCGTCTGTAAAACATAAGCAACGCCTAAATAATATCATATATAGATATACTGCAATGATAAACATTTCAGATCACAGATGAATACATTGGATATACTAGGAATCTGTAATTCGTACGAGCCTGTAACGAAAGACAAATTACACGGTCGCGGTGAATAGCCAAATACCCTACCCAAGACCCCTACGGGTGCGGCAAACTACCCGCCAAGTACCCGAAGCGTAGTAACCTCCCTCATCTCCATGAGTAGGCCACTCGACACTTCGGCATACCCGGTAGTTTGTGCACCCCCTCCATGGGTCTATCCTGGGAGCAAAAACAGTAAAAAGAAATTATACAATGACGGCTACAACCCCGACCCGGTTGTGCGGCCATACAAATAATTATTACATCAATTTACAAATTTACATGAAATGAAAGAAAAGAAAACTCTCGTCTCACAACCCCCGGCTATTCACCCGCGACAATCCAACATATTCATATCCATATTCCAGCAACATTACAGATCACAGATTTGTATAACCCCCACTAATCGACATATAGCGATTAGTAGACGTTCAATACAAATATCACATAACAGAAAAACCCGTTAGCTAAAGTCTTTTAGAAGTTCGATCAAACATACGGATTTTCGGGACCCCAAAATAAAATTTTCGTTCTGGAAAATCTGGGTTGAAAATATATTACTAAAAATCCCAAAATACCCCAACTAGTAAACTGCAAAAAAGAAAACCCCTGACCGAGTCAACTCGGCCGCGTTTCCGCGGCGGGAGCGTGCTCCCGCCGCGGAAACGCGGCGCGTTGATCGAGTCAGGGGCCCAAAATTTTGCAGTTTCTTTAAAAAAGCCTGAGTCGATTTTAGGTGTGTTCCAAAAAGTTTTTCCAGTACTTTTGAAATCGACAGAAAGTTGAAAATTCATGGGTTCGTTTTTGGGACTTTTTCTTTGATCGATCTTCTAGTTACTTGCTAACTTGTTAGATAGAGTTTAACTAGGCTCTGATACCACTGTAAGTCCATGCTACCTCTCCCGGTACTTTCGGGAATGCGGAATTTGGTAAAAAACGATTTTTACGGAGGTGGTAACATGGACCTAAAACCCGGATCTTGGTTAAACATCTATCTAACAACCTAACTATGAGTTTCTAGCTACTCGGTTAGGGGGTTATACCTTGCTTGTCTTGAACTCCTTCGTCTTCAAGCTCCGGTGGTGGTCCGATTGGCTTCTTCTCGTCGTCTCCGTACGCCGAAGATAGATCCACCTGAAAGCTCCAACCTTTAGCTCCTTCTTCGTTCTTTGAAGAAACTAGTTCACTTGGTTTGCTAAACCTAGTGAACTAGAATGAGTAGAGAATACTTTGTGTGGGATTTTATCTATGGTTCTTGATTCTCAACTCATGAGACAAGAGAACCATAGATTAAAGAGAGGGAAAAGGAGCAAGAGGGTGAGAGCAAAAGGAGAGCTCAAGAACAAGAGAGAGAATGAGCAAGAAAGAATGAGGTTCTCTTTTGTCTTTCACCCTCTCATAATCCAAAGTCATGATAACTCATCATACTAAAAAAGTCTTATGTGATGGTTTGAAGCAACCATAACCATATCATTTCATGCACTCATTTTACACAAATGAGCAAGCAAGAAAAAGTCTTTGCCATGAAATGATGGCTATGGTTATCATGATGGTCAACTAGTCAAGCCTAGTCAACCGGTCAACAAAAGTCAACAAGTCAACAAAAGTCAACAAGTCAACAAAGTCAACAACCATATCACCATAATACTTAATTAATATAATAGTTAATCACATATCATATTCTCATTAGGGTTGAGCAAAAAGTCAAATAGTCAACGGTCAACTGTCAACAACCCTAATGAGAATCCGCTGCCTCTGCCTCCCTGTCAACTGTGCATACACACCCGCATCCGCGTTCCGAGGAACACGAATGCACACTGGATAAATCCAATCCCAAAAGGTACACTAGGATCTGGCTTAAACCAAAGCCCGCTAGTGTAAACTGTCCGGACACTGTACGTGCACAAGTGCACGGATGTGACCGAACCCTGTCGCAAAACCATGCGACCTGTCGCAATACCATGCGACCTCTACTCTTTTGCCTAAAGGCGAAAAGCTTTCTGTGTGGGACTCTAAAGACTCGACACTACGCTGGCAGTGGGTTTAACCACAGACCGCAAGCGGCACTAGCTGTGCGTAACGGTCCCCAGGTAGTGCCGACAAGAAGACCGACGAGGCGAAACCCATCTGAACTCCTACTGAGCCTGAGTGTGACATTCTCCGTACAGTCCGGTCTGTTCGTCTGATACATCGCATGGCGGGCCTAGGGGCGGTAAACGTCAGTCCCCCAATAGCGGTACAAGTCGTGCCGGAGCGAAGCCCAAAACACCCTGAGATAACACTGGAAACCTACCAGTATATCTCGTTTGTCCTGGCCAGGGACTACTCGTGTAATGGCTCTCCTAGACACAGCGCGATGTCAACCCCCAATACCGGGAGAGACGAATCCTGTCTAACCGTCACTGCCTCCAAGTGCTTCGGGACTGCACCCAACCACTACCTGTTTGCACGACTCCTTTGAGCCGTGGTAGGGTAGTGATCAAAGTACAGTGGGAACACACTCGAGGCGAAGTGACAGTGTCAAGTCAGCGGACTAAGCTGTACTCATGTCACCTGGGAACTGATAACTGACGATAGGTATAATACCAACTAGTCAGTTCCCGACGAGTCCTGTCCAGTGTACCCGTAACCTAACGAGCACCCGCATACTATCTCAAGTACGACGTACTGACGGCTGTGGGACAGACCGTCTCCCACACTGGGATGAGAAGCGCATGCGCTGGTCTACTCCGGAGTATCGATGCCCTGTCTCGATAGTCCTGCGACCAGGGACCTGCATAAGGATGTGCTTATAGATTACCCAGCCCCACTAGTGTGATGGCCATCACATCGCTTGTAATCAAGCAAAGATCCTAAGGGCTCTACTAATGTGTATAGGCGATATACAAAAATAAACACATGTACACATTGAAGTACAAACAAACCAAGTAGCATACTACTATTTTGAGCAAGATTGTATATACAAGGTGAATATCCCAAGCATCCATTAAGTAATATACAAACCAGTATGATACAGTAATGGCCTCTAGGGCATATACACTAACAGAAGGGTCAAGCCAACGCCTCACATGTGGCACGCCGTACTGCCCCAAACCCGAAAGTTCAAAGGGCAGTTCAAGACGGTCACATAATCGAGTTAAGGTTTGTTGTCTTCTAGAGGGTCCATCGCGTTACTTGCACTACTTAGAACGTCGTTAAACTACGGAAAAATCCAACACTTGGAAATTTCCCGACAGGGGAAAAAGTGGGTATTTATATCCGGTCGAACTTTTTAACATATTCTAAAATTTATCCGGAAAGCCACACAGACAAAATTTGATAATCCGACCGAACATTCGAATCTCCAAAACAACTCAGAAATTAAAACTCTGGAAAAAATATTAAAAATTCCCAGGAAAACCAGGACTGAAAATTAAGAATTAAGGTGCAAATTTCGAAGTACAAAACGACAAAAGAGCGGCGGAT
This sequence comes from Agapanthus africanus, assembly GCA_030015575.1. Lineage (NCBI taxonomy): Eukaryota > Viridiplantae > Streptophyta > Magnoliopsida > Asparagales > Amaryllidaceae > Agapanthus > Agapanthus africanus. The sequence continues at coordinate 674,235,160 of CM057338.1, read as the reverse complement.
CCGCCGCATGAGCCTACTGTAAGGCCGCGGATCCGCGCCCCATTTATGGAATCATGCGCTCGAATTTTGCAGTAAACCTTATTTCTTCCTGCTGATTTTTCTGAATATTTTTAATCTGGAAAAAATCACGATTTTGAAAATTGTCCAGAGAGCTATTTTTGAGTTGGGTTTCGGGTTCGTTCGGGTTTCAAATTCCGTCTAGACTTCGCCTAAGGCTCTAGCTAGGCTCTGATACCACTGTAGGGTTCCTAGGCACTCTCAAGAGGTCTCACAAGGCATCAACCATGCCAATTTCAAAATTTACGGTGCCGAGAAACCCTAAACTACGGATCGTTGGCTAGATGTCTAGGCGAAAAAGAAACTAGTTAACAACTTAACTAAAGTTTAAACGGAAATACAACCTTTGTAGATCCAGTGCTCCACCTCCATAGCTCCGCAACGAAGTCCCCTCGCTGTCCAAATGAATTCCCGGGCTCTAGCGTCGGCTTCGTTGGAGAAATGGCGAGCTAGGTCGTCGATGTCCGTGCCGAAGATGATCTACGTCGAGGCATCGCAAGATCAAGCTCCAACTTTACCAAGTCAAGAAACTTGTGAAGAAAACACACTCTACTACTTGGCAAGAGGTAGAGGATGAAGAAATAGGAAGTGGGTAGACTTTAGAATTGGATTTCTCACTCATTTCATCAATCCACCATTGATGTAGTCAAGCTTTTCTTCTTGAAATGAAGAAGAAGAAGAAAGCAAGAAGATGATAATTATTATGATAAGAATAATAATAGAAAAGAAAAATGAATTCTTATCATAATTGTAACCATGGTAAAGTGTAGAGAGCTAACTATAGTTTAATGAATGGTTAGGGTTAATGAGATGAGGACAAAAGGTTTCTTTGGTCAAAGCTTCATGAAGCTTCAACAAGCTTCATGAAGAAAAGCAACCTTTTGTTTTCTTTATCTCTTATCTTTTTAATACAAATTAAAAGATAAAAGAATTAATAAATATATCAAAACCCTAACCATTTACTTAACTAAGGTTTAACTCTTTACACAAACCCTAGCTATCATATATCATCAAACATGATACAATCAAGTGCACAAAAATATATCGCATATACAATGCGCACATTCGAGCGAGAAAATCCATTTAAAGTGAACCGATACTAGTTAATCCAAAGTAATATATCAAATATATAATTATACATTAAATCATTAAATCAACACTTGATTTAACGATCCGGTCATATCGCATATAACCGACTAATATCCAATGTATCGATTTATCGAATCAATCCTTGATTCGATAACTAGGTTATATCGCATACAACCATTCGACACATTCATCGCGAGAATAGAATACGGTATCACATACACGCATTATTCTCGGTCCCGCACATATCTCATATGCGCTCCTATTTCGTTTCGCTTGAGCCAGGAAACCTCTGTATAGGACTCTAAAGACTCGTCAATACGCCGGCAGCGGATGATGATCATATCAAACATCCACAAGCCGCAAGCGGTCTGCTAAACGTAACGGCCACCCGGGTATTGAGCGATCAAAAGATCGACGAGCAAGCCCGCTCACACTCCAGTGAATCCAACCAGTAACACTACCGTACAGTCCGGTCTGATCGTCTGATATGTCGCATATCTCGCCTAGGGGTGGTAAACGTCAGACCCCAATAGCTCGATAAGTCGTGTCGATATGAGGTCTATAACAATTTGAGAAACTACTGGTAACACTTACCAGTAAATCTCAGCAACCCTGGCCAGGGATTTCCTGTTATAGCCAATCGAACACAGCGCAACATCAACCCCCTATACCGGGAGAGACGAATCCCCTCCTATCGCTCATTGCCTCCATGTGATTCGGGACTGTACCCAAAAACCACCGTTTTGCACGCCTTCTTGGACGTGGTAAGATGGAAATCAAAGCACAGTGGGAACCACACAAGACTCTATGACGATCTCGGGTCAACAGACTACTCTGTACCAGTGTCACCAGAGAACTGCCATCTGACGTGAGGTATAATACCATGTGGGAGTTCTCGGCGAGTCCGTCCAGTGTACCCAGTCTCTACTGAGCACCCATATATCATCTCTGATGTCAAACACCAATGGATATGGGATCATCCATCGCCCATCTGTATGGGTCGAGAAGGTACACGCTAGTCTACTCTGGTATATCGATGCCCCGTCTCGATACACCCACGACTAGGGACTTTGAAGGATGTACTTATGGACTACCATGTCCCCACTAGTATGATCCGCATCATAGTCCAGGTAGTCAAGTACACATCCTAAGGGCTTTACCAACATGTAACAGAGAGACAATCAGTGTACACGTTAAGGTAAAGAGCAACCAGATAGCATACTATCATGTCGAGCAAGAAAGTCCTCCCTATATATGTCCCAGCATCCACTACAATATACATCCAATGTACAGTAATGGCCTCTAGGGCATACATATAACTAACAATCTCCCACTTGCACTAGGGCCATCTGTAGCAGTGGTTGTAGTATCTCATACTCAACCATCCCATAAAAGTCTCTCTCTGGGAATAGGCCTTCGTGAGTGAATCCGCCGTGTTGTCCTCTGAGTCTACTCTCCTAACCTCGATCCCTTAGAGATCAGCCATCTCCATGATCAGGTGATACTGCCTTAGAATATGTCTGGATCACTGATGGGACCTGCGTTCCTTGGCATAAGCCACAACTCCATTGTCACACAATGGGAGGAACATAGTTCATCTCATGAACCAATATACACCCAAACAGCCTCTTTGGTAGCATCTTTAGTAGCGATGTATCCTGCCTTTATCGTCTAGTATGCCACGGTATCTATCTTGGAACTCTTCCAACATACCGTCCCTTTACTGAGGGTAAAGACAATGCCTGCGACTGACATTCAGTCGTCTTTATCACCCTGGAACCCTTCCAGTGATTCTCCCCAGAATCGATTGATACCATCTCACTACAACTAGTGAGAATCCTAACATCCAATTAAATCTATCTCATAGATCCAAAACTCAGGATTTATGAGGTATCATCTTGATCCTATATGGAGAATCATAGTGATAAGCGGAGATTGATCGAGCGTAGCATAGGAAACTCCTTCCCTATCAAGAGTATGTGATCAGTCGAAAATATTGCATATTTTAACCGGCAATTTCCTCATCATTTGCATACATATAGAAGTGTACGGTATTCATATTTCACATATTAGCAAATCGGTCGCAAAATATCAGATTACATGTATTCAACCTTAAAACCGGCATTTCTAGGGAAATTGACTGCATTTCATTACATGGCATATTTTCTATATATCGCAACCCGCGTTTCGAAGTCTGTGCAGGAAAAGAGAAGCTTGCTCGACCATTACACCGCTCGTAAACTCACTAAATTCAAATCTGGTACCAATACAAAGGAGTAATTGCAATTCAACATATCAGATAAAGACCCACACTACAGTACAAGACAGCACCAGAAGGCACCAAGCCCAAGGATCCAACATGGCCGCGGATCCGCGGCATGGGCTTTCTAAGGCCGCGGATCCGCGGTGGGCCCAGGGAATTAGTTCCCCAATTTCAGTGCACAACTCCTGTTTCAGTGGCTACAGCTCAAAAATGTACTCCTACTTCTAGAAGACTCCAGATACTTCCACTAGATCAGCAAACATCTTGAGTTTCACTAAACTAGCCTAATCATTCTAGAACTTTCCCTAAACCCTAGCTTAAACCCTAAGCTAGTTCCTAACAAACTCTTTCAACAAACTTTGGGAGGGAAACTTCTAATTCAAACCTAAACCTAGGGTTTGGGAGCTCTATAAATAATACCCTAGGCTCATTATTCCAAATTATTCAACCTTGAGAATTATTCATCCAAATAGTGAATCTATTCCTTTCTTCATCTCCCTCTTCTTCAAGTTTAGTGAGAGAGCTTGTAGGAAACCCTAACCCTAATTCCAATTGAGATCAAGAATCCCGAGTACCCATTAAGCAAGAAGCCTTACAACCTTTAGGAGCGAAGCCGATCTTCAACGGAGCAAGCGATCCGAAACCGATCCACGACTCACGAAGCCGAGCGACGCCCGATCAACGATCTAGATTCTTCTTCTTGTAGTTCTTGAAGCAAATGTAATCAAAATTGTTGAGATAAATAAAGGTGATATTCTTTTATCTTGTTTTCTTTAAATTCTGCATCATGCTATCTTTACAATTCGTAAATCTTTTCTGTGTGGTGATGTGTGAATAAAACTCCGCTCGTCGAGGAGTCGAGACGGATAATAGAATGATGATGTAACATAGCTTTAATCGATTCTTGAGTCCCACGAGTTTTGTAAACCCTAGAAAGTTCAAGAAACGACGACCCATTTCGTTTCGATGCTTTCTTGATTGACATCGATCGAAATTGGGGAGTTACGATCGTTTCTTGAATTTGGTAGAGGCTAGAAAAGGAATGATATCGACGAAAGAACAAGGGTTATAGGATGAAACCCTAGTTTCACGAGAAAGCCCCAACTCTCGTCGATCATCATCAATCTAGTATCAATCCTTCGAAGGATAAGAACACGATATCTTTAGATTACATCACGTCTATTGATCCTATCGATTCCTACAAGCCTCTCTTATATTCTTGATTGTTGATTGGAAATATTATCGAAACACCGATTCTTGATTGTTTATAGTTTCTTGATTCTTGAATAAAGAATAGTGACACTCGAATACAAATCATTCTTGAATCGTGTTTTCTTTTATTGTTGCTTAACTTTTCATTTCAAACGTATCAAAGATATAAATGAATCGTGCAATCCCTGTGGACGATCCGCACTCATTCATGAACTACAATTGACACCGTAGTTTGATTGCGGTCAAAATAATTTTTGGTTGTGATTTCTTTACAATTTTATACAAACTCAACGGAAAAACTAATCAATCAAAATGGCGCCGTTGCCGGGGATCGCGCTAATTCATTTACATTTTTAGTTTGAAGTGAAAGAATTATTACATTCCACTTCTTGAAATCAAAATTCGTACAAACTCTTATACGTGTGTTGTGATTTGATTGCAAGGAGATCTGGAGCATTCTGTGCTGTGGAAAAATTATTTGGGATATACCAGAGAGCTGGAGATAGCAATAGAAAGCAGCTGAAGAAGTTTGATCCAGTAAACCCACAACCTGAGCGCGGAAGCGCGGCAAATAGGGTGTTATCGCGGCGGAAACGCGGCCACCTAGAGGGATCTCTGCAAAATTTTTGCAGCAGGTACTTTCTTGCTCTCTCCCCTCTTCTCTTTTAGATCCAACTAACACTTTGCTGCAGGATTCTTTGCAAATAAATCGCAGCGCGCAAAAGCAAAATAAAAATTTGTGTGTGATTTTGATTTCTTGGTTGTTTGCATTCTAATACGGAAATTTAAGGGGCACAGCCAAATCCAAATTAGGTGGGGATTTCATTACCCTTCCTAGGCCCCGAAAATCGCAAAACTTGCATCCGCATTACCCTCATTAACTAAAAGAAATCTAGAGAACACTCTAAGGACTGTCGCGGTCAATTAGGACAAGAGAAGGTCGTGGGTAATTCATTGCTTATCCGCGTTTTCTTGTGGTGCCTAAGGCGAGTGTGTCTAAGGCTAGTGGTTTTTAATTAGGCCCACTACTTACGTAGTGGAGTACCTTCCCACTTACCTGGCACTTATCCGGCCACAGGGGGACAAAGAGGCAGTGGAGGATTCTATCCTGCGACTTGTCTTTTGGCAGTTAGGAGCGGTCTAGAGCCGGACCTAGGTGACCACTAGATTCTAGGGTTGTGTGCTTCATTTGTTTTGTCGCATCATTTTTTCAAAATCCGTCCCTTTTTCAAAAAAACAAGCACCGCATTCATTTTACCCCTAATTATAAGCCAACGCTGCCACTTGTACTAACCCTTTTTAGTACAAGATAGGCTGGACACGGGATTCTGGTGCCCGTTTAGTCCGCGTACCCTTTATCGACTGCGAAGTCGATATTTCTCCATTTACCTTTTCTTTACCCACTACCACACCCACACCGATGGATCCGAATCCATCAAACTTCTTTAACCCTAATCTGCCGCCGTCCGTTGGTGCGCAGAATCCTCCCCACATTTCTCTCCAGGAAAGATGCTATCCACATAGAGGTCCTCTTTCGACCTGCTTATCCACACCACCAGCCAATGGGGATAACTTTGAGATTAAGCCCCAGTATATCAATCTTTTACCCAAATACCACGGACTCGAGACTGAGGACGCTTACGTTTTCATTACCAAATTTGAAAACGTATGCGCAATGATGGGTACGTCACAACTTTCAGTGGATGCGATGCGTCTACGACTTCTTCCATTTACATTGTGCGATATAGCCGAGAAGTGGCTATATAACACTACCGCACATTCTATTACGAATTGGGAAGAATTCGTCGCTGCATTCCTTAAGAAATTTTACCCAATCCAAAAGACGGCTCGAATCCGTAGCGAACTGAACCAATTTGCCCAGCTCTCTGCTGAACCATTCTCTAAATACTTTGAACGTTTCAAGGATCTATTGGTTCAATGTCCTCATCACGGCATCCCGAGATGGGAGCTTTGCCGAATCATATATGAGGGCAGTAACCCTAACACTAAACAGAGCCTTGAAAACATGTGTCAAGGTACGTTTATGACCAAAGATGATGGGGAAGCTTGGCGATACTTAGAAGAGTTCGCTGAAAAATCACTAATTTGGGAGAGTGGAACCCAACCATTGAATAGGGGTGGCGTACACCAAATAGATGTGTCCATAGGTGTTCGAGCTGAAATGGCAGCAATGCAAAAGAAGCTCGACGCTATGGAACACAAATTTGCTGCAGCCTCCCTAAACCCAATGTCACTCCCCAAAACTGTTTGTGGGTGCTGTTCTGATCCGTCACATTTAACGGAAGAATGTCCATTAAACTCTGCGTTTCAAGGTCACGACCATTCTAATGCCGCATTTCAAAGACCTCGAAACGATCCATATTCTTCCACGTACAATCAGGGTTGGAGGAATCACCCGAATTTCGCTTGGAACCAAAATCAATCTCAAAACACAGTTCCAAACACGAATCAATTTCAAAGGGCTCTTCCTCCACCACAACAGCAACCCCTTCAACTCACTCAGCACCCCTATCAGTCACAAAATTTCCAAAATCAGGGCAACACTCCTGCACAGTCTAATCCTATGCAGCCCTGTTCTGACGATTTCTCTCAATTCACTCAAACCATGAAATCACTTTTATCAAATTTCATGGAGGTTTCGACTGAGGTTAGACCTTCCGTCAATGAGATAAAGAAAAACTCAGCGTCCCAAGCTGAGAGTATCAAATCGATGGAAGCTGAAATCGCACGCCTAAAAGCCGAAATGAGTACGAGAGAAAAAGGGAAACTTCCCTCTCAACCCCTACAGAATCCTGGGCATTACAATGTAAATTCCATTACAACGTTGAGATCGGGAAGAGTGCTGAACAATCATGTCGGGGAAGATATTGATAATACTAAAAATCATATCAACACCCCGGCTGAGACCTTTCCACATACACACACTTCTCCTTCTGATCCTTCTTCTTCTACCACACCACCTTCGCACGAGCCTATTCTCCATTTCCCTTTAGGCTCGACACCTTCTCACAACCCTTATAGTTCTCCACAGACGATCCCCACACCTCCTTTGGGACCTCGTCTACCCCCATTTCCTTCTCCTATGATGGACCCTGCGCTTATTGCGAAAGCTCCTTACCCGAACCGGCTAAGGGCTAACAGAACGAGTCCTCATATGGAGAAAATTTTAGAGATGTTCAAACAGGTTAACATCAATATCCCTCTCCTAGATGCGATTCAGCAAGTCCCCTCTTATGCGAAAATTCTTAAGGACTTGTGCACTAGGAAGAGGAAGACTCAAGTGCCGAAGAAGGTCTTTATGTCTAATAATATCAGCACTGCTTTTATACCCCAGCTTCCAAAGAAAAGAAAGGACCCAGGTTGTCCTACAATATCGATTTCGATTGGGGGTAAAAACATAAATCGTGCTCTTTTAGACCTTGGCGCAAGTGTTAACCTGCTCCCTTATTCTGTCTATGAGCAATTAGGGATTGGAGAGCTGAAACCTGCTCATTGCACTCTCCAGATGGCAGACCGATCTATCACCAAACCAAGGGGTGAATTAGAGGATGTGTTGATAAAGGTCGGGGAATTTTTTTTCCCTGCAGACTTCATTGTGCTCGACACACATCCTGTAGCTAACCCCCGGGGCCAAATTCCGGTGATTTTAGGTCGTCCTTTCCTTGCCACTTCCAATGCTGTTATAAATTGTAGAAATGGTTCAATGAATTTATCATTTGGAAATATGACCATTGAACTAAACATCTACAAAGTTGGAAGTCAGCCATCAGAACCCTCGGCTCATATTTTAGATGTGTGCTCTGTCCATGAGATCGCTCCCGATAGTTGTGGAGCTGAGGATCTTTGCTTTACTGATCTCGATGACATTAGCACATCTCTGTTTGACTTTGCACAAGATCTTAGTGAGGACACTTTCTTTACACTTGAGTCCTGCACTTCTGACTTTTCTCCACCCGAGTCTGTATCTTTCACAGGCTCTGAGCTTCTTTGTAGATCCAAAAATCAATCTATGACCCTTCCTTCTATCATTTCTCCGCCTGAGTTAGATCTCAAAATTTTACCTTCTCACCTGAAATATGCATATCTTGGTGAGAACGAGTCATTACCGGTTATCATTTCCGCTTCTCTTGCATCAGAGCAAGAAAATGCACTTTTATCGGTATTGAGATCTAACAAGGAGGCGTTTGGTTGGAGTATGGCGGACATCAAAGGGATTAGTCCCTTGATAGTTGAACATCATATACATGTGATGGATGATGCCAGACCGACCCGAGAACCACAGAGACGGTTGAATCCCGTCATGAAGGAAGCTGTCATGAAAGAGATCGTCAAATGCTTAGATAGTGGTATTATATACCCCATCTCCGATAGCCAGTGGGTGAGTCCTATACATGTCGTTCCTAAGAAATCCGGCATCACAGTTATCACCAATGAGGCGAATGAGTTGATTCAGACACGCGCCCAAACTGGGTGGCGTGTATGCATCGATTATAGAAAACTCAACGCTGCTACGAGGAAAGATCATTTTCCTCTACCATTTATTGATCAAATGCTGGAACGCTTAGCGGGACGAGAGTTTTATTGTTTTATGGACGGATACTCAGGCTACAATCAGGTCCCCATCGCCAAAAAGGATCAAGATAAAACCACTTTTACTTGTCCTTTTGGTACCTTTGCTTACAGTCGCATGCCCTTCGGGCTATGCAATGCTCCCGCTACCTTTCAGCGGTGTATGATGGGGATATTCTCTGATATGGTAGAGAATTTTTTGGAGATCTTTATGGACGATTTCTCGATTTCTGGAGACTCTTTTTCTGATTGCCTAGCGAATTTAGACGCTGTTCTTACTCGTAGCAAAGAGAAGAACTTGACTTTGAACTGGGAAAAATGCCATTTTATGGTCCAAGAAGGAATAGTACTTGGACATGTCATTTCACAGAAAGGCATTGAGGTTGACAGAGCTAAAGTAGATGTCATTCGAAACCTCCCTCATCCCAAAAGCGTCAAAGATATTCGCTCCTTCCTTGGCCATGCGGGCTTTTATAGGAGATTCATTAAGGACTTTAGCAAAATTGCTAGACCTTTAACTCTTCTCCTGGCCAAGGATACGACCTTCCATTTTGACTCGGATTGCGAGACAGCTTTCGACTCACTTAAACACTCACTCACTTCAGCCCCCGTTTTATCATCACCAAATTGGGACTACCCCTTTGAGCTGATGTGTGACGCATCTGATTTTGCAGTAGGTGCAGTCTTAAGACAGCACATTGATAAGATGCCACACGTGATTTACTATGCTAGTAAGACCCTGAATGATGCGCAAATCAATTATACAACCACCGAGAAAGAGCTTTTAGCGGTTGTATTTGCATTAGAAAAATTCAGGCCTTACTTAATTGGCTCACCTATAGTTGTGTATACTGACCATTCCGCTTTAAAACATCTTCTGGCGAAGAAAGATGCAAAAGGTCGACTAATACGTTGGATCCTACTGTTACAAGAATTTGATCTTGTTATCAAAGATAAGAAAGGATGTGAAAACGTAGTAGCTGACCACCTTTCACGCATCGTTTCTTCCCCTGTGACCCTGCCGATTAATGACTCGTTCCCTGACGAACAACTCTTGAGCATATCCGCTGAACCATGGTTCAGGGATATTGTGAACTATCATGCCACAGGACTTATACCGAGCGATTGGTCAAAACAGGACAAATACCGTTTTCTTTCCCAAGTAAAACACTTTTACTGGGATGAACCTTATTTGTTTAAATATTGTCCTGATCAGATCATTCGCCGGTGTGTCCCGAATGAAGAGTTCAAGAGTGTTCTTTCATTTTGTCATGATCAGGCTTGTGGGGGTCACTTTGGTCCTAGAAAGACAGCGGAAAAGGTTTTGCAATGTGGATTTTATTGGCCGACCTTATTCAAGGACGCATTTAAGTATTGCAAAACCTGTACACAATGTCAGTATAAGGGTAGAATATCCCAGAGGAATGAAATGCCTCAGCAACCCATTCTGGTTGTTGAAATATTTGATGTTTGGGGCATTGATTTTATGGGTCCTTTTCCCAACTCCTTTCGGAATCTGTACATATTGCTGGCGGTTGATTATGTCTCAAAGTGGGTAGAAGCCATTCCATGTCGCACTAATGACAGGAAAGTTGTCATTAAGTTCTTGAAAGAGAATATCTTTTCGCGATTTGGACACCCACGCGCTATCATTAGCGATAATGGGACACATTTCTGCAACAGATCTTTCGAGACTCTGATGCGAAAATACTCAATCAACCACCGACTTTCTACACCCTATCACCCCCAAACAAGCGGGCAGGCTGAAATCTCAAACAGACAAATCAAACTTATCCTGGAGAAAACTGTTGATAAAAATAGAAAAGACTGGTCGACCAAATTGACGGATGCTCTTTGGGCATTCAGGACTGCATATAAGACCGATCTAGGAATGTCTCCATATAGGATAGTGTTTGGAAAAGCATGTCATTTACCTGTCGAGATAGAGCAAAAAGCATTGTGGGCTATACAGGAAATAAATTTTGATCTAAACCTTGCTTGCAACTTTCGGAAGCTGCAACTTAACGAGCTAAGCGAACTCCGCGATGAAGCTTATGATAATGCTATAATCACAAAGAATAGGACTAAGGTTTTTCACGATAAAAACATTTTGAGGAAAACATTTTTACCTGGTCAACAAGTCCTTCTTTATGATTCACGATTACACCTTCATGCGGGTAAGCTTCGATCTCGATGGAAGGGACCTTTTGTTGTGCGGTCTGTATACCCGTACGGGGCAGTAGAAGTTGAAAATGTTAAAAACGGCATTGTTTTCAAAGTAAATGGACATAGACTAAAGCCGTATTTTTCCACTGACCCCACGGAGGAGCTCTTGTTCTTACAAGAGCCAGTTTATTTGGATTAAAATTCCTCCGTCTCACCTTCATATCCTGTATATCATTGCATCATCTTTTGAATGAAGGTGAGTGAAAGATAAGTTTGGGGGAAGTTCTTCACTTATATATTTTGCCCCCACTAATAATTCCTCCCAGATTTACAGTTTTGTAGGTATAGCATTTGGCAACAGTGAGGACACTGTTGAAAACAAGTTTGGGGGAGGTTTGTGCTTATTTTTGCATCATTTGCATATCATCTGCATAAGCACAAAACATTTCTTTAAAAATCTAAAAAGTGAAAAATTTTCAAAACCCATAAAAATTTAAAAAAAATTTCAAATATAAAAATAATTTTAATATTTACACTTTTTTGTATATAAATAAAGATAATGAAAGTTTAGATAGTGAAAAATTACATCCATGAGATTGGAAAAATTTTAGAAAACTAAGAAAATTAGAAGTTTTCTTATACGAACTAGTAATAAGTAGTTATGAGCCGTTGTCCTAAGGGTTAGTAAGATGAAGGACGTCACTAATCTGAGGATAAAAATAAGTCTGAAAAATAGTTTATATTCTGGAAGCCAAACATTTTGAACGTTGCTACCCTGCTATTCGCACTTACACACGTCTTGAAGCCTGGGATAGTAGAGGATACCTTGAAATGCTCTTGTCTTAAAGCCAAAAGTATGAAAAAAATGAAGAAAGTGGTGAGAAAAATGGACACTGGTTTTGTTATCACCGAGGGAAATAAAAAATATATAGCGAGGGTGCCTCTTCATCTAGTGCCCTAAGGCCAACTGGTCTGGGAGTCACTGCTATACCTAAGGTCGTGCAAGATTAGGAAAATACACCAAATAAGAAAGCACATGAGTAATCGGTCGGTTAGTACCTCAAGAAGTATTAACGGTCGCATGAAAGTGTGTGAGCTCATCGAAAAAAAAAATACTGAGGTTGATGGGCAAGAGTATGATAGCTTGAATTGAATTCTCCGGGTGTAGGGATGTCTTTACACACACGCAGGGTTATATGATCGATGTTTGGAAGAAAAATAGGAATGAAGAATAAGATGATGTTTTATTGAGGGAGGACGTGATTTCTGACATCTTTTCATGACCATTAAGATAGGGCTCATGACAACCAAAAAGCTAGTTTAGTTGGAAACCCTAATTTTCAAAGCTTTTCTTTTACGATTCTTTTCTTTAAATGTAATATTCATGATCTTTCTTTTATTATTGGATTTTGTGGGTGCAATCCGCTGAAAACCCTCAGGAGACAACACTCCTCCTACTAGGGACACCTAGAGGTTTAAAGGCTTGTTGCACGTGCTCAGTGCAATCGTGTTGCCCACGAAAGTGTGCTAGTTAGTTTTTCTCTTTCTTTATTTTCTCCTTCTCTTTTTAATAAAACATTCGCTCGAGACGATCGAAATTAAGTTTGGGGGTATTTGATCAGTCGAAAATATTGCATATTTTAACCGGCAATTTCCTCATCATTTGCATACATATAGAAGTGTACGGTATTCATATTTCACATATTAGCAAATCGGTCGCAAAATATCAGATTACATATATTCGACCTTAAAACCGGCATTTCTAGGGAAATTGACTGCATTTCATTACATGGCATATTTTCTATATATCGCAACCCGCGTTTCGAAGTCTGTGCAGGAAAAGAGAAGCTTGCTCGACCATTACACCGCTCGTAAACTCACTAAATTCAAATCTGGTACCAATACAAAGGAGTAATTGCAATTCAACATATCAGATAAAGACCCACACTACAGTACAAGACAGCACCAGAAGGCACCAAGCCCAAGGATCCAACATGGCCGCGGATCCGCGGCATGGGCTTTCTAAGGCCGCGGATCCGCGGTGGGCCCAGGGAATTAGTTCCCCAATTTCAGTGCACAACTCCTGTTTCAGTGGCTACAGCTCAAAAATGTACTCCTACTTCCAGAAGACTCCAGATACTTCCACCAGATCAGCAAACACCTTGAGTTTCACTAAACTAGCCTAATCATTCTAGAACTTTCCCTAAACCCTAGCTTAAACCCTAAGCTAGTTCCTAACAAACTCTTTCAACAAACTTTGGGAGGGAAACTTCTAATTCAAACCTAAACCTAGGGTTTGGGAGCTCTATAAATAAGACCCTAGGCTCATTATTCCAAATTATTCAACCTTGGGAATTATTCATCTAAATAGTGAATCTATTCCTTTCTTCATCTCCCTCTTCCTCAAGTTTAGTGAGAGAGCTTGTAGGAAACCCTAACCCTAATTCCAATTGAGATCAAGAATCCCGAGTACCCATTAAGCAAGAAGCCTTACAACCTTTAGGAGCGGAGCCGATCTTCAACGGAGCAAGCGATCCGAAGCCGATCCACGACTCACGAAGCCGAGCGACGCCCGATCAACGATCTAGATTCTTCTTCTTGTAGTTCTTGAAGCAAATGTAATCAAAATTGTTGAGATAAATAAAGGTGATATTCTTTTATCTTGTTTTCTTTAAATTCTGCATCATGCTATCTTTACAATTCGTAAATCTTTTCTGTGTGGTGATGTGTGAATAAAACTCCGCTCGTCGAGGAGTCGAGACGGATAATAGAATGATGATGTAACATAGCTTTAATCGATTCTTGAGTCCCACGAGTTTTGTAAACCCTAGCAAGTTCAAGAAACGACGACCCATTTCGTTTCGATGCTTTCTTGATTGACATCGATCGAAATTGGGGAGTTACGATCGTTTCTTGAATTTGGTAGAGGCTAGAAAAGGAATGATATCGACGAAAGAACAAGGGTTATAGGATGAAACCCTAGTTTCACGAGAAAGCCCCAACTCTCGTCGATCATCATCAATCTAGTATCAATCCTTCGAAGGACAAGAACACGATATCTTTAGATTACATCACGTCTATTGATCCTATCGATTCATACGAGCCTCTCTTATATTCTTGATTGTTGATTGGAAATATTATCGAAACACCGATTCTTGATTGTTTATAGTTTCTTGATTCTTGAATAAAGAATAGTGACACTCGAATACAAATCATTCTTGAATCGTGTTTTCTTTTATTGTTGCTTAACTTTTCATTTCAAACGTATCAAAGATATAAATGAATCGTGCAATCCCTGTGGACGATCCGCACTCATTCATGAACTACAATTGACACCGTAGTTTGATTGCGGTCAAAATAATTTTTGGTTGTGATTTCTTTACAATTTTATACAAACACAACGGAAAAACTAATCAATCAGTATGTCATCCACGTACTCTACGAGGATCACCACCATACTCCCTACTACCTTTTTGTTTATACAAGGTTCATCTACCATTTTGATGATGTCAACTTCTTTGACTAATCCATCAAAACAGATGTTCCAACTCCGTGATGCCTGCTTTATCCTATAAAGCATCTAGCACACGTTTCCGCTGCTCCCACTGTCTACGAAGCCCTCTGGCTGTGTACTTATAGACGTACTCTTTTAAAACATCATTTAGAAAAGCAGTCATGATACCCAACCACCAGATATCGTAGTCATGGTATGTAGCCGTGACAAGTAGGATCTGGATGGACTTAAGCATAGTCACTGGAAAAAGGTTTCATCATTATCCACGCCTGGTCAATGACGAAAACCTTTAACAAGTCTAGCTTTGAAAGTCTCAACTTTTCCATCTACACCAAGTAATCTTCTCAAGATATACTTGCTCCTGATGGGGATTTAACCCTTCAGATATAGCAACCAAAGTCCATACTTTGTTGATGTACATGGATTCCATCTCAGATCACTAAGCATCCAGCCATTCTTACAGAGTCTCACTCCTGATGGCCAGCTCGAAACTAGTTGGGTCATCATCTCATGATGCAATCCTCGCTCCCACTGTCATAGAGAAACCGAAGTATCTCTCAGGTGGGTGAGGAACCCTACTAGATCGGCGGAGAGGCTGAGGTTCGTTGGAATCTACTGAATCCTTTGGTTCTATCAAATCATCAGCTGTAGTTTGTATGGCTGGAACTTTTCCAGTTCTACATTACAGACCTTGCCTCGAGCTTGTCCGGATTTTGCTTTTAGACATAGGCCGGACAACCCCAAATCTTAACAACCTTAAGAGATGGGCTCTTCCCATTCCATATCACATATGAAGCGGTAGGCAATTGATTTGATTGGAACCCTATTCAATAGGTATGTAGCTTCTCAAGTGCATAGCTCCCAAAAGGAAATAGGTAACTCAGTAGTACTCATCATAGAGCACACCATATCAAATAGGGTGTATCTGCTCCGCCCCGATATACCATCGTGCTATGGTGTATACGGAGGAGTAATGCTGAGAGAGAATCTCATTCTCCTTTAGAATAGTCCAGGATTTCCGTGCTCAAGTTTTCTCCTCCTCGATCTCATCATAGGACATAATACTTATACCCGTATTTTGGTTCTCTACTTCCTACTTATATTCTGTGAATACCTCAAAAGGTTCGGACTTATATTTCAACAGGAATATATGACTGAATCTTGAGAGATCATCAGAGAATATAATGAAGTATAAAGAACCAGTCCTGGCATGTGTAGACAGGAGACCTTACATACATCATCATGCATCAGTCCCAAGAGTTCATTAACTCTTTCTCTGTTTCCAAAAAACAGAGCTATGGTCATCTAATCTTTGTGACATGACTGGCAAGTTTCACAAGATGTAAATTCAAACTGATTTAAATATGCATCTAAAATGTAACTTCAGCCAGTCGGGTCGCATTGATGTGACCTAGTCTACAATGCCTCAAGAAGGATTTGTTCATTTCTGAACTCTTCCTCTTGTGTGTGTTCCATATACTAAGAACTGTAGTTTGATTTAGAACATCAATGCTTTTAGATAACGTGCCTGAACCGATCAACTTTTGATATAGGAAATGTTCAAAACATTATCCATCAATACAAAATTATATCCTTTCTTTTCTACCAAAGAGAGTGATATGATTTGGTATATCAGGTTCGGTATCTAATAACATTCGTTCAGAATCAATGTATTGGTAATACAGGGTGACAGTGACCGACAGACTTGGCTGCAACTCTTGACCCGTTTTCTGTCTCATGAAACTTATCACCCGTTCTTAGTTTTTCTACCCTTTTGTAGCCCTATGTAACAGATTACATATCTGGGATCCTGATCCGGTATCATATACCAGGATGCGGAGGATACTGAGAAACAGTTCTGTATAATGAACACACCCGAAGATGATGCATCAACATGCACTCTCTTCGTTTGGGCGGCACGGGAAATCTGGTATTCCCCAATTTCCTGCTCTGTCTTATAACAATTATAAGGTGGAGCGGGACCAACGTTCCCCAGCTCAGTATAACAAGCGGGTTCGGTCAATAATCCGTTTTATTATCTTGATTAAGGAGTGATATGGTCGCTACCTGGAGAGAGAGAGAAGAAAACACTCAGCGTGCGCTCTTGCAAGAATAGATTGGTTAATATTTTATCTAATCAGGATGGCTCCAACTGCTTTTTATCAAATCTTCCTTCAAACCCTAAAAGGAAAGACTAGCCGGGATTAATTACACACTACAAGTTCGCCAATCTTTCAGCCAGGCCAGTGTCGGTACTTTGAGGGAGGTCCCCCGTGCTTTCGCACGAACCTAATTAATGTAAACCTCGTTTTCCCAGAGGCGTAACCCCGTTGACACCTTTCTAGACACCTACTTGATCGGCTAATTGTAATGTATAAAACTCTCCCAGGAGTAACACTTACTCGCAGCGGGTATCGGGATCCAACTATCTCATAGAAGGTATGCAATCTCATTGCAAATTTCAACACTTGAAATTCCCGATAATATTTTGCCTCCAGCACCCTATGACCTTGACGGAGGTCAACAAACCATAGGCTACTAGTCAAGTTCAACCCGTCATTTCTTGATCGAATTAAACCCACCCGCACGACCCTTGACGGAGGTCAACAAGGCCGCACGACTACCCTAACTCAATCTGCATCATATGCATAAACAGATAAATACTAGTTAGCTACCGCACACTACGCCTTGACGGAGGTCAACAAACGTAGCACGAATACTAAATAGGACTTATCTGAAATGACGGAGGGCTACGACAGGTTTTTCTGAAAACCTATTGCGTAATGAACTTGATATCGTTGTAGGATCGAATGAATTTTGAAATGGAGTGTTTTTGAGGCTTTTCTGGTTTTGCTAAAGGAGTCACTCCCGGTGAAGGGATCGTCGGTCCTTTCCTCGTCGAATGAGGTGCGGGATATATCATATATATCACTGTGCAAAGCAAAAACTCTTAAAAGCAATCAAAAGACAAACCGAGTGTGTAGCATCTGCCAGTTATTGCTAAAGGAGTCACTCCCGGTGAAGGGATCTCGGTCCTTTCCTTATCGAATAAGGTGCAGGATATATCACATATTCCGCTGTGCAAAGCAAGAACTGTAGCTACCTGTTTTATTTTGAAATTCAATTCTACAACATCTTAGGTTTCTTTTATTTCATTAATCACATTAATGAAGTCCCATCATTTAATTACCTAAACATCACAGATAAATACGACGTACACTTATGCCATCCGCATTCGCCTCGATGTCCCCTCGTGCACCGTTAGGTTAGGTAACTAACGGCAGAGCAGGGCAGGGCTAGCGCGGGTGTAAAACATAAGTAACGTCTATATAATATATCATATATACTATATACTGTATCTATCACAGAACATCACATGATCACATTACAGATATCGCAGCAGAAGAAACATATGAAATATTGGATATACTAGGACGTCCGTGTTTTCAATACGAGCCAGTATAAAACACGGATTCCACGGTCGCGATGAATAGCCAAACCCACACCCCTAGACCCCTACGAGAGCGGCAAGCAACCCTACCAATTCTAGAGTTAGGAGACCCGGACTCGACTCCTCGAGTTGGTCACCCACTGGACTCCAGAACCCGGTTACTTGTGCTCCCCTCCTTGGGTCTATCCTAGTGCGGAAAAGTAAATAATATACAAACGGTGACAACTTCCGCAACCTGGAAGCGCCCCAATAAAAGAATATTACATACAAGTTTTTACATGAATGAAAATGAAAAACACTCATCTCACATAAAAAACCCCGGCTATTCAAACACGACGATCCAATATAACATATCCAGCAACACATAACATCACATGTCATCAACGTAAGTAAATATGCACATCCCAATTGTCGTTGACATATAGCAACGAAACCGGCGATATCACATATTACACTTACGGTCACAGAAAAGAAAGTGTAAAACTACAACAGTTGGAATCCGCAACCTTCTTAGACATCGCATGCCTAAACCAATGAATTCCTTAGACATCACATGCCTAACAATTATAAACCCCGCATTTTAGTCTCATTATCGAAAACACTTTTCAATATCAAGTAGGGCAATTCAACAAGATTCCCGAAAAACTGATCGAATGCTCGTCGCAAACTTTAGTAGGCGGCCGCACCCCTGATACCGTCGACGAAGTGCACCAAGGCGGAACACCGCTACCGCGAGCACCCGAACGGATGCTTTCGGCGACGGGGTTCTCCTACAGTCACTTGGTCGTGGCTATGGGGTGTAGCTGTCTATTAAGTTTACCCGGCGAGTATCCGCGTACGCTACGTGATTGCGACGGACTTTTGATCACATCAAAACTCTGTGGCAACCGATCAAGTGAGACTAAACTGCTATGTTTATAACATTCATTCAGTTATCTCATAACTCTTTGTGAATTCAAATTATTGTATCACATTCCAGATAATTAGAAAATGTTAGACTTTCCGATCGAACAATCGAACACCGAAGTTTTCCCGATACAGCTCAACACATGAAATAAGTCTAACAACATTCAGTTCGTGCCTCAGTACCAACGGTCCAGCCGTAGAAGGGTCAAGCCAACGCCTCACATGTGGCACGCCGTACTGCCCCAAACCCGAAGGTTCAAAGGGCAGTTCAAGACGGTCACATAATCGAGTTAAGGTTTGTTGTCTTCTAGAGGGTCCATCGCGTTACTTGCACTACTTAGAACGTCGTTAAACTACGGAAAAATCCAACACTTGGAAATTTCCCGACAGGGGAAAAAGTGGGTATTTATATCCGGTCGAACTTTTTAACATATTCTAAAATTTATCCGGAAAGCCACACAGACAAAATTTGATAATCCGACCGAACATTCGAATCCCCAAAACAACTCAGAAAATAAAACTCTGGAAAAAATATTAAAAATTCCCAGGAAAACCAGGACTGAAAATTAAGAATTAAGGTGCAAATTTCGAAGCACAAAACGACAAAAGAGCGGCGGATCCGCCGCATGAGCCTACTGTAAGGCCGCGGATCCGCGCCCCATTTATGGAATCATGCGCTCGAATTTTGCAGTAAACCTTATTTCTTCCTGCTGATTTTTCTGAATATTTTTAATCTGGAAAAAATCACGATTTTGAAAATTGTCCAGAGAGCTATTTTTGAGTTGGGTTTCGGGTTCGTTCGGGTTTCAAATTCCGTCTAGACTTCGCCTAAGGCTCTAGCTAGGCTCTGATACCACTGTAGGGTTCCTAGGCACTCTCAAGAGGTCTCACAAGGCATCAACCATGCCAATTTCAAAATTTACGGTGCCGAGAAACCCTAAACTACGGATCGTTGGCTAGATGTCTAGGCGAAAAAGAAACTAGTTAACAACTTAACTAAAGTTTAAACGGAAATACAACCTTTGTAGATCCGGTGCTCCACCTCCATAGCTCCGCAACGAAGTCCCCTCGCTGTCCAAATGAATTCCCGGGCTCTAGCGTTGGCTTCGTCGGAGAAATGGCAAGCTAGGTCGTCGATGTCCGTGCCGAAGATGATCTACGTCGAGGCATCGCAAGATCAAGCTCCAACTTCACCAAGTCAAGAAACTTGTGAAGAAAACACACTCTACTACTTGGCAAGAGGTAGAGGATGAAGAAATAGGAAGTGGGTAGACTTTAGAATTGGATTTCTCACTCATTTCATCAATCCACCATTGATATAGTCAAGCTTTTCTTCTTGAAATGAAGAAGAAGAAGAAAGCAAGAAGATGATAATTATTATGATAAGAATAATAATAGAAAAGAAAAATTAATTCTTATCATAATTGTAACCATGGTAAAGTGTAGAGAGCTAACTATAGTTTAATGAATGGTTAGGGTTAATGAGATGAGGACAAAAGGTTTCTTTGGTCAAAGCTTCATGAAGCTTCAACAAGCTTCATGAAGAAAAGCAACCTTTTGTTTTCTTTATCTCTTATCTTTTTAATACAAATTAAAATATAAAAGAATTAATAAATATATCAAAACCCTAACCATTTACTTAACTAAGGTTTAACTCTTTACACAAACCCTAGCTATCATATATCATCAAACATGATACAATCAAGTGCACAAAAATATATCGCATATACAATGCGCACATTCGAGCGAGAAAATCCATTTAAAGTGAACCGATACTAGTTAATCCAAAGTAATATATCAAATATATAATTATACATTAAATCATTAAATCAACACTTGATTTAACGATCCGGTCATATCGCATATAACCGACTAATATCCAATGTATCGATTTATCGAATCAATCCTTGATTCGATAACTAGGTTATATCGCATACAACCATTCGACACATTCATCGCGAGAATAGAATACGGTATCACATACACTCATTATTCTCAGTCCCGCACATATCTCATATGCGCTCCTATTTCGTTTCGCTTGAGCCAGGAAACCTCTGTATAGGACTCTAAAGACTCGTCAATACGCCGGCAGCGGATGATGATCATATCAAACATCCACAAGCCGCAAGCGGTCTGCTAAACGTAACGGCCACCCGAGTATTGAGCGATCAGAAGATCGACGAGCAAGCCCGCTCACACTCCAGTGAATCCAACCAGTAACACTACCGTACAGTCCGGTCTGATCGTCTGATATGTCGCATATCTCGCCTAGGGGTAGTAAACGTCAGACCCCAATAGCTCGATAAGTCGTGTCGATATGAGGTCTATAACAATTCGAGAAACTACTGGTAACACTTACCAGTAAATCTCAGCAACCCTGGCCAGGGATTTCCTGTTATAGCCAATCGAACACAGCGCAACATCAACCCCCTATACCGGGAGAGACGAATTCCCTCCTATCGCTCATTGCCTCCATGTGATTCGGGACTGTACCCAAAAACCACCGTTTTGCACGCCCTCTTGGACGTGGTAAGATGGAAATCAAAGCACAGTGGGAACCACGCAAGACTCTATGACGATCTCGGGTCAACAGACTACTCTGTACCAGTGTCACCAGAGAACTGCCATCTGACGTGAGGTATAATACCATCTGGGAGTTCTCGGCGAGTCCGTCCAGTGTACCCAGTCTCTACTGAGCACCCGTATATCATCTCTGACGTCAAACACCAATGGATATGGGATCATCCATCGCCCATCTGTATGGGTCGAGAAGGTACACGCTAGTATACTCTGGTATATCGATGCCCCGTCTCGATACACCCACGACTAGGGACTTTGAAGGATGTACTTATGGACTACCATGTCCCCACTAGTATGATCTGCATCATAGTCCAGGTAGTCAAGTACACATCCTAAGGGCTTTACCAACATGTAACAGAGAGACAATCAGTGTACACGTTAAGGTAAAGAGCAACCAGATAGCATACTATCATGTCGAGCAAGAAAGTCCTCCCTATATATGTCCCAGCATCCACTACAATATACATCCAATGTACAGTAATGGCCTCTAGGGCATACATATAACTAACAGCTAACACTCACTAAATTGAGTGAACACTCTCATCTAAAGGGCAAGGGAAGATGGGGATGATGAAGTAGGATTTTTGCTCTCTTTATTTATATTTTTCTCACAATTATTCATCACTTTGGAAAAATCTAGCAAGCTTTTTCATGAAAGAATGATGAAGGAAGAAGATGAATAATGACATTTGTGATGAATAAAAAATGTTATCATAATCATTTATGCAACCATGGTAGTAGTAACCAATGTAGAGAGTTTACTAGGGTTAAGGTTTGGGTTCGGTTAAAGGATGAGTCACAAAGAAATATCTATCATAATATCTTAACAAATGACAAAGTAAAAACATCTAGAAACATCTAGAATGCATTAACCCAAATCAAACCCTAAACTTGTTTAAACTCCTCTAAACATGTTGCATTAATAATTATAATATGTTACAATATTATATATCACATATACAATATTTATTGTAACAAAATAAAATAATACATTTAACATATATCGCATATATATCAATGTATTACCCGAGTGAGAAAAAGAATCTTTTAGTGAGCTAATATTAGTTAATGTAATTTAATATATCATATATATTATTATACATTAAATTATCGAATCAACACTTGATCCGACAATCCGGCTATATCGCATATAACCGACTAATATTTATCCGTACCGATTCATCGAATCAACACTTGATCCGATGACCCGGCTGATATCAAATATCGCGAGAATAGAATACGGTATCTCATATCGCATTATCCTCGGTCCCGCACATATCACATATGTGCTCCTACTCCGTTTTGCGTGAGTCAAGAAACCTCTGTGTAGGACTCTAAAGAATCGTCAATACGCCGGCAGTAACTGATGATCATATCAAACACCCACAAGCTGCAAGCGGTCAGCTAAACGTAACAGCCACCCAGGTATTGAGCGCTCAGAAGATCAACAAGCAAGCATGTACATTCTCCTGTGAATCCAAACAGTGACACTCCCGTACAGTCCGGTCTCGTCGTCTGATATGTTGCATATCTCGCCTAAGGGTGGTAAACGTCAGACCCCAGTAGCTTGATAAGTCGTGTTGATAAGAGGTCTATAACAGTTCGAGAAACTACTGATAACACTTACCAGTAAATCTCAGCAACCCTGGCCAGGGATTTTAGGTTATAGCCAATCGAACACAGCACAACATCAACTCCCTATACCGGGAGAGACGAATCCCCTCCTATCGCTCATTGCCTCCATGTGATTCGGGACTGTACCCAAAAGCCACCTTTTTGCACGCCCTCTTGGACGTGGTATGATGGAAATTAAAGCACAGTGGGAATCACACAAGACTCTATGACGATCTCGGGTCAACAGACTACTCTGTACCAGTGTCACCGGAGAACTGCCATCTGACGTGAGGTATAATACCATCTGGGAGTTCTCGGCGAGTCCGTCCAGTGTACCCAGTCTCTACTGAGCACCCGTACACCATCCTTGATGTCAAACACCGATGGATATGGGATCATCCATCGCCCATCATATGGGTCAAGATGCGTATACGCTAGTCTACTCTGGTGTATCGATGCCCTGTCTCGATACACCCTCGACTAGGAACAGTTATAAGATGTACTCGTCGACTACCGTGGCCCCACTAGTATGATCTCATCGTAGTCCCCGTAGTCGAGTACATATCCTAAGGGCTTTATCAACATGTAACATAGAGACAATCAGAGTACATGTTAAGATAAAGTACAACCAGATAGCATACTATCATGTCGAGCAAGAAAGTCCTCCCTATATATGTCCTAGCATCCACTACAATATACATCGTATGTACAGTAATGGCCTCTAGGGCATACATATAACTAACAATCTCCCACTTGCACTAGGGCCATCTGTTATGGTATCGCATACCCAACAATTAGCCGCGGTTGAAGTATCTCATACTCAACCATCCCATAAAAGTCTCTACTGGGGAAAAGGCCTTTGTGAGTGGATCCACGCTGTTTTCCTCTGTATCTACTCTCCTAACCTCGATCTCCCTGAAGATCAACCATCTCCATGATTAGGTGATACTGCCTAAGAATTATATCTGGATGTCTGATGGGACGGTAGTTCCTTGGCTAAAGCCACAACTCCATTGTCACACAATGGTAGGAACGAAGTTCATCTCATGAACTTATATATCCAGACTGCCTCTTTGGTAGCATCCTTGGTAACGATGTATCTTGCCTTTAATCGTCTAGTATGTCACGGTATCTAGCTTGGAACATACCGTCCCTCCACTGAGGGTAAAGACAATGCCTGAGACTGACATTCAGTCGTCCTTATCACCCTGGAACCTTTCCAGTAATTCTCCCCAGGATCGATTGATACCATCTCACTACAACTAGTGAGTATCCTAACATCCAATTAGATCTATCTCATAGATCCAAAACCCCGGATTTAGGAGGTATCACTTTGATCCTATATGGAGAATCCTTGTGATAAGCGGAGATTGACCGATCGTAGCATAGGAAACTCCTTCCCTATCAAGAGTATGTCATCCACGTACTCTACGAGGATCACCACCATACTCCCAACTACCTTTTTGTATATACAAGGTTCATCTACCATTTTGATGAAGTCAAACTCTTTGACTATCACATCAAAACAGATGTTCCAACTCCGCGATGCCTGCTTTATCCTATAAAGCATCTTGCACACGTTTCCGCTGCTCCCACTGTCTACGAAGCCCTCGGCTGCGTACTTATAGACGCTCTCTTCTAAAACATCATTTTAGAAAAGCTGTCATGACACCCAACCACCAGATATCATAGTCATGGTATGTAGCCGTGGCAAGTAGGATCTGGATGGACTTAAGCATAGCTTTGAAAGTCTCAACTTTTCCATGTACACCAAGTAATCTTCTCAAGATATACTCTCTCAAGATGGGGATTTAACCCTTCAGATAAAGCAACCAAAGTCCATACTTTGTTGGTGTATAAGGATTCCATCTCAGATCGATAAGCATCCAGCCATTCTTACAGAGTCTCACTCCTGATGGCCAGGTCGAAACTAGTTGGGTCATCATCTCATGATGCAATCCTCGCTCCCACTATCATAGAGAAACCGAAGTATCTCTCAGGTGGGTGAGGAACCCTACTAGATCGGCGGAGAGGCTGAGGTACGTTGGAAACTATTGAATCCTTTGGTTCTACCAAATCATCAGCTGCAGTTTGTATAGCTGGAACCTTTCCAGTTCTACATAACAGACCATGCCTTGAGCTTGTCCGAATTTTTCTTTTAGACATAGGCCGGACAAACCCAAATCTTAACAAACTTAAGATATGGGCTCTTCCCTTTCCATATCACATATGAAGTGGTAGGCAACTGATTTGATTTGAACCCTATTCAATAGGTATGCAGCTTCTCAAGCGCATAACATCCAAAAGGAAATAGGAAACTCAGTAGTACTCATCATAGAGTACACCATATCAAATAGGGTGCTATTGCTCCGCCCCGATACACCGACGTGCTGTGGTGTATACGAAGGAGTAATGCTGAGAGAGAATCTCATTCTCTTTTAGAATAGTCCAGGAATTCCGTGCTCAAGTATTCTCCTCCTTGATCTCATCAAAGGACATAATACTTATACCCGTATTTTGGTTCTCTACTTCTAACTTATATTCTGTGAATATCTCAAAAGGTTCGGACTTGTGTTTCAGCAGGAACATATGTCTGAATCTTGAAAGATCATCAGAGAATGTAATGAAGTACAAAGAACCAGTCTTGGCATGTGTAGACAGGAGACTTTCATACATCAGCATGTATCAATTCCCAAGAGTTCACTAACTCTTTCTCTGTTTCCAATAAACAGAGCTATAGTCATCTTATCTTTGTGACATGACCGGCAAGTTTCACAAGATGTAAATTCAAACAGATTTGAATATGCATCTAAATGTAACTTAGCCAGTCGGGTCACATTGATATGACCTAGTCTACAAAGCCTCAAGAAGGATTCGTTCATTTCTGAACTCTTCCTCTTGTGTGTGTTCTGTATACTAAGAACTGTAGTTTGATTTAGAACGTCAATGCTTTTAGATAACGTACCTGAACCGATCAACTCTTGATATAGGAAATGTTCAAAACATTATCCAACAATACAAAATTATATCATTTCTTTACTAATAAAGAGACTGGTATGATTTTGTATATCAGGTTCGGTATCTAATAACATTCGTTCAGAATCAATATATTCAGGTAATACAGGGTGATAGTGACCAACAGACTTGGCTGCAACACTTGCACCGTTTTCTGTCTCATGAAACTTATCACCCGTTCTCAGTTCTCTACCTATCTGTAGCCCATGTAACGGATTACATATGCGGGATCCTGATCCGGTATCACATACCCAGGACGTAAAGGATACTGAGAAACAGTTCTGTGTAATGAACACACCCGAAGATGATGCATCAACATGCACTTTCTTCGTTTGGGCGGCACGGGAATTCTGGTAATCCCCAATTTCCTGCTCTGTCTTCTAACAATTATAAGTTGGAGCGGGACCAACGTTCCCCAGCTCAGTTTAACAAGCGGGTTCGGTCAATATATTCGTTTTATTATCTTCATTAAGGCGTGATATGGTCGCTATCTGGAGAGAGAGAGAAGAAAACACTCAGCGTATGCTCTTGCAAGATTAGATTGGTTATCTAATATATCTAATCAGGATGTCTCCCACTGTTTTAATCAAATCTTCCTTCAAACCCTAAAAGGATAGACTAGCCGGGATTAATTACACGCTACAAGTTCGCCAATCTTTCAGCCAGGCCAGTGTCGGTACTTTGAGGGAGGTCCCCCGTACTTTCGCACTAACCTAATTAATGTAAACCTCGTTTTCCCAGAGGCGTAACCCCGTTGACACCTTTCTAGACACCTACTTGATCGACTAATTGTAATGTGTAAAACTCTCCCAGGAGTAACTCTTACTCGCAGCGGGTATCGGGATACAACTATCTCATAGAAGGTATGCAATCTCATTGCAAATTTCAACACTTGAAATTCCCAATAATATTTTACCCCTAGTACTTATGACCTTAACTAAGGTCAACATATCATAAGCACTAGTCAAGTTCTACCCGTCATTTCATGATTAATCAGACCCACCCTACATGACCCTCAACTATGGTCGACATAATCACATGAATGTCCTAACTAACCGCATCATATGCTGTGTAGGAAGACATCACTTAGCTACCGTACACTACGCCTCAACTAAAGTCGATATACGCAGCACGAATACTAAGTACTCTACTTCCTAAAATGACGGAGGGCTACGACAGGTTTTTAAGAAAACCCTTTGCGTAATGAACTTGATATCGTTGTAGAATCGAGTGATTTTAAATGGAGTGTTTTTAAGGCTTTTCTAGTTTTGCTAAAGGGGTCACTCCCGGTGAAGGGATCGTCGGCCCTTTCCTCATCGAATAAGGTGCAGGATATTTCACAAATATCACTATGCAAAGCAAAAACTATAGAAGCAGTCAAAAGACAAACCGAATTTGTAGCATCTGCCAGTTATTACTAAAGGAGTCACTTCCGGTGAAGGGATCTCGGTCCTTTCCTTATCGAATAAGGTGCTGGATGTTCTACAAGGAACACCGCGATGCAAAGCAAGAACTGTAGCTACCTGTTTTTAATTTAAACAAGTTTCTACAACATCTTAGGTTTCTTTTATTTCATTAATCTCATTAATGAAGTCCCATTTTATTATACTTCACAAGCATCAGATATGAAACGAAATCAACAATATAATATATATATCTCATATAATATAAACATTCGTCTCAGGCAGTAATATGATCTCATCACAGAACATTGCAGCAGAAGAACATATATGAAATATTGGATATACTAGGACGTCTGTGTTTTCAATACGAGTCTGTATAAAACACGGATTCCACGGTCGCGATGAATAGCCAAACCCACATCCTTAGACCCCTACGAGAGCGGCAAGTAACACTGTCAATTCTAGGGTTAGGAGACCCGGTCTCGACTCCTCGAGATGGTCTCCCCCTGGACCCTAGAACCCGGTTACTTGTGCTCCCCGCCTTGGGTCTACCTAATGCGGAAAAGTAAATAATATACAACGGCGGTGACATCTTCCGCAACCTGGAAGTGCCCCAATAAAAGAATATTACATACAAATGAATTTTACATGAATGAAAATGAAAAACTCTCATCTCACATAAAAAACCCCGGCTATTCAAACACGACGATCCAATATAACATATCACAGCAACACATAATATCTCATATCATCAACGTAAGTAAGTATGCATACACCGATCGTCGTTGATGTATAGCAACAAAAACCGGCGATACAACTACATACTACACTTACGGTCACAGAAAATAAAGTGTAAAACTACAACAGTTGGAATCCGCAACCTCCTTAGACATCGCATGCCTAACCAAATGAATTCCTCAGACATCGCATGCCTAACAACTATAAATCCCGCATTTTAGTCTCATTATCGAAAACTCTTTTCAATATCAAGTCGGGCAATTCAACAAGATTGCCGATATCCTGATCGAATGCTCGTCGCAAACTTTAGTAGACGGCCGCACCCCCGACGCCGTCGACGAAGTGCACCAAGGCGGAACACCGCTACCGCGAGCACCCAAACGGATGCTTTCGGCGACGGGGTTCTCCTACAGTCACTTGGTCGGGGCTAAGGGGTGTAGCTGTCTATTAAGTTTATCCGGCGAGTATCCGCGTACGCTACGTGATTGCGACAGACTTTTGATCACATCAAAATTCCGTGGCAACCGATCAAGTGAGACTAAACTGCTATGTTTACAATATTCAAATCAGTTATCTCATAACTATGTGTGGATTCCAAATATTGTATCCCATTCCGGATAAATAGAAAATGTTAAACTTTCCGATCGAACATTCAAACACCCGAGATTTCCCCAATGTATCTCAACACTTGAAATTAATTTTAAAACATCCATCACATGCCACAGTACTAATGGTCCAGCCGTAGAAGGGTCAAGCCAACGCCTCACATGTGGCACGCCGTACTGCCCCAAACCCTAAGGTTCAAAAGGCAGTTCAAGACGGTCACATAATCGAGTTAAGGTTTGTTGTCTTCTAGAGGGTCCACCGCGTTACTTGCACGACTTAGGACGTTCTTAAACATGAGGAAAAATCCAACTTTTGAAAAAATTTCCGACAGGGGAAAAAGTGAGTTATCGATATCCACCCGAACTTTTTAACAGTTTCTAAAATTATCCGGACAAAATAAACAAAGTTAAATTATCCGATCGAATCAACGATTCCCCAATACAACCCTTGAAAAATCAACACTTGAGTGGAATTAAAATATTCATAGAAAAAATTGCCAAGAAAGGACCTAAGAATAAAAACAAGAAATTCCAGGGACTAACTCGAAATTTTGGCCGCGGAACCGCCGCAAAACCCATGGTTTAGCCGCGGTTCCACCGCCATTTAGTCGAGTTAGGTGACCGTACTTCACAGTAATTCTTAGTTTTTCCTGCTTGTTTTTCTGAGCATTTTTAATTCAGAAAAAATCAACTTTTTGAAAAATGTACAGAGAGGGTTCCGTGTCGGGGTTTCGGCGTTCGATCGGACTTTAAACTTCGTCTAAACTTCGCCTAAAGCTCTAACCTGGCTCTGATACCACTGTAGGGTTGCTAGGCACGCGCACAAGGGTCTATGAGGCATCAACCATGCCCGATTAAAAAATTAGCCGTGCCGAACAACTCGAATACGGATCTTTAAACTAGAGATTAGGAGAAAACTAGCATGTTAACAACTTTAACACTAAGTGAGAGGGATTACAACCTTTGTAGATCCGGTCCTTCACTTCATAAGCTCCGTGTTGAAGTCCCTTCGCTGCGAACATCTTGCTTCCGACTCACAAGAGGCTCCACGAAGAGAAAGGTGCAGTTTTGCTTCCGATCTTCGATACAAAGATGATCTACCTTGAAGTTTCATTAACAAAAGCTAACACTCACAAAATTGAGTGAACACTCTCATCTAAAGGGCAAGGGAAGATGAGGATGATGAAGTAGGATTTTTGCTCTCTTTATTTATATTTTTCTCACAATTATTCATCACTTTGGAAAAATCTAGCAAGCTTTTTCATGAAAGAATGATGAAGGAAGAAGATGAATAATGACATTTGTGATGAATAAAAAATGTTATCATAATCATTTATGCAACCATGGTTGTAGTAACCAATGTAGAGAGTTTACTAGGGTTAGGGTTTGGGTTGGGTTAAAGGATGAGTCACAAAGAAATATCTATCATAATATCTTAACAAATGACAAAGTAAAAACATCTAGAAACATCTAGAATGCATTAACCCAAATCAAACCCTAAACTTGTTTAAACTCCTCTAAACATGTTGCATTAATAATTATAATATGTTACAATATTATATATCACATAAACAATATTTATTGTAACAAAATAAAATAATACATTTAACATATATCGCATATATATCAATGTATTACCCGAGTGAGAAAAAGAATCTTTTAGTGAGCTAATATTAGTTAATGTAATTTAATATATCATATATATTATTATACATTAAATTATCGAATCAACACTTGATCCGACAATCCGGCTATATCGCATATAACCGACTAATATTTATCCGTACCGATTCATCGAATCAACACTTGATCCGATGACCCGGCTGATATCAAATATCGCGAGAATAGAATACGGTATCTCATATCGCATTATCCTCGGTCCCGCACATATCACATATGTGCTCCTACTCCGTTTTGCCTGAGTCAAGAAACCTCTGTATAGGACTCTAAAGAATCGTCAATACACCGGCAGTAAGTGATGATCATATCAAACACCCACAAGCTGCAAGCGGTCAGCTAAACGTAACAGCCACCCAGGTATTGAGCGCTCAGAAGATCAACAAGCAAGCATGTACATTCTCCTGTGAATCCAAACAGTGACACTCCCGTACAGTCCGGTCTCGTCGTCTGATATGTTGCATATCTCGCCTAGGGGTGGTAAACGGCAGACCCTAGTAGCTTGATAAGTCGTGTCGATAAGAGGTCTATAACAGTTCGAGAAACTACTGATAACACTTACCAGTAAATCTCAGCAACCCTGGCCAGGGATTTTAGGTTATAGCCAATCGAACACAGCACAACATCAACTCCCTATACCGGGAGAGACGAATCCCCTCCTATCGCTCATTGCCTCCATGTGATTCGGGACTGTACCCAAAAGCCACCTTTTTGCACGCCCTCTTGGACGTGGTATGATGGAAATTAAAGCACAGTGGGAATCACACAAGACTCTATGACGATCTCGGGTCAACAGACTACTCTGTACCAGTGTCACCGGAGAACTGCCATCTGACGTGAGGTATAATACCATCTGGGAGTTCTCGGCGAGTCCGTCCAGTGTACCCAGTCTCTACTGAGCACCCGTACACCATCCTTGATGTCAAACACCGATGGATATGGTATCATCCATCGCCCATCATATGGGTCAAGATGCGTATACGCTAGTCTATTCTGGTGTATCGATGCCCTGTCTCGATACACCCTCGACTAGGAACAGTTATATGATGTACTCGTCGACTACCGTGGCCCCACTAGTATGATCTCATCATAGTCCCCGTAGTCGAGTACATATCCTAAGGGCTTTATCAACATGTAACATAGAGACAATCAGAGTACATGTTAAGATAAAGTACAACCAGATAGCATACTATCATGTCGAGCAAGAAAGTCCTCCCTATATATGTCCTAGCATCCACTACAATATACATCGTATGTACAGTAATGGCCTCTAGGGCATACATATTACTAACAGGCGTACAGCACCCCCACAGTCCGTAGTGTAGCTCATATATATATGTTTATATAGGTGTTTTATGATACGAGAATGTTCATTCATGTTATGTTTATGAGTTCATGGAGTACCTTTGGGTTAGTTGCGAAACCCTAGAGTAGTTGTTATACCCACATACGCACACACAGACTTGCATACTTTACTTTCTTGTGTGCAGATTGGGATGTGTATATATGTATATATGCGTGGGTATGGGACTATGCATATGTACATTCATATACACATTCATGATAATGAGGATAGTACTTGGGATTTAAGATGAGTCGATTAGATTTGATTGAGGCTGTGAGATCGGTGATATAGCAGGGTTCGTATTTGAGATACGACACGACGTTGTAGCGGGTCCTTGACGTAGTGTTTCACACACGTCCATGCATACTTAGGCGGTATCAGTATTGTACTAGACGTAGATCAGTACCCCGATCATGTTATTTGATAAAGAGGATACCAGGTGAATAGTATGATGAATATGATATTGACCCGTACCCAGATTTGGGGATGCCGTACGACGGATTTACGTACGAGCTATATTTTGATGATTGATCCGCACTCTTGACTTGGGATGTCTGGTTATAGATATGGTATCGGATATGATATTATTGAGGCGGGATCACCGACTAATATATATATACAAGTATGTATATGTATCGACTCAGATATTAGGCGGTTTCCTTACCTGCAGCCCAGCTTGTTAACTTAGTCCATTAGTTTAGTTTAGTTGTTAGATTAGATTCGATTCTTACCTATTTCAAAAACAAACGAATCGTGGGTATTTTAAAAGACAGCCCAAGGGATCCTACGGATATTTCAAAAAACGTATCTTTTCATAAAAATACCGTAGCCCCTATTTTCAAAACCCCATGATTCGTGTTATTTCAAAAGGCACCATTTGTAGGATTTATATTGGGGTAATGCAGATTAGTTATCGTTGTGTTTAGTATTTAGCTCCCGCTCATTATTACTGTTCGCTCCGCATCGCATACTTATATTATAATTTCTTATTGCATTGTTGGTATCATACTGTTAGGACACCAGCACCATTACCGATGATGCGTATGTACCACGTACACTTGCTTGCCGGCTCACACACCTCTTCATCGGTAATTGCCATGTCACGTACACCTTAGAAAATATTATTGCTTGACATAGCCTGTTAGCTAATAGTTTAGACATGATATTAGTGTACTTGCCTTATAGGTTAGTTTAGACATTGTAGTTATTACCTGCTACTTCATGCATACTGTTATTTATTGTTATGCCGCATTCATGGATTCTTATGCATATATTCACTTTTTACGTGCTATTGAGGTTTTGGATTCGGATTTCCATGAGATTTTCTGGATTTGGTGAAAACCGCAAAACATATACAAACTTCTTCTTTCTCTTTTTTAAATAAAAAGCGTGGTTTTTCCCATGATGTATGAGTCGTCCACCATGAGTTTGCTGATGGATTTCGAGACCCGATTCGAGGAGTTGGATGAACCGTTTCGGGTACATGGTGGACCCGGTAAGGTACCCCGGGGCAAGAAGCTCGTGGTGATGACGATGAGCCTGGCAGGGGGAGACTACCTACCGGTGATTTTACCCGACGCGTCGGATATCCGGAGGATACCGTCGTGGTCTTGAGATGGATGGTAGGGGCCGGTCTGGACTGACGGCACCCTTGATATTGAGATTGAGATTTCGAGATATTGAGGTACTGAGATTTGATGATACAGGCCAGTCCGGATGGCCGGAGCATGAGGTTTTGAGACATTGAGATTTATGTTTTGTGTCGATGCTAGACACTGTTGATGCTGATTTCATTTATGATACCTCATTTTAAAAATACAAAGGAAATCTCACTAATTTATGAAAACAGTTTCTTCATTTACATGTATTCTGTTTTCATGCATTCATACCTCATTCATATGATGTATTGCTACCTGAAGCACTGACACGGGCACATGAGATCACACTCGGGTTACATATTACCCTAGCCATTGTTATTTGCTGCATGTTATTCATATATTTGAGGATATATTATGATCTTTGACCTAGGTTACGTTATTTATGCGATTTCTGTGCGTAGATGTTTTTCTATTCACTAGTTGGCAACTCACCCCCGTTGTGCCCCAGTTTCTTGCAGGTTTGCCGTACAGGTTTCTTTACGGCTTGCGGGCATAGTTTCCTTCGGGTGATTTGCTAGTAGGTGGGTTTACTTGTATCGTACTCCCCATTATATAACTTGTATATTATTACTATGTTGTATCTAGAAGTTCCATCAACCAAACATGTATTTATTTTTGAGATAGAGACCAGTGATGTTATTCTTTCGACCTTAGAGTCGCGCGTTTTTATTTCTGTGTTTTTCTTGTGGTTTTGAGTTTTTGATCCTCGCCGTTGGCGTTGTATATTATATTGCTTGTGTGGTTGTGACCGTCGATTGACGAAGAGCTAGCTCCCACTTGGGGATGCCTTTTATTGATTTCGTATACTATTCATGTCGTATCCCGTTTGGGAGCCAGTATTTACAAAGGAGACTCTGCCGAAATTTTCGGAAAATATTGATATTTTTTTTAAAACCACATAATTCGGCTTATGCTATTAAAATTACTTGTTTAAATTGGTTTTCCTTCACTCTATTACTTTTCTTGGTTTGCATTTCTGGGTTTTCGGCTTACTTAGATTACGTATGCCTCGAGACGTTCGTAGTTTAAGTGTCGGTCATATTCCGTACTTTCGGGACGTGACAAAGTTGGTATCAGAGCGTTAGGTTTTACCTTCGGAGCGTAGGATGACCCTTGGTTGATGGAATAGGTGACTAAAGTAGAGTGACGTACCGTGGGTATGTTCCGCGGCATACTTACGATACGCTACTCCACTTAAGAAGCCTTAGGATGTAAATTTCTTTGTTCAGTATTATATCCATTCCTGATCTAGCCTCATTGGTACCAGTTATGGTTTTGCTGCCACGATTACGGGCAGGGAGAGCTACGGCTAGAGTTGCGGTCAGCACGAGCTCGTTACGAACGAGGACTGACCAGGGCGTGATTCCGGCGACACACGATTGCAGAGATGTGTCTTTCATTGTGTTTTCGCGCCACGAGCGTTGGGTGGATTGCTGTATGAGATTACTCGGACGTACCGATTTGCACTAGAGGATTGAGCCACTGATAGAGGCCAGCCAGATTTTGATGACCGTTGATATATTGCCTATTCATGATGATTGAGGCACGGTTCAGCGTGCAGACGAGTGAGCCCGTTATTGCGGCGAACGACGAGATATTGCCCCAGATGTTGGAGCTATTGCTATACGAGTTGTACGAAGAGATGATAGAAGGTCGCTAGTCACCCAGGGATGAATGACTAGGACATGTGGTTCGTTCGCTACCCCGATGCGAGGTCATCAAATAGATTGATTCCAGCTAGAGACGACTTCACGCGGAGACGTTGAGAGTCGACAAAGACGATCGAATGTCAGAAACCTATTATTCCAAGTTTAAAGTAGTCGGAAAGACATGCAGGCAATTCTATGGTCCCTCTAGAAGAATGAAACCCTAACTCGACATAATGACCGTGTGAAAGCCTTTGAACCTTCGGATTTGCGGCAGTTCCACGGCGCCATTAGTGAGGCTTGGGTTTGCCCTTCTACGGCCGGACCACCGATGCTGTGGTATGTACTCGATACTATTAAACTGTGCCCAAGATGTTGAGCCCTTGGGGGATTATGAGGTTTTGACAATCGATTGGATGGTTCGACTTAATTCGGATGCTAGGTGGTGAGATGCATTTCTTGGGAGACTCCCGATACGAGGATAGCCGTTGGAGCTCAGTCCATGCAGCCACGACGAGACGAGTCCGCAGCGGTCGACATTAGAGAAAAATGGAGTAAGAGGTTCGTACAAGATCTGGATATGATGACGTTCCCCTCCGCCGACATCAGAGATGCGATGCGCATGCCGAGGCAGAGTACTGGATATACCTTCCAGAAGGAGTCGCGATGGGTATGCAGCCATTCCAGAGCAAGATGCAGATATAGGAAAGGACGATGACTTCCGGACAGTTGGCCGAGACGAGACATGGAAGATACCGTGAGCAGGATTCCTTCCAGGACACTGCTGCAATGATACTTGCACCCAGGATCAGATGTGTCACGTACATTCAGAGAGCCAGAGGCCGACGCCAGTGATATGCTGTCTTACGAGTGGTCGCGATGATTGACCGGGAGATGACAAGAGACGGGCCAGAACGGGATCATCCCCGTTAGCACACCTGACAGGGCCGATGAGCCGATGGACCGAGAGATTGGTAATTCACAGTGAAGACCTTGACCCAGGAGTGGTCATTGTTACGCACACCAGCAGGCCAGAGTTCATGATCATCGACGAGTCGTCGCACTAGTGACCGCGACAGTTGGCCCGAGATTCTTAGAGGATGTGCTTGAGCGGGACTATTCCGCCATACTTGATTTTGCGTATTTTGGGCGATCTATTCGCATGATTGATTTTGATGATTGAGTTTCATGATATTTTTTTTCATGGACCATGGTTGCACTTACTGAGTATTTATGATTTTTGCGCAGTTGTTGCACTTGAGATAGTTTTCGTACCTTAGTTTCTCATGTTTGTGATTATATGGATTTCATACAGTTGAGTTGATTTTGTGCGTATGTACGCACACGATTTGGTTTTTGCACTCGGTATAGTTCATATAAGCTTGCAGTGCAGTATTATGTATGTTGTGCATTTAGATGCACTGGACTTCGATTTCGATTGTGATGTTCGATATTTGTTTTGTGCACCTTGTGCACCTGATTGGATTTTACGCATGTTCGGCGCTTGATATTGGATTTCATGATTTCGTGCATAATGAATGCACCTAGTTTTGATTTTCGTGCATGATTGAGCGCATGTTTTGAGAAGCGATTTCGGTACACACCAGATGCACTAAATCGAGATTCTTCGTGCATGTCAGATGCACCTGATTTTGCTGTCAGGCACCCACGTTGCCCATGACAGATGTTTCGTGCACACCCGATGCACTTAGATGTTGTTTCTGTGCGCATGTATGGCACATATATGGATTTTGATTTCCTTGTGCACCAGACGCACGTAGTACTCATACGCGTATTTTGGGATTGATTTTTCCTACAGAGCAGTACTTTTTATGATATTTACTATGTGTTTTTGTACTGGGCAGGACTAGTCAAAGGACAATACCTGAATATATTTGGCATTCATTTCATTCAGATATTTACATATATAGATTTGATATTTACATGTATAGTTTCGAGTTATATCATATTGGTTTTGTATTGGATTTGACATTTATGTCTTTACCATGACTCCGATGATTACGGGATGGTTGACGGAGTTTTGATTTGAGTTATATGCTCATTGCTCATGCGCATGCATTGCGCTATGATGCGTTTTATGTACTTATGGTTTCGGAGCCCCGGCGATTTGATGGTTTTCGCTGAAATATTTTAGTATCTGGGGGGAGTTTTAATTTAAATTCGGGGACCGAATTTCTTTAAAGGGGGAAGATTGTAAAGTTTTGAAAATCGTTTCGGTGAAATTTCGAAAGAAATCGGTAAAATAAGGGGGTTTTCGGTAAAAAGTCAAAATACAAATATCATTATTATAAAATTAAATATACATATTCTAGCTTGTAATTGCTAGTATTTGGTGTTTATTGAGTCACTGGTGAAATTTCAAATTTTCTGAAAATTTTTCCGAAATTAATTATTTTAATATTATTTTAAGCCGTCACTAATACATTTAATTAGGAAAAATTACAAATTGGAATGAGTTGAAAAAATTTTGTGCATCATTAAACATTAAATAAAATTTTATGTTGTGGTTTTTGAAATGAAATCGTTTTCCAAAATGGTTTAGAAAATATCGAAGAAAAAGGCTTTTTTCGGTGAAATTAGTGTTAATGGGAATTGGGATATAGCATTTATCTTTTTCCTAACCCACACACCCACACCTCACCCTCTCCCCATGTGGCCGGCCCCACCATGACAGCCCTCCCCCTCTCCCTCTCTCCAATCACTTCTTTTTTTCAAAAGAAAAGTAAAGAAAAGAGTAGAAAATGATAAGAATAGAGTGGACTTTGACTAAATTCAACTTTCCCCACCTCACTCTCTCTCCTCCCTCACCCAACCCCCCACCAATTCTGGCCGAAATTCTGTCCCTACAGCAGAAGCCCCATCCCCAAATCTCACTCCATTTTTGCATCAAAAAAATCCACAAAAATCACTTCAAATCCATACATATTCAACTCTAATTCCAAATCCAAGTTTTACCCATTATTCCTTAGCATTTCAAGCTTGGATCTTTGTGAAAAGAGAGCATTTTGGGAGGCTAGATCTTAAATTTGATCTCATGGTTTGGAGGTATAATCCTAACCCAAGTGTTTAGATTTTGATAAGCTACTTTAAATTAGTTTAATTAGCTAATTATGTGATTCCAATTTCAAGATTGAAATTGTGTGAATGTGTTTGAATTTAAATTAGGGTTTCTATCATGGGATTATGATTGTGGTGGGTAGATTAATATGTTATGACATGTACAAATCTAGGCTAGTTGCTATATTACAAATTGCCACTTTTTAATCGTCCAATTTAAGCTATTTTGCTTACTAGGTCTTTATTATTGCATTTGATGAAATTAAAAATCTAGTGAGGGTTGTATTTTTAAATTAGGGGTTTTATTATATCATCAAGGTTGAAATGTATAGTTTGACATCTTAAAATATGTAAAACCTAGTTTTGATGTTAAATTGCAAATTGTTATATGTAAATTGTCTAAATTACTTAATTGTTGCAAACTAGGTTTTTGGGTTTAATGAAATTGATAAGAGTAAATTATGGAAATGATTTATATGACTTATTTAAGATATTTAATAAGTATATTGGCCGCTACATTTATTTAAACATCATGTTTTGTACAAAAACGACGAATTGTGCTTGCTAGATTTTTCGGAAAAATAACTTTTTAAGTGAAATTGGGGCTTTTGTGAGTTTTAACCTATTTTATATTAAAATTAGTGTTCGTGAATGTGCAAATGAGTGTATTTAGGTTTTTCTCGATGGTCTGGCGTTTGTACACCGACGTCGAGGGTTTTTGGGTTGATTTGTGAAAGCAACCATATGTTTTGACTTATGTGGGATTCGTGTGTCGTTTTGGTCATTAGTCGGATTTTAATGCGATACGATGCGTTGTGATATGTAGGTACCCCCATGTGGACTTTGAGACGACAAGCAAGCGCGTGGCGACGTCGGCACCGGCGAGCGAGGACCAGGTGAGTAGATTTATATCTACGGGGAGAAGTCGGGTGGATGGCGTACAGCACCCCCGCAGTCCGTAGTGTAGCTCATATATATATGTTTATATAGGTGTTTTATGATACGAGAATGTTCATTCATGTTATGTTTATGAGTTCATGGAGTACCTTTGGGTTAGTTGCGAAACCCTAGAGTAGTTGTTATACCCACATACGCACACACAGACTTGCATACTTTACTTTCTTGTGCGCAGATTGGGATGTGTATATATGTATATATGCGTGGGTATGGGACTATGCATATGTACATTCATATACACATGCATGATAATGAGGAGAGTACTTGGGATTTAAAATGAGTCGATGAGATTTGATTGAGGCTGTGAGATCGGTGATATAGCAGGGTTCGTATTTGAGATACGACACGACGTTGTAGCGGGTCCTTGACGTAGTGTTTCACACACGTCCATGCATACTTAGGCGGTATCAGTATTGTACTAGACGTAGATCAGTACCCCGATCATGTTATTTGATAAAGAGGATACCAGGTGATTAGTATGATGAATGTGATATTGACCCGTACCCAGATTTGGGGATGCCGTACGACGGATTTACGTACGAGCTATATTTTGATGATTGATCCGCACTCTTGACTTGGGATGTCTAGTTATAGATATAGTATCGGATATGATATTATTGAGGCGGGATCACCGACTAATATATATATACAGGTATGTATATGTATCGACTCAGATGTTAGGCGGTTTCCTTACCTGCAGCCCAGCTTGTTAACTTAGTCCATTAGTTTAGTTTAGTTGTTAGATTAGATTCGATTCTTACCTATTTCAAAAACAAACGAATCGTGGGTATTTTAAAAGACAGCCCAAGGGATCCTACGGATATTTCAAAAAACGTATCTTTTCATAAAAATACCGTAGCCCCTATTTTCAAAACCCCATGATTCGTGTTATTTTAAAAGGCACCATTTGTAGGATTTATATTAGGGTAATGCAGATTAGTTATCGTTGTGTTTAGTATTTAGCTCCCGCTCATTATTACAGTTCGCTCCGCATCGCATACTTATATTATAATTTCTTATTGCATTGTTGGTATCATACTGTTAGGATACCAGCACCATTACCGATGATGCGTATGTACCACGTACACTTGCTTGTCGGCTCACACACCTCTTCATCGGTAATTGCCATGTCACGTACACCTTAGAAAATATTATTGCTTGACATAGCCTGTTAGCTAATAGTTTAGACATGATATTAGTGTACTTGCCTTATAGGTTAGTTTAGACATTGTAGTTATTACCTGCTACTTTATGCATACTGTTATTTATTGTTATGCCGCATTCATGGATTCTTATGCATATATTCACTTTTTACGTGCTATTGAGGTTTTGGATTCGGATTTCCATGAGATTTTCTGGATTTGGGGAAAACCGCATAACATATACAAACTTCTTCTTTCTCTTTTTTAAATAAAAAGCGTGGTTTTTCCCATGATGTATGAGTCGTCCACCATAAGTTTGCTGATGGATTTCGAGACCCGATTCGAGGAGTTGGATGAACCGTTTCGGGTACATGGTGGACCCGGTAAGGTACCCCGGGACAAGAAGCTCGTGGTGATGACGATGAGCCTGGCAGCGGGAGACTACCTACCGGTGATTTTACCCGACGCGTCGGATATCCGGAGGATACCGTCGTGGTCTTGAGATGGATGGTAGGGGCCGGTCTGGACTGACGGCGCCCTAGATATTGAGATTGAGATTTCGAGATATTGAGGTACTGAGATTTGATGATACAGGCCAGTCCGGATGGCCGGAGCCTGAAGTTTTGAGACATTGAGATTTATGTTTTGTGTCGATGCTAGACACTGTTGATGCTGATTTCATTTATGATACCTCATTTTAAAAATACAAAGGAAATATCACTAATTTATGACAACAGTTTCTTCATTTACATGTATTCTGTTTTCATGCATTCATACCTCATTCATATGATATATTGCTACCTGAGGCACTGACACGGGCACATGAGATCACACTCGGGTTAGATATTACCCTAGCCATTGTTATTGGCTGCATGTTATTCATATATTTGAGGATATATTATGATCTTTGACCTAGGTTGCGTTATTTATGCGATTTCTGTGCGTAAATGTTTTTCTATTCACGAGTTGGCAACTCACCCCCGTTGTGCCCCAGTTTCTTGCAGGTTTGCCGTACAGGTTTCTTTACGGCTTGCGGGCATAGTTTCCTTCGGGTGATTTGCTAGTAGGTGGGTTTACTTGTATCGTACCCCCCATTATATAACTTGTATATTATTACTCTGTTGTATCTAGAAGTTCTATCAAGCAAACATGTATTTATTTTTGAGATAGAGACCAGTGATGTTATTCTTTCGACTTTAGAGTCGCGCGTTTTTATTTCTGTGGTTTTCTTGTGGTTTTGAGTTTTTGATCCTCGCCGTTGGCGTTGTATATTATATTGCTTGTGTGGTTGTGACCGTCGATTGACGAAGAGCTAGCTCCCGCTTGGGGATGCCTTTTATTGATTTCGTATACTATTCATGCTGTATCCGGTTTGGGAGCCAGTATTTACAAAGGAGACACTGCCGAAATTTTCGGGAAATATTGATGTTTTTTTTTAAAACCGCATAATTCGGCTTATGCTATTAAAATTACTTGTTTAAATTGGTTTTCCTTCACTCTATTACTTTTCTTGGTTTGCATTTCTGGGTTTTCGGCTTACTTAGATTACGTATGCCTCGAGACGTTCGTAGTTTAAGTGCCGGTCATATTCCGTACTTTCGGGACGTGACAAAAACTCATGGTGGACGACTCATACATCATGTGAAAACCGCATTTTTTATTTAAAAAAGAGTGAAAGCAGTTTATATATGTTTTGCGGTTTTCCTCCAAATCCAAGAAACATCATGGAAATCCGAATCATCAATAGCAGGTAAACCATGAATATAAGCATGAGAATTCATGAATGCAGCATATAATGAATAACAGTATGCATGATGTGACAAGTAATAACTGCAATGTCAAGCTGGCATATATGGCAAGTACACTAATATCATGTCACTACTAGCTAACAAGCTAAATCAAGAAATAATATTCTCTAAGTGTGCGTGACATGGCAATTACCGATGAAGATGTGTGTGCGCCGGCAAATAAGTGTACGTGGTACATACGCATCATCGGTAATGGTGCTAGTGTCCTAACAGCATGATATCAATAATGGAATATGAATCACAATAGTATGCGATGCAAAGCAACAGTAATAATGTACGGGAGCTGAATACTAAACACAAAGGTAGCTAGACTGCATCTAATGTCATAAGAGTCATATAGCTAAACCAACTATAAGGCTGAGCTAATAGGTTAACTGCAGGTAAGGTAAACCGCCTAACCTATAAGTCGATACATAAATATATATATATATATATATATAGTCGGTGATCCCGCCTCGATAATATCACATCCGATAACATATCTCTATAATCAGTCATTCCCAAATCAAGAGTGCGGATCAAACATCAATCTATAGCTCCTACGTAAATCCGTCGTACGGCATCCCCAAGTCTGGGTACGGGTCAATATCATATTCGTCATATCATTCATCTAGTATCCTTTTTATCAAGATCATCATCTGGGGTACTGACCTATGTCTAGTACAATGCTAATATCATCACTATAATCAAGATCTGACTACTGATCGACAGTCTTGTATAAATTGATATCATCATCATATATCGTCAATATAATCATAATCCGGCTTCCGATTGACAGCCTCTATCAAGAACGATATCGTCAGCACATATCATCACAAGGCGTAAACACCGCCGAATGTGGCCTATCATAATTATCTTGCCATATCATATCATATCAAATCATATCTCGCAACATAACCACATGTCGATCACTTAATATATGTGTCACCATTCCTATAGCGTCCTCATCCCAAATCCGCTAAAGCATCAAGACGTATCTTAAATACGAATTTTACCATGTCACCGATATCATAATCTTGGATCAAATATCATCGACTCATCTCAATCCCAAGTATCATCCTCAAATCCGTACGTGAACACATAGTCCCATACCCATGTGACCACATATCTATATAGGATCCCATAACCACATATGAACAAAGATGTATGCAAGTATGTGTGTGTGTCTATGTATGTGTAGTGCACCCACTATTCTAGGTTTTCACGACACTAAATCATCCAAGTCCACCAATTATCCATCCTGAACATCAATAATTTCCCAACAACATACAATAATTATAGGTGTGTATACGCATCCGTATACATCACCACGGACTGCGGGGGTGCTATACGTCATCCACCCGACTTCTCCCCGTAGATATAAATCTACTCACCTTGTTCTATGTGTGCCGGTGCCGCTGTCTCCATTTGCATCTCCAACGCTTCGACGCCACGTCGGGTACCTACAAGGATATCACACACTAAAACACATAAAAACCATGTCGGAAACCAAAATAGTGCACGCTATGCCCATAGGTAAAAACCTGTAGCCGTGCGTGCAAACACAGCCAATGCTCACTAGTCGTTGGCATTCAAACGCCACCCAACGAAAACGAATCATCGAATACCAAAAACCCATGCTAAACAAGTCGTAAATCATACGCCAACTCATGAAAATCAACCCAGATTTTACCCTAACAGGAATCAGTCAAAACTAGACATACCCAGGGTCAAGTTTACATGAAATAGGGTCGTGCACGCAAAACGAGGCAATTCACTCCTGCTCTGGCCGCAATTTACTGCAACCAGAAAATGGAGGTTGGGGCTAAGGTTTTGGGTATTGGTTCCTATCTACCTGCACATCTCACTGCCAAGTCAATTTTATTTTAGGGTTCCCGGGGTGAAAGCAGATCTCAGAAAGGTCACAAAATCGACAAAAACGCTAAATTACA
This sequence comes from Agapanthus africanus, assembly GCA_030015575.1. Classification (NCBI taxonomy): domain Eukaryota; kingdom Viridiplantae; phylum Streptophyta; class Magnoliopsida; order Asparagales; family Amaryllidaceae; genus Agapanthus; species Agapanthus africanus. The sequence goes on along the minus strand of CM057338.1, from coordinate 674,190,715 downwards.
CCGATTCTAAACTTTCAGGTGTGACACTGGAATCTGGGGTAATCTTGGTTACAATGGTCTCAAATACACCTAATAAAGTTACCCTAGCAATCAAAACCATCACTTGGCCACATCTCACTCAAAATCACTAAACTAGCACTAAACTACATAGCAAACACTAAATTTTCAGCTAAATAACCATATATTTGTAAGCGAGAAGTCGGGTTAAGGGGTTATACCTCTGGATATCCTAAGATATAGGAGAAGAGAGGAAGAAGAGGGATGGTTGCTGCTGGAGAGTTGCTGCAGTTGCTCCTGTAGCAGCTGCTACTGATGTTGTTGTTTTTACTGATGCTGAAGCTGTTATCTGGGCTGAAGTTGCTTGCTGCAATTTGTTGTGGTGGTTTTGTGGTTGGGGTGTTGTGTTGGTGTGTTGCTGAGTTGGGGGTTGATGTGGTGGTATATGATGGTGTAGGGCTATTTCAAATTAAGTTGTTGCTGATGCTAGAATTGAGGCTGATGGGTTGATATTGGGGGCTGATGTTTTGCCTCAGCTGCAGTTGCAGCTATAATGATGCTGCTGATGTGAGTGTTGAGGCTGGTGTGGCTGCTGAAGCAGCTGGTGTAGGGGGGGCTGAAGTGTTGGGCTGATGTAGCTGTTGTTATTGATATTAGGGCTGCTATTAGGTAGGGTTTGGGCTGCTGATGCAGCTGCTGCTGCAGGTGTAGTAAGATGTGTGAGAGTGAGTGATGTGAAGAAAGATGTGATAAATGATAGGGAGTGGTATGTGTGAGAGGGGGGTGAAAGAACACAAGGGATTATGGAATGAGATGGATCATGGCACACCCTAGCCACCTCTCTCTCTATCTCTCTCTCTCTCTCTCTCACTCACTAAGTGTTGCAAGCTCAAGCCATCATGTCCCTCTCCCTCCCTCTCCCTCCCTCCTTAACACAAGTCAACCTAACCCTAATCACCTTTAACCAAAACCAAAACCCTAATTAACCCAATTATCCTAATCAATTGGTTCAACCTACCATGGTCATCTAAGCATGGTTCAACCCTAGGTTACCATGACCAAAACATGAAACAAGTGTAACAAGTGTAGAAAAATATTATGTGCACATTTTTGCACAAAAGGCCAAAAAATCCAATTAGCGATTTTTAATCGCGGTTAACAGCAAAATAGCATTTACGTAACCATAAAAGCTTAAAAATGACATATTTCCACAAAATGCCCTATTTTAGAATTTTCCAAAATTTTCTCCGGAATTTTCACCATTTATCGGTATTTAATTATACCTACTATTAAAATATTCATTAAAAATCAATATTAAATTATGAAAATTCCCTAAAATAATATTTTATTTTTTTTTGAAATGTTACACTCTTCCCCCCTTAAAGAAATTCGGTCTCCGAATTTAAATTTAAACCCCCAAACTCTAAAACATTTCAATAAAATGTCCAAGTTAACGGGGCTCCGAAATCATCAATACATAAAAGGCATCATAGCGCAATACATGCGCATGAGTAACGAGCAGATAATTCGAAATCAAAATTCCGTCAAGCATCTCGCAATCATCGGAGTCAAGGTGAAAACACGAACGCCAAATCCAAGGCAAAACGGATAGGCTAGAAATCGGAACTAAACATGTAAATACCAAATCTGTACATGTAAATATCTTGAAGGGAATGCATGCTAAATCCTTTAAAATCGAGGTGCAATGCGCATAACACTGCACACTGGCAGACGTCTCTATAAGAAAATAGCCATATACGTATATATCTTTTGTTTAGTATGTACGATCCGTCGTTTTGAAAATAATTTAGAAGGGTTCCCTCGTTTTAAAATATTTCGTGTCATATCAGACACGTAGGTAAATACTGAGACTATAGCTTGCTTTTTTTTTTAAATCCCTTCGAAATCTATCAATGCATGCAAAATATATCCAGGCACTGTCATCTGACCAGTCCTGCTCAGTACAAAAACAAATCACAATATCATACAAATGTACTGCTCCATAAGAAATCAATCCCAAAATGCGCATATGAATACTACGTGCGTCTGGTGTGCACGGAAATCAAAATCAATGAATGTATTGTATATGCGCACAGAAACAACATCAAGGTGCAACGGGTGTGCACGAAGCATCTGTCAAGAGAAACGTATGTGCCTGACAGCAAAACAGGTGCATCTGGCATGCACAAAAAATCCCGATTTAGTGCATCTGGTGTGCACCAAATCGCATCTTATAACCTGCGCCCAACATGCGCTAAAAATCCGATTCCGGTGCATCCATCATGCACGAAATCATGAAATCCAATATCAAGCGCCGAAACACGCGTAAAACCCAATCAGTGCATAAAAATGCACAAAACAAATATCGAGCATCACCCTCGAAATCGAAGTCCAGTGCATTCAAGTGCACAAAATATGTCAATGCACTGCAAGCATATGTAAACTATACAGAGTGCAAAACCAGATCGTGTGCGTGCATACGCACAAAATCAACTCAAATGTCTAAACCCCATAAAATCACAAACATGTGAACCCGAGGCACGAAAACGATATCAAGTACAACAACTGTGCAAAAATCGTAAATACTCAATAGGTGCAACCATGGTGCATGAAAACAAATATCATGAAACCCAATCATCAAAACCAAATCATGCGAATAAATCGCCCAAAATACCGAACTCAAGTATGGCGGAGTAGTCCCGCTCAAGCGCATCCTCCAAGAATCTCTGGCCAATTGTCGTGATTACTCATAGTATATCTCGTCGACAATCCTGAACTCGGGCCTGCTGGTGTGCGTAACAATGACCACTCCTGGGTCTAAGTCTTCTCTGTGGATTACCAATCTCACGATCCATCGGCTCATCGGCCCTGTCAGACGTGCTAACGGGGAAGATCCCGTTCCGGCACTTCTCTGGTCATTTCTCGGTCAATTCTCACGACCACTCGCAAAGCAGCATGTCACCGGCGTCGGCCTCTGGCTCTCAGAATGCACGTGACCCATCTGATCCTGGGTGCAAATATCATTGCAGCAGTGTCCTGGAAGGAATCCTGCTCAAGGTCTCTTCCAAGTCTCATCTCTGCCAATTGTCCGGAAGTCATCGTCCTTTACTATATCTGCTTCTTGCTCCAGAACGGCAGCATACTCATCGCGAATCCTCCTGGAAGGTATATCCAGTACTATGCCTCGGCATGCGCATCGCATTTCTGATGTCGGCGGAGTGGAATGTCGTCTTATCCAGATCTTGCACGAACCTCTTACTCCACTTTTCTCTAATGTCGACTGCTTCGGACTCGTCTCGTCGTGGCTGCATGGACTGAACTCCAATGGCTATCCTTGTATCTGGAGTCTCCCAAGAAGTGCATCTCACCATCTAGCATTTGAATCAAGTCGAGCCATCCGATTGATTTGTCAAGACCTCGTAATCCCCCAAGAGCTCTACATCTTGGGCACAGTATAATAGTATCGAGTACATACCACAGCATCGGTGGTCCAGTCGTAGAAGGGCAAACCCAAGCCTCACTAATGGCGCCACAGAACTGCCGCAAACCCTAAGGTTCAAAGGCTTTCATACGGTCATTAAGTCGAGTTAGGGTTTCATTCTTCTAGAGGGACCATAGAATTGCCTGCATGTCTTTCCGAATACTTTAAACTTGGAATAATAGGTTTCTGACATTCGATCGTCTCTGTCGACTCTCAACGTCTCCGCGTGAAGTCGTCTCTAGCTGGAATCAATCTATCTGATGACCTCGCATCGGGGTAGCGAACAAACCACACGTCCTAGTCATTCATCCTTGGTGACTAGCGGCCTTTTATCATCTCTTAGTACAATCTCGTACTGCATAGCTCTAACATCTAGGGCGATATTCCGTCGCTCGCAGCAACAACTGGCTCACTCGTCTGCATGTTGAACCGTGCCTCAATCATCATGGACAAGCAATCCACCAACGGTCATCAAAATCTGGCTGGCCTCTGTCAGTGGCTCAATCCTCTGGTGCTGATCTGCACGTCCGAGTAATCTCATACAGCGATCCATCCAACGCTCGTGGCGCAAAACACAATCAAAAGACACATCTCTACAATCGTGGGTCGCCGGAATTATGCTCTGGTCAGTCCTCGTTCGTGACGATCTCATGCTGACCGCAACTCTAGCCGTAGCTCTCCCTGCCCGTAATCGTGGCAGCAAAACCATACTGGGACCGATGAAGCTAGATCAGGAAGGAATATAATACTGAACAAGGAAATGCACATCGTAAGGCTTCATAAGTGGAGTGGCGTGTCGTAAGTATGCCGCGGAACATACCAACGGTACGTCACTCTACTTTAGTCACCTATTCCATCAACCTAGGGTCATCCTATGTTCCGAAGGTAAAACCTAACGCTCTGATACCAACTTTGTCACGTCCCGAAAGTACGGAACATAACCGGCACTTAGGCTACGAACTTCTCAAGGCGTACGTTCTCTAAGTAAGCCGAGCCCAGAAATCCAAACCAAGAAAAGTAGTAGAGAGTAGGAAGAACCATATCAAAACAACCAGCTAGCAACATAATATACAACGCCTAAAGGCGAGGATCACAACAGAAAGAAAACTCCAACAATAAGAAATCCACAGAATATAACGTGCGACTCTAAGGTCGAAAGAATAAACATCACTGGTCTCTATCTCAAATAAGTACATGTTTGGTTGATGGAACTTCTAGATACAACTGAATATAATATACAATGTATAATGGTGGGTACGATACAATTAATCCACCTACTAGCAAGTCACCTGAAAGAAGCTGTGCCCGCAAAGCCGTAATGAAACTCGTACGGCAACACCTGCATGAAACTGGGGCACAATGGGGGTGAGTTGCAAACTTGTGAGTAGAAAAAGATCTACGAACAGAAAATCGCATGTATGACGCAATCCTAGGTCATACGATCAGTATATAATTCTCAAATATATAACCAGCAATCTATAACAAGACTAGGGTAAATATCTAACCCAAATGTAATCCCATGTGCCCGTGTCAGAGCATCAGGTGGCAATATATCATATGAATGATGTATGAATGCATGAAACAGAATGCATGTACTGAAGAAAAAACTGCTTTCATAAATTTTGTGAGATTTCTGTACTTTAAAATGAGGTATCATAACGAAATCAGCATAAAACATTGCCTAGCATCGGCACAAAACATAATCTCAATATCTCGATATCTCTGTATCACAATCTCTGTACCTCAATATCTCAAATCTCAATATCTCAGTCATAAAATCCAGGGCGCCGTCAGTCCAGATCGTCCCCTACCATCCATCTCATGACTACGACGGTATCCTCCGGATATCCGACGTGTCGGGTAAAATCACTGGTCAGTCGTGCTCCCCTGCCAGGCTCAACGCCATCTCCTGCGATCTTCTTGCTCCGGGGTACTGCACCGGGCCCACCATGTACCCGAAACGGTTCATCCGCCTCCTCGAATCGGGTCTCGAAATCCATCAGCAAAACTCATGGTGGACGACTCATACATCATGGGAAAACCGCATTTTTTATTTAAAAAAGAGTGAAAGCAGTTTATATATGTTTTGCGGTTTTCCTCCAAATCCAGGAAAGATAATGGAAATCCGAATCATCAATAGCAGGTAAACCATGAATATAAGCATGAGAATTCATGAATGCAGCATATAATGAATAACAGTATGCATGATGTGACAAATAATAACTGCAATGTCAAGCTGGCATATATGGCAAGTACACTAATATCATGTCACTACTATCTAACAAGCTAAATCAAGCAATAATATTCTCTAAGTGTGCGTGACATGGCAATTACCGATGAAGATGTGTGTGCGCCGGCAAATAAGTGTACGTGGTACATACGCATCATCGATAATGGTGCTGGTGTCCTAACAGCATGATATCAATAATGGAATATGAATCACAACAGTATGCGATGCAGAGCAACAGTAATAATGTACGGGAGCTGAATACTAAACACAAAGGTAGCTAGACTGCATCTAATGTCATAAGAGTCATATAGCTACACCAACTATAAGGCTGAGCTAATAGGTTAACTGCAGGTAAGGTAAACCGCCTAACCTCTGAGTCGATACATAAATATACATATATATATAGTCGGTGATCCCGCCTCGATAATATCACATCCGATAACATATCTCTATAATCAGTCATTCCCAAATCAAGAGTGCGGATCAAACATCAATCTATAGCTCGTACGTAAATCCACCGTACGGCATCCCCAAGTCTTGGTACGGGTCAATATCATATTCGTCATATCATTCATCTAGTATCCTTTTTATCAAGATCATCATCTGGGGTACTGACCTATGTCTAGTACAATGCTAATATCATCACTATAATCAAGATCTAACTATTGATCGACAGTCTCGTATAAATCGATATCATCATCATATATCGTCAATATAATCATAATCCGGCTTCCGATTGACAGCCTATAGCAAGAACGATATCGTCAGCACATATCATCACAAGGCGTAAACACCGCCGAATGTGGCCTATCATAATTATCTTGCCATATCATATCATATCAAATCATATCTCGCAACATAACCACATGTCGATCACTTAATATATGTGTCACCATTCCTATGGCGTCCTCATCCCAAATCCACTAAAGCATCAAGACGTATCCTAAATACGAATTTTACCATGTCACCGATATCATAATCTTGGATCAAATATCATCGACTCATCTCAATCCCAAGTATCATCCTCAAATCCGTACGTGAACACATAGTCCCATACCCATGTGACCACATATCTATATAGGATCCCATGACCACATATCTATATAGGATCCCATAACCACATATGAACAAAGATGTATGCAAGTATGTGTGTGTGTGTATGTATGTGTAGTGTACCCACTATTCTAGGTTTTCGCGACACTAAATCATCCAACTCCACCAATTATCCATCCTGAACATCAATAATTTCCCAACAACATACAATAATTATAGGTGTGTATACGCATCCGTATACATCATCACGGACTGCGGGGGTGCTATACACCACCAACCCGACTTCTCCCCGTAGATATAAATCTACTCACCTTGTTATATGTGTGCCGGTGCCGATGTCTCCATTTGCATCTCCAACGCTTCGACGCCACGTGGGGTACCTACAAGGATATCACACGCTACAACACATAAAAACCATGTCGGAAACAAAAATAGTACACGCTACGCCCATAGGTAAAAACCTGTAGCCGTGCGTGCAAACACAGCTAATGCTCACTGGTCGTTAGCGTTCAAACGCCACCCGACGAAAACGAATCATCGAATACCAAAAACCCATGCTAAACAAGTCGTAAATCATACGCCAACTCATGAAAATCAACCCAGATTTTACCCTAACAGGAATCAGTCAAAACTAGACATACCCAGGGTCAAGTTTACATGAAATAGGGCCGTGCTCGCAAAACGAGGCAATTCCCTCCTGCTCTGGCCTCAAATTGCGGCCAGAAGGAATAAAACTGCGGCCAGAAAATGGAGGTTGGGGCTAGGGTTTTAGGTATTGGTTCCTATCTACCTGCACATCTCACTGCCAAGTCAATTTTATTTTAGGGTTCCCGGGGTGAAAGCAGTTCTCAGAAAGGTCACAAAATCGACAAAAACGCTTAATTACACCGATTCTAAACTTTCAGGTGTGACACTGGAATCTGGGGTAATCTTGGTTACAATGGTCTCAAATACACCTAATAAGGTTACCCTGGCAATCAAAACCATCACTTGGCCACATCTCACTCAAAATCACTAAACTAGCATTAAAGTACATAGCAAACACTAAATTTTCAGCTAAATAACCATATATTTGCAAGCTAGAAGTCGGGTTAAGGGGTTATACCTCTGGATATCCTAAGATATAGGAGAAAAGAGGAAGAAGAGGGATGGTTGCTGCTGGAGAGTTGCTGCAGTTGCTCCTGTAGCAGCTGCTGCTGATGTTGTTGTTTTTACTGATGCTGAAGATGTTATCTGGGCTGAAGTTGCTTGCTGCAATTTGTTGTGGTGGTTTTGTGGTTGGGGTGTTGTGTTGGTGTATTGCTGAGTTGGGGGTTGATGTGGTGGTATATGATGGTGTAGGGCTGTTTCAAATGAAGTTGTTGCTGATGCTAGAATTGGGGCTGATGGGTTGATATTGGGGGCTGATGTTTTGCCTCAGCTGCTGTTGCAGCTATAATGATGCTGCTGATGTGAGTGTTGAGGCTGGTGTGGCTGCTGAAGCAGCAGGTGTAGGGGGGCTGAAGTGTTGGGCTGATGTAGCTGTTGTTATTGATATTAGGGCTGCTATTAGGTAGGGTTTGGGCTGCTGATGCAGCTGGTGCTGCAGGTGTAGTGAGATGTGTGAGTGTGAGTGATGTGAGGAAAGATGTGATAAATGAGAGGGAGTGGTTTGAGTGAGAGGGGGGTGAAAGAACACAAGGGATTATGGAATGAGATGGATCATGGCACACCCTAGCCACCTCTCTCTCTCTCTCTTACTAAGTGTTGCAAGCTCAAGCCATCATGTCCCTCTCCCTCCCTCTCCCTCCCTCCTTAACACAAGTCAACCTAACCCTAATCATCTTTAACCAAAACCAAAACCCTAATTAACCCAATTATCCTAATCAATTGGTTCAATCTACCATGGTCATCTAAGCATGGTTCAACCCTAGGTTACCATGAACAAAACATGAAACAAGTGTAACAAGTGTAGAAAAATGTTATGTGCACATTTTTGCACAAAAAGCCAAAAAATCCAATTAGCGATTTTTTATCGCGGTTAACAGCAAAATAGCATTTATGTAACCATAAAAGCTTAAAAATGACATATTTCCACAAAATGCCCTATTTTAGAATTTTCCAAAATTTTCTCCGGAATTTTCACCATTTATCGGTATTTAATTATATCGACTATTTAAATATTCATTAAAAATCAATATTAAATTATGAAAATTCCCTAAAATAATATTTTTTTTTTAAATGTTACAGTTAAGATATAATTATATCACATATAATATATATCACATTATTAAATCAACATTTGATTTAATAATCCGGTTATATCACATATGACCGACTAATATCATTTATCTTTATATCACATTATCAAATCAAAACTTGATTCGATAATCTGGTTATATCACATATAACCGAACCGATAACAGATGACTGCCAGATTACAATACGGTATCACATACACGTATTTAATCAGGCCCACACGCATATCACATATGTGTCCTACTTCGTTTGGCTTGAACCATGGAACTTCTGTGTGGGACTATAAAGACTCGTCAATACGCCAACAGTAGGTGATGATCATATCAGTCACCAACAAGCCGTCAGCGGTACTAGCTGGATGTAACGGCTACCCGGATATTGAGCGATATGAAGATCAACAAGCAAGCCTATCCACATTCTCCATGAAGCCTATCAGTAACACTACCGTACAGTCTGGTCTCTTCGTCTGATATGTCGCATATCATGTCTAGGGGTGGAAATTGTTAGACCCCAGTAACGTGATAAGTCATGTCGATGTCTGGCCTATAACGGTTTGAGAAACTACTGATGACACTTATCAGTAAATCTCCGCAGCAGCCCTGGCCAGGAACTTCCAGTTATAGCCAATCAAGCATAGCGCAAAATCAACCCCCAATACCGGGAGAGACGAAACCCCTTCTAGCGCTCATTGCCTTCGTATGACTCAGGACTATACCTAAAATCCACCTGTTTGCACAACTCCTCTTGAGCATGGTAGGGAGGAAATCAAAGCACAGTGGGAGCCACACAAGAATCTATGACGATCTCGGGTCTACAGACTAACCTGTACTAGTGTCATCAGAGGACTGCTATCTGACGATAGGTATACTACCACATAGTAGTCCTCGGCGAGTCATTTTCAGTGTACCCATTCTCCACTGAGCACCCGTATACTATCTTTGATGTCAAACACCAATGGATGTGGGATCATCCATCGCCCATCATATAGGTCATGAAGCGAATACGCTTGTCTACTCTGGAATATCGATACCCTGTCTCGATATTCCCTCGACTAGGAACCATTAAAGGATGTACTTATGAACTAGCCTGGCCCCATTAGTATGATCTCCATCACAGTCCAGGTAGTCAAGTACATATCCTAAGGGCTTTATCAACATATAAGAGACAGACAGTATAAATACCAGTCTATACGTTGAGATAAAGGTAACCAGATAGCATACTATCATGTCGAGCAAGAAAGTCCTCTCTATATATGTCCAAGCATCCACTGTAATATACATATGTACAATAATGGCCATTAGGGCATACATATAACTAACAGTCTCCCACTTGCACTAAGGCCAGTTGTTTTAGTATCTCATACCCAACGTCCTAAAAGTCTCTCGAATAGCATCTGGGGGATGGCCTCGATGAGTGGATCCGCTGTGTTATCCTCTGTGTCAACTCTCCTGACCTCGATCTTCCGGAGATCAACTATTTTCATAATCAGGTGATACTGTCTAAGAATATGTCTTGATCGCTGACGGGACCGGGGTTCCTAAGCCAAAGCCGCAGCTCCATTGTCATCCCAACACACAGGTATTGGACGCCCAATGGTAGGAACCTAGTTCATCTCATCACTCTAATTATCCAGAAAACCTCTTTGGCAACATCGTTGGTAGCGATGTAATTATCCTCTATCAACGAGTCTGCTACGGTATATAGCTTGGAACCTTTCCAACATACCGTCCCTCTACTGAGGGTGAAGACAAAACTTGAGACTGACTTTCAGTCATCCTTATTACACTGGAAGCTTGAATCGGTAAAGGACTCCATCTGGAGTTCACTGTTACCATACATCAAGAACATTTCTTTAGTCCTTCTCAAGCACTTAAGAATGTTCTTCAGCTATCCATTGGTTTTCCCAAAGATCTATTCGATACTTATTCACTACACCTAGTGAGTAAGATACATCTGGTCTGGTACATAATATCGCATACATGATTGACCTGTCTGCCAAAGCACACGGTATCCCTTTTATGCGAGCCCTCTCTAAATCAGTCTCGAGAGACATCTCTTTAGAGATGTAGGGTGTTTTCGTCACCCCATTGAGATGGGAATACGTGCGCGCTTGTCAGGCATATACTACAGATTCCCCCTGCCTAGGATAGGCCGGGGTTTATTGATTGTGGGGATCCGAATCTCCGGCAGCCGCGGACTAAGCTGTCGTTAATTACCCCTCGCCTTTGGGACGAGGGAACCTCCGATTAACGGGTTAAACTGGTCATGCGAACTCAATGTGCAGCGTACGTGTGTTGTGTTTTGAAAGGGGGTTTGGATATATCGGGAGCCACGCAGAGTTTTTACGGGGGTCCCGCTACCCGGATAGCGGGCTGGGGGTCAAGGGGGCTAGCAGCGCCCCGTTAGAAATTTTTTTCTAACAGGGACAATGTCGTGGAGCACGTGTGTGTGCAAATATGTATACATATGTATATATATATGTATATATGTATGTATATATATATAAAAGAAAAAGAAAGGGGGAAAAGACGTCCAAAGGATGTGTGGGGGAAGCACCTTGGGCGCTGTGCACCTAGGTGCTGTGCGCTCAGGCGCTAGAGTGCCACGTGTCGGCACGTGGGCGCTCTGCGCTTGAGCGGTGGGCGCTTGCGCTTGAGCACAAACGCACCACGTGTCGGCACGTGGGAGACTTGCGCTCGAGCGCTTGCGCTCGAGCGCTTGCGCTCGAGCGCTTGCGCTCAAGCGCAAGCACGCCACGTGTCGGCACCGGGGCGACTTGCGCTTGAACGCAAGCGCGCCACGTGTCGGCACCGGGGCGACTTGCGCTCGGGCACTTGCGCTCGCACCGGGGCGACTTGCGCTCGGGCGCTTGCGCTCGAACGCAAGCGCGCCACGTGTCGGCACCGGGGCGACTTGTGCTCGGGCACTTGCGCTTGAGCGCAAGCGCGCCATGTGTCGGCACGTGGGCGACTTGCGCTTGAGCGCAAGCGCGCCACGTGTCGGCACGTGGGCGACTTGCGCTCGGGCGCTTGCGCTTGAGCGCAAGCGCGCCACGTGTCGGCACGTGGGCGCTCTGCGCTTGAGCGCCGGCGAGAAAAAGTGGCTTTTAGCCTAAGAAACAGAAGCTATGCTTCAGAAAGGAAATATTTATTATATATATATATATATATATCTATGTAAATATATTGAGTTAAACTCCTAAAATGTTTTGGTTGATGAAAGGGGTTCTTCCTCTTCCTCCTCTGTTGGCTGGATCTTGATGATCAAGAGATGTGAGATCTAAAAATCCATCCTTTCTGAAATCTAATGGTAGATCCAAGTTCCCCTTTATGGGTTTTGTGGTGGAAGACTTCTTAGTTTTTGAAAAGAAAGAGTAAAACTCTTGATTTAATTCAAAAGAAATGAGAAGGTTTAGAACCTTGGAGAAAGAGCAGGAGGCACAAAAGATCTCAGATCTAATTTTTTTTTTTTGGAGAGAATGAAAAGTTGTTTAGATATTTCATTATCTTTGCCTTTATAGGCCATACACTTTACACATAGCCCCTTGGGCTTCACAAAATGGCATTTTGCCTATCCCATGGCTCATGTGCCATTTCTTTTTGCACATAAGCCATGGGCTTTACAAAAATTTGGCTTTATGCCTATTTTTCTTACATTTATCCATAAAATAAAATAAAAGAAATGCAACAAAATTATTTATTACAAATTTTTTATCTCGGCATGGGGGGAGGCCGGCCGCTTCATGTTCGGGCTCGACCCGGGCATGAGCCCACTGGATCTGGGCTTAGGCCCACTTGGCTTGGGGTTGACTTTGATTTTGACTTGGTCAACCGGGGTGTAAATTTTTACCCCAACAAATTGCCCCCCATCAATAAATGCACACCACATATGTGGGTCGTGTGCATGAAATTGATGGATCCTCTTTTACATGGAGGCGACCTGATTTGGTTCCCGCTTTTTGGGAAGCTAGCACTGCCCTTTTTACGACATGGACGGTCGTTGCTTGACATGTCTCCGAGATGAAGTGCCCGTGATAGACGTTTCCCTGGCCCGGAGTGATCTGATTCCCGCTTTGTAGGAATCCTGCGCTGCCCTTTTTGCGACTTGGACGGTCGATGCTGTCCTTTTTGTGACTTGGACGGTCGGTTCTGCCATTTTAGCGACGTGGACGGTCGGTTCTGCCATTTTAGTGACGTGGACGGTCGATGCTGCCATTTTAGCGACGTGGACGGTCGGTTCTGCCATTTTAGCGACGTGGACGGTCGGTTATGCCCTTTTTGCGACTTGGACGGTCGATGATGCCCTTTTTACGACGTGGATGGTCGATGCTGCCATTTTAGCGACGTGGATGGTCGGTTCTGCCATTTTAGCGACGTGGATGGTCGGTTCTGCCCTTTTTGCGACTTGGACGGTCGATGCTGCCATTTTAGCGACGTGGACGGTCGGTTCTGCCATTTTAGCGACGTGGACGGTCGGTTCTGCCCTTTTTGCGACTTGGACGGTCGATGCTGCCATTTTAGCGATGTGGACGGTCGGTTCTGCCCTTTTAGCGACTTGGACGGTCAGTACTGCCCTTTTAGCGACTTGGACGGTCGGTGCTGCCCTTTTAGCGACGTGGACGGTCGGTTTTGCCCTTTTTGCGACGTGGACGGTCGATGCTGCCCTTTTTGCGACGTAGACGGTCGGTTCTGCCATTTTAGCGACGTGGACGGTCGGTTCTGCCATTTTAGCGACTTGGACGGTCGGTTCTGCCATTTTAGCGACTTGGACGGTCAGTACTGCCCTTTTAGCGACTTGGACGGTCAGTGTTGCCCTTTTTGCGACTTGGACGGTCGATGCTTCCCTTTTTGCGACTTGGACGGTCGATGCTGCCCTTTTAGCGACTTGGACGGTCGGTGCTGCCCTTTTAGCGACTTGGACGGTCGGTGCTTGATTTGACTTGCTCTGCTTCTTGCAGTGTCAAGGGTAGACTTGACTTGCTCCGCTTCTTGCGGCGTCGAGATTGGATTCTGACTTGCTCTGCTTTCTGCTGTGTCGGAGTGGAAATTGACATGTTGGTTTTGATTTGGGTTGACATCAGCATCGCTATACTGGAATATGGTACCAGGAGGAGGATTTTGGGATTGTTTTACGCCCGTGGATTGTATACGATTTTGCAGGATGTATGATCCAGACCGTAGGGCCGGAAAGATTTCGGGATTTTGTCGGCGTCTGCATCACTGCACTGGAATATGGTACCAAGAGCGACTCATCATTCGCCGTTGGGGTATGGGATTTGGAATTTGGTTGGCGTCTGCATCGCTGCACTGGAATATGGTACCAGGAGCGACTCATCATTCGCCATTTGGGGATTGGGGAGCGATGGCTTAGGAGACAGGTTTAGATCCCTATCGCCTAAGACTTTTCAATTTTATGGGCCGTGAGGGTACCATAAAAGCATTTTCTCCCTACGAGTCGTAAGGATCCCGCAGGTGTATTTTCTCCTTTGGAGTCGTGAGGGCTCCTAAGTGTGTTTTTCCTTTATGAGTCGTAAGGATCCCACAAAGGTTTGTTCTCCTCATATATCGTGAGGACACATGAGTGGGTCTTATCAATGGAGCATCATTCCTAAAGCGGAGACCGGCCGCGTAACTGGTGATTACGGTGGGGCATGGGTATGATGAGAATTATTTGATCCCGTGGATTGTATACGATGGTCAATTTGGGGACCCACCGTAGGGCCAGGAGAATTTTAAGAAATCGGATTTTGGTTGGCGTCTGCATCGCTGTACTGGAATGTGGTACCAGGAGCGACTCATCATTCGCCGTTTGGGGACTTAGAATTTGGATCTTGTTTGGCATCAGCATTGCTGCACTGGAATAATGCCAGGAGCAACTCATCATTTGCCTTGGGAGGACTTGGGATTTGGGTTTTTGGTCGGCATCAGCACCGCTAACACTGAAGCGAAATGCCAGGAGCGACTCATCATTTGCCGTTGCCCGTTGGGGGACGATGGCTTAGGAGACAGGTTTGGGTCCCTATCACCTAAGGCTTTTCAATTTTATGGGCCGTGAGGGTCCCATAAAAGCATTTTCTCCCTACGAGTCGTAAGGATCCCGCAGGTGTATTTTCTCCTTAGGAATCGTGAGGATTCCTAAGTGTGTTGCTCCTTTGTGAGTCGTAAGGATCTCACGCAGGGGTTTTCTCCTCACAAGGTCGAGAGGACTTTGCGAGTGTATTTCATCTCTTTTCACGAGTTTGCGCCCTTTCGGGTTTTCGTAGACTCGCCGGTAGTCCTGCTGTTTTTACTCATGGAGCCCTTTCGGGTTTTCATCCGTGCCCGTTTTGCTTGTGGACATACCGTTTATTTTTTTATTTCTTTTATTTTTTAATTTTTTTTCTTTCTTCTTTTTTTTTTACCGCTGGTGGGACTTTAAAAGTAGTCTCACCGGCAGGATTTGGGAGAGATAGGGGTCATTTACGCCCGTGGATTGTATACGGTTTTGCAGGATGTCTGATCCAGACCGTAGGGCTGATGTGCTCAATTCGCCTGCGACTTGGAGCATTTACGTGTAGTATTTCTTGAGATATCGGCCATTGATGGGTGGCATGGACCTTTCTCCCTCGGCACTTATTAGTTGGTAGGATCCTCCGTCGAACACTTTCTCGATGACGTATGGTCCTTCCCAGTTTGGCTCGAATTTTCCCTTGGCATGTCGATTGGGGATAATCGGTCTTTTGAGGACCAACACCAATTCACCTTTCTTAAAAGCGCGGAGATGGGTTATCTTGTCATAGGCCCGTGACATTAGGGCTCGGTATAGCTCCAGATTTTGCTGTACCGCGAGCCTCTTTTCTTCGAGGGCATCGAGCTCTTCAAGTCGAAGGAGCACGTTTTCCTCCTCCGTCAACTCGTGCTGAACGGCCATTCTTAAGCTTGGAACTTCGACTTCGAGAGGGAGGACCGCCTCCACTCCGAAGAGCAATGAGTATGGAGTGGACTGTGTTGGAGTACGGTGCGTGGTATGATATGCCCACAACGCTTCGTGAAGTTTGAGATTCCAGTCTCTCTTGTTGGCTGAAGCATTTTTCCTCAGGAGCTTGCATAGAGTCTTATTGAAGGCTTCGGCGAGCCCATTGGCTCTTGGATTATAGATGGAGGAATATCTCCAGTCTATCTTGTGCTGAGTAGCGAACCTTGAGACATTAAAACTCTTGAAAGAAGGCCCGTTGTCAGAAATGATTCTTCTTGGTGTACCGAAGCGGTATAGAATATTATGCTGGAAGAATGTCAGAATATCTCTTGTCTTGACCTCTTTTAGCGGGACAGCTTCAGCCCATCTGGAGAAGTAGTCCGTCGCGGCCAGTATGAACCGGTAGCCTTTGGATGACGGAGGATCAATTGGGCCAACAATGTCGGTGCCCCAAACTTCGAAGGGCCACGACGCCACCGTAGGATGCAATGGATTGGGATGCTTGTGAATAAAATCACCGTGAATTTGGCAGATATAACATTTCTTTGCATGCTCTCCGCAGTCCCGTATCATGGTGGGCCAGTAATACCCAAGCCGTTTGATTTGAAGTCGCATCTTGGGACCAGATTGGTGAGCACCGCAAACGCCCGAGTGAACATTTTTCATGACCTTTTGGGCTTCGGCCGATGACAGGCACCTGAGCCAGAGTTGGTAATATGACCTGCGGTATAACGTGTCATTTACAAATACGTATCGGAGAGCTCTTTTCTTCAGCTGAATCCTCGTAGATTTTTCTTCGGGCAGCTTGTCGTATCGGAGGTACTCTATGAAGGGTTCTCTCCAATCGGGCTCGTCTTGGATGCTCGAAGTTTCTTCGGCAGGATTGCTCTTCTGTTCCGTGCTTTCCTCTTCTCGTAGAGAGACTGGGGGTAGAATTTGCCGGCTCCTGACTGTGATCAGAATTTCGTCCATGTCAGGATCAGCCAGCTCCTTGGCTAAGCGAGCGAGTACGTCAGCCTTTCCGTTCAACGCTCTAGGGATTCTCATTAGTTCAATGTGAGTGAATCGTTTCATGAGTTCTACCACTCGGCTTCTGTACCGAGCTAACTCGGGTTTGTATATCTTATAGTCGCCGCTTACTTGGTTGACGACAAACTGGGAGTCACCGTAAACCCGTAGCCGAAGGATTTCCATTTCTATGGCAAGCTCCAAACCAGCTATCAGAGCTTCATACTCGGCCTCATTGTTTGTGCGAGGCTCGGTGAGAGCAAAAGAACGCCGTAAGGTTCCCATTGATGGCGTGATGAACACCAATCCTATCCCTGCTTTTATCTCCGGGACGCTTGATTTACTAGAGGTTCTTATCGATGAGGCCCTATCGAAGTAGAGCTCCCAACATGGCTCGTCATTCTCGAGGTGCAACACTTGTTCGTCGGGTAACTCACAATTTAGCGGCGACCCTTCTGGTATGGGATGAGCAGCGAGAAAGTCTGCAAGAGCTTGCCCTTTTACTGCTTTCTGAGGAGTATAAACTATGTCAAACTCAAGTAGCATGACAGCCCATCTTGCCATTCTGCCGGCTAGGCTTGCTTTGGTCATCAAGTGTTTGAGCGGGTCGACCTTGGAGATCAGCATAACCCGATGAGCCAGCAGATAGTGCCTCAGCTTCTTCACAGCAAATATCAGAGCCAGGCATTGCTTTTCGATTGGGGAATAGTTGTGTTCCGCCCCGACTAGAGTTCGACTAAGGTAGTAGAGGGCATTTTCCTTTCCCTCCTCGTTATTCTGGGCGAGGAGCGCACCGAGTGACTCATCTAGCGCGGCAGTGTAGAGAATCAATGGTTTATTTGGAATAGGAGCGGCCAGCACTGGAGGGTGCAACAAGTATTGTTTGATGCTTTCGAACGCTGCTTGACATTCGGCATCCCAGATAAAAGGATCTCCTTTCTTCATGAGCTTTGAGAAGGGCCTACATCTTCCCGATAAATTTGAGATAAACCTCCGTATATACGCGAGCTTGCCTTGAAAAGATCTTAGCTGCGTCAGACTCTTCGGAGGGGGCATCTCCATGATGGCCTTTATCTTTGATGGGTCAACTTCGATCCCTCGATGTCGGACTATGAAGCCCAGGAATTTTCCCGATGACACGCCAAAAGCGCACTTCAGAGGATTCATCTTCAGATCGTATTCCCTCAGTCTGGTGAGAACGGTCCTAAGATCTTGGATATGATCGGCCTTGGTTTTAGTCTTGACGACCAGATCATCAACATAACATTCGACGACTTTATGGATTAGATCATCAAAGATATTGGTCATTGCCCTTTGATATGTAGCACCCGCGTTCTTCAATCCGAACGGCATCACCTTGTAGCAATATATTCCGATCGGGGTTCGAAATGCTGTGTGCTTCTCATCCTCAGGTGACATCTTGATCTGATTGTATCCAGACGAGCCATCCATAAAGGTGAACAGCTCGTAATTTGAGGTGTCATCGACCATCATTTCCATGACCGGTAGCGGGAAGTCGTCTTTAGGACATGCCTTGTTGAGGTCCCTGAAATCGACACAAACTCGGATCTGCCCATTTTTCTTCTTCACTGGGACTATGCATGCGATCCAGTCCGCATATTTCTCTTCCCTGATGAAGCCGGCATCGATGAGCTTCTTAGTTTCCTCGATGACCTTTTCTTCTAGTTCCCTTCTCATTCTTCGAGGAGCTTGTTTGACTGGCTTAGCATCAGGAGATATAGCCATCTTATGTACGGCCACTTCAGGGGAAAGGCCAGGCATTTCTTTGTATGTCCACGTGAAGCAGTCGACGAACTCATGCAGCAGGGCAATTATCTGCGCTTTCATTTCCTCTGACAAGAGCGAGCTGATGTAGGTCGGCCTTGGATTATCAGGCGTTCCTAAGTCAATCTCGGTTAGCTCGTCAAAGGTTGCTTGTCCGCCATCTTCAAGCTCTTGAGGAGCTTCTTCTGGCTCGGCTATCTCATCATCATCATTTGATCTTTCGCCAGCTTCACCAACATGGATCATGTAGCACGCTCTGGAATCAGGTTGAATATAACCTATTCCCCGTCTGTCTGGAATTCGTCCATCGATGAGTGCTCGGACCTGGGGTGGATGCCATAGTCCTTCGTAAAACTTTGCTTCGGACTCCGTTTGATATAACCGGCATCCGCACATTTTAAAGTATTCCCGCATCTCGGGTGCATAGTATCTGGGATTGAGGACGGCTCTTATGCCTCTCTCGTATGGAAGGAATGCGACAGACAAATCGTCCGGATGCACAACGGGGTTTGACCCGTAAAACAGGATGCCTTTCTGTCCATTTTTCCTCCCGGGGACGTAGAAAGTTTCCAGCTGGTCCACGGTAGAGACTGACAATGCATCGAGCTCTTTGCACATCCGTTCCGGCACCCTTGCGATGGCCAGGGACCCTTCTGCGACTTCGAAGGTCTCTCATAGTTTCGCTTGCTGCATGGGGGGCCGATCTGCACAGCTGTTGCACGGCAGGTCCTCTTCTTCTGACTTTTCAGTGTCACTGCCAAGATGAGGGCGGACTTTGCTGCTAGATGGGCCTTCAGTAACAGATTCGTCCGTATCGCTGCCGAAACGAGGGCGGGTTTTACGGAAGGACGGGCTTCCAGCGTCGGACTCATCAGTGTCGCTACCGAAATGTGGGCGCAATTGGGCGTTTTTACTTTTGAAAGTGACAGCCGGCGCAGATTTGCTTTTGGGACTTGGGGCCGGTCTATCCTCAGTCAGTTGTGGCTTAGCATTTTGGTGGTTCATAAAGTACCGAGAATCTTCATAGCGGACTTCATGCACACCGAACGGCTGGATGTCTCCGTCAATGCGTCTTTCTTCGCCATTTTTAGTATACTTCATGCATTGATGGAGAGTTGACGGAATGATGCCGTAATCGTGGAGCCACGGCCGCCCCAAGAGAATCTTATAAGACGTGTCCGCATCGATCACGTATATCTTAGCTTCAGTCTGCAGATCCCCGAATTTTATTGGCAGAGCTATGGACCCCAGAACTTGCTGGCAATATTGGTTGAAGCCTTGAATGACAATCCTTTCCCTTGACAGGTGTCGGACGTCCATTGACAAACTCTTCAGAGTTCGCAAGTTCATGATGTTCACTGAGGACCCCGGATCAATCAATATGCGATTAATTCGATCTCCGTCGCTGTACCCGGTGACGTAAAGTGGCCGATTATGCTTAGCCGTTCCCAGTAGCAAGTCTTCATCCTTAAATGTGACTGTGGCGGCATGCAAAGCGTGCTGGGCTTCTTTCATATTAATTTCCGCAAAGTGAGCCTGATACCGCTCGGGGTTTTGTAGAGCGTGAATGAGAACATCTCTAAGCTCCTTAGATAGGACCAAGGCATCGTAGATGCTCAGGAGAGACGGAAGCTTCCGGAGATGTGCCAAGACATTATAGTCTACCGAGGAAGGACTTATGTTTTCATCAGCCGGTTCTCTGCCATCTTCTTCATTAGCGACTTGTTTTTCCTTCCCTTTTGGGGCGTTGCCCTGATTTTGCGGTAGAGCCCTGCCGCTTCTGAGCTGGATTTGATTGGCCTTTGTGGTGAGCTCCTCGTCCTCTTCGGGAAAACAGAGCTCATCCTCGGAGTCGCTGCAAAGATGGATGGCGTAGCAGGTCACTACTGGGACCTCTTCATTGGAGTCTTCTTCTAACTCCTCCAGAATTTCAGCCGCTTGTACAGGGAAGAACTCCTTCAATTGAATCAATGTTCTTTCCTTTTGTTCATATTCTTCGAGGGAATCGATATATTTTTGAATGGTCGATCTCCCTGCAGACACTTTTTCGCGCCGAGCTGCACTTTTCTTCTTCTTGAGCTTCTTGGATTTTGAGCCTGATGGAGCCGCATTGGCAGCTGGACTGGTAGGCTTCTTCTGCCCTTCCCATTCCATCCTGGGTTCCTTCCGAAGTAGCTTTATCATCTTCTTCGTCTTATTAGATATGTGCGTACTCCACGGAGGCCGCGATGAGTCCGTTTCATTTCTCAGGGCAGCGGGTTCGGCTGTCTGCT
Organism: Agapanthus africanus; assembly: GCA_030015575.1. Lineage (NCBI taxonomy): Eukaryota > Viridiplantae > Streptophyta > Magnoliopsida > Asparagales > Amaryllidaceae > Agapanthus > Agapanthus africanus. The sequence continues at coordinate 674,169,696 of CM057338.1, read as the reverse complement.
CCTAGAAGGCTTCAGTTTCTGTCTGTATAAAGTTGGTGGTTGCAACTTGATTGTTCACCAACACACTTTTGGACAGCTCGATTTCTCCAGCCTTGTACTGCTTCTCGACCCAGTCTTTGAAGATATAGCAATCCTCGATCGCATGGCTCACTACTCTGTGGTACGGGCAATACAGAGGATTGTCGGTCATTTTTGCTTCTTGGGGTCTTTTCGACTCCGGCAATTGTAGGTCGTTGTTCAAGGCATCTTTAAATATCTTGCGGACCTTGTCCCTTCTGAAAGAGTAAACCTTGTTCTTTTTCTCCTCTAGGGAAGGCCCATCTCCTCCCAGCAATGGCTTTCGAGACCGGTTGGTTTTGGATTCACCCGCCCTTCGCTTTTCTTCATTGTCGGAGGCATTGAAAACATTGGTACTGCTGGAACTCCCGCTTCTACGGTTGTCGTCCCGCTTGCTTTTCCAAGTTTTATCTCTCTGAGAGTCTGGCGGAGACTCTTGCTTCGAGCGTTCCAGCATTTGGACTTTCTTGGTTAGCTCCTGGAATGTCTTGAGGCCCGCTGTACACAAGAATGGGACCATCCAATTGCTAAGGTTCCCAATGAGAAGGCTGACGGACTGGTCCTGCTCCAGCGGCGGTTCGCACTTAACTGTGAGATTACACCATCGGGCGATAAAGTTGATGTTGCTTTCATTCTTCCCCGGCTTGGTCCTCAAAAGGTCGGCAATGGAGATTTTATCACTGACACTCATGAACCTTTGCCAAAACAGGGACTCCATTTGGGCAAAGGTAATGACGGACCCGTCCGGTATACTCGCATACCAGTCGAAGGCGACGCCGGTCAGGCTGCTGACAAACTGACGAAGAAGGAGCGCGTCATTGCCCCCTGTATTTCCACACGATGCTTTGAAGTGGGCGACGTGCTGATTTGCATTCCCCGTTCCATCAAATCTTCCGAACTTAGGAATGACATAGCCGCTTGGGAACTCAATCAGATCGTACTGCGCGGGATATGGCCGCCCACTACTGCCGATTTCTTTCTGAGCTTCAGCTTCGGCCACCAATGTTTTAACCTTGCTGGTGACCAAATCTATTATCCGATCCTGTGTTAGCGGGATAGTGCTATCTGGGGCCAAGGCGTCCCCAGAAGCAGAATGTGGCCGGCTTTCATGTGGCTCGACCAGTCTTGGTCCCAAAGGAACAGGCATTGGCTGCCTCGGATTGTCATCGCCCGGCTGATTAGTAGCGGCTTGTGCTTGATTGGGAGGCGCTCGAGCAATTTGAGTCGTAAGCTGCATCACCACGTTCGTTAAGTCGTCAATCTTCGAATAGAGCTTGGCCATCTCTTTATCTTTGCTCCTGAGCTGTTTTCGAAGCTCTTGAAGCAGCTCTTGCTCCGCAGTGTCCTGAGGCGGAAAGTCGGCTCTTCCTCGCTGTCCGAGCTTGACTCTGCGTGGACCGAGGGGTCTTTCTGCCTATCATCCTCATCGAGAGGGTTTTCTTCATCCAGCGGGGGCGGCTGTTCTTGGGCAGCGGCAACCACATTCAGGCTAGATTAGGCTTGGGATGTGGTGACCCCATCCTTGCTTTTGCTGCGAAGGTTGTCGCTGGGGCGCCCGCCCGCCATATAGACCGTATGGATGATATATCCGGCTGTCTTTCTATCATTGGCAGCTGATTTCACGGATCGCTATCTTGACCCCCTTGTTTCGGTAGCTGGTAGTCGATTGAAGGCGGCTGGCCTAACCAGGTTCTTGAATGGTGCTGGCGCTTCTTTTCTGGGTCTGCCCCGCTGCTTTCGTACGGCACAAAGTGCTTGATAGACTCTTGAAGAGACAGTGTCAGACTTCTTCTGTTGAGGCCGGGACACGTCTCTTTGTGGCACTGTTCGGACCGCTGTCTTCTTGATTCTGGCGGTCATGGCATTTTTCTGAACCCACTTCAGAGGCTCAAAGGAATTGCTGATTCTTACGTCCGACTCAGCTGTCGTCGCGGGGCAACCCTGCACTTGGAACTTCACATGATTCCATTTTGCCGAAGCCTTGGCCCTCTTGTTGGCTCGATACCTGAGCCGCTTCTGCCTTAACTTTTCTGTTCTAAGCACCTGGCAGACTTTGACTCTTTGGGAAGATGCCACAGACCGGGCGATGGAGGGCCTTGGAGATACGCTCGATTGTGCATTTGTTGGAGTCATCGCCTGAGCTCGTCCGCAACATTTGATTTTGCCCTTTGTACCCAAGTTCTTGCACCCCGCTGGAGCACCAGAGAATCGTTCAGATACCGTCTTAAGTTTCGGTTGTGGTGCCTTGGCGATCACGACATTCGGCCTCTTACCCCTTGAGACCGGCTTGGCCACCTGTTCCGCCGGGATCTCCGCCAGATAAGCGCTTCCGGCAGGGTAGATGATGACGGAGCCAAACTGGCGGGGCGGTTCCTCCCACTGTCGACTGAGGCTCGCGGGGAGAACCACACGAGCGTTGATCTTGACCACGTACGAAATCGGGGTCATGTTGGAAGCTGAATTCGTCTGGGGAGACATTATCGTCGAAGGTTTATTGCTGCATGGAAAAAAGAACATCATTTCAGTATAGGCAATCGATATGTATATTGATTGAGTTCGAATGAACGTTTAACCCGAAATATGGGAGGAGAGATTGGTCCCACCGGGCGTGCCAGAATCTTTAGGGTGTTTTTCGTCACCCCATTGAGATAGGAATACGCGCGCGCTTGTCAGGCATATACTACAGATTCCCCCTGTCTAGGGTAGGCCGGGGTTTGATTGTGGGGATCCGAATCTCCGGCAGCCGCGGACTAAGCTGTCGTTAATTACCCCTCGCCTTTGGGATGAGGGAACCTCCGATTAACGGGTTAAACTGGTCATGCGAACTCAATGTGCAGCATACGTGTGTTGTGTTTTGAAAGGGGGTTTGGATATATCGGGAGCCACGCAGAGTTTTTACGGGGATCCCGCTACCCGGATAGCGGGCTGGGGGTCAAAAGGGCTAGCAGCCCCCTTGCGGGGTGCGGGGCAGCGCCCCGTTAGAAATTTTTTTCTAACAGGGACAATGTCGTGGAGCACGTCTGTGTGCAAATATGTATACATATGTATATATATATATGTATATATGTATGTATATATATATAAAAGAAAAATAAAGGGGGAAAAGTCATCCAAAGGATGTGTGGGGGCAGCACCTTGGGCTCTGTGCGTCTAGGTGCTGTGCGCTCAGGCGCTAGAGTGCCACGTGTCGGCACGTGGGCGCTCTGCGCTTAAGAGCAAACGCGCCACGTGTCGGCACGTGGGAGACTTGCGCTCGAGCGCTTGCGCTTGCGCTCGAGCGATTGCGCTCGAGCGCAAGCGCGCCACGTGTCGACACCGGGGCGACTTGCGCTTGAACGCAAGCGCGCCACGTGTCGGCACCGGGGCGACTTGCGCTCGGGCACTTGCGCTCGAGCACAAGCGCACAAGCGCGCCACGTGTCGGCACCGGGGCGACTTGCGCTTGGGCGCTTGCGCTCGAGCGCAAGCGCGCCACGTGTCGGCACGTGGGCGACTTGCGCTCGGGCGCTTGCGCTTGAGCGCAAGCGCGCCACGTGTTGGCACGTGGGCGCTCTGCGCTCGCGCTTGAGCGCAAGCGCGCCACGTGTCGGCACGTGGGCGCTCTGCGCTTGAGCGCCGGCGAGAAACAGTGGCTTTTAGCCTAAGAAACAGAAGCTATGCTTCAGAAAGGAAATATTTATTATATATATATATATCTATGTAAATATATGGAGTTAAACTCCTAAAATGTTTTGGTTGATGAAAGGGGTTCTTCCTCTTCCTCCTCTGTTGGCTGGATCTTGATGATCAAGAGATGTGAGATCTAAAAATCCCTCCTTTCTGAGATCTAATGGTAGATCCAAGTTTCCCTTTATGGGTTTTGTGGTGGAAGACTTCTTAGTTTTTGAAAAGAAAGAGTAAAACTCTTGATTTAATTCAAAAGAAATGAGAAGGTTTAGAACCTTGGAGAAAGAGCAGGAGGCACAAAAGATCTCAGATCTAATTTTTTTTTTTTTGGAGAGAATGAAAAGTTGTTTAGATATTTCATTATCTTTGCCTTTATAGGCCATACACTTTACACATAGCCCCTTGGGCTTCACAAAATGGCATTTTGCCTATCCCATGGCTCATGTGCCATTTCTTTTTACACATTAGCCATGAGCTTTACAAAAATTTGGCTTTATGCCTATTTTTCTTACATTTATCCATAAAATAAAATAAAAGAAATGCAACAAAATTATTTATTACAAATTTTTTTATCTCGGCATGGGGGGAGGCCGGCCGCTTCATGTTCGGGCTCGACCCGGGCATGGGCCCACTGGATCTGGGCTTGGGCCCACTTGGCTTGGGGTTGACTTTGATATTGACTTGGTCAACCGGGGTGTAAATTTTTACCCCAACAAGAGAGAGTGATTCCTGAACATGCGGGTACAATACCACGCTTAGAATCATCCATACTAAACCCCTTTAGCATGGTGTCTATGTTCCTAGATTGGGACAATCCCAAATCCATTTAGATCTATCTCTATAGATTTATATCCCAGGATGTAGGAGGCATCAGTTAGATCTTTCATGGAGACCCTATATGATAAGAGGAGCTTGACCGAGTGTAGCATAGGAACACCTTTTCCTGTCAAGAGTATGTTATCTGCATACAATACGTGGAAGACAACCATACTCTCTACAACCTTCTTATTTATACATGGTTCATCTACCTTTTTGATGAAGTTAAACTCTTTGACTACCTCATCAAAACAGATGTTCTAACTCTGGGATGACTGCTTTAACCCGTATATTGATTTAAGAAGCTTGCACACTTTTCCGCTGCTCCCACTGTCTACGAAGCCCTCTAGCCCTGTCATATACATGCTCTCTTCTAAATTACCATTTAGAAAAGCAATTTTGACGTGCAATCTGCCAGATATCGTAGTCATGGTATACACTAATGGCAAGTAGGATCCTGATGGACTTAAACTTAGCGACAAGTCTAGCTTTGAAATTCTCAACTTTTCCATCCACACCAAATTATCTTTCTCAAAGATCCTCTTGTACCCGATGGGTTTTACCCCTTCAGGAGCAATATACAAAGTCAACACTTTGCTAGTGTACATGGATTCCATCTCAGATCGCATAGCATCCAGCCATTTCATACAATCTCTACTTGTGATGGCCTGCTCGAAACTAGTTGGGTCATCATCTCCATGATGCAATCCTCGCTCCCACCGTCTATGAGAAAACCGTAGTGTCTCTCAGTTGGATGAGGAACCCTACTAGATCTGCGGAGTGGCTTCGGTTCGTCAGGGACTATTGAATCCTCCGGGTTCTGCCAAATCGTCAGTTATAGTTTGCTTTGCTGGAACTCCTTCCAGTTCTACCTCATCGCCACTAATTTCTTCCAAAAGAAATTCTTTTTCTAAAAAGGTGGCATGTTGAAAAACGAAAGATTTTTTGTTCCTTAGTATGGTAGAAGATATTCCCTTGCGAATGTTTGGGATATCCTACAAACTTGCATAGAACTGACCATGCCTTAAGCTTGTCTGGATTTTTCTTTTCAATATAGGCCGGACAACCCCATATCTTAACTCTTTTAAGAGATGTGTTAGGTTTACCTAGCACCTCATGAAGGGTTTGGAAGCATCACATGTCTCAAAATCAAATTTTTAAGGTGCTAAGTGAACATACAAAGAATCATCACTAGAAAATTAGGGTTTCATTACATGAACAACATCACAAGTAATAAAGGCTAGGGTTTTGAGAGTACAACCTTTGTAGCTCCCTACTCTAGACTCCTTGGCCACTTAAGGGTTGGAAAAAGATTCGCTTGAGGTCTTCTAAGTCCACGATGATCCACCCGAAGCTCCTTTGCCCAAAGCTCTTTGCTTTACTCGATATGTGAATGAAGTAGAGCAAACACCCTACACAAATGGGCTAGATATGTGTAGTATGATGATGGGGTTGTTTTTTCTATAATCAAAACTCTTTCTTTTATCAACCTCACTTAAAGGAAATTATCAAGAGAGTAAGAAGAAGATGATGGCTAAGCTTTTTCTCACAAAAGGAAAAGGAAATAAGAATGGATAATGATTGAAATGAGAAAAGAATAATATATATATTTAATCCTTTCTCACTTCAACCATGGTTAAAATCATCTAGATCTTTTTCAAAATGAGTTAAAAGGTAAAACGATAATTAACTCAAGGTTAATAACTGGTTGAAGCATGGTCAAAGATGATAAACATTAACTTCTTGTGAAGTATCCTTTCCTTTTTACAAAATGAAAAATAAATAGATAATTCTACAATGTAAGTCTTGCATTGCCACCAAATTTGTATCAACAACCATGATACAATGTATGTATGTATGTATCCATGCACATCATCATGTGCATACATGCATGCATAGAAAAATAGAAAAAGAGTTTGATTAAAGAATTAATCTAAAAGTCATTTGTTAAATCAGCACTTGATTTTGCAAACCGGTCATATCACATATGACCCGACCAATAGAAAATGCCCGATTAATATACGGTATCACATATCCGTATTTAATCGGGTCCCCGCGCATATCTCATATACACACCACATCTTTTCGCCTGAGCCAGGAAACTTCATTGTGGGACTCTAAGACTCGTCAATACGCCGGCAGTAGGTAATGATCATATCAAATACCTACAAGCCGCAAGCGGTCAGCTAAACGTAACGGCCACCCGGGTATTGAGCGATCAGAAGAAAACAAGCGAACCTGTTACAACTCCCGTCGAGCCAACCGGCAACACTACCGTACAGTCCGGTCTCTTCGTCAGATATGCTGCATATCGAGTCTAGGGATGGTAACGTCGACCGCAATAACTCAATAAGTCGTGCCGATGAATGGTCTATAACAGATCGAGAAACTACTGATAACACTTACCAGCAAATCTCAACAGCCCTGGCCAGGGACTTACTGATATAGCCAGTCGAGCACAGCACAGCATCAACTCCTAATACCGGGAGAGACGAAACCCCTCCTATCGCTCATCGCCTTCGTGTGTCTCGGGACTGTACCCAACGGCCACCTGTTTGCACGACTCAGTAGAGCCGTGGTAGGGTGGTAATCAAAGTACAGTGGGAGAACACACAAGACTCTATGACGATCTTGGGTTTACAGACTAACCTGCACCAGTGTCACCTGAGAACTGCTATCTGACGATAGATATAATTCCATATAGGAGTTCTCGGCGAGTCCGTCCAGTGTTCCCAGTCACCACTGAGCACCCATATACGATCTCGATGTCAAACATCGATGAATGTGGGAACATCCATCACCCATCATATGGGTCTAGTATCATATACGCTAGTGTACTCTGGTATATCGATGCCCCGTCTCGATACACCTACGACTAGGGACATTTCAGGATATGCTTATAAACTACAGATGTCCCACAAGTATGATCTCTATCATAATCACAGCAGTCAAGCCAATATCCTCAGGGCTTTATCAACATGTGTGAATGAATAAAAGCATGATCAAATCAACATGTCAGATAAAGAAGAACCAGATAGCATACTATTATGTCGAGCAAGAATGTACACTGAATATATATATATATATACATGTATAAATACATCCACTATCATATAATGGCCTCTAGGGCATACATATATCCAACAATCTCCCACTTGCACTAAGGCCAGTTATTGGTGTATCACATACCCAACATCTCAAAAAATCGCTCATGCTGCGACTGAGGGAGGGCCTTGGTAAGTGGATCCGCGGCGTTATTCTTTGTTTCTACTCTCTTAATCTCGATCTCGCGGCGATCAACAATCTCCCGGATCAAATGAAAACGCCTCAGGATGTGTCTGGATCGCTGATGGGAACTGGGCTCCTTGGCTAACGCCATAGCCCCATTATTATCTGTAAGTCCACGTTGCTCACCCCGGTTCTTACGGGGAGGCGGAAACGGCGAAAAATAATAATTTGGCGCAAGGCAACATGGACTCAAAAGCAAGGATCTTGGCTAAACTAGAAACTAGCAAACAAGTAGAGGCTTTAACTACTATGCTGTAGAAAATATACCTCACGGAACCGGTCCTTCGGGTCTTCTCTCCGCTGTCCGGCTCGTCCATCCACGCTCCGAGGGTCGATCCAGATCTTGGTCACCTCCGCGGCCTTCTTGAGTCGAAGACGATCCACCCGAGAGTTGTACACTAAGCTCCACCTCAAGCCGAGGCAACTAGGGCAACGAGATCGCTAATCTAGATGCTCTAGGTTGTGTAGAAGAGAAAGATGGAAGGGTTTGCCTATGTGGATTCTCTCTCTCTCAACACATGAGATCAAAAGAATTATCAAGAGGAGGAAGATGAAGGAGAAACTTTAGCAACCATGGAGCTTTTCTTTTCTTCTCACTTCAAGAGAGAGAATGAGAAGAGAATAATGAAAAGATTAACTAAAGCAAATGAACTATGGTTGCAATAATACACAATATCGTCATTACTAATCCTATCATGATAAAGTTGATGCTACATTGAATTGACCATTTTCATAATCAAAAAAAGATAAAGAAAATCCAAGAAGAGTGTAGACCTCTCTTGAAGGTCAATGGTCAACACCGGTCAACGGGTCAACAAAGTCAAGAGAGATTATGGTGGTCAAATGGTCAATGCAATTAGCCATCACTAAACTATCACTAAAAGGATTAGTAAACAATGTCTCCAGCTTATAACGGTTTTAACCAAACGAATTGCCAAAACCCTAATGAGCCTGCCACATAACGGTTTTGGCCGAACCATCTGCCAAAACCCTAATGAGGCACCTCCTCCTTCATCGCTCCTCGAAACTGTGCATACACACCTGCATCCGTATTCTGTAGAATGCGAATGCACAGAAGACAAAAAAAATCCATCCGTGCAATACTAGGATCTGGCTTAAACCGAAGCCCACTAGTATCGCCGGCCCGAATAGCATACGCACACAAGTGCACATAAGTGATCGTAGCCCTGCCGTAAAACATACGGCCTCTACACGTTTCGCTCAGTGCAGGGAAACTCTCTGTGTGGGACTCTAAAGACTCGACACTACGCTGGCAGTGGGTTTAACCACAGACCGCAAGCGGCACAGCTGTACGTAACGGTCCCCAGGTAGATGTCGATAAGAAGGCCGATGAGGTAAACCCATCCGAACTCCTACTGAGCCTGTATGTGACTATATCCGTACAGTCCGGTCTGTTCGTCTGATACATCGCATGGCGGGCCTAGGGGGCGGTGAACGTCAGTCTACTAATAGCGGTACAAGTCGTGTCGGAGTGTAGCCCAGAACACCCTGAGATAACACTGGAAACCTACCAGTATATCTCGCTTGCCCTGGACAGGGACTACTTGTGTAATGGCTCTCCTAGACACAGCGCGATGTCAACCCCCAATACCGGAAGAGTCGAATCCTGTCTAACCGTCACTGCCTCCAAGTGCTTCGGGACTGCACCCAACTACTACCTGTTTGCACGACTCCTTTGAGCCGTGGTAGGGTAGTAATATAAGTACAGTAGGAACACACTCGAGGCGAAGTGACAGTGTCAAGTCGGCGGACTAATCTGTACTCATGTCACCTGGGAACTGATAACTGACGATAGGTATAATACCAACCAACAGTTCCCGACGAGTCCTGTCCAGTGTACTCGTAACCTAACGAGCACCCGCATACTATCTCAAGTACGACGTACTGACGGCTGTGGGACAGACCGTCTCCCCGGCTGGGATGAGAAGCGCATACGCTAGTCTACTCCGGAGTATCGATGCCCTGTCTCGATAGTCCTACGACTAGGGACCTGTATAAGGATGTGCTTATGGATTACCCATCCCCCACAAGTGTGAGCGCCATCACAACGCTGGTAATCAAGCAAAGATCCTAAGGGCTCTACTAATATGTATATAAGCGATATGCTAAAAGAAACACATGCACATATTGAAGTAGAGACAAACCAAGTAGCATACTACCATTTTGAGTAAGATTGTCTATACAACTGTGAATATCCCAAGCTTCCATTAAGTAATATACATGCTAGTATGATACAGTAATAGCCTCTAGGGTATATACACTAACAATCTCCCACTTGCACTAAGGCCATGTACTGGCGTTTCGAAGACCTATCATCTCGATCAGCCGCTTGAACTGAGTCTGGGGTAGGGCCTTCGTGAGTGGATCTGCAGTGTTGTTCTCCGTATTTACTCTCTTCACCTCGATCTCCCGGCGATCTACGATCTCCCTGATCAGGTGGTACCGCCTCAAAATGTGCCTGGACTTCTGATGGGACCTGGGTTCCTTCGCTAAAGCTATAGCGCCGTTGTTGTCGCAATACAGCGGTATTGGATCAACAATGGTAGGAACCACCTGAAGCTCCATGAGGAACTTCTTCATCCAGACAGCTTCCTTTGCGGCATCGCAAGCAGCTATGTACTCCGCTTTCATGGTTGAGTCTGCAACGGTCTCCTGCTTAGAACTCTTCCAGCAAACCGCCCCTCCATTGAGGGTAAAGACATAACCCGACATGGACTTGGAGTCATCCTTGTCTCTCTGGAAGCTGGAGTCAGCAAAGGCCTCGAGCTGGAGGTCTTTTCCGCCATACACCAAGAACATCTCCTTAGTCCTTCTCAGGTACTTGAGAATGTTCTTTACCGCTATCCAGTGTTTCTCCCCTGGGTTTGACTGATACCGGCTTACAACGCTCAATGCGTATGCTACATCTGGTCTGGTACATAACATCGCATACATTATAGAGCCTACCGCAGAAGCGTAGGGTATAATAGACATACGATCCCTTTCCAAATCAGTCTTGGGAGACATCTCTTTGGAGAGGGTGATCCCGTGACAAGCCGGTAAATTACCACGCTTGGAATCTTCCATACTGAATCTTTTCAGTATGGTGTCAATGTACCTTGACTGTGAAAGCCCCAACATTCTCTTAAATCTATCACGATAGATCTGGATCCCCAGAATGTAGTTGGCATCGCCCAGGTCCTTCATGGAGAACCTCTGTGACAAGAATCCTTTGACTGACTGTAGCATAGGAATATCATTTCCTATTAGGAGAATGTCATCCACGTACAAGACGAGGAATATCATAATTCTCCCTACAATCTTACTGTAAATGCATGGTTCATCTGGGTTTTTGATAAAGTCGAATTCTTTGAAAGTATCATCAAAGCAGATGTTCCAACTACGCGATGCCTGCTTAAGTCCATAGATGGACTTTAGCAACTTGCACACTTTACCGCTGCTCCCACTCTGAATGAATCCTTCTGGCTGATCCATATAGACGCACTCTTCCAAATTTCCATTTAGGAAAGCCGTCTTTACATCCATCTGCCAGATTTCATAATCGTAGAAGGCAGCAATGGCAAGAAGGATCCGAATGGATTTCAGCATAGCCACTGGAGAAAAGGTCTCATCATAGTCCAAACCAGGTCTTTGACGAAAACCCTTTGCAACAAGTCTAGCTTTATAGGTCTCAACCTGCCCATCTACACCAATCTTCTTTCTGAAGATCCATTTGCAGCCTACGGGTTTTACCCCTTCTGGAGCAAAGTCCAAAGTCCAAACTTTTTTGGTGTACATGGACTCCATCTCGGCCCGCATTGCATCCAGCCATTTTATCGAGTCGCCGCTCTGAATGGCTTGCTGGAAGCTAGTAGGCTCACCATAATCCATGGTGCAATCCTCTCTATCCCCGTCTATGAGAAAACCGTAGTATCTCTCGGGCGAATGAGACTGCCTACCACTCCTACGGAGTGGCGCTGGGATGTCCGGTTCTCTTGAAACCTCTGGTTCTTCCAAGCTTTCAGTAATAGCTTGTGGCTCTGGAATTTCTTCCAGTTCTACTACGCTCCCACTTGCTTCTTTTTCTAAAAACTTATGTTCCAGCAAGTGGGCATGACGAGAAACAAAAACCTTTTGTTCCTCTATGTAATAGAAAAAATACCCCCTGGAGTTCTTTGGGTATCCCACAAACTTACACAGTATTGAGCGTGCCTCGAGCTTGTCCGCATGCTGCTTTTTTACAAAAGCTGGACATCCCCATATCTTCAGATACTTAAGACAGGGTTTCTTCCCACACCACATCTGATATGGTGTGGTAGGCATAGTCTTGGAGGGAACCTTGTTCAAAAGATATGCAGCTGATTCTAGTGCATAACCCCAGAAGGATCGCGGTAACTCAGCCTTACTCATCATGGAATGAACCATATCCAATAGGGTTCGATTCCGCCTTTCCGATACACCGTTGTGTTGTGGTGTCTATGGAGGAGTAAGCTGAGAGAGAATTCCATTCTCTTTTAAGTAGCCCAGAAACTCGGCACTCAAGTATTCACCACCTCGATCATATCTCAGTGTCTTGATACTTTTGCCTGTTTGTTTTTCAACTTTATTCTTATATTCTTGAAATTTCTCAAAGGCCTCGGATTTGTGCTTCATCAAGAAGACATGCCCATACCTAGAGAAATCATCTGTGAAAGTAATGAAGTATGAATAACCACTTCGCGCATGTGTAGACATTGGACCACACACGTCACTGTGTATGAGTCCTAAGAGCTCGCTCGCTCTTTCTCCGTGTCCAGTGAATAGAGTCTTTGTCATCTTTCCCATGAGACAAGATTCACAAGTGGCATAAGACTGGTACTCGAACGGATCCAAGTATCCTTCTTTATGTAACTTTGTTAACCGTGTCTCATTGATGTGACCCAGTCTACAATGCCATAAGAAAGCCTGATTTAATTCCGGAGACTTTCTTTTAAGTGTGTTCTGGACACTAAAGACCTGAGCTTGATTCAAAACGTATATACCGTTTTTCAATGTACCTGACCCAATCAGTACTTGATTTAGGTGGATGTTTACTACATCGCTTACAAAAGTAAAATCATATCCTTCCTTAGAAAGTAAAGATACAGATATGATGTTACAAGTCGCACCTGGTACATAAAAACAGTCACGTAGAATCAATATCTACCCAGTTGTCAGTCCTAGATGATATTCCCCTACGAATTCAGCATACATGCTCATTCCGTTAGCAACCCTGAGAGTCATATCACCTTTCTTGATAACCCTACGGTTTCTCAGAGCCTGTAACGAATTACAGATATGAGATCCTGATCCGGTATCCAATACCCAGGAAGTAGGGTTAACTGACATGCAGTTCTCTATTACAAACACACTCGAAGCCGAAGCCACAACATGCTTCGAATTCTGGCTACTGGCTTTGCAAGCCTTGCAATCCTTCTGCCCATGTTCATTCCCGTAACAATAGGAACATCCCTCTTTTACTACATCCATTCCTGAAACTTCTGCCCTTCCCTTTCTTTCTACTTCCCTGGTTTCTTTCAGGGTAGTAGGTAGAGACTGTTGAACTAAGTCAGCATCTGACCCGTTCTTCAACGTGGTCTTCAGGTCCGAGAGCTCAAAAGAGCTGGTCTCTGTAAGGACGCTGCCCCCTACAGATGACCCGATAGCCAACCTCACTGGAAGCAATTCGTTCGAGGTCTCATATCTTGCGATACGAGATTGCTCTCCACATAAATCTTTGTTATAGAGGAAGATAGAAACTGAGTCCATCTTCTCGTGCTGCCTCTGGTATATACCATCAACTGAGGCTAACACGAGGCACTTGGCTTTTGCACAGTCTTCTTAAGATGTCCTACGGATATTAATATCCGCGACAGGGGAAACTGGACCTGAGACGGCAGGGGTTGGATCAGTCAAGAGGTGTCCCAGCTTGTTATGGGCAATGGACATCTGGACAGACATTTGCCAGTCATAACAATCAGATTCAGTCATTTTATTATCTAGATGTAACCTAGGTGCGGTCACTGGGTCGCTGTAATTAAGAGAGAGAGAAGAAAACACTTAGCATGATTCTCTTGCAAGTTTAGATTGGTTTTTAATTTATCTAAACAGGATGGCTCCCACTGTCTCTCGAATCCCTCCTCAAACCATAAAGGAAGAATTAGTCAGGATCAATCTCACCGTACAATTCTTGCTTAACCGTTCAGCCAGGCCAGTGTCGGTACTTCGAGGGAGGTTTTCCAACGCTTTCGCGAAGTTTCTTAATTAAGTAACCTCTTTTCCCTGTGGGCGTAGCCCCGCTAACACCTTTCTAGACACCTACTTGGTTTATAGCATTGATCGTTAAGTGAAAAAGTTCGCGAGGAGTAGCATATACTCACAGTAGGATCGGGATCCAAATATCATCGTGTGACAAAACTGAAGGAATCCTACCAGAATTATCACACTCCAAATGGTATGCAGCGCTAGCAAGTTTCAGTTTCTTTTGAAACTCCCGATGTGGATTTTTGCCCCATGCTCTTATGACCTTGACGAAGGCCAACATATCATAAGTCACATGTCAAGTTCTCCCCGTCATCGTCCAGGTTAATTTGAACCCACCCGTACATACCCATGACGAAGGCCAAAATAGTAGTACGACTGTCCCAAACCAACGCATCTATCTATGCTACAGATAAATGTTCAGCAGCTACCAATCACTATGCCTTGGCGAAGGCCAAAATACATAGCTTGAATACTACTGAATATTTAACCGAGGTGACGGAGGGCTACGAATGGTTTTGGCGAAACCGTGAATGTAGTGAACTTGATATAATCGATGGAACGAGATAGCTTTTAAAAGGAGTGGTTCAAGCTCCGCGTTTAAAATGCTGGTTTTTGAAAAGAACCGAGTGGTTTTTAAAGTGTTCCAACGAATTTTACTTGGTTTATTTTCTTGCATTAATTCCAATGCGTCCCATCATTTAATCCTCCTATTGCAGAAAACAGCCAAAATATGGCGTATGCTTATGCCATCCGCATTCGCCACGAGGCCCCATCATCACCCGTTAGGTTACTTAACTAACGACAGAGCGGGGGCTGGACTAGCACGGATGCAAAATATAAGCAACACCTAAATAGATATCATATAGATATATAGCAATGATAGCCATTACAGATCACAGATGAACACTTTGGATATACTAGGAATCCGCGATTCGTTCGAGCCTGCAACGAAAAGCGAATTACACGGTCGCGATGAATAGCCAAACCCCACCCTAGACCCCTACGAGTGCGGAAAACTACCCGCCAAGTACCCGAAGTGAAGCAACATCCCTCAACCCGTGAGTAGGCCACTCGGCACTTCGAGATACCCGGTAGTTTGTGCACCCCTCCTTGGGTCTATCCTAGGAGCAAAAACAGTAAAAAGAAATTATACAATGACGGCTACAACCCCGACCCGGTTGTGCGGCTATACAAATAATATTACATCAATTTACAAATTTTACAATGACTGAAAGAAAAAGAAACTCTCATCTCACATCCATTCCCGGCTATTCATCCACGATAATCCAACGAGTTCATATACACAAACCATCAACATTACAGATCACAGATATGTATAACCCCCACTAATCGACTTATAGCGATTAGTAGAAGTTCAATACATATATCACATTACAGATAATATCCATTAGCCAAAGTATATGGAATATCGATCAAAATACGGATTTTTAACCACCCCAAAAGTCAATTTGCTCTCTGGAAAATCTGGGTAGAAAAAACATGTATTAAAAATCCCAAAACAACCAAACTAAAACACTGCAAAAAACCCGGTCCACGACCGAGTCAAATCGGCCGCGGAACCGCGGCAATAAGCATGCTATTGCCATGGAACCGCGGCGGTTTGATCGGTTCAGGGGACTGTTTTTCTGCAGTGGTTTTAGAAAACCCTGAGACGAATTTTCATGTAAGTTAAATTATTTTTTGAACAGTATAAAAATTCGACAGAAACATGGGTTTTTTCCGGACTTGTTTTGCGACTTTTTCCGATCGATATTCTTAACACTTTGCTAACTTGCTAGTTTATGTTTAGCTAGGCTCTGATACCACTGTAAGTCCACGTTACTCACCCCGGTTCTTACGGGGAGGCGGAAACGGTGAAAAATAATAATTTGGCGCAAGGCAACATGGACTCAAAAGCAAGGATCTTGGCTAAACTAGAAACTTGCAAACAAGTAGAGGCTTTAACTACTATGCTGTAGAAAATATACCTCACGGAACCGGTCCTTCAGGTCTTCTCTCCGCTGTTCGGCTCGTCCATCCACGCTCCGAGGGTCGATCCGGATCTTGGTCACCTCCGTGGCCTTCTTGAGTCGAAGACGATCCACCCAAGAGTTGTACACTAAGCTCCACCTCAAGCCGAGGCAACTAGGGCAACGAGATCGCTAATCTAGATGCACTAGGTTGTGTAGAAGAGAAAGATGGAAGTGTTTGTCTATGTGGATTCTTTCTCTACCAACACATGAGATCAAAAGAATTATCAAGAGGAGGAAGATGAAGGAGAAACTTTAGCAACCATGGAGCTTTTCTTTTCTTCTCACTTCAAGAGAGAGAATGAGAAGAGAATAATGAAAAGATTAACTAAAGCAAATGAACCATGGTTGCAATAATACACAATATCATCATTACTAATCCTATCATGATAAAGTTGATGCTACATTGAATTGACCATTTTCATAATCAAAAAAAGAAAAAGAAAATCCAAGAAGAGTGTAGACCTCTCTTGAAGGTCAATGGTCAACACCGGTCAACGGGTCAACAAAGTCAAGAGAGGTTATGGTGGTCAAATGGTCAATGCAATTAGCCATCACTAAACTATCACTAAAAGAATTAGTAAACAATATCTCCGGCTCATAACGGTTTTGACCAAACGAATTGCCAAAACCCTAATGAGCCTGCCACATAACGGTTTTGGCCGAACCATCTGCCAAAACCCTAATGAGGCACCTCCTCCTTCATCGCTCCTCGAAACTGTGCATACACACCTGCATCCGCATTCCGTAGAATGCGAATGCACAGAAGACAAAACAAATCCATCCGTGCAATACTAGGATCTGGCTTAAACCAAAGCCCACTAGTATCGCCTGCCCGAACAGCATACGCACACAAGTGCACGTAAGTGATCGTAGCCCTGCCGTAAAACCATACGGCCTCTACACGTTTCGCTCAGTGCAGGGAAACTCTCTGTGTGGGACTCTAAAGACTCGACACTACGCTGGCAGTAGGTTTAACCACAGACCGCAAGCGGCACTAGCTGTACGTAACGGTCCCCAGGTAGATGTCGATAAGAAGGCCGATGAGGTAAACCCATCCGAACTCCTACTGAGCCTGTATGTGACAATCTCCGTACAGTCCGGTCTGTTCGTTTGATACATCGCATGGCGGGCCTAGGGGGGCAGTGAACGTCAGTCCCCTAATAGCGGTACAAGTCGTGTCGGAGTGTAGCCCAGAACACCCTGAGATAACACCGGAAACCTACCGGTATATCTCGCTTGCCCTGGCCAGGGACTACTTGTGTAATGGCTCTCCTAGACACAGCGTGATGTCAACCCCCAATACCGGGAGAGACGAATCCTGTCTAACCGTCACTGCCTCCAAGTGCTTCGGGACTGCACCCAACTACTACCTGTTTGTACGACTACTTTGAGCCATGGTAGGATAGTAATCTAAGTACAGTAGGAACACACTCGAGGCGAAGTGACAGTGTCAAGTCGGCGGACTAAGCTGTACTCATGTCACCTGGGAACTGATAACTGACGATAGGTATAATACCAACCAACAGTTCCCGACGAGTCCTGTCCGTGTACTCGTAACCTAACGAGCACCAGCATACTATCTCAAGTACGACGTACTGACGGCTGTGGGACAGACCGTCTCCCCCGCTGGGATGAGAAGCGCATACGCTAGTCTACTCCGGAGTATCGATGCCCTGTCTCGATAGTCCTACGTCTAGGGACCTGTATAAGGATGTGCTTATGGATTACCCAGCCCCCACGAGTGTGAGCGCCATCACAACGCTGGTGATCAAGCAAAGATCCTAAGGGCTCTACTAATATATATATAAGCGATATGCTAAAAGAAACACATGCACATATTGAAGTAGAGACAAACCAAGTAGCATACTACCATTTTGAGCAAGATTGTCTATACAACTGTGAATATCCCAAGCTTCCATTAAGTAATATACAAGCTAGTATGATACAGTAATGGCCTCCAGGGCATATACACTAATATTATCACAATACAATGGTATTGGATTAATAATGGTTGGAACTACTCCTAGCTCCGAGACGAACTTCCTCATCCAGACGGCTTCCTTGGCGGCATCATTTGCAGCAATGTACTCAGCCTCCATCGTAGAGTCTGCAACGGTATCCTGTTTGGAACTCTTCCAACTTACCGCCCCTCCATTGAGGGTAAATACAAACCCAGAGATAGATTTGATGTCGTCCTTATCGCTCTGGAAGCTCGAATCGGTAAAGGCCTCCATTTGGAGATCTCCATTACCATACACCAAGAACAATTCTTTAGTCCTTCGTAAGTACTTAAGAATGTTCTTCACAGCTATCCAGTGATTCTCCCCTGGGTTGGATTAATACCTGCTTACAACACTAAGTGCATAAGCAACATCTGGGCGTGTACATAACATCGCGTACATTATAGATCCTACTGCCGAAGCATAGGGTATAATGCTCATGCGAGCTCTCTCTCTTCATCGGTCTTTGTGCAAGAGTCCTTAGAGAGAGTGACCCCATGGCAAGCGGGTAAGGCACCCGGCTTGGAGTCTTCCATACTAAACCTTTTTAGGATGGTGTTGATGTACCTGGTTTGGGACAATCCTAATAACCTCTTGGATCTATCCCTATAGATCCTTATGCCCAGGATGTATGTGGCATCACCTAGGTCCTTCATGGAGAACCTTAGTGATAAGAAAGATTTGACCGACTGTAGCATAGGAATGTCATTTCCTATCAGAAGAATGTCATCCACGTACAATACGAAGAATGTGACAGTTCTCCCTACAGCCTTCTTATAAACACAAGGTTCATCTGGATTTTTGATAAAATCAAACTCTTTGATAACATCATCAAAACAGATGTTCCAACTCCGTGATGCCTGCTTTAACCCATACTTTAACCCATATATGGATTTAAGCAATCAACATGCTTTCCCGCTGCTCCCACTGTCAATGAAGCCCTCTGGCTAATCCATATAAACGCATTCTTCTAAATCCCCATTTAGAAATGCCGTTTTAACGTCCATCTGCCAGATTTCATAGTCGTAATGAGCAGCAATAGCAAGTAGGATTTGAATGGATTTAAGCATGGCTACGGGCGAAAAAGTCTCGTCATAGTCCAAACCTGGTCTTTGACGAAAACCCTTCGCCACAAATCTTGCCTTATAGGTCTCTACCTACCCATCTACACCAATCTTTCTTTTAAAGATCCATTTGCACCCCACAGGTTTTACCCCAGGGGGTACAATGTCCAAAGTCCATACTTTGTTGGTGTACATAGACTCCATTTCGGATCTCATGGCATCCAGCCACTTCATAGAGTCTCCACTCGTGATAGCTTGCTGAAAACTGGTAGGATCATCATCCTCCATGATGCAGTCTTCTCTGTCACCATCAATGAGGAAACCGTAGTACCTCTCCGGTGGGCGAGAAGTCCTACCAGACCTACGGAGTGGCCGAGGTTCCTCAGTTTCTATTGCAACAGCCTGTTCAACCAAGTCATCATTTATAGTTTGTGTCTCTAGAACCTCTTCTAGATCCACCACCTTGCCAACATCTTTATCTGTGAAAAACTCTTTTTCTAAGAATGTGGCATACTGAGAAACAAACACCTTTTGTTCCTCCATGTGGTAGAATAGATATCCAAAAGAGTTTTTTGGATATCCCACAAAGTTACACATGGTCGACTATGTCTCGAGTTTGTCCGGATTCTGCTTTTTAACATAGGCCGGGCAACCCCAAATCTTAATTCTCTTAAGAGATGGTCTCTTCCCATGCCATATCTCATATGGCGTGGTAGACACGGTTTTTGTTGGAACTCTGTTCAGAAGAAACGCTGCAGTCTCCAATGCATGTCCCCAAAATGAGACAGGTAACTCAGCATCACTCATCATGGAACAGACCATATCTAATAGGGTCCGATTCCGTCGTTCAGACACACCGTTGTGTTGTGGTGTGTATGGAGGAGTGAGCTGAGAGAGAATCCCATTCTCTTTTAGGAAGTTTGCAAATTCTGTACTGAGGTACTCCCCACCTCGATCTGATCGAAGTATTTTGATACTCAAGCCGGTTTGTTTTTCTACTTCTTGTTTATATTCAGTGAATTTCTCGAAAGCTTCGGACTTGTGCTTTAATAAAAATACATGACCGAATCTAGAGAAATCGTCAGTGAAAGTAATGAAGTAAGAAAAACCGCCTCTAGCCTGTGTAGACATTGGTCCACATACATTGCTATGTATGAGTCCTAGGAGCTCAGATGCTCTTTCTCCGTGTCCGGTAAACGGAGTTTTGGTCATTTTACCCTTGATACAAGACTGGCAAGTCGCATAAGATTTATCTTCAAAAGAGTTTAAATATCCATCTTTGTGTAGCTTGTTTAGTCTTGTTTCGTTAATATGACCAAGTCTACAGTGCCAAAGAAAAGCTTTATTTATTTCTGAAAGTATTCTTTTATTAGTGTGTTGTATGCTGAAAACTGTGTGTTGATTTAGGACGTATATCCCGTTATTAAGCGTACCATACCCAACCAACATATGATTCAGGTGAATGTTCATAACATTGTTCTGCAATACAAAATTATATCCTTCATTGTCTAACAAAGAAACAGATATTATATTACAAAGCATACTTGGTACAAAATAACATGGGTTCAAAACCAATATACACCCAGATTGCAACCTCAAGTGATACTCTCACACTGCGACTGTATGTACATTGGAACCATTTCCAACGCGGAGAGTATGGTCACCTGTCTTCAAAACCTTGCTATTTCTCAGCCCCTGCATAGAATTGCAAATGTGAGAACCTGAACCGGTATCTAATACCCAGGAAGCAGAGTTTATTAAAAAACAGTTTCCTGTCACAAACACACCTGAAGCGGAAGCATCCCCATGCTTCTTCTTAAGATTTAAGTACTCGGTACAGTTGCGCTTCCAATGTCCTGTTTTGTGGCAATGAAAACATTCCCCTTTCCCCGATTCTCCAGCTTTGGACATATCCTTCCCCTTAACCTTTTTAACTCCACCCTCAGGATTGGTGGGCTTCTTCTTTTTCTTTCCCTTGGACTTAGCCTTTGGGTGAGAAGAGGAAGATTGTCCAACAGTCAAAACGGGAGTTTTCACCGATTTCAGTGTGCTCTCTGCACTCCTTAACATATTAAGGAGTTCAGGTAGTTCCCTCTCCATGTTGTGCATGTTGAAGTTAACTATGAATTGAGCAAAGGTGGAGGGGAGGGACTGCAGAATAATATCCGTATATTGTTCATTGTCCATCGTCCATCCAAGGTCCTCAAGCTCTTCTATGAGAGCTATCATCTTCAGAACATAGTCTCCTACTGGTGTGCCAGGGGCCATTCGCATCTGAAACAATTTCTTTGATGCTTCGTATCGTAATACGCGGGATTGCTCTCCATACAACTCCTTTGTATGGAGGAATATGGTTTGAATGTCCATATTCTCGTGCTGCTTTTGATGTGTGTTGTCCATCGATGCAAGCGCGAGGCATTTGGCCGTGGCACAGTCAGCGTCCCATGTCTTGCAAACTTTAATGTCCGCAACTGAGGATTTTGGACCTGGGACGGGTGGGGCTGAAGCCGTGAGGACATATGATACTTTATCATAAGTCAAGGCTATTTTCAGATTCCTCAGCCAGTCTTTATAATTGGTCCCATTCAGTTTATTTTTATCTAGTAGAAGCTTGAGTCCAGTCATTGGTATCTGCCATTAAGAGAGAGAAAAGAATACACTCAGCGAAAGCTCTTGCAAAGATCAGATTGGTTATTATCTTGTCTAATCGATGTCTCCCACTGCTTTAATCAAGTTTTTCTTTCAAACCTTAAAAAGAAAACTAGCCAGGATTAATTACAGTCTACAACTTCGCTAACCGTTCAGCCAGGCCAGTGTCGGTACTTGAGGGAGGTTCCCCGTGCTTTCACACGGTCCTAATTAAAGTAAACGTCGTTTTCCCAGAGGCGTAGCCCCGTTAACACCTTTCTAGACACCTAATGAGTTAGCTAATTGTAAACTGCAAAACTCTCCTGGGAGCAACTATTTCCCATAGTGGAATCGGGATCCAACCATCATATGGAAGGTATGCAATCTCATTGCAAATCTCAACACTTGAAATTCCCGATGCGGTTTTTACCCCTAGTACTTATGACCTTAACTATGGTCAACAAATCATAAGTACCAGTCAAGTTCTACCCGTCATTTCTTGATTAATTAGACCCACCCATATGACCCTTAACTATGGTCAACAAAGTCGCATGAATGTCCTAATTAATCTGCATCATATGCAGTGTAGGAAGACATCACTTAGCTACCGTACACTACGCCTTAACTATAGTCAACAAACGTAGCACGAATACTAAGTACTCTACTTCCTAAAATGACGGAGGGTTGCGGATGATTTTTAAGAAAATCTTTAACGCTTTGAACTTGATATCGTCGTAGAATCAAATGGTTTTCAAAAGAAGTGGCTTGTGCTCCGCAGTTTTGAAATATACCTTTTTCATAAAGAGCCGAGTGGTTTTCAAATCCGATTCTATAACATCTTTTTAGGTTTATTTTCTTTACATTAATCATATTAATGTAGTCCTATCATTTAAGTCCTTAAGCCAATCACAGAAAAGAAACGAAAATACAGCGTACGCTTATGCCATCCGCATTTGCCGCAATGTTCCGTTATGCACCATTAGGTTACTTAACTAACGGCATACCGGGACGGGACTAGCACGGGTGTGAAACATAAGCAACGTCTACTATATATCTCATATATAATATATCATTCGTCTCAGATATCACAGAACACAGGCAGCAGAAACACAGATATAATGTGGGATATATTAGGACGTCCGTATTTAGTATTTAGCCAACAATAGAAAATACGGATTCCACAGTCGCGATGAATAGCCAAGCCCACACCCCTAGACCCCTACGAGAGCGGCAAGCGACCCTACCAATCCTGGAGTTTAGGAGACCCGGTCTCGACTCCTCGAGATGGCCTCCCACTGAACCCCAGAACCCGGTCACTTGTGCTCCCCTCCTTGGGTCTATCCTAATGCAGAAAAGTGAATAATATACAACACTGGTGACATCAAACTCAACCCGGAATTGCCCCAAATAAAAGAATATTACATTACATTTGAATTTTACATGAATGAAAATAAAACTCTCATCTCTCATAAAACCCCCCGGCTATTCAATCACGGCAATCATGCACATCATATCTCAGCAACACATAATATCATATATCATCAACGTAAGTAAGTATGCGTACCCCGATTGTCGTTGATGTGTAGCAACGAAACCGGCGATAAGCGACATACTACACTTACGGTCACAGAAAAGAAAGTGTCAAACTACAACATTTGGAATCCACATTATCTTTAGACATCGTAAATCCGAAATATCATATACTTCGCATTTCATGCCTAACTATATGAATTCCACATATTGTATCACATTCCAGATAAATAGACAGTATTAAACATTTCGATCAAATAATCAAATACCCAAAATTTCCTAAAGCTCAACACTTGAGCGGAGTTCAAAAAACCCGGAATGTGTCACAGTAGCAGCGGTCAGCCGTAAAAGGGTCAAGCCAACGCCTCACATATGGCACGCCGTACTGCCCCAAAGCCTAAGGTTTAGAGGCAGTTCAGACGGTCACATAATCGAGTTAAGGTTTGTGTTCTTCTAGAGGGTCCACCACTTAACCTGCATGTATTTCTGAAAGATTTAAACTCGAGAAAAAATTCAACACTTGAAAATTTTTCGTGCCGGGAAAAAGTGAGTTAATGAAATCCGTTCGAACTTTTTAATACTTTCTAAATTATCCGAAAAAGGCACGAAATTAAAGTTTCGATCGAATCACCGAATCCAAAACAATCCCCAGAACATTCAACACATGAATCATATTAAAAATACTTAAAAATATCAACAAGAAGGTAGGAAGATCACTGTACAAACCCTAAGCAATGACTCATCTGTACGGCCGCGGAGCCGCGGCCCAAGCAAGCTATGGCCGCGGTTCCGCGGTGGAAGTTATTGTTCATGGCTTCGCTTTTTTACAGTGGTGCTTAGATTTCCCTGCTGAATTTTTTAAGGATTTTTAATTCTGAAAATAAGTCAGTTTCAAAAATTGTCCAGAGAGGGTTCAAAATCCGTATTTTTTTGTTTGATTCGAGTTTTAACTTCGCTAAAGTGTCGCCTAAAGTTCTAGGTCGGCTCTGATACCAATGTTAGGTTTACCTAGCACCTCATGAAGGGTTTGGAAGCATCACATGTCTTAAAATCAAATTTTTAAGGTGCTAAGTGAACATACAAAGAATTATCACTAGAAAATTAGGGTTTCATTACATGAACAACATCATAAGTAATAAAGGCTAGGGTTTTGAGAGTACAACCTTTGTAGCTCCCGACGCTAGACTCCTTGGCCACTTGAGGGTTAGAAAAAGGTTCGCTTGAGGTCTTCTAAGTCCACGACGATCCACCCGAAGCTCCTTTGCCCAAAGCTCCTTACTTTTCTCGATATGTGAATGAAGTAGAGAAAACACCCTACACAAATGGGCTAGATGTGTGTAGTATGATGATGTGGTTGTTTTTCTATAATCAAAACTCTTTCTTTTATCAACCTCACTTAAAGGAAATTATCAAGAGAGGAAGAAGAAGATGATGGCTAAGCTTTTTCTCACAAAAGGAAAAGGAAATGAGAATGGATAATGATTGAAATGAGAAAAGAATAATATATATATTTAATCCTTTCTCACTTCGACCATGGTTAGAATCATCTAGATCTTTTTTCAAAATGAGTTAAAAGGTAAAAGGATAATTAACTCAAGGTTAATAAGTGGTTGAAGCATGGTCAAAGATGATAAACATTAACCTCTTGTGAATTATCCTTTCCTTTTTACAAAATGAAAAATAAATAGATAATTCTACAATGTAAGTCTTGCATTGTCACCAAACTTGTATCAACAACCATGATACAATGTATGTATGTATGTATCCATGCACATCATCATGTGCATACATGCATGCATAGAAAAATAGAAAAAGAGTTTGATTAAAGAATTAATCTAAAAGTCATTTGTTAAATCAGCACTTGATTTTGCAAACCGGTCATATCACATACGACCCGACCAATAGAAAAAGCCCGATTAATATACGGTATCACATATCCGTATTTAATCGGGTCCCCGCGCATATCTCATATGCACACCACATCTTTTCGCCTGAGCCAGGAAACTTCATTGTGGGACTCTAAGACTCGTCAATACGCCGGCAGTAGGTAATGATCATATCAAATACCTACAAGCCGCAAGCGGTCATCTAAACGTAACGGCCATCCGGGTATTGAGCGATCAGAAGAAAACAAGCGAACCTGTTACAACTCCCGTCGAGCCAACCGGCAACACTACCGTACAGTCCGGTCTCTTCGTCAGATATGCTGCATATTGAGTCTAGGGATGGTAACGTCGACCGCAATAACTCAATAAGTCGTGCCGATGAATGGTCTATAATAGATCGAGAAACTACTGATAACACTTACCAGCAAATCTCAACAGCCCTGGCTAGGGACTTACTGATATAGCCAGTCGAGCACAGCACAGCATCAACTCCCAATACCGGGAGAGACGAAACCCCTCCTATCGCTCATCGCCTTCGTGTGTCTCGGGACTGTACCTAACGGCCACCTGTTTGCATGACTCAGTAGAGCCGTGGTAGGGTGGTAATCAAAGTACAGTGGGAGAACACACAAGACTCTATGACGATCTCGGGTTTACAGACTAACCTGCACCAGTGTTACCTGAGAACTGCTATCCGATGATAGATATAATTCCATAGAGGAGTTCTCGGTGAGTCCGTCCAGTGTACCCAGTCACCACTGAGCACCCGTATACGATCTCGATGTCAAACATCGATGAATGCGGGAACATCCATCGCCCATCATATGGGTCTAGTATCATATACGCTAGTCTACTCTGGTATATCGATGCCCCATCTCGATACACCTACGACTAGGGACATTTCAGGATATGCTTATAAACTACAGATGTCCCACTAGTATGATCTCTATCATAATCACAGTAGTCAAGCCAATATCCTCAGGGCTTTATCAACATGTGTGAATGAATAAAAGCATGATCAAATCAACATGTCAGATAAAGAAGAACCAGATAACATTCTATCATGTCGAGAAAGAATGTACACTGAATATATATATATATATATAAATACATCCACTATCATATAATGGCCTCTAGGGCATACATATATCCAACAAGATGTTCTCTTCCCATTCCATATCTCATATGGAGTGGTAGGCAACAGATTTGATCGAAACTCTATTCAATAGGTATGCAGCTTCTCAAGTGCATGTCCCTGAAAAGAAATAGGTAACTCAGCAGTACTCATCATAGAGCGCACCATATCTCATAGGGTGCGATTCTTTCACCCTGATATACCATTTTGCTATGGTGTATACGGAGGAGTAAGCTGAGAGAGAATCTCATTCTCTTTTAAAAAGTCTCATAATTCCGTGCCTAAGTATTCTCCTCCCCGATCATATCGAAAGCTTTGAATACTTTTACCCATCTGGTTCTCAACTTCGTACTTATATTCTTTGAAATTCTCAAAATATTCAGTTTTGTGTTTCAACAAGAACACATGTCTGTATCTTGAGAGAACATCGGTTGAATGTAATAAAGTACGTGGAACCATCCCTGGCATGTGTAA
The DNA here is from genome assembly GCA_030015575.1 of Agapanthus africanus. NCBI lineage: Eukaryota > Viridiplantae > Streptophyta > Magnoliopsida > Asparagales > Amaryllidaceae > Agapanthus > Agapanthus africanus. The sequence goes on along the minus strand of CM057338.1, from coordinate 674,142,838 downwards.
ACATAGGACCGCATACATCACTATGTATCTATCCAAGAGTTCAGTGGCTCTTTCTCCGTTTCCTGTAAACGGAGATTTGGTCACCTAGTCTTTGAGACATGACTGACAAGTTTCATAAGATATAAATTCGAACGGATTCAAATATGCATTCTTATAGAACTTTAGCTAGTCTTGTTTCATCGATATGACCCAGTCTACAATGCCACAAGAAGACTTCGTTCATTTCTGAACTGTTCCTCATGTGTGTGTTCTGTACGTTTAGAACTATAGTTTGATTCAGAACATGTACACTGTTATGCAACATACCTTATCCAATCAACACTTGATTTAGGAAAATATTCACAATATTTATTGGTACGAAATAGCAGTCGCTAAGAATCAATATATTACCAGTTGGTAACACTAGGTGATTATTTGCCAACTGCTTTGGCTGCAACAATTGCACCATTCTCTACTTCTAGAGACATATCACCTTTTTCCAGTTCTCCACCTGTTTATAGCCCATGTAACAAATTACATGTGTGGGATCCTGATCCGGTATCCAATACCCAGGACGTAGAGGGAAACTGTGCCTACGAGGGGGAACTCGGCCTGGAGATCTGCGTCAGCGAACTCCGGCATCCGGGACTTAACGGCATCGAGAGCGTCCTGCCAAATGCGGGTCGTGGCCACGGCCAAGTCGTCATAGAAGTCCTTCGACTTCTTATAGCCCTCTACCGCCCTCGGTTCGTCCGACTTGGCCGCCTCGGCCGCCGCCCCCAGCTCCTTCCGGAAGGCCTTCACCGTCCTCTTCAGGTTGCTGGCGAGCACCTGGGCGTCCTCGAGCTTGCTCTCGGCGATCACCGCAGCCTCACGGTGCTGGGCCACCTCCCGTTTCCCGGCCTCCACCTCGCCTTCCAAGGCGGTGACCCTCTCCGACATCGCCTCCAGCTCCCGCTTGGAGCTTTCTTGTAGCGAGGCGAACTGACCCACAGCCTCCAGCGCCGGGGCTACCACATCGGCCTCCATGCGCAGAGCGAGGGCTACGTGCTGGAGAACCTGGAAAACACGGAAAAGATCAGAAAGATGAAGGAAGCACTGAATCTCACCATGAACAAATGAACTTACCTGCACGGATTCCTGGGCGATGGACGCCAGCTGAGCCCTGAAGGTTCCCCCGGGACTCTACCCCTTGCCGAGGTTTCTATCTCGTGCAGAAGGCTGTCCGTCACGGACAGTCCCGATAGCACCGCAAACCGGAAGCCCCCTTCCTCTACCATGGTCGGCGAGGACCGGCCCCGGGAAGGTCCTTGGAGCTTCTCTTGAGCAGCTCCGAGGGAGAGCCGATCTCCTCTTCCGAGGCCGAGTCTTCTTGAATCAGGGCCCGCTTCCAGCCCAATGCTCTGCTGGGACCCGGGGCGGGATCCGCCACCGAGCACTCGCGGGACACCACCACCGGAGCGGTAGGAGCCAGGGCGGGCTTCGCACGGGAAGAACTGGCGCCCCTAGCCCTTGTAGGCTGCCTCGGCCAGCGCATGGAAGCTCTGAGCGAGACGAAGTCCATGGATCCTGCACAAAACAAATACCCAACGAATCAGCAACACGAGCAAGACACAAGCCAAAAAGCTAACCTAACTTACTGTCAAACTCAACAGGGCTGAGTCCGGCCCAGCTCAGAACCCTCTCGGACAGCAACACGTCAGGTCGGGGGATAGGCTCCCACGATGCCACCCTCACCGCGGCGGGTCATTGGACCGGTTCCCCGGCAAACATTTCTCTCTCGACCACTTGGTAGGCACGGGCCAGTCCTCTCCCTCGGGAGGGAAACAAAGAAAATTTTCTTTTTCAAGTCATGAATGGAAGAGGGCAAGGTCACGACCCCGGTCACGGCAGCGCCCCCTGGCCGGTTCTTGAAAGTGAGATAAACCCATCTCGGGTCGCCCGCTCGACCACCAGGGTGACTCTTAAAGACAAGGGAGGAATCGAGAAGGGGAAGACTGAAGGGAACCGCCTGTAACTTCAGGCGGATCAAGAACCCGAGGAGGATCCTCCATGAGTTCGGCACTAACAGGCCGGGGGCTAAACCGAAGAAATTCAGCGCTGCGGCGACCTCAGGAGAGAAGGGCAGGCGCATTCCGCCCCAAAAAGCTTCCAAATACAGGGCGATCTCCCTGCCCCGTACCTGATCTGCCCTCTCTCCCTCCTTGGCCAGTCAAAGCGTGTAGCGCGAGGGGATGTGGAAGCGAGCCCGAGCATTAGCGAGCTCGTCCTCATGCCTCACCCAGCACGAGGTGCTGGGAGCCACATCTGTTGCCTCCTCCCTGGAGGCGGCCCCCGCCTCACGATCCCGGGGAGAGGATCCAACCCCTGTTCCCCGAGGAGACTCACACACAGCTAAAGAAACCCTAGCACCTACTCCTACAACGTTTACTGATTCTACAGAGGAAGACATCTAACCTTGGAAAAGAAAATCTTTAAGGACTGAAAACGGGAGAAGGGAGGCGAGCACCGAGCAACCAAGACTTGAGAGAGAAAAATATTAAGGAGTAAAGGCCCTAGAGCGGGCCCCACCCATGTTTATTGCTGTATGCGGCCTCATCCAACGGTGCCCGTCGTCTCCCGCCAAAACGACTCCTCGCGCCCAACGGCTCCGATCGCTCCACATGTCCGTACTACGCTGGACCGCGTCCCGTCAGATGCCGCAGGCCTGCAGACGTCGCATCAACCAATCGGCGCTCGACACGTGGGCCATCGCTTCAGTTGCAGAATGCATGAACCGGCGCACCTTCTTTAAATACAGAGATCTCGCCTCGATTCGCTAGCGGAAAAGACAACCGACGGCCCGAGGACTCGTTCCGACAAAGCCCTAGACAGGAGCTCACCTCGGGAGGCCCGGCATTCCACTCCTGGCCCGACCCGCTAGCTGGTCGGGACAAGAGTGGGGGGCTAATGATGATGCTCAATATTGGCAATCTCTAGGATCAAGACACGTGTCAGATGACATGCCCCAGAACTCAGAAGAAAGGGCCCACAGGGGCCGACCAGGCCACCCTACACCCGACCTGCAAGCACAAGCTGGCCCTCCACGGGGCTCCGTGCAGGTTATCTTCCTCGACCCCTCAGCTCGCCTCGAGCTGCCGCAGGACCAGGACTCCTCGACCTCCTCGCTCGTCTCCGAGCTCCCGCCGAGGCCGTCTTCCTCGGCCCTCCGACCAACTCCACCACTCACAGGCGTAACCGCCGCTCCGCGAATCTCGCCATGCGCAGATTCTACGCCAGCAACATCCCACGTTCCACGCAATCACGATCTCCATTAATGGGCGATCCGCTCTCTACGCGGGCGTGACGTCGGGAGCGTAACTGCCGGCGAGATTCTCGCGCCTGCTGCTGCGTGCCGCCACCGTTATATAAACCCCCATCACAGAGGGGTCAAGTAAGCCATTCTTTACTCTTTTAAGCCGTTACTCTTCTCGGATCTCATCACTAACTTGATCGTCGGAGGGTCCTTAGTGGTACCAAACCACCCCGGGACTTCTTTGCAGGTACTCGGTACCAAACTCCTCATACCAGCTCTTCCACCAAAACCCATTGAGTCCCACACGCAACAGAAGGTAACCACCTAAGTCAACCGGAAGATCAGCGGAAGACAACATCTGACGGAGACCCGAAAAGGACCTCCATCACATATATACAATCATTTTGCAGCTAGCATTTGCCTCCTTGGACAAGTTTATATATCCTTTTATTTAAGGGTTATAATCAATGCAGGAAAGATCCCCTCGTTTTCACTCTAAAAGCAAAAAAATATCCCGTTAACTTGAAAAATATTTATTTTACCCCAAAAACTTAACACTGCTGGCTTTCTTAACCTATATTTTCCAAAATGCCCTTTAACCTTAATTTCTTCTTCATAAAAAAATTCTCCCATTTCTTTCCTAAAACTTTTTCCACCAAATTTAATTTATTCCCCACCTTTATTCTCCAAAGTCTACTTTAATTTTCCATGTTGCATGTACCTGCTTTCGGTTACTCAAAGAAGTAAACATGGATTCAAAATAGTATGAATTCCGGAAGAAAAAAAAAAGATGAAAAATGAGTAATAAGATGAAGTCGATTAGAATTAAAAGAGGGACATTTTCGTTATTGAAAAGCCTTATGGATGGAAATTATACCGTTAGGGTGTATAGGGCAAAGTGCAGGTTTTCAAACGGAAAAGAGTTTCTTGTCTTTAAGTAAAATGATGAGATCAATAGTTTTCCTGCATTAATTATAAGCCTTTATTTTATGTTACCATGCATAGCACGCGACAATTAATAAATACTTTTAAGGCAGTCTTCTCCCACTTAGTTTTTTCACCTCACAGAAAATGTATGCATTTTCAAAACAAAGGAGGATAAAACAGTCATTTCCTTGCAAGCTCTCTTCATGTTGATAGGCAAGGCTTTCCCTCTCTTTATAAGTGATGCAGTTGCATCAATGAAATATAGAGCTAGCTAGGGAGAGAAAAAAGAGAGCAAAAGAGAGGATGGAGGCCATTTCTGTTGTAGCTCTCTTGCTCACAACTCTTGTAGCCGCAGGAGCTGCAGCTGCCTCTCCTAAAGTCATCGTGGTCGGTGCTGGATTTTCCGGTCAGTCATCTACAGAAGTGCCATCAGAATATAAAATATATTCCTTTATCGCGCATCATAACTTAAGAAACATCTCTCTCAACTTTCACTAATTAACTTTAGAAAAATGATACAATATCATATATATATATATATATATATATATATATATATATATATATCTGCAGGGATAAGTGCTGCAAAGACTTTATCGGATGCCGGCATAAAGGATTTCTTGATCCTTGAGGCCACGAACCGCATCGGAGGTCGGATTCACAAGACAAACTTCGCCGGACTGAACGTAGAGATGGGAGCCAACTGGGTTGAAGGAGTTGGTGGTCAACAGATTAATCCCATATTGAAAATGGCCAACACACTAAAGCTTAGAAAGTTTTACTCAGATTATAGCAACCTCTCCTCAAATACTTATATGGAAGAGTAAGAAGTAATTTTGGCACAAAGAAAAAAGAGTACCTAAGCATTAATATTATTGATATAATATTCATTTCAATCTTAGTCCTTTTCTTAATTTTAGACTAAATTATACTAAAATTGTGTTATTCAGATAGATACCTTTAATTTAATTCTTAACTTAACTAAGCTAGCTATGTGAAATTTATTTTTCCCCATTAATATAAACGTTATGAATTTTTTTTTAACTTATAAACAATTGTTTTACTACAAAATGCGTGCGTAAGAAAAATGTTACAATTTATTCATAATTTTGTAATAGCTTATATGGTTACATTTTGGATATTTTTCTCAAAAGAATATTACTTTAAGAGTCTGCAACCTTTGATATTTAAGAAAAATTAAATCAAAGTTAATGCTATTTTGGTGTAGTCTTTTATACATTTATCTGGAAATGCTGATAGATCATGGTATATTAACCAGCTATCGTTACTTTTTGGGCTCCTGTATATACCCTGCTGCATTTTTTTTTTCTAAAGTTATAAATCGCTTGTTATGTTTGAATTTCTATATTCTAGCAGCATGTACTTGCTATTAGAGCTGAGCAAAACCGAACCGTAACCAATGAATCGAACCGAAACCGAACCGAACTGAACCAAATAACCGAAAACAATCGGTTTTGAGATTTGTCGGTTCGATCTCGGTTTTCAAAATAAAAAATAATCGGTAACCGAATCTACTGATTACCTAGAATTAAACCAATTCCCCATACTAACTACACTTATTATAATATACAGAAATATCAAGATCAGTTCAGGTGCAAAAAAGCCATTGCCAACAAAATACAGTTAGTTTGATGATTATTGTAGAAAAAAACTAGCATGTAAGGGCTTGGATAATGCAAATCACTTGTAAATTTTTGGATGATTTTAGATATTGTGCAAGAGAAAACATCCATGGACATGCAATGCATATAAGTTTTTTCCTATTATTCTATTTGACTTGTTTTATTTTACACCATATTTTATTAATAAAAAAAGGCCAGCATCTTATTCCATCTTTGCTGCGTGATCCACGATAACCCACCCCTTTACTGCTTGATCCACGATAACCCACCAAAAATACTATGGAGCAAAATAAAACAAGCAAGACTGAGCATCAGCACTTTCACGTGCACCATAAATCTCCCTCGTACAAGATGTTGCATCGCCATTCCTCAAAACCGACCAAATCAAAACGAACAATTTCAGATCGGTTCGGTTCAGCCTATTTAGGTGGTATGGTTCAGTGATGATTCTTTCGTAAAAAGCTGAACCGAACTGATGGAGGTCCCTTTCGGGTCTCCGTCAGATGTTGCCTTCCGTTGATCTCCCGATGGACCGAGGTGGTTACCTTCCGTTGCGTGTGGGTCTCAATGGGTTTTGGCGGAAGAGGTGATATGAGGAGTTCAATACCGAGTACCTGCAAAGAAGTCCCGAGGTGGTTTGGTACCACCAAGGACCCTCCGACGATCAAGTTAGTGATGAGATCCGAGCAGAGTAACGGCTTAAAAGAGTAAAAAATGGCTTACTTGAACCCTCTGTGCTGGGGGTTTATATAGCGGTGGTGGCACACAGCAGCAGGTGCGTGGATCTCGCCGGCAGTTACGCCCTTAACGTCACGTCCGCGTAGGAAGCGGATCGCCCATTAATGGGGATTGATGGCGTGGAACGTGGGACGCTGCTGGCGTAGAATCTGCGCATGGCGAGATTCGCGGAGCGGCGGTTACGCCTGTGCGCGGTGACTTTGGTCGGAAGGCCGAGGAAGACGGCCACGGCCTGGAGCTCGGGACGATCGAGGAGGCCGAGAAGTCCAGGTCTTGTGGCAGCTCGGCGCGAGCTACGGGGCCGAGGAAGCCAATTTGCAGGGGGCCCTGAGGAGGGCCAGCTTGTGTTTACGGGTCGGGTACAGGGTGTCCTGGTCGGCCCCTGTGGGCCCTTTCTTCTGAGTTCTGGGACACGCCACCTGCCATGCGTCCTGATCTAAGAGATCGGCAATATTGAGCATCATCATTAGCCCCCCACTCTTGTCCCGACCAGCTAGCAGGTCGGGTCAGGAGTGGATCACCGGGCCTCCCGAGGTGAGTTCCTTTCCAGGGTTTTGTCAGGATGAGTCCTCGAGACATCGGTTGTCTTTCTTGCCAGTGAATCAAGGCGAGATCTCCGCATTTAAAGAAGGTGCGCCGGTTCGTGCACTCTGCAACTGAAGCAACGGTCCACGTGTCGAGCGTCGATTGGCTGATGCGACGTACGCAGGCCTGCGGCATCTGATGGGAAGCGGCCCAGCACAGAACTGACACGTGGAGCGATCGCGGCCGCTGGGCGCGAAGCGCCGTTTTGGCAGGAGACGTCGGGCGCCGTCGGATGAGGCCGTGTGCAGCAATAAACAGGGGTGGGGCCCGCTCTGGGGCCCTTACTCCTCCATATTTCCCTCTCTCAAGTCTTGGCTGCTTGGCGCTCGTCTCCCTTCTCTCGTTTTCAGCCTTTGAAGATTTTCTTTTCCAAGGTTAGATGTCTTCCTCTGTAGAATCGGTAGACATTGTAGGAGTAGGTGCTAGGGTTCCTTTAACTGTGTCTGAGTCTCCTCGAGGAGCAGGGGTTGGATCCTCTCCCCGGGATCGTGAGGCGGGGGCCGCCTCCAGGGAGGAGGCAGCAGATGTGGCTCCCAGCACCTCGTGTTGGGTGAGGCGTGAGGACGAGCTCGCTAACGCTCGGGCTCGCTTCCACATCCCCTCGCACTACACGCTTCGAATGGCCAAGGAGGGAGAGAGGGCAGATTAGGTACGGGGCAGGGAGATTGCCCTGTATTTGGAAGCTTTTTGGGGCTAATTGCGTCTGCCCTTCTCTCCTGAGGTCGTCGCCGTGCTGAATTTCTTCAGTTTGGCCCCCGGCCAGTTGGTGCCGAACTCGTGGAGGATCCTCCTTGGGTTCTTGATCCGCCTGAAGTTGCAGGCGGTCCCCTTCAGTCTTTCCCTTCTCGATTCTTCCCTTGTCTTCAAAAGTCACCCTGGTGGTCGAGCGGGCAACCCGAGATGGGTTTATTTCACCTTCAGGAAGCGGCCGGGGGGCACCGCCGGGACCGGGGTCGTTACCTTGCCCTCCTCCATTCATGATTGGAAAAAAAAATTTCTTCGTGTCCCCTCCCGAGGGCGAGGACTGGCCCGTGCCTACCAAGTGGTCGAGGGAGAAGTGTCTGCCGGGAAACTAGTCCGATGACCCCGCCAAGGTGAGAGTGGCGTTGTGGGAGCCCATCCCTCGACCCGACGTGTTGTTGTCCGAGAGGGTCTTGAGCTGGGCCGGACTTAGCCCTGTCGAGTTCGTCGGTAAGTTAGGCTTTCTTTTTTTGGGTTTCTGTTTTACTCGTGTCGCTGATTTGTTGGGTATTTCCTTTGTGCAGGATCCATGGACTTCGTCTCGCTCCGAGCTTCCATGCCCCAGCCGAGGTAGCCTACGAGAGCTGGGGGCGCCAGTTCTTCCCGTACGAAGCCCGCCCCGGCTCCTACCACTCCAGTGGCGGTGCCTCGCGAGCGCTCGGTAGCGGACCCCGCCCCGGGTCCCAGCAGAGCATCGGGCCGGAAGCGGGCCTTGATTCTGGAGGACTCGGCCTCGGAAGAGGAGATCGGCTCTCCTTCGGAGCCACTCAAGAGAAGCTCCATGAGGCCCTCCCGGGGCCGGTCCTCGCAGACCATGGTAGAGGAAGGGGGCTTCCTCTTTGCGGTGCCATCAGGACTGTCCATGGCGGACAGCCTCCTACACGAGATAGAGACCTCGGCAGGGGGTAGAGTCCCAGGGGGGACCCTCAGGGATCAGCTGGCGTCTATCGCCCAGGAGTCCGTGCAAGTAAGTTTTTGTTTGTTCATGGTGAGATTCAGTGCTCCCCTCATCTTTCTGATCTTTTCCGTGTTTTCCAGGTTTTCTAGCACGTAGCCATCGCCATGCGCATGGAGGCCGAGGTGGTAGCCCCGGCGCTGGAGGCCGCGGGTCAGTTCGCCTCGCTGCAAGAGAGCTCCAAGCGGGAGCTGGAGGCGATGTCAGCGAGGGTCGCCGCCTTGGAAGGCGAGGTGGAGGCCGGAAAACGGGAGGTGGCCCGGCACCGCGAGGCTGCGGTGATCGCCGAGGGCAGGCTCGAGGACGCCCAGGTGCTTGCCGGCTACCTCAAGAGGACGGTGAAGGCCTCCCGGAAGGAGCTGGGGGCGGCGGCTGAGGCGGCCAAGTCGACCGAGTCGAGGGCTGTGGACGGCTATAAGAAGTCGAAAGACTTCTATGACGACTTGGCCGTGGCCACGACCTGCATTTGGCACGACGCCCTCGATGCCGTGAAGTCCCGGATGCCAGAGTTCGCCGACGCAAATCTCCGGGCCGAGTTCCCCCTCGTAAGCGCCGACGAGCAGGGTGAAGAGGCTCCTGGCGAGGAGGTTGCCGAGGACCCAGCGAGCTACGTAGTGGAGGTCGAGGACCTTGAGGTCGTACCTGGCCCCGAGGCGTAGAGCCCCCACCCTCCTCCTTTTATTCTGTTTTCTTGAATTTTGTAAGGTTGGGGAGCCCAGAAAATACCCTTTGCAAAACTTCATCTTTGGCAGTAATAAAGTTTTTCTTCGGCTCCATAGAATTGCACTCTTCCATCTGTTTGCAAGATATTTTTGTCTGTACCGTTGTGCTTTCATGTCAGGTTGGCCGCCTGCCTGGCGATTCTCCGTCGAGTTGACTTCAATCACTGGCCGATGAGCGTGCCAAGCGCTGTCAAGGAGGTATCCCCATGGGCCCCGGAGTCGAGGGGAGATCGTTTAGGCTTGGACAGACCTGACACCCCTCACTGGGGTCTCGGATCCTCCGCGGGCCACAGGGCATCTCTAATTTCGAATGTTGTCCACCATCCGAGGGTGACTGAGCAGGGTAGCTGCGCAGTCACCTTTTGCAAGGGCTTTCTGGTCCCTGGCACTGCGGTAGGGGAGCTACCTGCCAGGGAACGCTGAGCAACAGTAAGAGGGCTGTAAGAAGCCCACTAAGGATGACCGGGCAGCGAAGCTGTACGGCTGCCTCTTGGTGAGGGCTTTGATCTCTGGCGTCGTGAGTAGGCAACTACCAGCCTGGGATGAACGGGTGGGGTAGCCACTCCGGTGCCTCTTGTGAGGGCTTTCGATCCCTGGCGTCGAGGGTAGGGAGCTACCGGCCAGAGTTTACCGAGCAGGGTAGCCGCTCGGTTGCCTCTTGTGAGGGCTTTTGATCCTTCAGGATGGGGACCGAGCAGGATTACTGCTTAGTGCCTCTTGTCGATGACTTTGATCCTTGTCAGTTGTGGTAGGAAGCTACCAGCCGGGGATAGCCGAGCAAGGACTCGACTGTCTCTGGGAGGACTTTGGTCCTTAGCGTGGGAGGTGCTGTAGAAGCCTACCAAGGACCCTTGGTCGGGCAGGGTTACTGTCCGGTGCCTCTTGGCGAGGGCTTTTGTCCTGAACGATAGCCGAGCGAGGGATCCTCGGGCTCGACTGCCTCTGGGAGGGCTTTTTGATCCTCGGCGTTGTGGCAGGGAAGCTTCCCACTGGGGATAGCTGAGCAAGGGATCCTCGGGCTCGACTTCCTTTGGGAGGGCTTTTTGATCCTCGGCGTTGTGGCAAGGAAGCTGCCCGCTGGGGATAGCCGAGCGAGAGATCCTCAGGCTCGACTGCCTCTGGGAGGGCTTTTTGAATCCTCGTTGTTGTGGCAGGGGAGCTGCCCCTGGGGATAGCCGAGCAGGGTAGCTGCTGGGCTGAATCTTGGCGTGGTGTAGCCCGACCGTCCAGCTGTAGGTGCGTGGAATGGGGACGATCGGGGCCACGGTGCACACAGCCAGCCCATTGAATGCGGGGGGGGAAGGAGGCGAAGCGCTAGGGACGCGTCGCTTTGATTCTGCCGGAGAAGGCTGGATGGCTGCCGCGTGGCAGTGACTCCTTGGGTGAAAGCGGAGGACTGTTGAGCTGCGCAGTGGGCTATATAAGGCCGAAGGAGTACTGATCCTTCCACCCTTCAAAATAAAATCGTCGAGAATGCAGGACTTCCCATTTACCATCCCCGACATCGTCCACTTCGAAGACGTGTACCTGTACGACCCGTACTGCATTGAGGACACGGTGCAGCTGGTCTACGGGAGCATTGAGGACCATTTTGGCCGGTTGCTCCCTCGACGCTCTTCCCTGCTGCAGCTGCTGATGTACTCCATCTGGAGGGCATCGCCGGGGCTTTACAACCCCCTGTCTGAGCTGCTCTATGATGAGGCCGTGGGCAAGCTGCCTTCTTTGAGGTGCTTCGGCCTAATCTCCATGAATCGGCTGGCCCGCTCAGAAGCGCTCATCTACGAATGCTACGAGGTGAGGCTCGGGGTCGACGCGCGCGGGGCGAATCGGGGATAGAGGTTGGACCTTGCGCGGCCCCGGTTGACCGAGATCTTTACCGAGTACCACGAGCAGTGCTCGCTGCACCCTGTTCCCCCACTGTTGTAATTTTCTTTTCTCTTTTTTTACTGCATGTATAGCTAAGGAGCCCATAATACCCTTTGAATAAACAAAGCTTTTCTTTCCTTTTCGCAATGCTCCATTGATCTTTATTAAATTAACAATAGATCCTAAGAAGAATTTACATCGCTTTAAAAGAAAGGTACAGGCTAGTAGATGACTTCATTGGCTTGGGACGAGCTCCCTGAAGGGCTGTTGGCACCCGTGCCTGGCATAGGGTATGGGGCTCCCTGAGCTCCGGGCTGGCCGTCCGCTGAAACGAGCATGATCTGACTGATGGTTAGGTCGGGGGGAGGGCGCTGCTGCTCCTGCTCGCGGTCGGCGTGCCGTTTGTCCCTCAGGTAGGCGGCGAGATGCCCAGACCGGATGAGCTGTTCGATGCAGTCCCTCAGTTGTTTGCAATCCTCCGTGGCGTGGCCCAGTACCCGGTGGAAAGCGCAGTAGGGGCCCCGGGTTCGCTTTGCGGCCTGACGCGGGATCGGAGGGAACTTGAAGAACTCGTCATTCTGGGACTCCTCCAGCAACACTGCGAGGGAGACGTTGAGGGGGGTATACTCCTGGAACTTCGGGTGGTAGGGCTGCGGACGCTCCGGCCTCTCCTCCCGAGCCATCTTCTTCTGGTCGGTCCGTTCTGCCCGGGGGAGGTTAGCGTTCACCTCGGATTCCAGCTGAATCTCACGCTCGGTCCATGCCTTGACCTCGGCCATGGTCTTAGGTTGCGCCAACGCGAAGGAGCGTAACCATTCCTTGTGCCTCAGATCGAATCTAAGCGCCGTGATAACGGTTTCATCCCGGTGCTCAGGCACCTCGATAAGGGCGTTGTAGAAACGGGTAATGTAGGCCTTGAACGTCTCCTTGTCCCCACTCTTAATCGTGAAGAGGAAGTCGACCGTGCGCTTCTATCGATGGTTCCCCACGAAATGGCCAAGGAACTGGGTAGCTAGCTCGTCGAAGGTCGAAATTGAGCGAGGCCCGAGCCCCCGGAACCAGTCCCGACCTGCGCGGATAAGGGTGGCCGGAAAGGCTCTGCACTGGGCAGCGTCGGAGTGATCCTGGAAGCTCATCTCCGTGGTGAAAGTGTCCAGATGGTCCTTCGGGTCGGTTTTCCCTGTCGAACAGAGAGAGCTTTGGGGGCTTGTTGCATGAGGAGACGTAGACGGAGAGCAGTTCCTCGGTGAACGGCTTTGTGAGCGAGTCGGAGGAATACTTAGCCCCGTCGCTCGAGAGGTGAGCCTCCCGGCGTATGCCTTCAATTTTCTTCTCGAGGGCGTCGAGCCGACCATGGTATCCCGAGGAGTCGGTGCCTTGGGATCCCTGGCCTCCGTTGCGGGTGACTTGCGTCTGGGAGCGGCCTCGGTTCCTCTAAATGTGGTGCCTTAGATCCCAAGGCGAGGTGGCTCTGCAACCGCCGAGGTGAACCCCTTCTGTGCAGCCCCGCCGAGTGTGGTGGTGTCGACCACGCCTGTGGAGAGGCGAGGTGACTGACATCTCCTCAGGGGGATAAGGGTCGCACGGAGGCTCGGGGAGGGGTGCCCTGGCGGCGGATCTTGGCGTGGAGCCGTGGGGTACACAGTGGGCCTCAGGGGTCACCGGCGCGAGAGATCGGTGTAGGGTTACTAGGCACTCTCACAAGGTTCTACAAGGCATCAACCATGCCCGATTTCAATTTTAGACGTGTCGAACAATCCTAACCAAGATCTTAGACTAGAGATTAGGCGAAACAAAGCAAGTAAACAACTTTACTTCTAAGAGTTAGGGATTACAACCTTTGTAGTCCGGTCCTTCACTTCATAAGCTCTGTGTTGAGGTCCCTTCGCTGCGATCATCGAGTATCCGGACTCTAGAGAGGCTCCACGAAGAGAAAGATGCAAGCTTGCTTCCGATCTTCGATAACAAAGATGATCTACCTTGAAGAAACTCAAAACCAAGCTCTTGCTTTGCTAATCAAGTATTAGCAAAGCAAACACCCTAATCTAAGTGGCTAGAATAGATGAGGATGATGAAGTAGGAATTTAGTGTAAGTCCACATTACCCATCCCTGGTTCTTTGGGGTTGCGGAAATGGTGAAAAACGATTTTTCTTTTGGGGGTAATATGGACTCAAAATACGGATCTTTGTTAAACAACTATCTAACAACCTAACTAGGAGTTTTACCTACTCGGTTAGGGGGTTATACCTTAACTTGAACTCCTTCTCTTCGACTCCTTGTGGTGGTCGGATGGTTCTCTCCTCGTCGTCTCCTTGTGCCGAAGATGGATCCACCTGAAAGCTTCTACCTTTGGCTCCAACCTCAATCTAGAGGAAACTAGAACACTTGGCTTGCTAGACCTTGTATACTAGGATGAGTAGAGAAGTGTTTTGGGTTTTATCTCTATGGTTCTTGTTTCTCAACACATGAGACAATAGAATCATGAACTAGAGAGAGAGCAAGAGGAAGAGGGAGAGCTTGAGGATGAGGAGAGCTTTCATCAGAGAGAAAGCAAATGATAGAATGAGCAAGACTTTTCTCACCCTTGCTCTCATAATCCAAAATAATCATAACCAATAATAATAATTGAGTATTATGTGATGGTTCAAGTCAAATGGCAATATCATTTCATGCACTCTTTTTATAAAGAATAACAAGCAAGCAAAAAGTCTTTGCCATGAAATGATAGCCATTGTAATGATGATGGTCAACAAGTCCAACCTAGTCAACCGGTCAACAAAGTCAACAAGTCAACAAAGTCAACCTTTCAACCCAACCATGGCACAATAATACTTAATTAATGTTATCATTAATCATATTTCTTATTCTCATTAGGGTTTAGCAAAAGTCAACAGTCAACAACCCTAATGAAAATCATCTGCCTCTGTCTCTCTGTCAACCGTGCATACACACCCGCATCCGCGTTCCGAGGAACACGAATATAAACGAGATAAAACCAATCCCAAAACGTACACTAGGATCTGGCTTAAACCAAAGCCCGCTAGTGATAACTGCCCGGACACTAAACGTACACAAGTGCACGGATGTGACCGAACCCTGTCGCAAAACCATGCGACCTCTACTCTTTTGCCTAAAGGCGAATAGCTCTCTGTGTGGGACTCTAAAGACTCGATACTATGTTGGCAGTGGGTTTAACCACAGACCGCAAGCGGCACTAGCTGTGCGTAACGGCCCCCAGGTAGATGCCGATAAGAAGACGGACGAGATGAAACCCATCTGAACTCCTACTGAGCCTGAATGTGACAGTCTCCGTATAGTCCAGTCTGTTCGTCTGATCATATCGCATGGCGGGCTTAGGGGGCGGTAAAGGTCAGTCCCCTAATAGCGGTACAAGTCGTGTCGGAGTGTAGCCCAGAACACCCTGAGTTAACACTGGAAACCTACCAGTATATCTCGCTTGCCCTGGCCAGGGACTTTGTGTAATGGCTCTCCTAGATACAACGCGATATCAACTCCCAATACCGGGAGAGACGAATCCTATCTAACCGTCACTACCTCCAAGTGCTTCGGGACTGCACCCAACTACTACCTGTTTGCACGACTCCTTTGAGCCGTGGTAGGATAGTAATCAATGTACAGTGGGAACACACTCGAGGCGAAGTGACAGTGTCAAGTTAGCAGACTAAGCTGTACTCATGTCACCTGGAAACTGATAACCGACGATAGGTATAGTACCAACCAACAGTTCCCGACGAGTCATGTCCAGTGTACTCGCAACCTAACGAGCACCCGCATATTATCTCAAGTACGACGTACTGACGGCTGTGGGACAGACCGTTTCCCATGCTGGGATGAGATGCGCATACGTTAGTCTACTCCGGAGTATCGATGCCCTGTCTTGATAGTCCTATGACTAGGGACCAGTATATGGATGTGCTTGTGGATTACCCAGCCCCCATGAGTGTGACTGCCATCACAACGCTGGTAATCAAGCAAAGATTCTAGGGGCTCTACTAATATGTATAAGCAATATGCTAAAAGAAAAAAATGGACATATTAAAGTAGAAACAAACCAAGTAGCATACTACTATTTTGAGCAAGATTGTCTATATAACTGTGAATATCCCAAGCTTCCATTAAGTAATATACAAACTAGTATGATACAGTAATGGTCTCTAGGGCATATACACTAACAATCTTCCACTTGCACTAAGGCCATGTACTGGCGTATCGAAGACCTATCATTTCGATCAGCCACTCGAACTGAGTCTGGGGTAAGGCCTTCATGAGTGGATCAGCAGTGTTATCTTCCGTAGCAACTCTCCGAACCTTGATCTCCTGGCGACCCATGATCTCCCTGATCAGGTGATACCGCCTCAAGATGTGTCTAGACCTCTGATGGGACCTGGGTTCCTTCGCTAAAGCTATATCCCCGTTGTTGTCGCAATACAGCGGTATTGGATCAACAATGGACGGAACCACCTGAAGTTCCGTTAAGAACTTCCTCATCCAGACGGCTTCTTTTGTGGCATCAGCAGCAGCGATATATTCCGCTTCCATCATCGAGTCAGCAACGGTTTCCTGTTTGGAACTCTTCCAACACACCGCCCCTCCATTGAGGGTAAAGACATAACCCAACATGGACTTGGAATCATCCTTGTCACTTTGGAAGCTGGAGTCAGCAAAGGCCTCGATCTGGAGGTCTTTTCCGCCATACACCAAGAACATCTCCTTAGTTCTTCTCAGGTACTTGAGAATGTTCTTTACCGCTATCCAGTGCTTCTCCCCAGGGTTTGACTGATACCGGCTTACCACACTTAGTGCATAAGCTACATCTGGTCTGGTACACAACATCGCATACATTATAGAGCCTACCGCAGAAGCTTAGGGTATAATAGACATGCGATCCCTTTCCAAATCAGTCTTGGAAGACATTTCTTTGGAGAGGGTGATCCTGTGACAAGCCGGTAGATTACCGCGCTTGGAATCTTCCATACTGAATCTTTTCGGTATGGTGTTGATGTACCTGGACTTTGAAATTCCTAATATCCTCTGGGATCTGTCACGATAGATCCGGATCCCCAGAATGTAAGAGGCATCACCAAGGTCTTTCATGGAGAACCTGTGTGACAAGAATCCTTTGACAGATTGTAGTATAGGAATGCCATTTCCTATTAAGAGAATGTCATCCACGTATAAAACGAGGAATACGGCAGTTCTTGCTACAAATCTACTATAGATACATGGTTCATTTGGATTTTTGATGAAGCCAAATTCTTTGAACGTCTCATTAAAACAGATGTTCCAACTCTGCGATGCCTGCTTTAGTCCATAGATGGACTTAAGCAACTTGCACACATTTCCGCTGCTCCCACTCTGAATGAAACCCTCTAGCTGGTCCATATAGACACACTCCTCTAAATTTCCATTTAGAAAAGCGGTCTTCACGTCTATCTGCCAAATCTCATAATCATGGAAGACAGCAATGGCAAGAAGGATCCGAATGGATTTCAGCATAGCCACTGGAGAAAAGGTTTCGTCATAGTTCAAACCAGGTCTTTGACGAAAACCCATTGTAACAAGTCTAGCCTTATAGGTCTCAACCTGTCCATCTACACCAATCTTCCTTTTGAAGATCCACTTGCATCCTACGGGTTTTACCCCATCTGGAGCAACGTCCAACGTCCATACTTTGTTGGTGTACATGGACTCCATTTCGGTCCGCATTGCATCCAGCCATTTTACTGAGTCAACGCTCTGAATGGCCTGCTGGATGCTAGTCGGCTTATCACTATTAATGATGCAATCCTCTCTATCCCCGTCTATGAGAAAACCGTAGTATCTCTCGGGCGGATGAGACTGCCTACTACTCCTGCGGAGCGGCGCAGGAATGTCCTGATCTTTCGAACCTTCTGGTTCTACTAATCTTTCAGTAATAGCTCATGGTTCTGGAATTTCTTCCAGTTCTATTGCGCTCCCACTTATCTGATTTTCCAAAAACTCAGTTTCCAAGAAGTGGGCATGACGACAAACAAAAACCTTTTATTCCTCTTCGCAATAGAAGAAATATCCCTTGGAGTTCTTTGGATATCCCACAAACTTGCACTGTACTGAGCGTGCCTCGAGTTTGTCCGCATGCTGCTTTTTGCCAAAAGCTGGACATCCCCATGTCTTAATGTGCTTAAGATAGGGTTTCTTCCAACACCATATCTGATATGGTGTGGTAGGCACAGTCTTAGTTGGAACTCGGTTCAAAAGGTATGCAGCTGATTCTAGTGCATATCCCCAGAATGATCGCGGTAACTCAGCGTTACTCATCATGGAATGTACCATATCCAATAGGGTCCAGTTCCGTCTCTCCGATACACCGTTATGTTGCGGAGTGTATGGAGGAGTAAGCTGAGAGAGAATTCCATTCTCTTTTAGGTAATCCAGGAACTCGGCACTCAAGTATTCACCACCTCGATCAGATCTCAGTGTCTTGATACTTTTGCCGGTTTGTTTTTCTACTTCATTCTTATATTCCTGGAATTTTCCAAAAGCTTCGGATTTATGTTTCATTTAGAAGACATATCCGTACCTTGAAAAGTCATCTGTAAAAGTAATGAAGTAAGAATAACCGCTTCGCGCATGTGTAGACATTGGACCGCACACGTCGCTGTGTACGAGTCCCAAGAGCTCGCTCGCTCTTACTCCGTGTCCAGTGAACGGAGTCTTTGTCATCTTTCCTTTGAGACAGGATTGACAAGTTGCATACGATTGATATTCGAACGGATCCAAATATCCTTCTGTATGTAACTTCGTCAACCTTCTCTCATTGATGTGACCCAGTCTACAATGCCATAAGAAAGCCTGATTTGTTTCCGGAGACTTTCTTTTGTGTGTATTCTGGACATTGAAAATCTGTGGTTGATTTAATACGTATATACCATTGCTTAATATACCTGACCCAATCAGAACTTGATTAAGGTGAATGTTTACAATATTGCTTACAAATGCAAATTCATAACCTTCTTTAGATAATAAAGATATAGAAATGATATTACAAGTTGCATTGGGTACAAAATAACAATTACGCAAAACCAAAACGTGTCCATCTAACAATCCCAGGTGATAGTCCCCCACGGACTCAGCATCCATGCCAGCTCCGTTTGCAACTCTGAAGGTTATATCACCTGCCTTCAAAAACCTATGCTTTCTCAGTGCCTGCAAAGAATTGCAGATATGAGATCCTGATCCGGTATCTAATACCTAGGAAGTAGAGTTTATTGATAGACAGTTTTCAATAACATACACACCTGAAGCCGAAGCCGCAACTTGCTTCGGATCCTGGTTTCTGGCCTTCCAAGCCCTGTAATCCTTTTTCCAGTGTCCACTCTTGTGACAGTAAAAGCATTCTTCCTTTCCCACAAGCTTTCCCGCTACCTTTGTTGCCTTTGTTTTTCCCTTCGTATCCACTTTACTAACACCGCCCCTTGATTTGGTGGGGGTTTTCTTCTTCTTTCCCTTGACTTTTGCCTTGGACCTAGAAGAGGAAGATCCTCCTACAAACAAAGTGGATGTTTCCCTACCTTTCTGTAGGGTGCCCTCTGCACTCCTCAGCATGTTGAGGAGTTCTGAAAGTTCAACTTCCTTTTGTTGCAAGTTGAAGTTCAGGATAAACTAGGCTTAAGTGGAAGGAAGGGACTGGAGAATCAAGTCCGTGTAGAGCTCGTTCTCTAACGTGGTCCCAAGGTCCGCGAGCTCCTCAATGAAGCCAATCATCTTAAGCACGTGTTCCGCTACCGATGATCCGACGGCCAATCTCGCCGAAAACAGCTTTTTCGACACTTCGTATCTGGCGATACGAGATTGCTCTCCATACAGTTCTTTTGTATGGAGAAATATGGATTCGAGGTCCATATTCTCGTGCCTCCTCTGATGTTCATTGTCCATAGAGGCAAGCACGAGGCACT
Organism: Agapanthus africanus; assembly: GCA_030015575.1. NCBI lineage: Eukaryota > Viridiplantae > Streptophyta > Magnoliopsida > Asparagales > Amaryllidaceae > Agapanthus > Agapanthus africanus. The sequence goes on along the minus strand of CM057338.1, from coordinate 674,123,431 downwards.
TGGCCTTCGCGCAATCGATCTCCCAAGTCTTACGGATTTCCTTATCCGGGACGCTGGAGGTGGGACCTGGGACAGGGGGAGCTTTGGTGGTAAGAAGATACCCCAACTTGTCATAAGTGATTGCCATTTTGACATTCATGAGCCAATCTTTGTAGTTTGGCCCTGTCAGTATGTTTTTATCTAGTAGTAACTTAAGTCCAGTCATGACGATTGGTCGCTGCAATTAGGAGAGAGAGAAGAAACACTCAGCATGATGCTCTTGCAAGTTTAGAGTGGTTTTTAGTTTGTCTAAACATGATGGCTCCCACTGTCTCTCGAATCCCTCCTCAAACCAAAAAGGAAGAATTAGTCGGGATCAATATCACCATACAATACTTGCTTAACCGTTCAGCCAGGCCAGTGTTGGTACTTCGAAGGAGGTTTTCCAACGCTTTCGCGAAGTTCCTTAATTAAATAACCTCTTTTCCCTATGGGCGTAGCCCCGCTAACACCTTTCTAGACACCTACTTGGTTTATATCATTGATCGTTAAGTGAGAAAGTTCCGGAGGAGTAGCATATACTCACAGTAGGATCGGGATCCAAATATCATCGTGTGACAAAACTGAAGGAATCCTACAGAATCATCACACTCCAAATGGTATGCAGCACTAGCAAGTTTCAGTTTCTTTAGAAACTCCCGATGTGGATTTTTGCCCCATGCTCTTATGACCTTGACTTTGGCCAACAAATCATAAGTCACATGTCAAGTTCTACCCGTCATTCTCCAGGTTAATTTGAACCCACCCGTACCTACCCTTGACTTTGGCCAACAAGGCAGTACGACTGTCCCAAACCAACGCATCTATCTATACTGCACATGAATACCCAATAGCTACCAATCACTATGCCTTGACTTTGGCCAACAAACATAGTTTGAATACTATTGACTATCTATGTAAAACGACGGAGGGCTACGAATGGTTTTGGCAAAACCGTGAACGTAGTGAACTTGATATAATCGATGGAACGAGATAGCTTTTAAAAGGAGTGGCTTAAGCTCCGCGTTTAAAAGTTGTTTTTGAAAAGAAACCGAGTGGTTTTGAAAGTGTTCCAACGACTCTACTTTGGTTTATTTTCTTGCATTAATTTTAATGCGTCCCATCATTTAATCCTACCATTGCAGAAAATAACGAAAATATGACGTACGCTTATGCCATCCGCATTCGCCACGGGGCCTCGTCATTACCCGTTAGGTTACTTAACTAACGACAGAGCGGGGGCTGGACTAGCGCGGATGCAAAACATAAGCAACGCCTAAATAGATATCATATATAGATATATATATTCGTCACATGCAATGATAGCCATTCCAGATCATAGATGAACACATTGGATATACTAGGAATCCGCATTCCGTACGAGCCTGTAACGAAAAGCGGATTACACGGTCGCGATGAATGGCCAATACCCCACCCTAGACCCCTACGGGTGCGGCAAACTACCCACCAAGTACCCGAAGCGAAGCAACCTCCCTCAACACCGTGAGTAGGCCACTCGGCACTTCGAGATACCCGGTAGTTTGTGCACCCCACCTTGGCTCTATCCTAGGAGCAAAAACAATAAAAAGAAATTATACAATGACGGCTACAACCTTATCCCGGTTGTGCGGGCAAATAAATAATATTACATCAATTTACATATTACATGAATTGAAAGATAAAGAAAACTCTCATCTCACAACCCCCCGGCTATTCATCCGCGACAATCCAACGAATTCATATACACATAGCATCAACATTAGAGATCACAGATATGTATAACCCCCACTAATCGACGTATAGAGATTAGCAGACGTTCAATACATATATCACATCACAGATATAACCCGTTAGCTTAAATCTTTAGAAGTTCGATCAAAATACGGATTTTTAGACCCCAAAAACAAATTTTGCTTTCTGGAAAATCTGGGCAGAAAAATCATATTCCAAAAATCCCAAAATACCCCTATAAGAACACTGCTGGAAAAATTGACCACGGCCGAGTCAACTCGGCCGCGGATCCGCGGCGGGAGCATGCTCCTACCGCAGTTCCGCGGCGCCTTGACCGAGTTAGTGGACCATTTTTCATGCTTGTTCTTTAAAAACCCTGAGCCGATTTTTAGTACATGATTTATTGGATTTTGAACAGGGAATAAAATCGGCAGAAAGCTTACAATTCGGGCGCGTTTTGTGATTTTTTCTCCGATCGAACTTCTAGTTACTTTGCTAACATGTTAGATAGTGTTTAACTAGGCTCTGATACCACCGTAAGTCCACGTTACCTGTCCCCGGTTCTCTGGGGTTGCGGAAATGGTGAAAAACGATTTTCTTTTGGGGGTAACATGGACTCAAAATACGGATCTTTGTTAAACAACTATCTAACAAGCTAACTAGGAGTTTTACCTACTTGGTTAGGGGGTTATACCTTAACTTGAACTCCTTCTCTTCGACTTCTTGTGGTGGTCGGATGGTTCTCTCCTCGTCGTCTCCTTGTGCCGAAGATGGATCCACCTGAAAGCTTCTACCTTTGGCTCCAACCTCAATCTAGAGGAAACTAGAACACTTGGCTTGCTAGACCTTGTATACTAGGATGAGTAGAGAAGTGTTTTGGGTTTTATCTCTATGGTTCTTATTTCTCAACACATGAGACAATAGAACCATGAACTAGAGAGAGAGCAAGAGGAAGAGGAGAGCTTTCATAAGAGAGAAAGCAAATGATAGAATGAGCAAGACTTTTCTCATCCTTGCTTTCATAATCCAAAATAATCATAACCAATAATAATAATTGAGTATTATCTGATGGTTCAAGTCAAATGGCAATATCATTTCATGCACTCATTTTGTAAAGAATAACAAGCAGGCAAAAAGTCTTTGCCATGAAATGATAGCCATTGTAATGATGATGGTCAACAAGTCCAACCTAGTCAACCGGTTAACAAAGTCAACAAGTCAACAAAGTCAACCTTTCAACCCAACCATGGCACAATAATACTTAATTAATATTATCATTAATCATATTTCTTATTCTCATTAGGGTTAAGCAAAAGTCAACAGTCAACAACCCTAATGAGAATCCTCTTCCTCTGTCTCTCTGTCAACCGTGCATACACACCCGCATCTGCGTTCTGAGGAACACGAATACAAACGAGATAAAACCAATCCCAAAACGTACACTAGGATCTGGCTTAAACCAAAGCCCACTAGTGATAACTGCCCGGACACTAAACATGCACAAGTGCACGGATGTGACCGAACCCAGTCGCAAAACCATGCGACCTCTACTCTTTTGCCTAAAGGCGAATAGCTCTCTGTGTGGGACTCTAAAGACTCGACACTATGCTTGCAGTGGGTTTAACCACAGACCGCAAGCGGCACTAGCTGTGCGTAACGGCCCCCAGGTAGATGCCGATAAGAAGACCGACGAGATGAAACCCATCTGAACTCCTACTGAGCCTGAATGTGACAGTCTTCGTACAGTACGGTCTGTTCGTCTGATCATATCGCATGGCGGGCCTAGGGGGCGGTAAACGTCAGTCCCTAATAGCGGTACAAGTCGTGTCGGAGTGTAGCCCAAAACACCCTGAGATAACACTGGAAACCTACCAGTATTTCTCGCTTTCCCTGGCCAGGGACTTTGTGTAATGGCTCTCCTAGATACAGCGCGATATCAACTCCCAATACCGGGAGAGACGAATCCTATCTAACCGTCACTGCCTCCAAGTTCTTCGGGACTGCACCCAACTACTACCTGTTTGCACGACTCCTTTGAGCCGTGGTATGGTAGTAATCAAAGTACAGTGGGAACACACTCGAGGCGAAGTGACAGTGTCAAGTCAGCGGACTAAGCTGTACTCATGTCACCTGGGAACTGATAACTGACGATAGGTATAGTACCAACCAACAGTTCCCGACGAGTTCTGTCAAGTGTACTCGTAACCTAACGAGCACCCGCATACTATCTCAATTACGATGTATTGACGGCTGCGGGACAGACCGTTTCCCATGTTGGGATGAGAAGCGCACACGCTAGTCTACTCCGGAGTATCGATGCCCTGTCTCGATAGTTCTACGACTAGGGACCAGTATAAGGATGTGCTTGTGGATTATCCATCCCCCATGAGTGTGACTGCCATCACAACGCTGGTAATCAAGCAAAGATCCTAAGGGCTCTACTAATATGTATTAGCAATATGCTAAAAGAAATACATGCACATATTAATGTAGAAACAAACCAAGTAGCATACTACTATTTTGAGCAAGATTGTCTATACAACTGTGAATATCCCAAGCTTCCATTAAGTAATATACAAACTAGTATGATACAGTAATTGCCTCTAGGGCATATACACTAACATTTAGCTCTCATTTATTTTCTATTTCTCACTCATTTTCATCAATTCACAAAAAGCTAGAAAGCTTTTCATGCAAGGAAGAAGAAGAAAGAAGATGATCAATCCTTTTGTGATGAATAATGAAAAACTAGTGAGGTTAGAGATGCAACCATGGGTTAAGTATGATAACTTAATCCATGTAGAGACTTAACCATGACGAAGGGTTGGGTTGGATTAACAAATATCAACCAAAATATCTTTTGAAAATATCTTTAGTTAAAAACAAAAGAAAAGCTTCTAGAAAAGATTAACTCAAATCAAACCCTAACCATGTTTAATCTCCACTAATCATGTTGCATTTATAACCATAACATGTTACAATATTATATATCACATATACAATATTTATTGTAACAAAATAAAATAATACAATTAACATATATCGCATATATATCAATGTATTACACGAGTGAGAAAAAGAATCTTTAAATGAGCTTATACTAATTAATGTAATTTAATATATATAAATATACATTTAATTATTGATCAACACTTGATCCGATAATACGGTTATTTCATAAATAACCGACTAATATAATCTGTATCAGTTCATCGAATCAACACTTGATCTGATGACCCGGCTATATCTCATATACCCGGCCAATAGCACATATCACGAGAATCTAATACGGTATCACATACACGTATTGTTCTCGGTCCCGCACATATCACATATGTGCTCCTACTCCGTTTTGCCTGAGCCAGGAAACCTCTGTGTAGGACTCTAAAGAATCGTCAATACGCCGGCAGTAGATGATGATCATATCAAACACCCACAAGCTGCAAGCGGTCAGCTAAACGTAACAGCCACCCAGGTATTGAGCGATCAGAAGATCAACAAGAAAGCCTGTACTTTCTCCCGTGAATCCAACCAGTAACACTCCCGTATAGTCCGGTCTCTTCGTATGATATGTCGCATATCTCGCCTAGGGGTGGTAAACGTCAGACCCCAGTAGCTTGATAAGTCGTGTCGATATGAAGTCTATAACAGTTCAAGAAACTACTGATAACACTTACCAGTAAATCTCAAAAACCCTGGCCAGGGATTTCTAGTTATAGCCAATCGAACACAGCGCAACATCAACTCCCTATACCAGGAGACGAATCCCCTCCTATCGCTCATTGCCTCTATTTGATTCGGGACTGTACCCAAAAGCCACCTTTTTGCATACCCTCTTGGACGTGGTATGATGGAAATCAAAGCACAGTGGGAATCACACAAGACTCTATGACGATCTCAGGTCTACAGACTAACCTGTACCAGTGTCACCAATGTACTGCCATCTGACGTGAGGTATAATACCATCTGGGAGTTCTCGGCGAGTCCGTCCAGTGTACCCAGTCACCACTGAGCACCTGGATACCTTCTCAGATGTCAAACACCAATGGATATGAGATCATCCATCACCCATCATATGGGTCAAGAAGCGCATACGCTAGTCTACTCTGGAGTATCGATGCCCTGTCTCGGTACTCCCACGACTAGGAACATTTGAAGAATGTACTTGGTGACTACACTGTCCCCACTAGTATGATCCGCATCATAGTCCTGGTAGTCAAGCACTCATCCTAAAGGCTTTATCAATATGTAACATAGAGACAATCAGAGTACATGTTAAGATAAAGAGCAACCAGATAGCGTACTATCATGTCGAGCAAGAAAGTCCTCCATATATATGTCCAAGAATCCACTACAATATACATCGTATGTACAGTAATGGCCTCTAGAGCATACATATAAGTAACAATCTCCCACTTGCACTAGGGCCATCTGTTGTGGTATCGCATACCCAACAATCAGCTATGGTTGAAGTATCTCATACTCAACCATCTCATAAAAGTCTCTACTGGGAAATAGGCCTTTGTGAGTGGATCCGCGCTGTTGTCCTCTGTGTCTACTCTCCTAACCTCGATCTCCCTGGAGATCAACCATCTCCATGATCAGGTGATACTGCCTAAGAATTATATATGGATTTCTGATGGGACGGAGGTTCCTAGGCCAAAGCCATAACTCCATTGTCACACAATGGTTGGAACAAAGTTCATCTCATGAATTTATATTTATCCAGACTGCCTCTTTGGTAGCATCCTTGTTAACGATGTATTTTGCCTTTAATCATCTAGTAAGTCACGGTATCTATCTTGGAACTCTTCCAACATACCGTCCCTCCACTGAGGGTAAAGACAATGCCTGCGACTGACATTCAGTCGTCCTTATCACCCTGAAACCTTTTCTAGTGATTCTCCCCACGATCGATTGATACAATCTCACTACAACTAGTGAAAATCCTAACATCCATTTAGATCTATCTCATAGATATAAAACCTAGGAGTTAGGAGGTATCACTTTGATCCTATATGGAGAATCCTTGTGATAAGCGGAGATTGACCGAGCGTAGCATAGGAAACTCCTTCCCTATCAAGAGTATGTCATTCACGTACAATACGAGGATCACCACCATACTCTCTACTACATTTTTGTATATACAAGATTCATCTACCATTTTGATGAAGTCAAACTCTTTGACTACCACATCAAAACAGACGTTCCAACTCCGCGATGCCTGCTTTATCACATAAAACATCTTGCACACATTTCTGCTGCTCGCACTATCTACGAAGCTCTCTGGTTGTGCACTTATAGACGCTCTCTTCCAAAACATCATTTAGAAAAGCAGTCATGACACCCGACCGCCAGATATCGTAGTTATGGTATGTAGCAGTGGCAGGTAGGATCTGGATGGACTTAAGCATAGCTTTGAAATTCTCAACTTTTTCATGTACACCAAGTAATCTTCTCAAGATATACTTGCTCCTGATGGGGATTTAACCCTTCAGATAAAGCAACCAAAGTCCATACTTTGTTGGTGTATAAGGATTCCATCTCAGATCGCTAAGCATCCAGCCATTCTTACAGAGTCCCACTCCTGATGGCCAGCTCGAATCTAGTTGGGTCATTATCTTATGATGCAATCCTCGCTCCTACTGTCATAGAGAAAACCGAAGTATCTCTCAGGTGGGTGAGGAACCCTACTAGATCGGCGGAGAGGCTGAGGTTCGTTAGAAACTATTGAATCCTCCGGTTCTACCAAATCATCAGCTGCAGTTTGTATTGCTGGAACTCCTTTCAGTTCTACCTCATTACCACTAATTTCTTCACAAGAAATTTCCTTTCACAAAGGTGGCATGCTGAGAAACAAAAACACCTTTTGTTACCCAGTTTGGTAGAAGATATTCCCTTGCGAATGCTTGGGATATCCTACAAACTTCCACAGAACTGACATTGCCTCGAGTTTGTCCAGATTTTGCTTTTAAACATAGGCCGGACAACCCCAAATCTTAACATCTTTAAGAGATAGGCTCTTCTCATACCATATCACTTATGGAGTGGCAGGCATCTGATTTGATTAGAACCCTATTCAAAGGTATGCAGCTTCTCAAGTGCATAACTCCCAAAAAGGAAATAGGAAACTCAGTAGTACTTATCATAGAGCGCACCATATCTAATAGGGTGTGATTGCTCCGTCCCGATACACCGACGTGCTGTAGTGTATACGGAGGAGTAATACTGAGAGAGAATCTCATTCTCCTTTAGAATAGTCCAGGAATTCTGTGCTCAAGTATTCTCCTCCTTGATCTCATCAAAGGACATAATACTTATACCCGTTTTTGATTCTCTACTTCTAACTTATATTCTGTGAATATCTCAAAAGCTTCGGACTTGTGTTTCAACAGGAACATATGTCTGAATCTTGAGAGATCATCAGTGAATATAATAAAGTACAAAGAACCAGTCCTGACATTTGTAGACAGGTGACCTTCATACATCAACATGTATCAATCCCAAGAGTTCACTAACTCTATCTCTGTTTCTAATAAACGGAGCTGTGGTCATCTTATCTTTGTGACATGACTGGCAAGTTTCACAGCATGTAAATTCAAACTAATTTAAATATGCATCTTTATGTAATTTGAGCTAGTCGGGTCGCATCGATATGACCTAGTCTACAATGCCTCGAGAAGGATTTGTTCATTTCTGAACTCTTCCTCTTGTCTGTGCTCTGTACGTTAAGAACTGTGGTTTGATTTAGAACGTCTATGCTTTTAGATAACGTGCCTGCACCGATTAACTCTTGATATAGGAAATGTTCAAAACATTATCCAACAATACAAAATTATATCCTTCTTTACTAATAAAGAGACTGATATGATGTTGTATATCAGGTTCGGTATCTAATAATATTCGTTCAGAATCATTGTATTCTAGTAATACAGGGTGATAACTGCCAACAGTCTTGGCTGCAACACTTGCATCATTTCCAACTCTTGAAACTTATCACCCGTTCTCAGTTCTCTACCAATCTGTAGCCCATGTAACAAATTACATTTGCGGGATCCTGATCCGGTATCTCATACCCAGGACGTAAAGGATACTGAGAAACAGTTCTCGGTAATGAACACACCCGAAGAAGATGCATCAACATGTACTTTCTTCGTTTGGGCAGCACGAGAATTCTGGTAATCCCCTATTTCCTGCTCTGTCTTATAACAATTATAAGTTGGAGTGGGACCAACGTTCCTTAGCCCAGTATAACATGCGGGTTCGGTCAATACATCCGTATTATTATCTTGATTAAGGTGTGACATAGTCGCTACCTGGAGAGAGAGAGAAGAAAACACTCAGCGTGCGCTTTTACAAGATTAGATTGGTTATTAATATACCTAATCAGAATGTCTCCCACTGTTTTAGTCAAATCTTCCTTCAAACCCTAAAAGAAAAGACTAGCCGGGATTAATTACACCCTACAAGTTCGCAAATCTTTCAGCCAGGCCAGTGCCGGTACTTTGAGGGAGGTTCCCCGTGCTTTCGCATGGACCTAATTAAAGTAAACCTCGTTTTCCCAGGGGCGTAACCCCGTTGACACTTTTCTAGACACCTACTTGATCGGCTAATTGTAATGTGTAAAACTCTCCCAGGAGTAACTCTTACTCGCAGCGGGTATCAGGATCCAACTATCTCATAGAAGGTATGCAATCTCATTGCAAATTTTAACTCTTGAAATTTCCAATAATATTTTACCCCTAGCATCCTATGTCCTTGATGAAAGCCAACAAACCATAGGCTACTAGTCAAGTTCAACCTGTCATTTCCCGATTGAATTAAACCTACCCGCACGACCCTTGACGAAAGCCAACAAAGCTGCACGACTACCCAAACTCAATCGCATCATATGCTTATACAGATAAGCATAAATAGCTACCGCACACTACGCCTTGACGAAAGCCAACAAACATATTACGAATACTATGAAGTACTTATCTGAAATGATGGAGGGCTACGACAGGTTTTTAAGAAAACCCTTTGCGTAATGAACTTGATATCGTTGTAGAATCGAGTGATTTTAATTGGAATGTTTTTTAGGCCTTTTCTGGTTTTGCTAAAGAGGTCACTCCCGGTGAAGGGATCGTCGGCTCTTTCCTTATCGAATAAGGTGCAGGATATTTCACAAATATCACTGTGCAAAGCAAGAACTATCGAAGCAATCAAAAGACAAACTGAGTTTGTAGTATCTGCTAGTTTCGCTAAAGAGGTCACTCCCGGTGAAGGGATCTCGGCTCTTTCCTTATCGAATAAGGTGCTGGATATTCTATAGGGAATACCGCTAAGCAAAGTAAGAACTAGAGCTACCTGTTTTTGAGACAAGTTTCTACAACATCTTTAGGTTTCTTTCATTAATCTCATTAATGAAGTCCCATTTTATTATGCTTCACAAGTATCACATTTGAAACGAAATCTGCAATATAACATATATCTCATATATATAATATAAACATTCGTCTCAAGCAGTAATATGATCTCATCAAAGAACATTGCAGCAGAAGAACGCATATGAAATATTGGATAAACTATGATTTCCGTGTTTTATGCGAGCCTGCATAAAACGCGGATTCCACGGTCGCGATGAATAGCCAAACCCACATCCCTAGACCCCTACGAAAGCGGAAAGCAACACTGCCAATTCTAGGGTTAGAAGACCCGGTCTCGACTCCTCGAGATGGTCTCCCACTGGACCCTAGAACCCGGTTACTTGTGCTCCCCGCCTTGGGTCTATCTAATGCGGAAAAGTAAATAATATACAATGGTGACATAATCCTCATCCCGGAAGTGCCTCAATAAAAGAATATTACATACAAATGAATTTTACATGAATGAAAAAGAAAAACTCTCATCTCACATAAAACCCCCGGTTATTCAAAATATGACGATCCAATATAACATATCACAACAACACATAATATCACATATCATCAACGTAAGTAAATATGCGTATCCCAATTGTCGTTGATGTATAGCAACGAAACCGGCGATACACCACATATTACACTTACGGTCACAGAAAAGAAAGTGTAAAACTACAACAGTTGGAATCCGCAACCTCCTTAGATATCGCATGCCTAACCAAATGAATTCCTTAGACATCGCATGCCTAACAATTATAAACCCCGCATTTAAGTCTCAATATCGAAAACACTTTTCAATATCTAGTCGGGAAATTCAACAAGATTCCCGATATCTTGATCGAATGCTCGTCGAAAACTCTAGTAGACGGCCGCACCCCCGGTGCCGTCGACGAAGTGCACTAAAGTGGAACACCGCTGCCGCGAGCACCCGAACGGATGCTTTTGGTGACGGGGTTCTCCTACAGTCACTTGGTCGGGGCTATGGGGCATGGCTGTCTATTCAGTTTACCCGGCGAGTATCCGTGTACGCTACGTGATTGCGATGGACTTTTGATCGCATCAAAATCCCCTGGCAACCGATCATCTGAGACTAAACTGCTATATTTATAACATTCAAATTAGTTATCTCATAACTACTTGTGGATTCCAAATATTGTATCACATTCCAGATAAATAAACAATGTTAAACTTTCTGATCGAATAATCAAACACCCAAAATTTCCCAAATAGCTCAACACTTGAGCGGAATTTAAAAGCATCCATCACATGCCACAGTACCAATGGTCCAGCCGTAGAAGGGTCAAACCAACGCCTCACATGTGGCAACGCCGTACGGTCCCAAACCCTAAGGTTTAGAGGCGGTTCAGACGGTCACATAATCGAGTTAAGGTTTGTGTTCTTCTAGAGGGTCCACTGCGTTACTTGCATGATTACCCTAAAGTTTCAAATTCGTGAAAAAATCCAACACTTGAAAATTTTCCGTCAGGGGAAAAAGTGAGTTATTGATATCCGTTCGAACCTTTTAACACGTTCTAAAATTACCCGGAAAAACATAAACGGAGTTAAACTTTCCGATCGAATCAACGAGTTCCCAATACATCCCAGAAAACTCAACGCTTGAGTAGAATTAAAAATTCTCAGAACTATGAAAAAGGACCCAAGAATTAAGACCTGAAGTATCAGGCCCCAACTCCAATGTTTGGCCGCGGAACCGCCTCCAAACGCATGGTTTGGCCGTGGTTCCGCGGTCACGTGATCGAGTTGGTGGTCCGTACTTCACAGTAATTCTTAGATTTACCTGCTTTATTTTCTGAGTATTTTTAATATGAAAAATGTCAATTTTTGAAAAAATTTCCAGAAACTAGGATTTAACGGGTATTCGGAGTTCAATCGGACTTTAAATTTCGTCTAGACTTCGCCTAAAGCTCTAGCTTGGCTCTGATACCACTATAGGGTTACTAGACACACTCACAAGGTTCTACAAGGCATCAACCATGCCCGATTTCAATTTTAGACGTGCCGAACAACCCTAACCAAGATCTTAGATTAGAGATTAGGCGAAACAAAGCAAGTAAACAACTTTACTTCTAAGAGTTAGGGATTACAACCTTTGTAGTCCGGTCCTTCACTTCGTAAGCTCCGTGTTGAGGTCCCTTCGCTGCGATCATCTAGTATCCAGACTCTAGAGAGGCTCCACAAAGAGAAAGATGCAAGCTTGCTTCCGATCTTCGATAACAAAGATGATCTACCTTGAAAAAACTCAAACCCAAGCTCTTGCTTTGCTAATCAAGTATTAGCAAAGCAACACCCTAATCTAAGTGGCTAGAATAGATGATGATGATGAAGTAGAAATTTAGCTCTCATTTATTTTCTATTTCTCACTCATTTTCATCACTTCACAAAAAGCTAGAAAGCTTTTCATGCAAGGAAGAAGAAGAAAGAAGATGATCAATCCTTTTGTGATGAATAACGAAAAACTAGTGAGGTTAAAAATGCAACCATGGGTTAAGTATGATAACTTAACCCATGTAGAGACTTAACCATGGTGAAGGGTTGGGTTAGGTTAACAAAAATCAACCAAAATATCTTTAAAAAATATCTTTAATTAAAAACAAAAGCAAAGCTTCTAGAAACTTCTAGAAATGATTAACCCAAATCAAACCCTAACCATGTTTAATCTCCACAGTCATGTTGCATTTATAATCTAATATTATATATCACATATACAATATTTATTGTAACAAAATAAAATAATAGAGTTAATATATCAATGTATTACCCGAGTGAGAAAAAGAATCTTTAAGTGAGCTTATACTAGTGAATGTAATTTAATCTATCAAATATATAATTATACATATAATTATCGAATCAACACTTAATCCGATAATCCGGTTATTTCATAAATAACCGACTAATATAATATGTATCAGTTCATCGAATCAACATTTGATCCGATGACCCGGCTATATCTCATATACCCGGCCGATATCATATATCACGAGAATCTAATACGGTATCACATACACGTATTGTTCTCAGTCCCGAACATATCACATATGTGCTCCTACTCCGTTTTGCCTGAGCCAGGAAACCTCTGTGTAGGACTCTAAAGAATCGTCAATACGCCGGCAGTAGGTGATGATCATATCAAACACCCACAAGCTGCAAGCGGTCAGCTAAACGTAACAGCCACCCAGGTATTGAGCGATTAGAAGATCAACAAGCAAGCCTGTACTTTCTCCCGTGAATCCAACTAGTAACACTCTCGTATAGTCCGGTCTCTTCGTCTGATATGTCGCATATCTCGCCTAGGGGTGGTAAACGTCAAACCCCAGTAGCTTGATAAGTCATGTCGATATGAGGTCTATAACAGTTCGAGAAACTACTGATAACACTTACCAGTAAATCTCAACAACCCTGGCCAGGGATTTCCAGTTATAGCCAATCGAACACAGCGCAACATCAACTCCCTATACCGAGAGAGACGAATCCCTTCTTATCGCTCATTGCCTCCATGTGATTCGGGACTGTACCCAAAAGCCACCTTTTTGCACGCCCTTTTGGACGTGGTATGATGGAAATCAAAGCACAGTGGGAATCGCACAAGACTTTATGACGATCTCGGGTCTACAGACTAACCTGTACCAGTGTCACCAATGAACTGCCATCTGACGTGAGGTATAATACCATCTGGGAGTTCTCGGCGAGTCCGTCCAGTGTACCCAGTCTCCACTGAGCACCCGTATACCTTCTCTGATGTCAAACACCAATGGATATGAGATCATCCATCGCCCATCATATGGGTCAAGAAGCGCATACGCTAGTCTACTCTGGAGTATCGATTCCCTGTCTCGGTACTCCTACGACTAGGAACATTTGAAGGATGTACTTGGCGACTACATTGTCCCCACTAGTATGATCCGTATCATAGTCCTGGTAGTCAAGTACTCATCCTAAGGGCTTTATCAACATGTAACATAGAGACAATCAGAGTACATGTTAAGATAAAAAGCAACCAGATAGCGTACTATCATGTCGAGCAAGAAAGTCCTCCCTATATATGTCCAAGCATCCACTACAATATACATCGTATTTACAGTAATGGCCTCTAGGGCATACATATAACTAACAATCGGTGGCCAGGGGTCGTTGCCTGCTGGTGGTCAGTCGCCCTTATAGGGGCGGAGCCTTCTGGAGGCGGCGGAGCGGCGATCTTGGGCCCGGGTCCAGCCGTTTGGACGCAGACGAGGGCCTCCACGAGGGATTGCAGCCGATCTATCCGGCCTGCGAGGGCGTTGATGACGATCATCGGAGGAGGCTCATCCCCACCTTCGGTGAGTGTAAGGCGGCGGCTGGTACCGGGATCCTCAGGGTGGTTGTTCGCCATTGGGGGGAGATCGGAAGGCCAACTTTGTGTTTTGGGGAGTTTTATTTCCCACAAACGGCGCCAATTGATGGAGGTCCCTTTCGGGTCTCCGTCAGATGTTGCCTTCCGCTGATCTCCCGATGGACTGAGGTGGTTACCTTCCGTTGCGTGTGGGTCTCAATGGGTTTTGGCGGAAGTTGTGATATGAGGAGTTCAATGCCGAGTACCTGCAAAGAAGTTCCGAGGTGGTTTGGTACCACCAAGGACCCTCCGACGATCAAGTTAGTGATGAGATCCGAGCAGAGTAACGGCTTAAAAGAGTAAAAAATGGCTTACTTGACCCCTCTGTGATGGGGGTTTATATAGCGGTGGTGGCACGCAGCAGCAGGTGCGAGGATCTTGCCGGCAGTTACGTCCTCGACGTCACGCCCGCGTAGGAAACGGATCGCCCATTAATAAGGATTGATGGCGTGGAACGTGGGATGTTGCTGGCGTAGAATTTGCGCATGGCGAGATTCGCGGAGCGGCGGTTACGCCTGTGCGCGGTGACTTTGGTCGGAGGGCCGAGGAAGACGGCCACGGCCTGGAGCTCGGGACGAGCGAGGAGGCCGAGGAGTCCAGGTCTTGTGGCAGCTCGGTGCGAGCTATGGGGCCGAGGAAACTAATTTGCAGGGGCCCTGAGGAGGGCCAGCTTGTGTTTGCGGGTCGGGTACAAGGTGTCCTGGTCGGCCCATGTGGGCCATTTCTTCTGAGTTCTGTGACACGGCATCTGCCACGCGTCCTAATCTAAGAGATCGCCAATATTGAGCATCATCACAAACCGACCGATGCTCACCCCAAGCTATTGGCTATGCGGTGAGAATTTATTTTATTATACACATGATTTTTTGTATGATCTTAATAGTTATTGATTCAAGGATCTTTTTTAACTAATTTTGTTCACTTATCAAAGAAAAGATATATTGTATTGGATATTGTTGAGGGGTAAAAAAATAATTACATATATATAAGAGAATGACATGACATCCATGTTTTTACCGTGGTATTCACTCATGGATTTTTCTTCTTTTGTTAAAAATAAGAAACCTTTTGTCAAACCACCATGAGGGCTAATAATTATAGCAGAGGTCCTGTATGTATCCTCTTAAAAAATTTAAAGTAGTTATACGAAACAGTTGTTCATGGATAAAAAAAACTTGACTGTTTCGAAGTGTTATGATCAACGTTTCTGTTCAGTAGAAAAAGAAAAATGGACATATGTATATACGTCCAAATCAGCTGCATCTTTTTTTCATTTTAATTATTGTAATTAATATAACAAATATACTATTTCAAAATTTCATCAAATTGTCAGAGCTTATACCAATTTATCTATTATTTGGCAACACATCTCTCTCTTGAGCAGTAGCTCTGACACTTCACCTCTTGTGAAGAGCGAGAGGTTGGATCTGTAGGATGGTATGCAGCCACAGTATAATGCTTTGAGGAAAAATTTCAAGGATGGGTCCCTTGGGTTTGGGTACGTGGGTCGTGTACTTGTGTTTGTTGTATGTGTGGATGAGGTGTGTGCATGTGTTAGGCTTAGAAGCCAATTTCAGAAAATAATACAATTGGGCATATTTAGCAATGAATCTAATTATCTAAATGATTTTCTATATTTTTCTGTAAAAACTATCGACAAGCCCTGCTCAAAAGATATATAAATGAATAAATGCAGTAGATTTAACAATTCAAATAAGCTAATATCCTCTGTATATACATGTAAATCGACATCTTACCGGGTTAATTTCAAAAACAACATGCATGAAATTAAGATTTATAATATTAATTTCCTGTTGGTTGACTAATAAATAATTATTTGGTTTTCTCAGGGGTGGACTTCACAAGAGTTCATTAGTTCAAGAGGCCATCGATCTGTCTGATAAAATGCATGAAGATGCAGAGAAATTCTCCAAGGGTTTGCCGCCAAGCGGCAGCGGCGATATCTCTATTCTTACATACCAACGCCTTCAGAACCAGTAAGATTATTGCATGCATTATTAATTAATGCACACTTTGATCGATCTTAATTAGGGTAATTTATCATAGACCTTTTTCATTTTCTTTTCACCAACAAGTGCAAATAAAATTAATGAAAAAGGTGGAATGAAAAATAAATATTAGAGGGGTATGTACAGTTTTCCTTCTCAAGTTCCCATGTTCATATGGATGAGAAGAGAGAGAATAATTTTGAAAACTTTGGTTTTATATTTTCTGACACTTTTCCATTCATGCCGCTAGTACAAATATTTTACTTCCATCATATATAGTAGGCAGAGTGGAAAAGTGTCATAATTGTTCTAAATATGAGTTAAAATATAAAAATAAATCTTTCGATCATTTTCATAAGTTCAGAGATTTTGCGCAGTGCAGGAAACATTAAATATAGTATCAAATTAAGCAATTCATATTCAATTTCTACCGGATGTGTATTAAATAGTAAATAATGATTAATTTAAATCAAAAATTAGTACCTACAAATGTCCAGGTTTCGGCTTAAAGGGCATTCAACTTGCATGGAACATGTTAGAATATAAAAATTAAGGGGACATTTAAAAATTAGCAACCAAAGAAATAAAAGAATTTACCGGGTTAAATGCTGGCGCAGCCATGAATGTGTTAATTAGGAGGGGTGGGTCCCAGTGATAAATATAGAGGTGGGACCCACACCTCATTTGACTATGGGTGAACATTGGGTCAGGTTTAACCGAACCCGACCCTCCCAATCCGATATTTCCAGGTGTTTTTAGCATGCTATAAACATCTAAAGCCGAACGAACGGTTCTAAAATTCGCTACAAAATTTCGGGTCAAATTCGACTCTAGTATAAAATCCGTCTGTTCGAACCCTAAACTTGTCACCATCCACACCCGCTTTCTAAATTCAACCTAACACGAGTCAAAGTTTATACCATAGACAAAATTTTGACCATTTAATTTATTATAATATATTTAATTTATAATTTATACATATTAGCATTTAGCATATGCACGCTTTGTATATTTGAAGATTTTTTTTTGAAGAATTAGTTAAAATATTATAGATTTTAAAGATTTTTCACAGAATTTTTATTTTTAAAAAATTTAATAAGTTGTCTATCTTAAACAACTTTTTAAAATCGTTATTATCTTAATTAAAAATATTTAAGATATTTCTCAAACAAAAAATTAAAATGATTTAAGCAAAAAAAAATAACAAATCATTTTTTTTATTATCTTATTAATTTAATTATGTGTATTGCGCATGCCATAATAAGTTGACACGTCATCGATACTTAGGAGGCGGCAAATTAGAACGGTTTATTTTACACATACTCCGTATACCCATCCTTTGGCATTAATATAGTAGAGATAATTTAAACTCACTTTTCTATATATATATATTTGTTAGAACTTGCCATAAGTTTTACCTCTTGGATTGTTTTAATAATTTATAACCAGTCAAGCCCAATAAGTCGCAAAACCATACCCACCGTTTAAACCTGAAAAACCCGTTCAAATCCACCTGAAACCCGAAGTTTCATGTTTGGATATAATGCAATGCAAACCCATCAGGTTCGAATTAATTTCAGGTTTATATTGTAGCAACCGTTATTAAAATATATTAATCCATATCCTCAACTAACTCATCATCATAAGATAATAAGATTAGAGTTATGTAGCTGATGATGCTCGATATCGGTGATCTCCCAGATTATGACACGTGGCAGATGACGTGTCCCAGGGCATGTAAGAAAGGGCCTACAGCAGCCGACGAAACCACCCCTATGATCGTCCTACCGAGCAGACGCTGACTCGCCTCCGAGCCCCAGCACAATGGGCCTCCTCGGCCTCACAGCTTGTTCCCGAGCTACCGCAGAAACTAGATACCTCGGATCTCCTGCTCGTCCACGAGCTCTCCCGCCGAGGTCATCTTCCTCGGTCTCATCGACCGACCAATAGCACCGCTTGCAGACGTAACCGCCATCCCCCGAATCTCGCCATGCGCGAGATCTCCGCCGGCCACATCCTACGCTCCACGCCACCACGATCCCCCATTAGCGAGCCTGCTCGCCATTAATGGGAGGTCCCGCTCATCATGCGGGCGTGACGTCGGGAGCGTAACGGGCGGCGTGATTCTCGCACCTGCTGCACCTGCTGCCACCGCTACTTAAACCCTTCTTTCATACGGTCAAGGTAAGCCATTTTTACTCCACTAAGTTGTTACTCTGCTCGGATCTCTAGACTAACTTGATCGTTAGAGGGTCCTCGGTGGTACAACCACCCCGGGACTTCCTTGCAGGTAACTCGGCTATAAGTCGACGTTAGACACCCCACATGATGCGGGGAGGCGGAATAAGTAAAACAATCATTTTGTTTAAACTAATATCGACTAACTTTACGGATCTTTGCCAAACCCTAACTAACAACAACATAGAAGTGATTAGCTACTATGAAAGATGATTATACCTAATGAATCAAGTCCTTCTTGTTCTCGTAGACCACCTCCTCGCCGGTCTCCTCGACGTGATAGAAGATCCACCCGAGAGCTACTTCTCCAAGCTAAACCTCTCACTTGAGGTAACTAGGTTGCTATGAGTGCTAATCAAAGTAACCTAGAGGATATAGAATAGGATTAGAGATCTATTAGTCTTGCTAACCCTTGGATCTCAACACATGAGAGGTTGGGGTTAGTTCTTGAAGAGAGAGAGCTTGAGGAGAGAGAAGGTGAGAGTGAGAATGATAATGAATTATAACTCATTTTAGAATATATATGAATCATGATAATTATTAAAATGAATAACATAATAATAATTTCAACCATGATTCATCAACTTTCTTTAGGTGAATCATCTCTTGAGTCATTAAGCAATAAATGCTTCATTAACTCATTTGATGAATCACACCATGAGTCACTAATCCATTTAATGCAAATTCCACTTAAGCCCCTAACTCATCAATCTTCTAGAAGCTTCTCGAGTAATTACGAGAACGCCCCTCCCATCCGTGAAAACACGGAAATACTGAGACTGTATAAATCCAATAATCCAATACTAGAATCTGGCTTAAACCAAAGCCTGCTAGTATAAACTGTCCGAACACCGTACGTGCTTAAAAATACGTATGTGTCTGAACCCTGTCGTAAAACCATACGACCTCTATATCGTTTCGCCCGAAGCAGGGAAATTCTCTGTGTGGGACTCTAAAGACTCGACTACTACGCTGGCAGTGGGTTTAACTACAGGTCGCAAGCTGTACTAGCTGTACGTAACGGTCCCCAGGTAGATGTCTATAAGAAGGCCGATGAGGAAACCCATCCGAACTCTTACTAAGCCTGATGTGACAATCTCCGTACAGTCCGGTCTGTTCGTCTAAGACTATCGCATATCGGGCCTAGGGGGCGGCAAGCGTCAGCCCCCTAAAAGCGGTATAAGTCGTGTTTGAGTGAAGCCTATTACACCTTGAGAAGCTACTGGAAATCCTACCGGTAAATCTCGTTTACCCTGGCCAGGGACTTTTCATAATGGCTCTCCAAACACAGCGCGATATCAACTCCCAATACCGGAAGAGACGAATCCTATCTAACCGCCACCGCCTCCAAGTGCTTCGGGACTGCACCCAACTGCTACCTGTTTGCATGACTCTTTTGAGCCGTGGTAGGTAGCAATCTAAGAACAGTAGGAACACACTCGAGACGAAGCAGCAGTGTCAAGTCTGCGGACTATGCTGTACTCATGTCACCTGGGAATTGTTAACTGACGACGGGTATAATACCAACCAACAGTTCCCTAAGAGTCCTGTCCGGTGTACCCGTAACCCAACGAGCACCTGTATACTATCTCCAGTACGACGTACTGATGGCTGTGGGACAGACCATCTCCCCAACTGGGATGAGAAGCATACACACTAGTCTACTCCGGAGTATCGATCCCCTGTCTCGATAATCCTACGACTAGGGACCTAAAAAAGGATGTGCTTGTAGACTACCCAGCTCCCACTAGTGTGGCTGCCATCACAACGCTGGTAGTCAAGAAAGATCCTAAGGGCTCTATCAATATGTATTCTCAATATGCTAACATATACACACATTAAGATAGATACAAACCAAGTAGCGTACTACCATGTTTAGCAAGACTGTTAATATAACTGTGAATATCCCAAGCTTCCATTAAGTAATATACAAGCTAGTGTGATACAATAATGGCCCCTAGGGCATATACACTAACAATCTCCCACTTGCACTGGGCCATGTACTAGCGTATCGAAGACCTATCATCTCGAGTAGCATCTCGAACTGAATCTGAGGTAAGGCCTTAGTGAATGGATCTGCAATGTTCTCCTCTGTAGGAACTCTCCGGACCTTGATCTATGATTTCCCTGATCAGGTGATACCGCCTTAAGATGTGTCTGGACTTCTGATGGGACCTGGGTTCCTTTGCTAAAGCTATAGCCCCGTTGTTGTCACAATACAGAAGTATTGGATCAACAATAGATGGAACCACCTGAAGTTCTGTGAGGAACTTCTTCATCCAGACCGCTTCTTTTGCAGCATCGCAAGCAGCGATATACTCTGCTTCCACGTCGAGTCAGCAACGGTGTCCTGCTTGGAACTCTTCCAGCACACCGCCCCTCCATTAAGGGTAAAGACATAACCTGACATGGACTTGGAGTCATCCTTGTCACTCTGGAAGCTGGAATCAGTAAAGGCCTCGATCTTGAGGTCTTTTCCGCCGTAAACCAAGAACATCTCCTTTGTCCTTCTCAGGTACTTGAGAATGTTCTTTACTGCTATCCAGTGGTTTTCCCCTGGGTCAGACTGATACCTGTTTACCACACTCAGTGCATAAGCAACATCTGGTCTGGTGCACAACATCGCATACATTATAGAGCATACCGCAGAAGCGTAGGGTATAATAGACTTGCGATCCCTTTCCAAATCAGTCTTGGAAGACATCTCTTTAGAGAGGGTGATTCCGTGATAAGCCGGTAAACTACCGCACTTATAATCTTCCATACTGAATCTTTTCAGTATAGTGTTGATATACCTGGACTGTGAAAGTCCCAACATCCTCTTGGATCTATCACGATAGATCCGGATCCCCAGAATGTAAGAGGCATCACGCAGGTCATTCATGGAGAACCTGTGTGACAAGAATCCTTTGACAGATTGTAGCATAGGAATGTCATTTCCTATCAAGAAAATGTCATCCACGTACAAGACGAGGAATACGACAGTTCGTGCTACAATTTTACTATATATACATGGTTCATCTAGATTTTTGATAAAGTTATATTCTTTGACCGTTTCATCAAAACAGATGTTCCAACTCTGCGACGCCTGCTTTAGTCCATAAATGGACTTAAGCAACTTGCACACTTTCCCGCTGCTCCCACTCTGATTGAAACCTTCTGGCTGATCCATATAGACGCACTTTTCTAAATTACCATTTAGAAAAGCCGTCTTTACGTCCATCTGCCAGATTTTATAATCATGGAAGGCAGCAATGGAAAGAAGGATCTGAATTGATTTGAGCATAGCCACTGGAGAAAAAGTTTCGTCATAGTCCAAACCAGGTTTTTGACGAAAACCCTTTGCAACAAGTCTAGCCTTATAGGTTTCCACCTGTCCATCTACACCAATCTTTTTCTTGAAGATCCATTTGCATCCTATGGGTTTACCCCATCTGGAGCAAAGTCCAAAGTCCATACTTTGTTGGTGTACATGGACTCCATCTCGGTCCGCATTGCATCCAGCCATTACTGAGTCACCGCTCTGGATGGCCTGCTGGAAGCTAGTAGGTTCATCATTACCAATGACGCAATCCTCTCTATCCCCATCTATGAGAAAACCGTAGTATCTCTCAGGCGGATGAGACGGCCTACTACTCCTGCGGAGGGGTGCGGGAATGTCCTGTTCTTCTTGAACTACTGGTTCTACCAAACTTTCACTAGTAGTTTGTGGTTCTGGAATTTCTTCCAGTTCTACTACGCTCCCACTTGCTTCTTTTTCTAAAAACTTATGTTCCAGCAAGTGGGCATTACGAGAAACAAAAACCTTTTGTTCCTCTGCGTAATAGAAGAAATACCCCTTGGAGTTCTTTGGATATCCCACAAACTTACACTGTACTGATCGTGCCTCGAGTTTGTTCGCATGCTGCTTTTTAACAAAAGCTGGACATCCCCATATCTTTAGATACTGAAAATAGGGTTTCTTCCTACTCCACATCTGATATGGCGTGGTAGGCACAGTCTTGGTAGGAGCCCTGTTCAAAAGATATGCAGCTGATTCTAGTGCATAACCCCAGAAAGATCGCGGTAACTCAGCATTACTCATCATGGAACGTGCCATATCTAATAGGGTTCGGTTCCGTCTTTCCGATACACCATTATGCTGTGGAGTGTATAGAGGAGTAAGCTGAGAGAGAATCTCTTTCTCTTTTAGGTAACCTAGGAACTCGGCACTTAAGTATTCACCACCTCGATCAGATCTCAGTGTCTTGGTACTTTTTCCGGTTTGGTTTTCTACTTCATTCTTATACTCTTGGAATTTCTCAAAGGCCTCGGATTTATGTTTCATCAAGAAATGAATTCGTACCTAGAGTAATCATCCGTAAAAGTAATGAATTATGAAAAACCACCTCTTGCAAGTGTAGACATTGGACCACATACATCGCTGTATATGAGTCCTGAGAGCTCGCTCGCTCTTACTCCATGTCCAGTGAATGGAGTCTTTGTCATCTTTCCTTTGAGACATGATTGACAAGTGGCATAAGATTGATATTCGAACGGATCCAAATATCCTTCTCTATGTAACTTAGTTAACCTTGTCTCATTGATGTGACCTAGTCTACAATGCCATAAGAAAGCCTTATTTAAATCTGGAGACTTTCTTTTTAGTGTGTTCCGAACATTGAAAATCTGTAATTGGTTTAACACATATATACCATTATCTAGTGTACCGGACCCAATCAAACCATGATTAAGGTGGATGTTAACAACATCGCTTACAAACGTGAAATCATAACCTTCTTTTGATAACAACAATACTGATATGATATTACACGTTAAACTGGGTACACAAAAACAGTTATGCAAAACCAAAATATGTCCACTCGTCAAGCCAAGGTGATAATCCCCTACGGACACAGTACCCACGCTAGCTCCGTTAGCAACCTGGAGGCTCATGTCACCAACTTTCAGCACTCTACGGTTTCTCAGTGCCTGCAATGAATTGCATATATAAGATCCTGATCCGGTATCCAATACCCAGGAAGTAGAGTTGATTTACAGACAATTTTCAATTACAAACACACCTGAAGTTGAAATCACAGCTTGCTTCGGTTCCTGGTTCTTGGCAATCTAAGCTTTGCAATCTTTCTTCCAACGGTCTTTCCTACGACAGTGGAAGCACTCGTCCTTTGCCACTACTGGCACTGCAACCTTTGCCTTTCCCTTGACTCCCACCTTACTAACACCACCTCTTGGTTTGGGAGCGGCCTTCATCTTCCTTCCTTTAGACCTTGCCTTGGACCTGGAAAAGGAAGCACCGCGAACAAACATAGTAGGTGATTCCCTTTCTTTCTGCAAGGTGCCCTCTGCACTCCTCAACATGTTAAGGAGTTCTGGAAGTTCAACATCTTTTCCTTGAATGTTGAAATTCAGAATAAACTGGGCGTAGGTGGAAGGAAGGGACTGAAGAACCAAGTCTGTATAGAGCTCGTTCTCTAAAGTTGTCCCGAGGTCCGCGAGCTCTTCTATATAGCCAATCATCTTTAGGACATGTTCTCTTTCAGATGATCCGACGGCCAACCTCGACTGAAACAAGTTTTTCGAGGTCTCGTATCTAGCTATACGAGATTGCTCTCCATACAGATCCTTTGTGTGAAGAAATATGGATTCAAGATCCATATCCTCGTGCCTCCTCTGATGTTCATTATTCATAGAGGCAAGCACGATGCATTTGGCCTTCGCTCAATCTAACTCCCAGGTCTTGTGGATTTCCTTATCCGAAATACTGGATTCTGGACAGGGACAGCAGGTGCCTTAGCAGTAAGGACATACCCCAATTTGTTATAAGTTAAAGCCATCTTGACATTCCGGAACCAATCTTTATAGTTTGGCCCTATCAGAATATTTTTTTCTAATAGTAACTTAAGGCCTGTCATGTTCTGGGTCACTGCAATTGAGAGAGAGAGGGAACACTTTAGTATGATGCTCTTACAAGTTTAGAGTGGTTTTAAGTTTATCTAAACAGGATGGCTCCCACTGTTTCTTGAATCCCTCCTCAAACCAAAAAGGAAGAACTAGTCAGGACTATTCTCACCGTACAATACTTGCTTAACCGTTCAGTCAGGCCGGTGTCGGTACTTCGAGGAAGGTTTTACGACGCTTTCGCGAAGTTCCTTGTTAAATAACCTCTTTTCTCTGGGGGCGTAACCCCGCTGACATCTTTTCGACACCTACTTGGTTTATAGCATTGATCGTTAAGTGACGAATCTCTTGATGAGTAGCGGATACTCACAGTAGGATCGGGATCCAAATATCATCGTGTGATAAAGCTGAAGGAATCCTACAAAAATTATCACACTCCAAATGGTATGCATCTCTTTGCAAATTTCAGTTTCTTTAGAAATTCCCGATATGGATTTCTGCCCTATGCTCTTATGAGCTTGGCGTTGGTCAAAATGTCATAAGTCACATGTCAAGTTCTACCCATCATTATCTTGTTAATTTGAACCCATCCGTACATACCCCTGACGTTGGCCAAATGAAAATACGACTGTCCCAAACTAACTCATCTATCTATGCAACAAATGAATACCCAGCAGCTACCAAACACTATGCCTTGGCGTTGGTCAAAATACATATCTTGAATACTACTGAATACCCAAATGAAATGACGGAGGGCTACGAATGGTTTTGGCGAAACCGTGAACGTAGTGAACTTGATATGATCGAAGGAACCTGATAGCTTTTAAAGGAGTGGCTTAAACTCCGCAATTTAAAAAAATATCTTCTGTTTTAAAATAATCGAGTGGTTTCTTTTAAACTGTTCCAACGATTCAACTTTGGTTTATTTTCTTTGCATTAATATAATGCGTCCCATCAACTAACCTATCATTGCAGAAAACAACGAAAATACAACGTTCTCTTATGCCATCTGCAATCGCCACTGGGCCCCGTCATTCACCCGTTAGGTTACTTAACTAACGACAGAGCGGGGGCTGGGCTAGCGCGGGTGTAAAACATAAGTGACGTCTTATAACTATCATATATAGATATTGTATATTCGTCAGACGCAATAATAGGCATTCCAGATCACAGATAAACATATTGGATTTTCTACGAATCCGCATTCTTTTTGAGTCTGCAAAGAAAAACGAATTACACAGTCGCGATGAATAGCCAAAACCCCACCCTAGACCCCTACGGGTACGGCAAACTATCCACCAAGTACCCGAAGTGAAGCGGTCTCCTTCAACAACATGAGTAGGCCACTAAACACTTCAAAGTACCCGGTAGTTTGTGCACCCCATCTTGGGTCAATCCTAGGAGCAGAAAACAGTAAATGAAAAAATACAACGGTGGCTACAACCTCAACCCGGATGTACCCCGCAAAAGAATATTACAACAATTTACAAATTACATTTGAATGAAAGAAACACTCGTCTCATATCCCCAGCTATCCATTCACGACAATCCAACAAGTCCACATTCACAAACCAGTAAAAACCATTATAGAAATGTGCAACCCCTGCTAACCGACATACTAGCAGTTAGGGGAGGTTTACGAACACATTAAAAAAATCACAGATACAATCAAGTTAGCCAAACATCTTAGAATTTCGATCAAGCAAACACAAATGATTCTACTCCAAAAAATTCTCTGTGCACCTGAAACCTGAGCAGAAACAAAACATCCCAGAAAATACAAAATCAACACAGAAGAGTTACTGGGCAAATTTGGGCTGACTCGGCTTCAACTCGGCCGCGGATCCGCGGCGGATCGCTTGGATCGGCCGTGGATCCGCGGCGGATCGCCGAGTCACGATCCTAAATTTCTCCAGTAACCTTATAGTTCCCTGCTTGTATTTTTAAAGGTCCCTGAAAAATTTTTAGACCCCGTTTTAAAATCGGCAGAAACTTGGTCAAAATGATGTTTTTTCCGGTTCGTTTTACGATCGAATTTCTAACGACTTTGCTAACAAGTTAGTTATAGTTTAGTGAGTCTCTGATACCACTGTAAGTCGACGTTAGACACCCCACATGATGCGGGGAGGCGAAATAGGTAAAACAATCATTTTGTTTAAACTAACATCGGCTAACTTTACGGATCTTTGCCAAACCCTAACTAACAACAACATAGAAGTGATTAGCTACTATGAAAGGTGATTATACCTAATGAATCAAGTCCTTCTTGTTCTCGTAGACCACCTCCTCGTCGGCCTCCTCGATGTGATAGAAGATCCACCCGAGAGCTACTTCTCCAAGCTAAACCTCTCACTTGAGGTAACTAGGTGGCTATGAGTGCTAATCAAAGTAACCTAGAGGATATAGAATAGGATTTGGGATCTATTAGTCTTGCTAACCCTTGGATCTCAACACATGAGAGGTTAGGGTTAGTTCTTGAAGAGAGAGAGATTGAGGAGAGAGAAGGTGAGAGTGAGAATGATAATGAATTATAACTCATTTTAGAATATATATGAATCATGATAATTATTAAAATGAATAACATAATAATAATATCAACCATGATTCATCAACTCTCTTTGGGTGAATCATCTCATGAGTCATTAAGTAATAAATGCTTCATTAACTCATTTGATGAATCACACCATGAGTCACTAATCCATTTAATGCAAATTCCACCTAAGCCTCCAACTCATCAATCTTCTAGAAGCTTCTCGAGTAATTACGAGAACGCCCCTCCCATTCATAAAAACACGGAAATACGGAGACTGTATAAATCCAAGAATCCAATACTAGAATCTGGCTTAAACCAAAGCCTGCTAGTATAAACTGTCCGAACATCATACGTGTATAAAAACACGTATGTGTCCGAACCCTGTCATAAAACCATACAACCTCTATATCGTTTCGCCTAAAGCAGGGAAACTCTCTGTGTGGGACTCTAAAGACTCGACTACTACGCTGGCAGTGGGTTAAACCACAGGCCGCAAGTGGTACTAGCTGTACGTAACGGTCCCCAGGTAGATGTCGATAAGAAGGCCGATGAGGAAACCCATCCGAACTCTTACTGAGCCTGATGTGACAATCTCCGTACTGTCCGGTCTGTTCATCTAAGACTATCGCATATCGGGCTTAGGGGGCGGCAAGCGTCAGTCCCCTAAAAGCAGTATAAGTCATGTTTGAGCGAAGCCTATTACACCTTGAGAAGCTACTGGAAATCCTACCAGTAAATCTCGTTTGTCCTGGCCGGGGACTTTCCGTAATGGCTCTCCAAACACAACACGATATCAACTCCCAATACCGGGAGAGACAAATCCTATCTAACCGCCACTACCTCCAAGTGCTTCGGGACTGCATCCAACTGCTACCTGTTTGCACGACTCCTTTGAGCCGTGGTTGGGTAGAAATCTAAGAACAGTGGAAACACACTCGAGACGAAGCAGCAGTATCAAGTCTGCGGACTATGTTGTACTCATGTCACCTGGGAACTGTTAACTGACGACGGGTATAATACCAACCAACAGTTCCCTGCGAGTCCTGTCCGGTGTACCCGTAACCCAACGAGCACATGTATACTATATCAATACGACGTACTGATGGCTGTGGGACAGACCATCTCCCCAACTGGGATGAGAAGCATACACACTAGTCTACTTCGGAGTATCGATGCCCTGTCTCGATAATCCTACGACTAGAGACCTGAAAAAGGATGTGCTTGTAGACTACCCAGCTCCCACTAGTGTGGCTGCCATCACAACACTGGTAGTCAAGCAAGATCCTAAAGGCTCTATCAATATGTATTCTCGATATGCTAACATATACACACATTAAGATAGATACAAACCAAGTAGCGTACGACCATGTTTAGCAAGACTGTTAATATAACTGTGAATATCCCAAGCTTCCATTAAGTAATATACAAGCTAGTATGATACAATAATGGCCCCTAGGGCATATACACTAACATCGGCAACCACAACCTCAACCCATTGAGATCCACACGCTTCAGGAGCAACAACCTCCAGATCCAATCTCAGCCACACATCGCAGCCATCCGCAGATCAACGGGAAGCAACATCTGAAGGAGATTCCACCCTCCATCAGTTGACGCCGTCTGTGGAAAACTAGATTCCACAAAAACAAAAGTTCGCCTCCCGATCTCACTCCAATGGAGAGCGATCCCCAAGACGAACCAAGCGCCAACCGCCGCCTCCCTCTCAACGGGGCACAAACGAGCCTCCTCTGCTGAATGCCATCAACACTCTCGCCGGTCAGATAGACCGACTCGCATCCTTCGTGGAGGCGCTCGTCCGCGTCTAAACGGCGGGGCAAAATCCCCAGGTCGCCGCTCCCCCGCCTCGGGACCAGGACCCCTACGGGGGAAGAGAAGACTCGGCCCGGTCGGCACAGCCGACCGCCGCCTCGTTGCCTCCCACGGCCGCGGATCCCCCGGGCCAGTACGTTCTGCGACCCGCTCGACACCCAACAGCTCGACACTGAGGTCCCTCACTAGAATGCCCCGCCCCGAGATCTTTCGCGCGCCTGTCCCTCCTGATGAAATGTCAGTCAGCTCGCCTGTCACCAGGCATGACCGACACACCCTCCCCCAACAAAGCCGTGCAGACGGGGCTCGTCAAGGCAGCTCAAGGGCCACCTCACCCGGGGATTTGAGGAACCTCATTCAGAGAAACTGTGGCCGAGGCCAGATGCAGGCCGTCAACAGCAGGGGCCGGGGATCAGAATGCGCCGAGTCGTCGGGGTACCATAGCCGACTCGACGCCCTCGAGAAGAAGATCGAGAGTCTGCATCGGGAAGGTCACCATTCGAGCGAAGGGGCTAAGTACGCCGCCGACTCGCTCACAAAACCGTTCACCGAGGAGCTGCTCGCCGTCCATGTCTCCTCCCGCAATATGCCCCCAATGGTCTCCCTCTTCGACGTCAAATCTGACCCGAAGAACCACTTGGATGCATTCACTGCGGGAATGAGCTTCTAAGACCACTCCAATGCCGCCCAGTGCCGAGCTTTCCCGGCCACTCTCATCCGTGCCCGACGAGACTGGTTCTGAGGACTCGAGCCGCGCTCGATCTCAACCTTTGACGAGCTGGCCACACAATTCATCGGCCACTTCGTCGGGAACAGGCGGCAGAAGCGCACAGTCAACCACCTATTCACGATCAAGAGCAGGGACAGGGAGACGTTCAAGGCCTACGTCACCCATTTCTACATTGCCCTTCTCGAGGTCCCAGAGCATCGGGATGAAACGATCATCACAACTCTAAGGTCTGTTCTTAGGCACAAGGAGTGGTTACGCTCTTTTACACTGGTGCAACCTAAGACCATGGCCGAGGTAAAGGCCTGGACCAAGCGCGAGGTCCATCTCGAGTCCGAGGTGAACTCAAGCCTCCACCGAGCAGAGCAAGCCGACCAGAAAAAAAGGGCCAGGGATGAGAGAAGAGGACCGGAACGGAAAAAGCCCTATCCCCCAAAGTTCCAGGAGTACACGCCGCTTAATGTCTCCCAGACAGTGTTACTTGAAGAGGCCAAGGGTGAAGGGTTCTTCATGTTCCCCCCGATCCCACGCTCGGCTTCAAAGCGAACCCGGGGCCCCTTGCGGCTTTCATAGGTCGCTGGCCACTCAACGGAGAGCTGCAAACAACTCGAGATTACATCGAGGAGCTGATCCATTCGGGGCACCTCGCGGCATACCTGAGGGACAAGCGGAAAGATGACCGCGAGCAGGAACAACGTCCCCCTCCAGCCGAGCAGACCATCAGCCAGATCATGGTAATGTCAGCAGACCATACGACTGGTACCCCCGAAGGCCGGTACCCCATGCCGAGCACAGATACCAGCAGATGTATGGGGGGCTCAAGCTGCATGAATAAAGGAATCTACTAGCATGTATTTTCTTTTCAAAGCAATGTACCTATGATCTTTTGTTTATACAATAAAAGGATCAATAGAGCATTGCAGAAAAGAAAAAATAATCTTATTCATTCAAAAGGTACTATAGGCTCCTCAGCCGTACACAAAGAAGAATTTTTTTTTATTACAACAGCGGGGGAATAGGGTGCAGAGAGCATTGCTCGTGGTACTCTAAGCATATCTCTTCCAGCCGAGACCTCGCAACACCTAACCTCTGCCTTCGATCCCCCCCACGAGCTTTGGCGTCAAGCCTCAACTGGTAGCATTCACGGACGAGCGCTTCCGAGCGGTTTAGCTGGCCCGCGGAGATCAGGCCGAAGTGCCTCAGAGACCTTAGCTTGCCTACGGCCTCATCGAACAGTATTTCGGATAAGGGGTTGTAAAGCCTTGGCGACGCTCTCCAGATGGAATACATCAGCAGCTGCAGGAGGGAGGACCGACGGGGAAGTAATCGACCGAAGTGGTCCTTGATCCTGCCGATTACCAACTGCACCTGTCCTTAGTGCAGTACGGGTCATAGAGGTAGACATCCTCAAAGCCTACGATGTCTTCGATGGCAAAGGGGAAGTCCTGCATTTTTGTGTTTCGGTTGCTAGGAAAAGAGTAATCAACAATCCCAAACAATTCCATCTTACAGCCAACGACGCTTGAGAATCCAACAGTCGCCCGTTTCACACGCAACGCAGGCGCCGCGCGGCAAGCGTCGCGCCTCCCCATGAGACTGAAACGACGAGACTCCGGCGCTTCTCCTTCACAGCGCCCTCACGACACGTGTCTTCGATGCCGTCCCACTCCTCGGTGCTCAAATGGGAAGGTCGGACAGAGCCTTGCCAAGAGGCAACCGAGCAGCTTCACTGCTCGGTCCTTCTTCATGGAGCAAAGCCCTCAAAAAGAGGCAGCCCTTGAGCTACCTTGCTCGGCTATCCTTGGCTGGTAGCTTCCATACGCCACGACGCCAGGGATCAAAGCCTTCGCCAAGAGGCAGCCCTGTAGCTACCCTGCTTGGCTATCCCTGGCTGGTAGCTACCCTACCCACGATGCCAGGGATCAAAGCCCTCACAAAGAGGTAGCCCTGCAGCTACCCTGCTCGGCTATCCCTAGCTGGTAGCTTCCCTACCCCACGACGCCAGGGATCAAAGCCCTAGCCAAGAGGCTGCCCTGCAGCTACCCTGCTTGGCTATCCCTGGCTGGTAGCTTCCCTACCCGACGACGCCAGGGATCAAAGCCCTCGCCAAGAGGCCGCCCTGCAGCTACCATGCTTGGCTATCCCTGGTGGTAGCTTCCCTACCCTACGACGCCAGGGATTAAAGCCCTTGCCAAGAGGCACCGAGCAGCAACCCTGCTTGGCCATCCTTAAGGACCCAAAAGCCCTCGAAAGAGGCAACCGCTTAGCACAACTATGCTCAGTTATCCCTGGCACACCACTAGGGATCAAAGCCCTCACCAAGAGGCACCGGGCGGCAACCTTGCTCGGACATCCTTAGTAGGCCTCCCATGCCCCTCCTACGCTATGGATGAAAAGCCCTCGAAAGAGGCAACCGCTTAGCACGATCCATGCTCGGTTATTCCTGGAAAAACTAGGGATAAAATTCCTCGCCAAGAGGCACTGGGCGGTAACCCCGCTAGGGCATCATTAAGGATCAAAGCCCTCTCTAAGAGGCACCGAGCAGCTACCCTGCTCGGCCATCCTCAGCAGGCCTCTCACGGCCCCTCTCACACTGAGGATCAAAGCCCTCGCCAAGAGGCACCGAGCAGCTATCCTGCTCGGCCATCCTCAACAGGCCTCTCATGGCCCCTCTCATGCTGAGGATCAAAGCCCTCGCCAAGAGGCACCGAGCAGCTACCCTGCTCGGCCAACTTCAGCAGGCCTCTCACAGCCCCTCTCACGCTGAGGATCAAAGCCCTCGTCAGGAGGCACCGAGCAGCTACCCTGCTCGGCCATCCTCAGCAGGCCTCTCACAGCCCCTCTTACGCTGAGGATCAAGGCCCTCGCCAAGAGGCACCGAGCAGCTACCCTGCTCGGCCATCCTCAGCAGGCCTCTCACGGCCCCTCTCATGCTGAGGATCAAAGCCCTCGCAAAGAGGCACCGAGCAGCTACCCTGCTCGGCCATCCTCAGCAGGCCTCTCACGGCCCCTCTCACGCTGAGGATTAAAGCCCTCGCCAAGAGGCACCGAGCAGCTACCCTGCTCGACAATATCCTGAGTCGGCCAATTACGGCCCCTCCAACAACTAAGGAACGTGAACTCAACAAGAGGCACCCAATCTCTCAACGTCTTAGCGATCTACACTTCGACTTCGGGGCCATGGAGATACTGTCTTACCGCCTGCCTTGGAACACTAGGCAAGAGAGCAGACTCAAGTCGACGCGTAATCGCCAGACAAAGAGACAACACAACAAAAAGGCCGTCCCACGCAGATACAAGTGTTCACACAACAAGAAGAAAACTACACGTGCAAACAAGACTGCAAGAAAAATACCTTTATTCGCAAAAGTTAAAGCTTCTACAAGGTATTGTGGGCTCCCCAGCCTTACAAAAAGCCCGGAGGCCTACCAACTTCCGAGAAAACAAATAAAAAGAAAAAAAGCAAAAGATGACGGGTCTCAGGCCTCAAGGCCGGACGCATCCCCGAGAAGCTCAGCGACCGCGGTCGGGGCCTCGGGGTTACCCTCGCCGGGCGCCACCAATTCGGCATCGCCCCCAAGGTCCTCCCCTTGCTCCTCGTCCCCGCGAGGATATTCGGCTCGGAGATCCTGGTCGGCGAACCCCAGCATTTGAGCCTTGACGGCATCAAGGGCCTCATGCCAGCTGGCGGTAGTGGCCGATGCTAGGACGGTGTAAAATTATTCCGATTTCTGGAAGTTCTCCACCGCCTTCGCCGCCAAGAGGTCGGCCCGTTTCGCCGCCTCTACCGCCACCTCCAGTTTCTTCCGTAGGGTTCCCACCGACTTCCTCATGGTGCCGACGAGTGCCGTGGATTCTTAGAGCTTGGCTTCGGCAGCCTGGGTGGCTTCGCAAAGCCTGGCTGCCTCTTGCTTCACCACCGCCACATCCTGCTTCACGGCCGTCACCTCCTGCTTCGCGACCGCTAGCTCCTGCTTCCCGGCCACCACCTCGGCCTCAAGAGCGGCGACCCTCGCCGTCGCCGCTTCCAGCGCCCGCTTCAGTGAGGAGGACTCACCCGAGGCTCGGACCGTTGGGCCTATCTCCTCCTCCTCCATCTGGATAGCAAGAGCGACGTGTTGGAGGACCTGGGGAAACAAGAAGGGGGTCAGAAAGAAGAAAGATCACAAAGTCCCACAAAAGATGAAATGAGCAAAGTACGAGCACTAACCTGCATGGCCTCTTGGGTGATGGACGCCAGTTGCCCCTTCAGGCTTCCTCTAGGGACCCTTCCCCCGGCCAACCTTTTCATGTCGTGCAGAAGGCTATCGACGATAGAGAGCCCCGAGGGCACCTCAAAGCGGAGCTCCCTATCGTCCACCAAGATTGGGGAGGCCAGGGGCTGCGGGGCTGTGCGGGAGGACCTCTTGAGAGCCGGCGGTGGTGGACTGGTCTCCGCCTCCGAGGACGGGGTTTCCTGCCCTCGAGCCCTCTTTCGGGCCGGCGCCCTGCTGGACTCCGGGGCCCGATCCGCGCGCGAGCGCTGTAGCTGGACGGCTGCCGGAGGAGCCGGGGTCAGCGCATGACGGGAAGAGCTAGCCCCTCCAGCCCTCGACCCTTCTTCGGTTTGCACATAGCCGCTCGAAGGAAGCTCAAATCCATGGGTTCTGCACAAGACGAGATAAAATGGGGTCAGCGACTCAAGAAAAAATCAGAATAAATACAAGCCTAACTTACCGATGAACTGGGCAAGGCTGAGCCCGGCCCAACTAAGGGCCCGCTCAGACAGCAACACAACAGCTCGAGGAATGGGCTCCTACGCCGCTACTCTCACCGCGTCGGGGTCATTAGATGGGTTTCCCTGCCAGCACTTATCCCTAAACTACTGGACGGGTACGGGCCAGTCCTCACCTTCTGGCAGCCCGACGAAGAAAAACTTCTTCTTCCAGTCGTGGATGGAAGAAGGCAGGACGACGACTCCCGACCCGGGCGCACTCCTCCGACGTTTCCTAAAAGAGAGATAGACCCACCTCGGGTCTCCAGCACGAGAGCCGGGGTGACTTTTGTAAATGAGAGAGGAAGCAAGGATAGACAAACCGAAGGGGACCAACTACAATTTCAAGTGGACCAGAAACCCAAGGAGAAACCTACAGGAGTTCGGCAAACTGGCCCGAGGCTAACCCGAAGTAAGACAGCGCTGTAGCGACCTCGGGAGTGTAAGGTTACTAGGCACTGTCACAAGGGTCTATAAGGCAACAACCATGCCCGATTTAAAATTTAGACGTGCCTAACAAACTAAAGCGAGGATCTTTGCTAGGTAATTAGGGTTAAACATGCAAGTAAACAACTTTACTTCTAAGAGTTAGGGATTACAACCTTTGTAGTCCATTCCTTCACTTCTAAAGTTCCGTGTTGAGGTCCATTCACTGCGATCATCGAGTACCCGGACTCTAGAGAGGCTCCATGAAGAGAAAGATGAAAGCTTGCTTCCGATTTTTAATAACAAAGATGATCTACCTTGAAGAAACTCAAACCCAAGCTCTTGTTTTGCTAATAAAGAATTAGCAAAGCAAACACCCTAATCTAAGTGGAAAGAATAGATGATGATGATGAAGTAGGAATTTAGCTCTCATTTGTTTTCTTTATCTCACTCAAAATCATCACATATGAAAAAGCTAGTGAAGCTTTTCATCAAGCAAGAAAGAAGAAGAAGATGATCAAATCCTTTTTGTGATGAATAATGAATGAAGTGTGAGGTTAGAATTGCAACCATGGGTTAAGAATCAAGACTTAACCCATGTAGAGAAATAACCATGGTAAAGGGTTGGGTTGGGTTAAAGAAATACCTATGCAAAATATCTTTACAAAATATCTTTGCATAAAAAAAAAAAGCTTCTAGAAGCTTCAAGAAAGCTTATAGAAGCTTCAAGAAAGCTTAACCCTAATCCAAACCCTAACCATATTTAAACTCCACAAAACATGTTGCATTTGTAACCTTAACTTGTTACATTATTATATATCACATATATAATATATTTTGTAACAAAATAAAATAATTCATTTAACATATATCACATATATATCAATGTATTACCCGAGTGTGAAAAAGAATCTTTAAGTGAGCTTATAATAGTTAATGTAATTTAATATATCAAATATATAATTATACATTAAATTATCGAATCAACACTTGATCCGATAATCCGGCTATTTCACAAATAACCAAGTAATATAATCTGTATCAGTTCATCGAATCAACACTTGATCGGATGACCCGGCTTATCACATATACCCGGCCGATATCTCATATCGT
The DNA here is from genome assembly GCA_030015575.1 of Agapanthus africanus. Taxonomy (NCBI): domain Eukaryota; kingdom Viridiplantae; phylum Streptophyta; class Magnoliopsida; order Asparagales; family Amaryllidaceae; genus Agapanthus; species Agapanthus africanus. Next base: position 674,087,363 of record CM057338.1, on the reverse strand, counting down.
GAGAATCTAATACGGTATCGCGTACACGTATTTTTCTCGGTCCCGCACATATCTCATATGTGCTCCTACTCCGTTTTGCCTGAACCAGGAAACCTCTGTGTAGGACTCTAAAAAATCGTCAATACGCCGGCAGTAGGTGACGATCATATCAAACACCCACAAGCTGCAAGCGGTCAGCTAAATTTAACAGCCACCCAGGTATTGAGCAATCAGAAGATCAACAAGAAAGCCTGTACATACCCCCGTGAATCCAACCAGTAACACTCCCGTACAGTCCGGTCTCTTCATCTGATATGTCGCATATCTCGCCTAGGGGTGGTAAATGTCAGACCCCAGTAGCTTGATCAGTCGTGTCGATATGAGGTCCATAACAGTTCGAGAAACTACTGATAACACTTACCAGTAAATCTCAACAATCCTGACCAGGGATTTCTAGTTATAGCCAATCGAACACAGCGCAACATCAACTCTCTAAACCGGGAGAGACGAAACCCCTCCTATCGCTCATTGCCTCCATGTGATTCGGGACTGTACCCAAAAGCCACCGTTTTGCACGCCCTCTTGGACGTGGTATGATGGAAATCAAAGCACAGTGGGAATCACACAAGACTCTATGACGATCTCGAATCTACAGACTAACCTGTACCAGTGTTACCAGAGAACTGCCATCTGACTTGAGGTATAATACCATCTGGGAGTTCTCGTCGAGTCCGTCCAGTGTACCCAGTCTCCACTGAGCACCCGTATACCTTCTCTGATGTTAAACACTAATGGATATGAGATCATCCATCGCCCATCATATGGGTCAAGAAGCGCATACGCTAGTCTAGTCTGGAGTATCGATGCCCTGTTTCGGTACTCCCACGACTAGGAACATTTGAAGGATGTACTTGGCGACTACACTGTCCCCACTAGTATGATCTGCATCATAGTCCTGGTAGTCAAGTACTCATCCTAAGGACTTTATCAACATGTAACATAGAGACAATCAGAGTATATGTTAAGATAAAGTGTAACCAGATAGCATACTATCATGTCGAGCAAGAAAGTCTTCCCTATATATGTCCAAGCATCCACTACAATATACATCGTATGTACAGTAATTGCCTCTAGGGCATACATATAAGTAACAATCTCCCACTTGCACTAGGGCCATCTGTTGTGGTATCGTATACCCAACAATCAGCTGTGGTTGAAGTATCTCATACTCTACCATCCCATAAAAGTCTCTACTGGGAAATAGGACTTTGTGAGTGGATCCGCGCTGTTGTCCTCTATGTCTACTCTCCTAACCTTGATCTCCCTGGAGATCAACCATCTCCATGATCAGGTGATACTGCCTAAGAATATGTCTGGATCTCTGATGGGATGGGGGTTCCTAGGCATAAGCCACAACTCCATTGTCATACAATGGTAGGAACGAAATTCATCTCATGAACTCATATATATCCAGACTACCTCTTTGGAAGCATCATTGATACGATGTATCTTGCCTTTAATCATCTAGTAAGTCACGGTATCTAGCTTGGAACTCTTCCAACATACCGTCCCTCTACTGAGGGTAAAGACAATGCCTGCGACTGACATTAAGTCGTCCTTATCACCTAAGAACCTTTCCAGTGATTCTCCCCAGGATCGATTGATACCATCTCACTACAACTAGTGAGAATCCTAACATCCAATTAGATATATCCCATAAATCCATAACCCGGGATTTAGGAGGTATCACCTTGATCCTATATGGAGAATCTTTGTGATAAGAGAAGATTGACTGAGCGTAGCATAGGAAACTCTTTTCCTATTAAGAGTATGTCATCCACATACTATACGAGGATCACCACCATACTCCCTACTACCTTTTTGTACATACTTGGTTCACCTACCATTTTGATGAAGTCAAACTCTTTGACTAGTACATCAAAACAGACGTTCCAACTCCGCGATGCCTGATTTATCACATAAAACATCTTGTACACGTTTCCGCTGCTCCCACTGTCTACGAAGCCCTCTGGCTATGTACTTATAGACACTCTCTTCCAAATCATCATTTAAAAAAGCAGTCATGACACCCAACCGCCAGATATCGTAGTCATGGTATGTAGCAGTGGCAAGTAGGATCTGGATGGACTTAAGCATAGCTTTGAAAGTCTCAACTTTTCCATGTACACCAAGTAATCTTCTCAAGATATACTTGCTCCTAATGAGGATTTAACCCTTCAGATAAAGCAACCAAAGTCCATACTTTGTTGTTGTATAAGGATTCCATCTCAGATCGCTAAGCATCCAGCCATTCTTACAGAGTCCCCATTCCTGATGGCCTGCTCGAAACTAGTTGGGTCATCATCTCATCATGCAATCCTTTCTCCCACTGTCATAGAGAAACCGAAGTATCTCTCAGGTGGATGAGGAACCCTACCAGATCGGCAGAGAGGTTGAGGTTCGTTGGAAACTATTGAATCCTCCGGATTTACCAAAACATCAGCTGCAGTTTGTATAGCTGGAACTCCTTCCAGTTTTACCTCAGGACCACTAATTTCTTCATGAGAAATTCCCTTTTTCTCAAAAAGTGGTATGCCGAGAAATAAAACATCTTTTGTTCCTCGGTGTGGTAGAAGATATTCCCTTGCGAATGCTTGGGATATCCAACAAATTTCCACAGAACTGACCTTGCCTCGAGCTTGTACGGATTTTGCTTTTGACATAGGCCGGACAACCCCAAATCTTAACATCTTTAAGAGATGGGCCCTTCCCATACCATATCACATATGGAGTGGTAGGCATCTGATTTGGTTAGAACCCTATTCAATAGGTATGCAACTTCTCAAGTGCATAACCCCAAAAGAAAATAGGCAACTCAGTAGTACTCATCATAGAGCACACCATATCACATAGGGTGCGATTGCTCCGCCCCGATACACCGACGTGCTATGGTGTATTCGGAGGAATAATGCTGAGAGAGAATCTCATTCTCCTTTAGAATAGTCCAGGAATTCCGTGCTCAAGTATTCTCCTCCTTGATCTCATCAAAGGACATAATACTTATACCCGTTTTTGGTTCTCTACTTCTAACTTATATTCTGTGATTATCTCAAAAGTTTCGGACTTGTGTTTCAACAGGAACATATGTCTGAATCTTAAGAGATCATCAGTGAATGTAATGAAGTACAAAGAACCGGTCTTGGCATGTGTAGACAGGGGACCTTCATACATCAGCATGTATCAATCCCAAGAGTTCACTAACTCTTTCTCTGTTTTCAATAAACGGAGCTGTGGTCATCTTATCTTTGTGACATGACTGGCAAGTTTTACAAGATGTAAATCCAAACTAATTTAAATATGCATCTTTATGTAACTTCAGCTAGTCGGGTCATATTGATATGACCTAGTCTACAATGTCTCAAGAAGAATTCATTCATTTCTGAACTCTTCCTCTTGTGTGTGTTCTGTACGTTATGAACTGTGGTTTGATTTAGAACGTCTATGCTTTTAGATAACGTGCCTGAACCGATCAACTCTTGATATAGGAAATGTTCAAAACATTATCCAACAATACAAAATTATATCCTTCTTTACTAATAAAGAGACTGATATGATGTTGTATATCAGGTTCGGTATCTAATAACATTTGTTCAGAATCAATGTATTCTGGTAATACAGGGTGATAACTGCCAACAGACATGGCTACAACACTTGCATCATTTCCAACTTCTTGAAACTTATCACCCGTTCTCAGTTCTCTACTTATCTTTAGCCCATGTAACAAATTACATTTGCGGGATCCTGATCCGGTATCTCATACCCAGGACGTAAAGGATACTGAGAAACAGTTCTCGGTAATAAACATACCCGAAGATGATATATCAACATGCACTTTCTTCGTTTGGGTGGCACGGGAATTCTGGTAATCCCATATTTCCTGCTCTGTCTTATAACAATTATAAGTTGGAGTGGGACCAACGTTCCCTAGCGCAGTATAACAAGCGGGTTCGGTCAATACATCCGTATTATTTATCTTGATTAAGGCGTGACATGGTCGCTACCTGGAGAGAGATAGAAGAAAACACTCAGCGTATGCTCTTACAAGATTAGATTTGTTATTAATATATCTAATCAGGATGTCACCCACTGTTTTAGTCAAATCTTCCTTCAAACCCTAAAAGGAAAGACTAGCCCGGATTAATTACACTCTACAAGTTCATCAATCTTTCAGCCAGGCCAGTGCTGGTACTTTGAGGGAGGTTCCCCGTGCTTTCGCACGGACCTAATTAAAATAAACCTCGTTTTCCCAGGGGCGTAACCCCGTTAACACCTTTCTAGACACCTACTTGATCGACTAATTGTAATGTGTAAAACTCTCCCAGGAGTAACTCTTACTCGCAGCGGGTATTGGGATCCAACTATCTCATAGAAGGTAAGCAATCTCATTACAAATTTCAACTCTTGAAATTCCCAATAATATTTTACCCCTAGCAGCTATATGACCTTAACATAGTCAACAAATCATAAGTGCTAGTCAAGTTCAACCCGTCATTTCCCGATTGAATTAAACCCACCCGCACGACCATTAACATAGTCAACAAAGTAGCACGACTACCCTAATCCAATCGCATCATATGCTTGTACAGATAAGCACTAATCAGCTACCACACATTACGCCTTAACATAGTCAACAAACGTAGCACGGATACTAACTAGTACTTATCTGAAATAACGGAGGGCTACGACAAGTTTTTAAGAAAACCCTTTGCGTAATGAACTTGATATCGTTGTAGAATCAAGTGATTTTTAAAGGAGTGTTTTTGAGGCTTTTCTAGTTTTGCTAAAGAGGTCACTCCCGGTGAAGGGATCTCGGCTCTTTCCTTATCGAATAAGGTGCAGGATATTTCACAAATACCACCATGCAAAGTAAAAACTATAGAAACAATCAAAAGACAAACCGAGTTTGTAGCATCTGCTAGTTTCGCTAAAGAGGTCACTCCCGGTGAAGGGATCTCGGCTCTTTCCTTATCGAATAAGGTGCTGGATATTCTGCAAGGAATTCCACTATGCAAAGCAAGAACTAGAGCTACCAGTTTTTAAACAAGTTTCTACAACATCTTTAGGTTTATTTTAGTTTCATTAATCTCATTAATGAAGTCCCATTTTATTATGCTTCACAAGCATCACATTTGAAACGAAATCAACAATATACAATATATATCTCATATATATAATATAAACAATCGTCTTAGGCAGTAATATGATCTCATCACAGAACATTGCAGCAGAAGATAACATATGAAATATTAGATATACTAGGACGTCCATGTTTTATATCGAGCCTGCATAAAACACGAATTCCACGGTCGCAATGAATAGCCAAACCCACATCCCTAGACCCCTACGAGAGCGGCAAGCAACACTGCCAATTCTAGGGTTAGGAGACCCGGTCTCGACTTCTCAAGATGGTCTCCCACTGGACCCTAGAACCCGGTTACTTGTGCTCCCCGCCTTGGGTCTACCTAATGCAGAAAAGTAAATAATATACAACGGTGACATCATCCTCAGCCCGGAAGTGCCCTAATAAAAGAATATTACATATAATGAATTTTACATAAATGAAAATAAAAACCCTCATCTCATATAAAACCCTTGGCTATTCAAAACGCGACGGTCCAATATAACATATCACAGCAACACATAATATCTCAAATCATCAACGTAAGCAAGCATGCGTATCCCGATTGTCATTGATGTATAGCAACGAAGCTGGCGATACACCACATACTACGCTTACGGTCACAGAAAAGAAAATGTAAAACTACAACAGTTGGAATCCGCAACCTCCTTAGACATCGCATGCCTAACCAAATGAATTCCTTAGACATCTCATGCCTAACAATTATAAACCCCACATTTTAGTCTCGATCTCGAAAACACTTTTCAATATCAAGTCGGGCAATTCAACAAGATTCCCGACATCCTGATCGAATGCTCGTCGCAAACTTTAGTAGACGGCCGCACCCCCGGATGCCGTCGACGAAGTGCACTAAGACGGAACACCGCTGCCGAGAGCACCCGAACGGATGCTTTTGGCGACGGGGTTCTCCTACAGTCACTTGGTCGGGGCTATGGGGCATGGCTATCTATTAAGTTTACCCGGCGAGTATCCGCGTACGCTACGTGATTGCGACGGACTTTTAATCACATCAAAATCCCATGGCAACCGATCAAATGAGACTAAACTGCTAGATTTATAACATTCAAATTTAGTTATCTCATAACTACTTATGGATTCTAAATATTGTATCGCATTCCAGATAAATAGACAATGTTAAACTTTCCGATTGAATAAACAAACACCCAAGATTTCCCAAATAGCTCAACACTTGAGCGGAGTTCAAAAAGTATCCATCACATGCCACAGTACCAATGGTCCAGCCGTAGGAGGGTCAAACCAACGCCTCACATGTGGCAACGCCGTACTGCCCCAAACCCTAAGGTTTAGAGGTGGTTCAGACGGTCACATAATCGAGTTAAGGTTTGTGTTCTTCTACAGGGTCCACCGCGTTACTTGCACGACTATGAATGTTCTTTAACGAAGGAAAAATCCAACACTTGGAAATTTTCCGACAGGGGAAAAAGTGAGTTATCGATATCCGTTCGATCTTTTTAACACGTTCTAAATTATCCGAAAAACTAAACGAAATAAACTTTCCGATCGAATCAACAAATACAAAAGATCTCCAGAAAACTCAACACTTGAGTATAATGAAAAATTCCCAGAAGCATGTAGAAACACCTATGGATGTTACTGTAGAAAAATGAGTTCCTAATATCCACGTACGGCCGCGGAACCGCCGCGCAATGCATGGTCTTGCTGCGGTTCCGCGGCGCTTTAATGGAATTAGGTTGTCGTATTTTACAATTATCCTTAGAATTCCCTGCTTAATTTTCTGAGTATTTTTAATACAGAAAAAATCAACATTTTAAAAAATATCCAGAGAAGGGGTGTATAGCGATGCTTCGGGGTTCGATCGGACTTTAAACTTCGTCTAGATATCGCCTAATTCTCTAGCTAGGCTCTGATACCACTGTAAGGTTACTAGGCACTGTCACAAGGGTCTATAAGGCATCAACCATGCCCGATTTAAAATTTAGACATGCCGAACAACCTAAAGAGAGGATCTTTGGTAGATAATTAGGGTTAAACATGCAAGTAAACAACTTTACTTCTAAGAGTTAGGGATTACAACCTTTGTAGTCCGTTCCTTCACTTCTAAAGCTCCGTGTTGAGGTCCCTTCGCTGCGATCATCGAGTACCCGGACTCTAGAGAGGCTCCATGAAGAGAAAGATGCAAACTTGCTTCCGATCTTCAATAACAAAGATGATCTACCTTGAAGAAACTCAAACCCAAGCTCTTGCTTTTCTAATCAAGTATTAGCAAAGCAAACACCCTAATCTAAGTGGCAAGAATAGATGAGGATGATGAAGTAGGAATTTAGCTCTCATTTGTTTTCTTTATCTCACTCAAAATCATCACATATGAAAAAGCTAGTGAAGCTTTTCATCAAGCAAGAAAGAACAAGAAGATGATCAAATCCTTTTTGTGATGAATAATGAAAAGTGTGAGGTTAGAATTGCAACCATGGGTTAAGAATCAAGACTTAACACATGTAGAGAAATAACCATGGTAAAGGGTTGGGTTGGGTTAAAAAAATATCTATACAAAATATCTTTGCATAAAAACAAAAAACAAAGCTTCTAGAAGTTTCAAGAAAGCTTAACCCTAATCCAAACCCTAACCATATTTAAACTCCACAAAACATGTTGCATTTGTAAGCTTAACTTGTTACAATATTATATATCACATATATAATATATTTTGTAACAAAATAAAATAATACATTTAACATATATTACATATATATCAATGTATTACCTGAGTGAGAAAAAGAATTTTTAAGTGAGCTTATATTAGTTAATGTAATTTAATATATCAAATATATAATTATACATTAAATTATCGAATCAACACTTGATCCGATAATATAATCTGTATCAGTTCATCGAATCAACACTTGATCCGATGACCCGGCTATATCACATATACCCGGCCGATATTTCATATCGTGAGAATCTAATACGGTATCGCATACACGTATTTTTCTTGGTCCCGCATATATCTCATATGTGCTCCTACTCCGTTTTGCCTGAGCCAGGAAACCTCTGTGTAGGATTCTAAAGAATCTTCAATACGCCGGCAGTAGGTGCAATCATATCAAATACCCACAAGCTGCAAGCGGTCAGCTAAACGTAACAGCCACCCATGTATTGAGCAATCAGAAGATCAACAAGCAAACCTGTACATTCTCCCGTGAATCCAACCAGTAACACTTCCGTACAGTCCGGTCTCTTCGTCTGATATGTCGCATATCTCGTCTAGGGGTGGTAAACGTCAGACCCTGGTAGCTTGATAAGTCGTGTCGATATGAGGTCCATAACAGTTCGAGAAACTACTGAAACACTTACCAGTAAATCTCAACAACCCTGGCCAGGGATTTTTAGTTATAGCCAATCGAATATAGCGCAACATCAACTCCCTATACCGGAAGAGACGAAACCCCTCCTATCGCTCATTGCCTCCATGTGATTCGGGACTGCACCCAAAAGCCACCGTTTTGCATGCCCTCTTGGACGTGGTATTATGGAAATCAAAGCACAGTGGGAATCACACAAGACTCTATGACGATCTCGGGTCTACAGTCTAAACTGTACTAGTGTCACTAGAGAACTGCCATCTGACGTGAGGTATAATACCATCAGGGAGTTCTCGACGAGTCCGTCCAGTATACCCAGTCTCTACCGAGCACCCGTATACCTTCTCTGATGTCAAACACCAATGGATATGAGATCATCCATCGCCCATCATATGGGTCAAGAAGCGCATACGCTAGTCTACTATGGAGTATCGATGCCCTGTCTCGGTACTCCCACGACTAGGAACATTTGAAGGATGTACTTAGCGATTACACTGTCCCCACTAGTATGATCTGCATCATAGTCCTGGTAGTCAAGTACTCATCCTAAGGACTTTATCAACATATAACATAGAGACAATTATAGTACATGTTAAGATAAAGTGTAACCAGATAGCATACTATCATGTCGAGCAAGAAAGTCTTCCCTATATATGTCTAAGCATCCACTACAATATACATCGTATGTACAGTAATGGCCTCTAGGGCATATATATAACTAATAGGGAGAGAAGGGCAAGCACATTCCGGCCCAAAAGGATTCTAGGTACAGGGCAATCTTTTTACCCCGCACCTGATCTGCCCTCTCTCCTTTCTCGGCCAAACGCAGAGTATAGCCAGAAGGGATATGGAAGCGGGCCCGAGTGGTGGCAAGATCTCCCTCGTACCTTACCAAGGAAGGCATGCCGGGGGCCTCCGCCACCTCCACTCAGGGATCCGCTCCTGGCACACGACCACGGGGAAAGAATCTGACCCCATCTCTCCGGGAAGACCTCGACTCAGCAGAAGAATCCCTAGAATCTACCCCTGTGACATCTACAGACTCTCCAAAAGAAGACATCTAACCTGATTGAGAAGCCCTCGGGAAAGCAGAAGATCCGTCCTAAGATGAGAGCGCCGAGCTTACGAGATGAAAGATAAGGAAAATATGAAGAGAGATGGGCCCTGAAGAGGGCCCAACCTCTACCTATAGCCTCCGGCGCCCCCATCCAACGGCGACCTTCAACTCCCGCCAAAAACAACCCCTCACATATGACGACCCAGATCGCTCCACCTGGCGCGCGCGCATTGGACAACATCCCATCAGACGCCAGAGGCCTGCGGCCCGTCACGTCCGCCAACCAACGCTTGACACATGGGCCACCGCTTCATCAAAAATGCTCATGATCCGGCGCCCATCTTTAATGCAGAAGATCTCGCCCTAATTTGCCTGCGTCATCCAGAAAAAGACAACGGATTGCCCGGGGATACTCCCAACGATATCTTCGGAAGAGAGCTTACCTCGGGTGACCCAGCAGACCACTGTCGACCCGACCCGTCAGCTAGTCGGGACGAGAGTGGGGGGCTAATGATGATGCTCGATATTGGTGATCTCCCAGATCATGACACGTGGTAGATGACGTGTCCCAGTGCATGCAATAAAGGGCCTACAGCAGCCGACCAAACCACCCCTATGCTCGTCATACCGAGCAGATGCTGGCTCGCCTCCGAACCCCAGCACAATGGGCCTCCTCGGCCTAACGGCTCGTTCCTAAGCTACCGTAGAAACTAGATAGCTCGGCTCTTCCGCTCGTCCGCGAGCTCTCCCGCCGAGGTCATCTTTCTCGGTCTCATCGACCGACCAATAGCACCGCTTGCAGGCATAACCGCCATCCCGTGAATCTCGCCATGCACGAGATCTCCGTCAGCCACATCCCACGTTCCACACCACCACGGTCCCCCCTTAACGAGCCTGTCTCGCCAATAATGGGAGGTCCCGCTCATCACGTGGGCGTGACGTCGGGAACGTAACGGCCGGCGTGATTCTCGCGCCTGCTGCACCTGCTGCCACCGCTACTTAAATCTCTCTTTCAGACGGTCAAGGTAAGCCATTTTTACTCCACTAAGCCATTACTCTGCTCGGATCTCTAGACTAACTTGATTGTCGGAGGGTCCTCGGTAGTACAACCACCCGGGACTTCCTTGCAGGTAACTCGGCAACCACAATCTCAACCCATTGAGATCCACACGCTTCAGGAGCAACAACCTCCAGATCCAATCTCAGCCACACATTGCAGCCATCCGCAGATCAACAGCAAGCAACATTTGAAAGAGATTCCACCCTCCATCAGCAGCAGCAGTGGCAAAGAGATCTAGGATAGTATCAGAAAAACTCTGGTTTAAATCCATCAAATGCATATTTTCAAGTAGATCAATTTTTTTTTATAAAAAAAGTAGACCGCTGCGCAAAAAATCCTACAAAGTTGAGTTGTAGGCTTGTACCATCAGCATAACTCTCATCATAAGTGTGATATTTGAATTTTGTACAGGGTTGAATTTTGGATATGTTTAGCCGTAAGCTTTAATTTTCTCTTTCTTTCCTTTCTCAATTTTGTGATGACCTGTAGTTTGATTGAATTATCTTTTAATAAAAAAATACTCTCAACATAATTTGAGCATTTTTGATGTAGTGGCAGGACATTGAACTTATATAGAGTGTTAATGAATTTTCCTTTTTCAATTTTGTGATGACCTGTAGTTTCATTGAATTATCTTTTAATAAAAAAATACTCTCAACATAATTTGAGCATTTTTGATGTAGTGGCAGGACATTGAACTTATATAGAGTGTTAATGAATTATATGTGTGTGTGTGTGTGTGTGTGTGTGTGTGTGTGTGTGTATGCACTGTTCCCTCAACCCCAGTGGACATGGTGGTAGATTACTAGTGGCAGGACATTGAACTTATATAGAGTGTTAATGAATTATATATATATATATATATATGCAGTGTTCCCTCAACCCCAGTGGACATGGTGGTAGATTACTACAGCTACGATTATGAATTCGCAGAGCCACCAAGGTTGACGAGCCTTCAAAACACAGTGCCTTTGGCAACTTTCGCTAATTTTGGAGAAGATGTTTACTTTGTGGCAGACTCAAGGGGCTACGAGAGCGTTGTGTATCATGTAGCCCACCAATTCCTTCAAACCAACAAAAATGGTACCATTGTGGATCCTCGACTGGAGTTAAACAAGGTGAGATTAACTAAAAATAATTAAAAACACCCGGCCTGATATTTCATTATTACACTTAACACAGTGATCTTGTTGACGGAAAATTAAACGCTATCTTACCGAATTGCCAACCACGTTAATCACGGCCATAGCGAAACAGGGAACATTAAACTTATATATTAGATCCGTCCTTATTTTATTTCATTCAGATTTTATTTCTATGAACTCATAAAATAGCAAATAAATGTTTATTTTATGTATAGCAAATAAATTAATTTATAAAATATGGCTTATAAAATAAAGATTAAATTGCATTCCAATCTCAATTTTGTCTTCTATTCCTCAAAAATATATAGAAATTCAGCTTCATTAGTTATTCCACATATTTATAGTATAGATTAAATACAGAAAGAAGAATAAGAATCCATCACTTATTTTATTATGCTATACATGCACATCTTATGACAACATTTTGAGAAAAATTTTCTTTGCCAATACAGAAATTTTATGAAAAATTGGTTAAATACAAACAGGTAGTGAGAAAGATCGTCCACTCCGGAAGTGGTGTGACTGTCACCACACAAGATGGCTCGGTTTATAAAGCAGACTATGTAATGATCTCCGTCAGCATCGGAGTTCTTCAGACCAAGCTTATAGAATTTGAACCGCAGTTGCCTGTAAGTATTAAATTTTTCGTTTTCTACCGGAAAAAAAATTCCATTTCATGGTGACTAACATTTTAATATTAATTTTTTTCTCAAAATGGAAATAGCACTGGAAGATTATGGCAATATATGAGTTTGATATGGCAGTATACACCAAGATATTCCTTAAATTCCCTCACAAGTTCTGGCCTGAAGGAAATGGTACAGAGTTTTTCCTATATGCGAGTGAAAGGAGAGGATACTATCCAGTTTGGCAGGTGAATCGATTAAATTTTTTCCTTTTTTATTAAAGATTAAATGAAGATTATTTTTTTAATCTTATATATATATATATATATATAATTTTGCTAGATTTCAATTCAAGCTAAAAAAAAGTTGTTTTTGTCTGACCGTCGACTTATAATTATTCTATAATATTCTGTCACAGCAATTTGAGAAACAATATCCAGGAGCCAATGTGTTATTGGTTACAGTAACAGATGAGGAATCGAGAAGGATAGAGCAACAATCAGATGCACAGACCAAGGCCGAAGCCATGGAGGTCTTGAGGTCCATGTTCGGTAAAAACATACCAGATGCCACCGATATACTGGTCCCTCGTTGGTGGTCCGATCCCTACTATAAAGGAACTTTTTCTAACTGGCCCCTCGGAGTGAACGGATATGAATATGATCAAATAAGGGTGATTAATTTTTCCAATATTCATCCATGGATATAAATTCCTGTTTACAAAATTTATGATTTTATTTATTTTTAATTATAGGCACCTGTTGGAAGAGTGTATTTCACTGGTGAGCATACAAGTGAGCATTACAATGGTTATGTTCATGGTGCATACCTTTCAGGTATACTATACTGCACTGCATATTTATTTCCTTTTCCCCTAATTCTTTTTTTCTTTTTCCTTTTGATTTTTCATTTTCAATGTTTTTTCAAGTAAAATCCCACTGCTCAAGTAATGTTTTTGGATAATAATGTTACAGGCATTGATTCTGCAAACATGATGATCAATTGTGTCAACAAGGGAGCCTGCAAAGCGCGGATAAAGCCTAAGGATGCAAGGAATTAATTAGAGTACGTGATCGTAGACTAATAATTTAATTAAGTAGTTATGTGATATTTTTAAAATCTTTTTTTGAATAATAGGCTATTAGTAATTAACCTGATATACTTATAGAAAGCAGTATCTAGTATATTGCCCTTGAGACATACCGTGTACCGTGTTAAATATTATAATTTTTTTAAAAAAAAATGGATTTTCCATTAAAATAGAAAAAATTATAAAATAGTGTAGGAGATTTCTTATAATATCAGAAGATTTGAACAGGTTCAAAATTAAAAAATTTAACTATTTTTTCTGCTTGCTGTTGAAAATTATGAGGAATTTTTCTTCATTTATCATTCTGAAAATCAAATTGAAATTTCTATCTGAGACATCCTCTCCTATATATATTAGAAATTTCACTGTCCTCTTACTTCGAATTTAATTTTTTTTTCTGGGTAAGTAATAAATTCTGATTGAGTATAAAATTCAGATAAATCATGAAAATGGAGATGCAAGAGAAATCTTGATTCTTATCGACATTTTCTTGAATCTTCTCTTTGTTTGCAGATTTTATGATCTATGCCAAAGTGGAGTGCTTTTGATTCATGTCTTTTGCTCAAGGAATAAACGAAGCACAAGCTTTACGGAGAAAGTTTGTTTCCCTCTCTTATCTGGTTTCAAAGCGAGAAGGAAAAAATAAAATGCTATGCTGTCGCTTGTCTGTGTTTAATTTATGCAACTTTCGCTTGTGTAGAGTGATTGAAGGGCTATTTGACTCGTGGAATTAGAAAATGAGAATGGTGTTTTGTGTAATAAAATGAGAATGGTGTTTTGTGTATACAACACATCCACGCACACATCACACACAAGCGCACAATACACACGTACCAAGGGAACCGATAAATTTGTCCCGAAAACGTTAATTTGTGACCACTTCCCTTTCCAGGCTTCACGGGGTTCGAGCCACGAACTCTCCTTGAAAGGGAAGTGCTCTACGAACTAAGCATAGCTAATTGGTTGGATTTTGGGATTTAGTAGAGCCTGATGGAGGTTCTGATCTCCTTCAGATGTTGTCCTCCGTCGATCTACGCGAGTGTTGACGAACGACTGAGATTGTATTGGAGAATTGCCTCCTGGAGCGTGTGGATCTCAGTTGGCTTGATTTGGAGTGTAGCCGAGCTACCAGCAAAGAAGTCCCGGGATGGTTGTACCATTATGGACCCTCCGACGATCAAGTTAGCCGAGGTATTTGAGCAGAGTAGCGGCCTATTAGAATGTAATTGCGTTAATTGGGTCGTTTGAGAGGAGTTTATATAGCGGTCACTATGAACTAGTTGGTGCAAGATCTTCGCCGGTCGTTACCCCTGCTTGAATGACGGTATCCCCCATTAATGACGAGATACGCTCGTTAATGGAGCGATGCGACGGCGTGGAATGCGGGATCATGGAGCGGCATCTGGCGAGATCCGGGGAGCCATCGCGGAGGCTCCTGTGATCTGCGTTCTTGGTCGCTCGGTAGAACCGTGGAGGCCTAGCTCGGTGAGAGGTTTAAAAGAGGACGGGGGGACGAGCTAGTTCGGTTCGGTGATAGCTCGGAGGAAGGGCCGAGGAGCTCGGTGTGTACGAGGGCTCGTAGGTGAGAAAATGGTTATTTACATGGCGAGCACAGGGATGTTCAGGGATCCCTCGGAGGTTGGGTCCAAGCAGCGGGACGATAGCCCCGGGGATGCCTCCAATGTGTGGTTCATGCCCTGTTTCCATATGCTTCGGGACATGTCATCTGCCACGTGTCATAATCTGGGTAGTTCCCACTTATAAGCATCATCATTATCCCCCCACTCTCGTCTCGACCTATTTATGGGTCGGGTTGAGAGTGGTCTGATCGGTCCCCCGGGCTCAGCCCGTAGTTAAGGACCTTGTCAGCGTGGATTTCCAAGGCGGTTAGGCGTATCCTTGATGACGTCAGCGGATCATAGAGGAGATCGTGCATTAAAGAGGGAGCGCCGATTCGCTCGTACGTTCGTTGAGGCGCAGGCCACGTGTCCGACGCTGATTGATGGACGTGACGGGTTGTCGCCGTCTTCTGCGCCCGAAGGGCCGTTCCTAATGGTTGTGCGACACGTGGAGCATCGACGGCTGGCGAGCGCGAAGCTTCGTTTTGGTAGGAAACGATCTGAGCCGTTGGATGCATTGCCAAAGCACTATAAATAGGGGTGGGATCCCCCCAGTGTCCATACTTTCTCCATCATTTCCCTATATCTGCGAGAGATAGCTCAGCGCTCTATCCTTTAGATCGGATCTCTCACGCTCTTTCCTCGGAGGACTCCTTCTTTTTAAGTAGGTTAGATGTCTTCCTCTGAGGAGTCTGTTGAGATAGTTAGGGTAGAGTCTAGGGACTCTTCTCCTGCTTCTTCCTCTGCCTCATCCGAGTCGGGTTCCCCTTGTAGAGTTAGGGTTACCCGTGCTGCTCGTGGTTAGGAGATGGGAAGGGTCACCAAAGCGCGCATCTGGAGCGCTCGCGATGTGCCCTCCCTCTTAAGGAATGTGGACGAGCTCACCACGATCTGGGCTCGTTTCTACATTCCCCCTAGCTATTTGCTTCATTTGGCTAGGAAGGACGAGAAGGCGGATTAGGTGTAGGACATGGAGATTGCCTTGTACTTAGATGCATTCTGGGCTGGAATGCGTCTGCCCTTTCCCCCCAAGTATACGGGGCACTACGTTGCTTCCAACTTGCTCTGGGCCAGCTAGTGCCGAACTCGTGGAGAATTCTCCTTGGGTTCCTGGTCCGGTTGAGACTTGAAGAGATCCCTTTCAGCTTGACCCTTCTCCTTTCCTTCCTTTATTATTAAAATCATCCCGGCACCCGTAAGGACGAGCCGAGCTAGGTGTACATTTCTTTCAAAAAACACAAGGGAGGGGCGGTCGGGTCGAGGGCAGTAGTAGTTCCTCCTTCCATTCATGAATGGAAGAAGAAGTTCATATTCGTCGGGCCACCCAAGAGCGAGGATTTGCCTGTGCCTGTACAGTGGCACATGGCTGACTGCCCGCGGATGAAGCGGTCGTCCTCTCCCGAAGAGAAGGCGGTGTCTATGTGGGAGTCGATCCAATGGGCCGATGTTTTGCTGTTCGAACAGGCCCTTAGCTGGGCCGGGCTCAGCCCCGCTCGATTCATGGGTAAGTTAGGAGCTTGGACAATCTGTCTAGACTTGAATATTTTTCTTTTGCTCTTTCCTGTGTTACTAATTCACTGTGTATTTTCCTCTTTGTAGAGAAAATGGACCGATCTATATTCCTGGCTGCCATAGCCATAAAGAAAGGGAGGAAGACTAGGGGCGCTAGCTCGTCCCGCCCCAGTTCGAGCCCGACCCCGACCCCGAAGGCTTCCGCACCGGCTAAGCTTTCCACTATGCTCCGAGCTTCGGAAACCAGCCGCGGGGAGAGCCATAAGAAAGCTCGGGAGACGGAGCCTCGGGCGAGGTAGGTGGAGGATGAGGCCGACCCCCCGAGGTCCCCCTCAAGAGGTACAAGAGGACGGTATCCCGATCTCCGTCCTCCCCGATCCTCATGCAGGAGGGGACACCTATTTCGAGGTGCCCTCGGGGATTTCTGTTGCCGATAGCTTGCTTTCGGAGATTGAATGATTAGCCAGGGGTAAAATTCCCCCGGGGACCCTCAAGGCCTAAGTGGCCGCCATTGCTCAAGAGGATGTACATGTCAGTATCTGCTTTCCGTTGAGGTTTCCGTCAAGTATTTTTAGATCGGATACTTTTAATCCCGTTCTTTACTTTTCTCAGGTCCTCCAACACTGCGCCCTCATCGTCAATATGGAGTCCGAGAAGATAGCCCCGGCGATGCAGAAGGCGGGCAAGTCTTCTTTGCGGGAGGAAGGCCTGAGTTGCAGCAGGCGAAGGAGAGGATCGCCACCCTCGAAACCCGGGTGGCCGCCGAGGAGGTGGTGAACTCTAAATGCAAGGAGTCCATCCGACTTCTGAAGGAATCTAATAAGGCCATCCAGGCTATGTTGGAGGAGGCTAAGGTGCTAAACGCCACGCTGAAGAAGTTGCGGGACACCTGTAAGATAGAAACCGAGGCGGCGAAGGAAGCGGTGAAGCTCGCCGACCTCCGGGCTTCCAAGTCGGTGGATAGGTACAAGACGTTTGACCAGTTCTATGCCGACTTTATTGACGCCTAGGCCATCGTTTGGCACCAGGCCCTCTATGCTGTCAAGGCGTTGATGCCAGGGTTTGCCGATGGCGAGCTTCGGCTCCAGTACCCCCTCTCCGAGGATGAGCATCAGGGGGAGGCCGCCGGGGGAGAGGCCACCGGTGGGAGTGTTGGAGATAAGGCCCCTAGTGGGAGCGCCGACCCAAAGGCAGTCACCCTGGCCCCCAGCGCCAAAGCTCCTGGTATGAGCGCCGACCCTAAAGCCATCACCTCGGCTCCCGACACCGGCGCAGAGCAGGTCGAGATCCTTACCTGTCCTAAGGCCTGAGCCTTCCTGCCTTCTTCTTTTTCTTATTTAAATTTTGTAAGCCTTCGGGAAATTTTTGTAAGGCTGAGGAGCCCATAGTACCTTGTAAAGACTTTCAGATTGTGAATAAAGCTGCTTTTTTTTTTATTTGTGGCATGTTTTCTTATGTGAGTACGTGAGCTGTTCTTCATGGCATGTTTTCTTTTATGAGTACTTGAGCTTGTTAGTCTCTCCCTCAATGAAAATGTTAGGAAGTAAGTCAATGATTGACCTTTTAGCTGGCGATCGCGCGTCGAGTGAAAGCCAATAAGTTGTAAAGTATAGAAAGGACAGTGTCCTGGTACCCCCAAAGTCGAGGTGACGATCGCTCACTTAAGATACGTCGGCAGAGTCCTTCGAGTAGAAAGGTTTAGATTTGCCCATTCCTTTGAGTTGGACCGGCGACTACTTTCCTTAGCGTAAGTTAAACAATAGCCAAGTTTGAATTGGTCGGTGTCGGCCGAGAAGTAAAGCTGTTCGGCTGCACTTGAACCAGGGAAGCTGCTTGGTGGGCTCTTGGTGAGGGCTTTTGATCCTTGGCGTCGGTGGGTAGGAAGTTACTCGCTAAGGATTGACCGAGTAAGGAAGCTGCTCGGTGGCCTCTTGGTGAGGCTTTTGATCCTTGGCATCGGTGGGTAGGAAGTTACTCGCTAAGGACTGAACGAGTAAGGAAGCTGCTCGGTGGCCTCTTGGTGAGGGCTTTTGATCCTTGGCGTCGGTGGGTAGTAAACATCCAGCCAGGGATTGACCGAGCAGGGAAGATGCTCGGTGGCTTCTTGATGAAGGCTTCGATCCTTAGTGTAGATGGGTAGAAAATTACCCGCTAAGGATTGACCGAGCAGGGAAACTGCTTGGTGGCCTCTTGGTGAGGGCTTTTGATCCTTGGCGTCAGTAGGTAGTAAACAACCAGCCAGGGATTGACCGAGCATGGAAGCTGCTCGGCGGCCTCTTGATGAGGGCTTCGATCCTTAGAGTAGATGGATAGGAAATTACCCGCTAAGGATTGACCGAGCAGGGAAGCTGCTCGGTGGCCTCTTGGTGAGGGCTTTTGATCCTTGGCATCGGTGGGTAGTAAACTACCAGCCATGGATAGACCAAGCAGGGAAGCTGCTCCGTGGCCTCTTAGCGAGGGCTTTTGATCCTTGGCGTCGGTGGGTAGTGAACTACCAGCCAGGGATGGACCGAGCAGGGAAGCTTCTCGGTGGCCTCTTGAGGAGGGTTTTTTCGACGTCGGTCCGTTTCTTTTGACCCGCAAAACCTGGGGAAGAGAGACCATCATAGACAATTTGTGATAGAAACGCATGGGAAGGCATACTGCTCCATAGTGCGTGTCATTCTAACTTCCGTTTGGCCACTTGAGGGCATGTACAGCTCCGTAGTGCGAGTCATTCTAACTTCCGTTTGGCCACTTGAGGGCATCGACGCCACATGGCTGCTCTGCGTTGGGAACTTTGAAAAGGTCCCATGAATTGCGTTGCTACGCGCGTAAATTTGGGCCCTTAGGGATTCTGTTAGGGGGCTATAAATAGCGAGGGTGGGTTGGTCCCTTTATTTTTGCGTTTCTGAAAAATGGCGGGCCTCATCTACTCGATTGAAGAATTTATCACTCTTGATGACGTCAACTTGTACTACCAGTCCCTCTCTGAAAGGATGTACGAGGGGGTGGTCCAGCGCATCGAGGACTACTTCGGCCATCTGCTTCATCGTCGGTCCTCCCTCCTCCAATTGCTCATGTATGCAATTTGGAGGAGGTCCCTAGGGCTGTATAACCCCCTCTCTGAGGAGCTGCAGGACGAGACGGTTGACAAGATGTGCTCGCTCCACCACCATGGCCTGATCTCGAAAAGAAGGCTGGACAGCTCAGTGGCTCTTGTCCTAGAGTGCGCCGATTCTTGGCCGGCACGTGTTGGCTATAGTGCCCTCAAGTCAATTATTGGATCGCAGGCACGCGATTGCGATGATTGGAGGAGGACCTATATCGGTAGAACAGTCTTACTCGAGATGATATTGTGTTATATGGTTTGTCTTTATCATCATGTACATGCTTCAGGTGACATTACATATCACTATTACATGTTGATAGAGCCCATAGAATTTGTGCTTGACTACCAGCAGTATGATGGCGATCATATACGTGGGAGTTGGGTGGTCTATAAGCACATCCTTAAAAGTGTCCCTAGTCGTGGGAGTTTCGAGACTGTGCATCGATACTCCAAGAGTAGACTAGTGTATACGGATCGAGACCCCGACGAGGGGCAGTGGCCAGTCTCACAAGCCATTGGTGTTAGTTGGTTCACCTAAGATATATACATGTGCTCATTGGGTTATGAGTACACCGGACGGACTCACCGGGAACCTGCTAGTTGGTACTATACATATTGTTAGATGGCAGTTCCCTTGTGACATGTGTAAAGGTTAGTCTGTCGACCTGAGATCGTCATTTGTCTCGTGTGAGTTCCCACTGTGCTTTGATTAGTACCCTACCACGGCTCAAATGAGTCATGCAAACAGGTTTTAGTTGGGTACAGTCCCGAACCACATGGAGGCAGTCAGTGGATCGTTAGGGGATTCGTCTCTCCCGGTATTGGGGGTTGATGTCACGTTGTGCACGGATGGCCTTCACCAGAAATCCTCGGCCGGGGTAGTCGAGAATTACCGATCTAGGATCAGTAGTTTCTCAGCCGGTGATAGGGCTTCATACCGACACTAAATGTCGCGTTATTAGGGGTATGATTTTATCCACCCCCGTAGACTCGATGTGCGATACTCATAGACGAACGGACCGGACTGTACG
Source organism: Agapanthus africanus (assembly GCA_030015575.1). Lineage (NCBI taxonomy): Eukaryota > Viridiplantae > Streptophyta > Magnoliopsida > Asparagales > Amaryllidaceae > Agapanthus > Agapanthus africanus. Next base: position 674,066,612 of record CM057338.1, on the reverse strand, counting down.
GATATTGTCTCTGTCAGGCTCAGTAGGGGTTCCTCGATGAGTTTGCTTATCGGCCTCCCTTTCGCTCAATACCTGGGTAGCCGTTACGTACAGCTAGTGCCACTGATGTGCTTGTAGTTAAACCCACTGCCAGCGTATTGACGAATCTTTAGAGTCCCACACAGAAGGTTTTCTTGGTTCGGGCGAAATGTTGTAGAGACCGTATGGTTTTATGGCAGGGTTCGATCATATTCGTGCACTTGTGCACGGATCATGATCGGACAGATAATACTAGTGGGCTTTAGTTTAAGCCGGATCCTAGTATTACATTGTTGGATTATTTTCGTCTCGTTGTATTCGTATTCATTCGGAATACGGATTCAGGTATGTATATACGGATGAAGGGTATTCTTGTAATTTGTTACTAGTTTACTTTTGAGGTTGCCATTTCTTTTTCTTTGGTTTAAACATTTAGTTAAATGTTTAATATTATTTTGAGGTGTAAAGTGCGAGGTTAAGTTTTGGTTTTTGCATTGATTGTGGCATGGTGACTCATGGTATTGGGCCATGTGTGATTCATGAGGTGAGATATTTGTGGGGGCTGTTGGAGATAGTGCCCTCAGAGTCAATTATTGGATCACATGCACGTGATTGCAATGATTGAGGGAGGACCTATTCTGGTAGGACAGTCTTACTCAAGATGATAGTATGCTATCTGATTTATCTTTATCATCGTGTACTGCTTTAGGTGACCTTACAGGTCGCTATTACACGTTGATAGAGCCCCTAGGATTCATGCTTGACTGCCAGCAGTATGAGGGCGATCATATACGTGGGAGCTGGTAGTCTATAAGCACATCCTTAAAAGGTCCCTAGTCGTGGGAGTTTCGAGATAGGGTATCGATACCTCAGAGTAGACTAGTGTATACAGTCGAGACCCCAACGAGGGGCGGTGGCCGGTCTCACAAGCCACTGGTGTCAGTTGGTTCACCTAAGATGTACACATGTGCTCATTGGGTTATGAGTACACCGGACAGGACTCGCCGGGAACATAATAGTTGGTCTTATACCTGACGTCAGATAGCAGTTACCTGGTGACATGTGTACAGGTTAGTTCATCAACCTGAGATCGTCATTTGTCTCGTGTGAGTTCCCACTGTACTTTGATTACTACACTACCACGCTCATAGGAGACGTGCAAACAGGTTTTAGTTGGGTACAGTCCCGAGCCATATGGAGGCAGTGAGCGGATCTGCAGGGGTTCGTCTCTCCCGGTATTGGGGGTGAGGTCGCGCTGTGTGTAGGAGAGCCATTACACAAAGTCCTTGGCCAAGGCAGGAGATTTACTGGTAGGTATTCCAGCAGTATCTCAGGGTGTTCTGGGCTACACTTCGTCACGACTTGTACCGCTTTTAGGGGTCTGACTTTTACCAACCCCATAGGTCCGCCATGCGATGCTCATAGACGAACGGACCGGACTGTACGGATATTGTCACTGACAGGCTCAGTAGGGTGTCAGGATGAGTTCGCTCACAGATGTCCCTTTTGGTCAATAGCTGGTGGCCCATCACGTATGGCTAATACCTCTGACGTGCTAGAGGTTAAATCCACAGCCAAAGTATTGACGAGTCTTTAGAGTCCCCCACAGACTGTTGCTCAAGTTTCGGGCGAAACGCTGTAGAGGCCGTATGGAGATATGGCATGGTTCGATCATATACGTGCGGTATTGCACGGATTATGATCGGACGGATAATACTAGCGGGCTTTGGTTTAAGCCGGATCCTAGTATTGTACAGTGTAGATTTTGTCTCATTGGATTTGTATTCGGTCGGAATACAAATGCGGGTATGTATATACAGTAGCGGGGTTTTCCTGTAATTTATTACGGGATCAGTTTTCTGAAGTTGCCAGTTTGCTTTCCGTTTCGGCCAGTTTCCTTTGTATCTTTCTTTGGCTGAAAATTGGTGGAGGAGGGCTTATTTGCAATTGTGCAAATTAGCATTATGGAGGGTGGTCTTTGCATATTGTTGCTTCATGATGATTGTTCCATCCCTTGACCTTCTTGAGTTCATGATGGCTTGACTTTTGTGATGGGAGTTGGTATGGATTGGATTGTGATCATCATTTCTTATGATGACCATTTTCCTTTTTGCTTGCATGATGGCTTTCCCTCCTTGACTTTCCCTCTCTCCCATTCCTTTTTTGCAAGGGCCGGCCACACTTGTGTGGGGATATCACAATTTTGTGGGTGGCATGTTTTGTTTCTCATTTTGCTTGTAAAGGCTCTCTAGTTCATCTTCAAAAGTCTATTCTTCACCTCCACCAAAATGGCAACTTCACAACCCTTTGAGACAAAGAGCACTACACTCATTCTACAGCACTTCTTGGGCATGTCGGCTCGCCAACTTCGTGCCCGAGTTGCCTCAGTCCAGAGGTGGGAGCCCGTAAAAGAACCCGGTTATGTGGTGCCCTTCCGACGAGGAGATGAAGACCAGAGATTCCGCGGGAAGATCGGGACGACGACGAGAAGACCGAAGGACACGGATTGCTCAGTATATCTCTCTACCCCTTCTTTTGTTAGCTAGGATTAGTTTAATGGCCCGATCCGGCATTTTTGTGCACGGTGGTGCCGGTTCAAAAGTTTTGTAAAAGTATCGTTTCCGCATTTTGGCCTCGGATTGACGGCCGGGGCGCCGCCGTGCACTTACTCTGGTATCAGAGCAACGCCATTAACCTAGTCTAGCTTGCTCTAACGTGTTTACAAGTTCGATCAATCGGATTTTCAAAAACCGCATTTTCAAAAGCATCAGTTTCTGTCGAAATATTTTTGGCTCAAAATTTTTTTCAGTGTGTTTCAGAAATACATGCAGGGAATTATAAGCATTCTGTGAAAATTTGGTTGCATGTTCTTACTATTCAACCGCGGAACCGCGGCCAAACCCATGCTTGGGCCGCGGTTCCGCCGCCACTTTGGATGTTCAATGTACCAATTTTTTTACAGAGGCCTTCTGACTTGAAAGTGGGGGTTTTTGGTATATTATTTTTGGGCCCAGATTTTCTTTGAGTGCTGCAGTAGTGCTTGGGGCCCACTTGGGAAAATTTAATCGATCGAAAATTTTAAACATGTTAGTTCACAGTATTTACATTATATCTGCGACCATGAATGTCATTTGATCGGTAAATCCTGTCTAACTGCTATAGCCCTTTTAGACGGATTTGCGAACGTGACATTCACGTTGATGTTCTGTGTTGTGCTGTGATGTTGCGGATTGGTCATGGGGGATAGCTTAGATGCAATGGTAGTACAATTTGGTTATTTATGTACATTTGATATTGCGGGACGAGCGTCCGACATGTGGACTGCCGTCACTGCCTGTTTGTATATTATTCTTTTAGGGCACGACCGGGGTGAGGTCGATGTACCCGTTGTATGTATATTTTACTTTCTGTACTAGGATTACCCCAAGGTGGGGTGCACGGATAGCCGGGTTCTAGAGGGCAACGGGCCCGCATATCATGGCATTGAGACGGATGGGGCCTCACTCTAGAATTGGCGGGCTATTCGCCGCACTCGTAGGGGGTACAGGTTGACCCAGGAGGGATGCCCAAGTTATCGGATTCCGTGAAGTGCTGGGTGGTCCATTCACGTTGCTGAAGGGGGCTGCCTCGCTTCAGGTTTTGGCGGGTAACTTGCCGCGCCCGTAAGGGTCTAGGATTTCATTGCACAGGCTATCCACACGACCAGGGGAACGTCGGGTTTCAGTAGCGGCTCTATGAAACCCGGGGATCCCAGATATCTGTATTGTTCTGTGATACTTATTACATTTCTGTGACGTTGCATTTTATCACGCCTTGAGCGAATATTATATATTGATATATATACTAGTAGATGTTGTATATATTTTGCATTGGCGCTAGTCCAGTCCCCGCTCTGTCGTTAGTTAAGTAACCTAACGGGTAATGACGGGACCCAGTGGCGAATGCGGATGGCATATACGTACATCATTATTTTCGTTCTTTGTGGTATGTTCAATTGATGGGACTGCATTGATTCGGATCAATGCAAGATAAACAAACCTATTTTGATGTTGGTGGAACTTTTTTCAAAAAGCTGTATTGCAAGGGCGTTCTCTTTTGATTTGCACAGTGGTATTCGGTTATGAATATCCAGCACCTCAGTCGACGAGGCAAGGGCCGAGATCCCTTCACCGGGAGTGACCCCTTGGACAGAAGTTTGCGTCAGGGCAATAACTTCACTATAGTCGATTACTTTTGCTTTGCATCATGGTATTCAGTTGGAATATCCTGCACCTCATTCTACGGGGAAAGAGCCGAGATCCCTTCACCGAGAGTGACCTCTTTAGCAAAGATTTTCGCCACTATATTTTTATAAAGCTATCCAGTTCCTTCAACGATATCAAGTTCATTAGGTTAAAGGTTTTCGCCAGAAACCCTTCGTAGCCCTCCATCATTTTAGTTAAATATTCGGAAGTATTCAAGCTATGTATTTTGACCTCACGCCAAGGCATAGTGATTGGTAGCTGCCAGATATTTATCTGTTGCATATATAGAATGCGTTGGTTTGAGACAGTCGTATTGCCATTTTGGCCTACGTCAAGGGTAGGTAAAGGTGGGTTCAAATTAACCTGGATAATGATGGGTAGAACTTGACATGCGACTTATGACATTTTGACCTCACGCCAAGGTCATAAGAGCATGGGGCAAAAATCACATCGGGAGTTTCTAAAAAAACTGAAACTTGCCAGATATGCGCATACCTTATGGAGTGTGATAACGTGAGCGGATTCCGTCACGTTATCATGCAATGATAGTTGGATCCCGATTCCCACTGATGAGTTGGTTTACTCCTCGGGTGATCCCGACTAATTCTTCTTTCAGGTTTGGAGGAGAATTTGACGGTACAGTGGGAGGTTTCCTGATTAGATAAAGTGATAACCATTCTGATCTAGGTTAGAGTGCACACTGAGTGTTTCTTTTCTCTCTCTCTTTGGCAGCGACCATGACCCGACCCTTGACTATGACTCAGTGACCAAAATTAACCGAACCTTCTTAAACACTGGCTTTTGGATTGTCAGAGTTGCATACCTCATTGCCACTCCTACTTTTATCCTTTTCTCTAGGACACTCCGTATTACTACGAACGTCCACTTCCATTGGAAAAAACCATCGTATGGTTATATACGAACTCGAAGGAATTTATTCGAGGATGGTTTCCGGTTCTGGAGAAAACGAATAGGACTATTCAGTTGTCTTTTCCTTTTACCTTCTCTCAGGTTGCGAGTACTCCTTGGTTTAGGAGATAGTACACCTATTACGCAAATTGGATAGTCTTCTTCCAAACCTTAGGCTGGTGCCAAACGGTAGGGAATGAAGAAAACCAATTACCATAACGATGGTGTACAGAAGGTATTAAGTTAAGACGAATAAAGGGATTAGTAAGAGGGCAAAGTAAATTGCGACTGCTGTTCACAACCAAACCAAGTATTTCATTACCACTCCTATTTCACCTTTGTATTTCTCCAGAACACTCCGTATCACTACGAAGATCCACAGTTATTTGGATACTCCATCGTATGGTTATATACGAACTCGAAAGGAACTTGTTCCAGTTCGGGGATAGATTCTGGTTCAGAAGAAATAGGAATAAGGTTTATTCGGTTGTCTTTTATCTTCACCTTCTCTCGCATTGCGAGTGCTCCTAGGATTAGGACAGTACACCCATTATGCTTATTGGATAGTCTTCTTCCAAACCATAGGCTGGTGCCGAACGGTAGGGAAGGAAGAAAACCATTTAGCCTAAGAGGGCGTACAGAAGGTAATGACTAAAGACATATAAAGGGATTTGGAGAGATGGCAAAGAATTAAACGGTTACAGTTGTGAATCTGGATAATGGAAGAGGCATTACTAGGAATACCGGGATACCCCATCGAAACATTTCAATGTTTCAGTTTCACTGTGTACTGTTAAAAGAAAACTGATTTCCCAATTAGACACTTGCTCCAGGGTATGTATTTACCAGGTTTGATTATCACATCTGTATGGTTTTACAGATGATGAGTGGGAGTAAGTTATTGGGAATTAGGTGATCAACCTCATTATATCGGAATTCGTTGTAATTGGTTATATTTGAGGAAATCACCTGGGCTATTTACCGGACGACAAATATTTGGTTTTGAATATCCATGGTTATGCACCAATTTCAAATTGATATATCTGTACGTCTATTTTTATAGAGTGAGATATAACTTTTTGAAATTATGTCGGTGACATTTACCTATATCAGTGGATGGTTAGGTAAGGAGCATTAAACAGCGGTGTAATTCTTCTTAACCATAAGTACAGTTTTCAACCTATGATACATAGGAAATGAGTCATTAGACTCAAGGGACTTATACAGAGTATTGTATGTTGTCCAGTGTCCATTAGGACAGAGGGGTTGGTACTCGTACTAGATTCTGTTTACTTATGACTTCTCTGGTTCTTAGACATGTGTTTCGTAGAAACACAAGGTCTGAGTTTTGAGAAGTTATAGGTATAAGAATAGAGTAGAGAACCAGGTGTTGCAAGTATCATGATTCTTCAAGGTGATCGAAAATGTAGATACTTATGTATGGTATTCAGTTGATAGTAATGGTTAAGAGAACTTGCTTCTCTTTCAGGTTACTCATAATTGGAAGCATTCCTAAGTTGAGTAACACCGATCGACCTCTTTCCATTTGGTTGACATGCACTGGAGACAGCTGCATGATTTGAATTTGGTTCAATTAAATCAGTGCCTCTGGTTCTATATTGGATATAGAACAGTTCATATCTTAACGATGTTAAGGTACGGGGAGTTGTCCGACTTATGCTTAAAACTAGACTCTGGATAACTCAAGGCACGTTTCTGTAAAGGCTGTTTGTGGGTTGACCCAGGCTATGACGACGGTTGACTTTCTACCATCTGGAAGATTAATAGTGATATTGTCATTGACTCGCCACAGTTTTAATAAAAATGGATTTTTTCAGAAAACAGTAGTGGGAGTATGGTAGAACTGGAAGTGATTCCAGAACCGCAAACGATTACAGAAAATTTGACAAGAACTTAAAGATTAAATCTGGCTTGACATTCCATTGGCCACTCCGCAGATTTGGTGGGTAACCTCAGGCACCCGAGAGGTACTCCGGTAGCCTCAAGGACGGTGGCAGGGAGGTTCTTGTTTACCCAGACTCTCCATTGCTGTTGTTCCAGACTGTGAGACCCGGCAGGAGGATGAGTATAGCGTCATTCTAAACTAGCTTTAGAAGTGAATGTCTATATGACTCTGCCAGAGGGTTGTCATGGTCAGTGGGAGCAGCGGAAGCACTGGTGGTCAAGTGGCTTATGTCTATTTATAGACTAAAGCTGATGTAGCGGAGATAGATCATCTATTTCTGATATGACAGTCATAGGATTGACTTCATCAGAATAGGGGATGGATCTGTTAAGAAGGTAGTAGGGTGTAATGTCCTGGTATTTGGATGACACACACAGAGTAGGAAGTGATGTTCCTATACTACGATCGGTTATACTTTGGTTGTCACACAGTGGTTTCTCCACATAGGAATTGGATATTATTTCAGACATTCTGGTTACTGGATCTATGGTTTTAGATCTAGACTTGGGTAGGTTCCCAATCAGGGTACTTAGACAGCATTCTGAAGGTGTTTTAGAATGGACGACTCCTGGCACGGTAGTATACCTGCAGGTAATGGAGTCACCCCTCTCTAAAGCTGTCTTATAGACTAAAGGGGTGAGGGATGTACATGATTAGCAGATCACTTGCTTAGGCAATTGAGTCAATCATGAGATGTCAAGTACCACATCAGATGTTGTTTTTGCAACAGATGCAATAAGTTGATATTGATCCAATCCTGGAGAAACAGTCGGAAGCAGTTTTAGAACATAAGTGGATGTTCTAGGGATATGATAACGACATCCTCTTTTGGGAGACAGTTATCGTTCCAGGCTTCCAAGGTGACATGGATGACAGAGTGGTTGTCAGAGTTATAGTTTTCCTTCTGACGAGGAGCAGTATTTTGGACAGGTGGTCCAAGGGGATACTGAAGGAGGCATGACGCAGCATACTGATTAAGTTCAGTTGACGATACAGTCTAAGAAGTTTGGATTTGGAGTTCATTTATGAGCTAGGTCCCATCTGACATCCAGAAACATTCTAAGACAGGTATTGCTCATTTCGGGAGATGGCTTTCTCCGCAAACTTGAGATAAAGAGAGACATAGAAAGAAACATCAAAGCGGATCCACTCACTGAGGCTATTCCTCGAATGTAATAGTTTCGCAAACGGGTTTTGTGAGACTGATTAGTAGAGGAGTTGGGTGTTCGGTATCACACGAGCTGTGAGTATGCGACATCGCAATAATTAGCCTTGAGTGCAAGTGGGAGATTGTTGGAGATAGTGCCCTCAGAGTCAATTATTGGATCACAGGCACGTGATTGCAATGATTGAGGGAGGACCTATTCCGGTAGGACGGTCTTACTCAAGATGATAATATGCTATCTGGTTTATCTTTATCATCGTGTACCGCTTTAGGTGACCTTACAGGTCGCTATTACACGTTGATAGAGCCCCTAGGATTCTTGCTTGACTGCCAGCAGTATGAGGGCGATCATATACGTGGGAGCTGGTAGTCTATAAGCACATCCTTAAAAGGTCCCTAGTCGTGGGAGTTTCGAGATAGGGCATCGATACTCCCGAGTAGACTAGTGTATACAGTCGAGACCCTGACGAGGGGCGGTGGCCGGTCTCACAAGCCACTGGTGTCAGTTGGTTCACCTAAGATGTATACAGCTGCTCATTGGGTTATGAGTACACCGGACAGGACTCGCCGGGAACATGCTAGTTGGTCTTATACCTAACGTCAGATAGCAGTTCCCTGGTGACATGCGTACAGGTTAGTTCATCGACCTGAGATTGTCATTTGTCTCGTGTGAGTTCCCATTGTACTTTGATTACTACCCTACCACGCTCAAAGGAGACGTGCAAACAGGTTTTAGTTGGGTACAGTCTCGAGCCACATGGAGGCAGTGAGCGGATCTGCAGGGGTTCGTCTCTCCCGGTATTGGGGGTGAGGTCGCGCTGTGTCTAGGAGAGCCATTACACGAAGTCCTTGGGTAAGGCAGGAGATTTACTGGTAGGTATTCCAGTAGTATCTCAGGGTGTTCTGGGCTACACTCTGACACGACTTGTACCGCTTTTGGGAATCTGACTTTTACCAACCCCCTAGGCCCGCCATGCGATGCTCATATACGAACGGACCGGACTGTACGGATATTGTCACTGACAGGCTTAGTAGGGTGTCAGGATGAGTTCGCTCACGGACGTCCCTTTTGGTCAATAGCTGGTGGCCCATCACGTATGGCTAATACCTCTGATGTGCTAGTGGTTAAATCCACAGCCAAAGTATTGACGAGTCTTTAGAGCCCCCGACAGACAGTTGCTCAAGTTTCAGGTGAAACGCTGTAGAGGCCGTATGGAGATATGGCATGGTTCGATCATATACGTGCGGTATTGCACGGATTATGATCGGATGGATAATACTAGCGGGCTTTGGTTTAAGCCGGATCCTAGTATTGTACAGTGTAGATTTTGTCTCATTGCATTTGTATTCGGTCGGAATACAAATGCGGGTATGTATATACAGTAGCCGCGTTTTCCTGTAATTTATTACGGGATTAGTTTTCTGAAGTTGCCAGTTTGCTTTCCGTTTCGGCCAGTTTCCTTTGTATCTTTCTTTGGCTGAAAATTGGTGGAGGAGGGCTTATTTGCAATTGTGCAAATTAGCATTATAGAGGGTGGTCTTTGCATATTGTTGCTTCATGATGATTGTTCCATCCCTTGACCTTCTTGAGTTCATGATGGCTTGACTTTTGTGATGGGAGTTGGTATGGATTGGATTGTGATCATCATTTCTTATGATGACCATTTTCCTTTTTGCTTGCATGATGGCTTTACCCCCTTGACTTTTCCTCTCTCCCATTCCTTTGTTGCAAGGGCCGGCCACACTTGTGTAGGGATGTCACAATTTTGTGGGTGGCATGTTTTGTTTCTCATTTTGCTTGTAACGGTTCTCTAGTTCATCTCCAAAAGTCTATTCTTCACCTCCTCTAAAATGGCAACTTCACAACCCTTTGAGATAAAGAGCACTACACTCATTCTACAGAACTTCTTGGGCATGTCGGCTCGCCAACTTCGTGCCCGAGTTGCCTCGGTCCAGAGGTGGGAGCCCGTAAAAGAACCCGGCGATGTGGTGCCCTTCCGACGAGGAGATGAAGACCGGACATTCCGCAGGGAGATCGGGACGACGACGAGAAGACCAAAGGACACGGATCGCTCGGTATATCTCTCTACCCCTTCTCTTGTTAGCTAGGATTAGATTAATGGTCCGATCCGGGATTTTTGTGCGCAGTGGTGCCGGTTCAAAAGTTTTGTAAAAGTGTCGTTTCCGTATTTTGGCCTCGGATTGACGGCCGGGGTGCCGCCGTGCACTTACAGGTGCAGATCATTATTTGGCGCTGGGGTTTTCTTTGCTTGCTAAACACAAATACCTCATTGTTGGAGATAGTGCCCTCAGAGTCAATTATTGGATCACAGGCTCGTGATTGCAATGATTGAGGGGAGGACCTGTCCCAGTAGGACAGTCTTACTCAAGATGATGGTATGCTATCTGGTTTATCTTTATCATCGTGTACTGCTTTAGGTGACCTTACGAGTCGCTATTACACTTTGATAGAGCCCCTAAGATCCTTGCTTGACTACCAGCAGTATGAGGGCGATCATATACGTGAGAGCTGGAGTCTATAAGCACATCCTTAAAAGGTCCCTAGTCGAGGGAGTTTCGAGACAGGGCATCGATTCTCCAGAGTAGACTAGTGTATACAGTCGAGACCCCGACGAGGGGCGGTGGCCGGTCTCACAAGCCACTGGTGTTAGTTGGTTCACCTAAGAAGTATACAGGTGCTCATTGGGTTATGAGTACACCGGACATGACTCGCCGGGAACCTGCTAGTTGGGATTATACCAGACGTCAGATAGCAGTTCCGTGGTGACATGTGTACAGGTTAGTTCATCGTCCTGAGATCGTCATTTGTCTCGTGTGAGTTCCCACTGTGCTTTGATTACTACCCTACCACGGCTCAAAGGAGTCGTGCAAATAGGTTTTAGTTGGGTACAGTCCCGAGCCACATGAAGGCAGTGAGCGGATCTGCAGGGGTTCGTCTCTCCCGGTATTGGGGGTGAGGTCGCGCTGTGTCTAGGAGAGCCGGAACATGAAAAGTCCTTGGCCAAGGCAGGAGATTTGCTGGTAGGTATTCCAGTAGTATCTCAGGGTGTTCTGGGCTACACTCCGACACGACTTGTACCGCTATTAGGGGTCTGACTTTTACCAACCCCCTAGGCCCGCCATGCGATGCTCATAGACGAACGGACCGGACTGTACAGATATTGTCACTGACAGGCTCAGTAGGGTGTCAGGATGAGTTCGCTCATCGACGCCCCTTTTGGTCAATACCTGGTAGCCCGTTACGTATTGGCTTATACCTCTGACGTGCTAGTGGTTAAATCCACAGCCATAGTATTGACGAGTCTTTAGAGTCCACCACACTCAGTTACTCAGGTTTCGGGCAAAACGCTGTAGAGGCCGTATGGAGATATGGCAGGGTTCGATCAGCTACGTGCGGTATTGCACGGATCGTGATCCGACGGTTTTCACTAGCCGGCTTTACTTAAGCCGGATTCTAGTATTAGATGGTGTAGTGTCTCTTTGCATTTGTGTTCAGTGGGAATACAAATGCGGGCATATATATGCAGTAGTGGGGTTTTCCTGTAATTTATTACGGGATCACGTTTTCTGAAGTTGCCAGTTTGCATTCCGTTCCGGCCGGTTTTTCTTTGTTCCTTCGCGGCCGGACTTTTCGTTGGAGGGTGTTTGCAGTTTGCAAATAACTTATTTGTGGAGGGCTTTCATGCATATGTGAGGCATCATGATTGTTCTCTCATGATGAGATTCTTTTCTTGTCCATTCATTGCTTTCATGTGATGGTTTAGTGATTTGATGTGATGAGAAGTGGGTGTGACCTTTTTCCTTGCATAATCTTTTCTTTTCTCCTTGATAATTTTCATTCCATCATCTCCACCATGGAGAAGAGGGGCCGGCCACTTGATTGAGGAGAGTGAGAGAGGTTCATTTTGTTTTGTGGTTTTATTCTTCATCTCATCTTCCTTGCAAATTTGAGAGCACATTTTTTCCTTCATAGCCTTTTCTCTCTTTACCTCCATCAAAGGCAACTTCACATATCCCAAATGAGACATGGCTACTACACTATTCTACAGCAACCCTTGGACGCGTCGGCTTGCCAACTTCGCGCCCGAGTTGCCTCGGTCCAGAGGTGGGAGCCCGTAAAAGATTCCGGCTACGTGGTGCCCTTTCCGACGAGGAGGTGATGGATGGAGTTTCCGCGGGAGATCGGAGTGGAGACGAAGACCGAAGGACACGGATCGCTTGGTATAGCTTCTCTACTCTTTTCTTGTTTGCTAGTTGCTAGGTTAATGGCCCGATCTGGGTGAAAAGTGCGCGGTGGTGCCGGTTCAATAGTTTTTGAAAGTTTTTGTTTCCGCGTTTCCGGCGTCGGTTCGACGGCCGGGGCGTCCCCGCGGGCTTACATTGGTATCAGAGCCATGCCATTAACCATGCCTAGCTTGCTCTAGTATGTTTAGAACTCGATCGAACAGAAATCCCCAAAAACCGTATTTTCCTATGCATCGTGTTTCTGTCGAATTTTTTTTAGCTCCAAAATTTTTTCAGGTTGTTTCAGAATACTGTGCATGAAAATCTAAGAATTGTGTGAGAATTTGGACTCGTGATCACTCCATACCGCCGCGGAACCGCGGCCAAACCCATGCTTGGACCGCGGTTCCGCCGCGAGTTTGACTGATCAGCTCACCAAATTTTTACAGATTGTCTTAGACTTAGAATTAGGGGTTTTGGGATATTATTTTTGGGCCCTATTTTCTGTAAGTGCTACAGTACTGCTTGGGGCCCACTTTGATAAATTTGTTCGATCGGATATTTTAAACATGCTAGTTCACAGTATTTACATTATATCTGCGACCCTGAATGTCACTCAATCGGTAAATCCAGTCTAACTGCTATAGCCCGGTTAGACGGATTTGCGAACGTGACATTCACGTTGATGTTCTGTGTTTATGCTGTGTTGTTGCGGATCGGTCGTGGGGGATAGCCTGGATGCAATGTTAGTACTGTTCTGTTTTATATGTACATTTGATATTGCGGGGCGAGCGTCCGACATGTGGACTGCCGTCACTGCCTGTTTGTATTATTATTTTATTTTGGGGCACGACCAGGTTGCGGTCGATGTACCCGTTGTATGTATATTTTACTTTCTGTACTAGGATTACCCCAAGGAGGGGTGCACGGATTGCCGGGTTCTAGAGGGTAACGAGCCCGCATCTCATGGCGTTGAGACGGAGGGGGCTTTACTCTAGAATTGGCGGGCTATTCGCCGCGCTCGTAAGGGGTATAGGTTGACTCAGGAGGGGTGCCCAAGTTACCGGATTCCGTGAAGTGCTGGGTGGTCCATTCACGTTGCTGAAAGGGGCTGCCTCGCTTCAGGTTTTGGCGGGTAACTTGCTGCGCCCGTAGGGGTCTAGGATTTTCATTGCACAGGCTATCCACACGACCAGGGGAACGTCGGGTTTCAGTAGCGGCTCTATGAAACCCGGGGATCCCAGATATCTGTATTGATCTGTGCTTCTATACATTTCTGTGTTGTTGCATTTTATCACGCCTTGAGCGAAAATTATATATTATATATATACTAGTAGATGTTGTATATGTTTTGCATCCGCGCTAGTCCAGTCCCCGCTCTGTCGTTAGTTAGCTAACCTAACGGGTGATGACGGAACCCAGTGGCGAATGCGGATGGCATATACATACGTCAGTATATTTTCGTTCTTTGTGGTGTGATCAATTGATGGGACTGCGTTGATTCGGATCAATGCAAGATAAACAAACCTATTCTGATATTGTTGGAACACTTTTTCAAAAAGCTGTTATTGCAAGGGCGTTCTCTTTTGTTTTGCATCGTGGTATTCAGTTGGAATATCCTGCTCCTCAGTCGACGAGGCAAGGGCCGAGATCCCTTCACTGGGAGTGACCCCTTGGACAGAAGTTTGCGTCAGGGCAATAACTTCACTATAGCCGATTGCTTTTGCTTTGCATCGTGGTATTCAGTTGGAATATCCTGCACCTCATTCTACGGGGAAAGAGCCAAGATCCTTTCACCGGGAGTGACCTTTTTAGCAAAGGTTTTCGTCACTATATTTTTATAAAGCTATCAGTTCCTTCAACGATATCAAGTTCATTACGTTAAAGGTTTTCGCCAGAAACCATTCGTAGCCCTCCGTCGTTTCAGACGGGTAGCACGTAGTATTCATGCTATGTTTGTTGGCCTTCGTCAAGGCATAGTGTATGGTAGCTGCTTGTTACCTTTCTGTTGCATAGATAGATGCGTTGGTTTGGGACAGTCGTATAGCCTTGTTGGCCTTCGTCAAGGGCTTGTACGGGTGGGTTCAAATCAACCTGGACAATGACGGGTGGAACTTGACATGTGACTTATGATTTATTGGCCTTCGTCAAGGTCATAAGAGTATAGGGCAAAAATCCACATCGGGAGTTTCAAAAGAACTGAAACTTGCCAGATATGCGCATACCTTCTGGAGTGTGATAGCGTGAGCGGATTCCGTCACGTTATCATGCGGTGATGGTTGGATCCCGATTCCCACTGATGAGTTGGTTTACTCCTCGGGTGATCCCGGCTAATTCTTCTTTCAGATTTGGGGAGGAATTTGACGTTACAGTGGGAGGTTTCCAGATTAGATAAAGTGATAACCATTCTGATCTAGGTTAGAGTGCATGCTGAGTGTTTCTTTTCTCTCTCTCTTTGGCAGCGACCATTGACCCGACCCTAGACTATGACTCAGTGACCAAGTTGACCGAACCTTCTTAACACTGGCTTTTGGATTGTCAGAGTTGCAAACCTCATTGCCACTCCTACTTTTACCCTTTTCTCCAGGACACCCCGTATTACTACGAACGTCCACTTCCATTGGACAAAACCATCGTATGGTTATATACGAACTCGAAGGAATTCGAGGATGGTTTCAGGTTCTGGAGAAAACGAATAGGACTATTCAGTTGTCTTTTCCTTTTTCCTTCTCTCAGATTGCGAGTACTCATTGGTTTAGGAGATAGTACACCTATTACGCAAATTGGATAGTCTTCTTCCAAACCATAGGCAGGTGCCGACCGGTAGGGAATGAAGAAAGCCAATTAGCCTAAATGGTGTACAGAAGGTATTAAGTTCAGACAAAGCAAGAGATTAGTAAGAGGGCAAAGTAAATTGCGACTGCTATTCACGACCAAACCAAATATTTCTTCGCCAATCCTAAATTACCTTTGTATTTCTCCAGGACACTCCGTATCACTACGAAGATCCCAGTTTATTGGATAATCCATCGTATGGTTATATACGAACTCGAAAGGAACTTGTTCCAGTTTGGGGATGGATCCTGGTTCAGGAGAAATAGGAATAAAGTTCATTCAGGTTGTCTTTTATCTTCACCTTCTCTCGCATTGCGAGTGCTTCTAGGATTAGGTCAGTACACCCATTATGCTTATTGGATAGTCTTCTTCCAAACCATAGGCTGGTGCCGAACGGTAGGGAAGGAAGAAAACCATTTGGCCTAAAGGGGTGTACAGAAGGTAATGACTAAAGACATATAAAAGGATTTGGTGAAATGGCAAAGAATTATACGGTTATAGTTGTGAATCTGGATAATGGAAGAGGCATTACTAGGAATACCAGGATACCCCATCGAAACATTTCAATGTTTCAGTTTCACTGTATAATGTTAAAAGAAAACTGATTTCCCAATTAACCCTTGCTCCAGGGTATGTATTTACCAGGTAGGAGTCTCACATCTGTATGGTTTTACAGATGATAAGTGGGAGTAAGTTATTGGGAATTAGGTGATCATCCTCATTATATCGGGATTCGTTGTAATCAGTGATATTTGAGGAAGTCACCTGGGTTGTTTGCCGGTCGGCAACTATTTGGTTTTGAATATCCGTTGTTGTGCACCAATTTCAAATTGATATATCTGTACGTCTATTTTTATAGAGTGAGACATACCTTTTTGAAATTATGTCTATGACATTTACCTATATCAGTGGATGGTTAGGTAAGGAGCATTGAACAGCGGTGTAATTCTTCTTAACCAAAAGTACAGTTTTCAACCTACGACACACAGTGAATGAGTCATTTGACTCAAGGGACTTGTACAGAGTATTGTATATTGTCCAGTGTCCATTAGGACAGAGGGGTTGGTCCTTGTACTATATTCTGTTTACTTTTAACTTCTCTAGTTCTTAGACATGTGTTTCGTAGAAACACAGGGTCTAAGTTTTGAGGAGTTATAGGTATAAGAATAAAGTAGAGAACCAGGTATTGCAAGTATCGGGATTCTTCAAAGTGATCGGAGATGTAGATACTTGTATATGGTATTCAGATGATAGTAATGGTTAAGAGAACTTGCTTCTTTTTCAGGTTACTCATAATTGGAAGTATTCCTAAGTTAAGTAACGCTGATCGGCCTCTTTCCATTTAGTTGACATGCACTGGAGACAGCTGCATGATTTGAATCTGGTTCTAATTAAATCAGTGCCTCTGTTTCTATATTGGATATAGAACAGTTCATATCTTGACTTTGTTAAGGTACGGGGAGTTGTCCGGTTTATGCTTAAAACCAGACTCCGGATAACTCAAGGCACGTTTCTGTGATGGCTGTTTGTGGGTTGACCCGGGCTATGACGAGGGTTGACTTTCTACCATCTGGAAGATCAATAGTGATATTGTTCTTGACTCGCCACAGTTTTATTAAAAATGGTTTTTTTTTTCAGAAAACAGTAGTGGGAGTATGGTAGAACTGCAAGTGATTCCAGAACCGCAAACGATTACTGAAGATTTGATAAGAACCTAAAGATTCAATCTAGTTTGACATTCCATTGGCCACTCCGCAGATATGGTGGGTAACCTCAGGCACCCGAGAGGTACTTCGGTATGCTCAAGGACGGTGGCAGGGAGGTTCTTGTTTACCCAGACTTGCCATTGCTGTTGTTCCAGACTGTGAGTCCCAGCAGGAGGATGAGTATAGCGTCGTTCTAAACTGGCTTTAGAAGTGCACGTCTATATGACTCTGCCAGAGGGTTGTCGTAGTCAGTGGGAGCAGCGGAAGCATTGGTGGACATCAGGCTTATGTCTATTTATAGACTAAAGCAGATATAGCGGAGATAGATCATCTATTTCTGATGTGACAGTCATAGGTTTGACTTCATCAGAATAGGGGATGGATCTGTTAAGAAGGTAGTAGGGTGTGATGTCCTGGTATTTGATGACATACACAGAGTAGGAAGTGATATTCCTATACTACAATCGGTTATACTTTGGTCGTCACACAGTGGTTTCTCCACACAGGACTTGGATATTATATCAGACATTCTGATTACTAGATCTATGGTTTTGGATCTAGATTTGGGCGGTTTCCCAATCTGGGTACTTTGACAGCATTCTAAGAGTATTTAGAATGGACGACTCCTGGCACGGTAGTATACCTGCAGGTGATGGAGTCACCCTCTCTAAAGATGTCTTGCAGACTAAAGGGGAGAGGGATACGCATGATTGACAGATCACTTGCTTAGGCAATTGAGTCAATCATTAGATGTCAAGTACCACACCAGATGTTGTTCTTGCAGTGGGTGCAATAAGTTGATATTGATCCAATCCTGGAGAAACAATCGGAAGCAGTTTTAGAACATAAGTTGATATTCTAGGGAATTGATAACGGCAGCCTCCTTTAGGAGACGGTTATCATTCTAGGCTTCCAAGGTGACCTGGATGGCAGAGGGGCTGTCAGAGTTATAGTTTTATCTCTGACGAGGGGCAGTATTTTGGACAGATGGTCCAGGTGGATACTGAGGGAAGGTATGGCGCAGGATACTGATTAAGTTCAGTTGACGATACAGTCTAAGAAGTTTGGATTTGGAGTTCATTTATGAGCTAGGTCCCATCAGACATCCAGACATTTTAAGACAGGTATTGCTCATTTCGGGAGATGGCTTTCTCCGCGAATATGGGATATAGAGAGATATAGAAAAAAACATCACAGCGGATCCACTCACTGAGGCTATTCCTCGAACGCAATGGTTTCGCAAATGAGCTTTGTGAGACTGACTAGTAGAGGAGTTGGGTGTTCGGTTTCACACGGGCTGTGAGTATGCGACATCGCAATAATTAGCCTTGAGTGCAAGTGGGAGATTGTTGGAGATAGTGCCCTCAGAGACAATTATTGGATCACAGGCTCGTGATTGCAATGATTGAGGGGAGGACCTGTCCCAGTAGGACAGTCTTACTCAAGATGATAGTATGCTATCTGGTTTATCTTTATCATCGTGTACTGCTTTAGGTGAACTTACGAGTCGCTATTAGACGTTGATAGAGCCCCTAGGATCCTTGCTTGACTACCAGCAGTATGAGGGCGATCATATACGTGAGAGCTGGAGTCTATAAGCACATCCTTAAAAGGTCCCTAGTCGAGGGAGTTTCGAGACAGGGCATCGATTCTCCAGAGTAGACTAGTGTATACAGTCGAGACCCCGACGAGGGGCGGTGGCCGGTCTCATAAGACATTGGTGTCAGTTGGTTCACCTAAGATGTATATAGGTGCTCATTGGGTTATGAGTACACCGGACAGGACTCCCCGGGAACCTGCTAGTTGGGATTATACCAGACGTCAGATAGCAGTTCCCTGGTGACATGTGTACAGGTTAGTTCATCGACCTGAGATTGTCATTTGTCTCGTGTGAGTTCCTACTGTGCTTTGATTACTACCCTACCACGGCTCAAAGGAGTCGTGCAAACAGGTTTTAGTTGGGTACAGTCCCGAGCCACATGGAGGCAGTGAGCGGATCTGCAGGGGTTCGTCTCTCCTGATAATGGGGGTGAGGTCGCGCTGTGTCTAGGAGAGCCGGAACATGAAAAGTCCTTGGCCAAGGCAGGAGATTTGCTGGTAGGTATTCCAGTAGTATCTCAGGGTGTTCTGCGCTACACTCCGACACGACTTGTACCGCTATTAGGGGTCTGACTTTTACCAACCCCCTAGGCCCGCCATGCGATGCTCATAGACGAACGGACCGGACTGTACGGATATTGTCACTGACAGGCTCAGTAGGATGTCAGGATGAGTTCGCTCATCGACGTCCCTTTTGGTCAATACCTGGTAGCCCGTTACGTATTGGCTTATACCTCTGACGTGCTAGTGGTTAAATCCACAGCCATAGTATTGACGAGTCTTTAGAGTCCACCACACTCAGTTACTCAGGTTTCGGGCAAAACGCTGTAGAGGCCGTATGGAGATATGGCAGGGTTCGATCAGATACGTGCGGTATTGCACGGATCGTGATCGGACGGTTTTTACTAGCCGGCTTTGGCTTAAGCCGGATTCTAGTATTAGATGGTGTAGTGTCTCTTTGCATTTGTGTTCAGTGGGAATACAAATGCGGGCATATATATGCAGTAGTGGGGTTTTCCTGTAATTTATTACGGGATCACGTTTTCTGAAGTTGCCAGTTTGCATTCCGTTCCGGCCGGTTTTCCTTTGTTCCTTCGCGGCCGGACTTTTCGTTGGAGGGTGTTATTTGCAGTTTGCAAATAACTTATTTGTGGAGGGCTTTCTTGCATATGTGAGGCATCATGATTGTCCTCTCATGATGAGATTCTTTTCTTGTCCATTCTTTGCTTTCATGTGATGGTTTAGTGATTTGATGTGATGAGAAGTGGGTGTGACCTTTTTCCTTGCATTATCTTTTCTTTTCTCCTTGATAATTTTCATTCCATCATCTCCACCATGGAGAAGAGGGGCCGGCCACTTGATTGAGGAGAGTGAGAGAGGTTCATTTTGTTATGTGGTTTTATTCTTCATCTCATCTTCCTTGCAAATTTGAGAGCACCTTTTTCCTTCATAGCCTTTTCTCTCTTTACCTCCATCAAAGGCAACTTCATATACCCCAAATAAGACATGGCTACTACACTATTCTACAGCAACCCTTGGACGCGTCGGCTTGCCAACTTCGCGCCCGAGTTGCCTCGGTCCAGAGGTGGGAGCCCGTAAAAGATTCCGGCTACGTGGTGCCCTTTCCGACGAGGATGTGATGGACGGAGTTTCCGCGGGAGATCGGAGTGGAGACGAAGACCGAAGGACACGGATCACTTGGTATAGCTTCTCTACTCTTTTCTTGTTTGCTAGTTGCTAGGTTAATGGCCCGATCCGGGTGAAAAGTGCGCGGTGGTGCCGGTTCAATAGTTTTTGAAAGTTTTTGTTTCCGTGTTTCCGGCGTCGGTTCGACGGCCGGGGCGCCCCCGCGGGCTTACACTCATAACTCACAAAAACAGCAGAGACTTATTTCTTCACTTGGTTTTTTCTTTTGTGCCATGTCTTGAGCTCACAACTTTCCTTCAATGGCTTCTTCTTCAATGTAACGTTTTAGAAATCGTTTTGTGTTTGTTTCCGTTTTTGGGTGAAATTTGTCGGTTTCTTCTGTTTGGTACCGACTGTGATCAAACGGCCATATAGACTTGCCAGCACCTAGTTTAGCTAAAATAAAGATAGTACGCAAACTTTGGGGTTATATGGGACGTTTTGGTCCAATTTGAATTTTTCCCAATTTTAGTGTTATTTTAATGTGGGTTTACTGTAAAAAGTTTGCCAATTCGGGTTCCTCACTTTTTATAACATTTATTTAATAAATTATTTTTAATTGTTATAAGCATGCACGCACGTGTGCACGTAAAAAGTGAGGGTTTGTTTGTGCTAATTTTTGTGATTTGCAACCTTGACCTTAACCCAATCCTTGTTTAATCCCTCCTTAACCCTAAACCCTAGATCTTTTGTGTGAGTGAGAAGATATTTCTTTTGTGAGTGAAAGGTGGCAAGATGAGGTGTATGTGAATGCATTAATGAGAGACTAATGCATGATACACTCACTCTCCCATCTCTCTCCTACACTCACCTCCCTCCCTCTTATCCTCACACCCTCTCTCTTTTTCTTTAACTCATTTTCTTCATCTCATTCTCTCTCTCAACTGAACACTCTTCATTCTCATCACCCAATTCATCACAATTCACCAAAATCTTCACAAATATCACATCTTTCTTCATGTTTTCCCTTTTGCTTGCCTTGGTGTGCACAAAGCTAGGATCTTTGTGTTCTTTTGTTTAGGTATTGTTTCTTTTCTGTTGTTTAAGTTATTTTTGTGTAGCTTAGCTTTAAAGTTGCTGTTTTTGTCGCGTATCGTATCGTTTTGGATAAAAACCATATTTTTAGTGTCGTTTTATGGTCTCGGATGATCTGCTGTGAAACTAAAAGTGTGTTGCAAAAATTGATTGGACAGTAGCCTAGTATAGAGATACAGAACCTACCCACCAAATACGAGCCAAATCCACCTCGTCTTGGCCGCAGATTTATTCAATCTGGCCACAAATTGCGGCCAGACTGGGGAGTTGGGGTTTGGGGTTTTGGTGTAGGGGGTCTCTGGGTTATTTGTAGGCTCATGGTACTTGCAATTTTTACATTTGGTTATCACAGGAAAATCTGGGATCATTTAGAGTATTCCTTGTGTTTCGTTTCGTGCGATACGTTATCCGATACGATACGTGTTCCGTGTTGCTGTTGCGCTGAGTTTGTTTCGTAGTATAGCTATACGCGTTAGCTACAATACGAACCCTTTAGAGTACGTAAGTGTGTCGTGTTGGTCCGGGTAGTTTGTGAGTATTTTAGGTTGTTATTAATATATATTGCTGTGTTGCTTTATTGTTGCAGGTTCGCAGGCGGGGACTACGGACACTGCTACAGGGGAAAACAGGTGGTAGACTTCACCTAGCTTGGAGCGTTGGTGAGTAGATTTAACATCTACAGGGGAATCGCCCGCATGGAGTTATGCGTCTGGGCTAGAGATGTTATTTCTGTCGCATATTCTATGTCATATTTAGAATTGCGCATTTACCCTATTACTTAGATTTTGTCGTGCTTGGACTAGTAGCCTTAGGACACTGCACACATTATTGATGATTCATGTTGCACGAGTACTGATTGTATGCTACACACACCGTCAATAATTGCCATGTCACACACAAACCACTTATAGCTAGGATATTGCTTGGTTAGGGACATTGTGACATTGATTCATATTTCTGATCGCATATGACATATAGCATACCTGTATAATTACATGCTTACATATATGCCTTCTTATACTTACATGCTAGATATCTGTATACCTATAGGGTATTGTGCCATTAGTGTTAGGTACATACACACTTTGTGACATAGCTACAGGTATACCTTATAGACATACTTCACTTATACCCAGGGGGTATATTACATCATTACTTATAGGTAGATATATATACCTTGCTATACCTTTATGTTTACACATTTATCTGGTTATAGCTACATGTTTACCTTTACCTGATGTTATGTAGAATTGGAGAAAATAGGAATCGCATGATATTATATTAACTTGTTACAGTTAATTGTTGCTTTTCCTTTATATGCTCGCATTTCAGATTTATGATGCATATACTTTATTCATGGATTTTCGCACTGAGATATGGATTTTTCATGATGTTTCCTGGATTTGGGAACCGTGGTAGTTCATGAAATTATGCATTATTTGAAAAACCCGGTTTCCCTTGATATGATATTTCAGCATCCACCATGAGATTTGTCGTTTATGATGTGTATACCCCACGCGAGGAAAGGAGGGGTCCGTGTGCGGGTACATGGTGGGTCCCGGAGGTATCCTGAAGCAAGAACGATGTCGTGGTGTCAGGCGATGAGGCTTAGGGGAACCATACTTTCCGGTGACAGGACCAATGACTCAGCGGCTATTATGTGGATACCGAAGGGAGTCATGTACGTATGGATACGTCGAGAGGCGAGGGTCAGAGCTAGGCACTAGAGCTTTCGGGATAGCGTATGATACGTACCTATCAGGATGTTAGTCTGGGAGACGGCATATGATAGATCAGTATTTCTGTGTCGATACTTGGCACATTGGTTTCATGATATTTCTAATTACTCTTTGTATATATAACAGGGGATTTATCCGTTGTTATATATACCCTTACACCAATATTAGTGGAATGGGACGCTAATATATGTGTATTGACCTCATCATATTTATTTATGTCATTATATTTAGGATGTTAGATTTTACTTGATAATTTGATTTGGGATATAGGTGATTCATTTGATTTTGGATACAGGATATTTATGAGATTGCTGATTTGTACATACGAGATATGTGAGATCCACTTGATGTTGTACATTCGATATATGTGAGATCTACTTGATGATTGTACATTCGATTATGTGAGATCTACTTGATGTTGTACATTCGGGATATACGAGATATACTTGATGATTGTACATTCGATTATGTGAGATCTACTTGATATTGTACATTCAAGATATACGAGATATACGGGATATTGTGTAATTGAGGAGATGTGATACTTAGTTGATATGAGAGCCAATTTGGGGGCTGATTTGAGGAATTGGGAATTGGTTTGTCTTGCTGGATTGTGATCCTACCACGATATCAGGATTCCGTGGGAATGACAAATTTCACTCCATACCTCACCTTTATCTATTTGTGCACTGCTTCATGTATTAGTAGTACCTGTTAGTGTACCTTTCTTAATTGTTGCACATTTACATTCTCATATCCCTATTGCATGGTTATTGCATACTGTTGTCATATCATTATTGCTTTATTATATTGGTTGTACTTACTGGTGTACTTTCCATTATTCTGCATTCATATGACCTGTTATTACTGTAAATTGCATATCTTAGATTCATGCTGTACGTATATTCCTGCGATTACCTGCATATGTTATTTACTATTCACGAGTTGGCAACTCACCCCCGTTGTGCCACAGTGTTTGCAGGTGTTTCCCCAGATTAGTCGAGGCTGGCTATTCATCTATCATCTTTTGCTACAGATACCGCATCGACTCACAGTGTGCCGTTTTTCTTAGGTGGGTTTTGGTGGTTATCTGTATTTTGTATTGTATATTTGTTGTATCCTGTACTCTCCATCTACTATTATGTTGTGACTTAGAGACTTGGTGAGGACGATATTGTATATTATTGTGGTTTTGTTGCCTTTTATACAGTTCCTTTCTTTTGTCTCTTATTTCTTCGCTACGGCGTCGTATATTTGATGTGGTGTTTGTTTTCCGCCGTTGGGCGTGTTTTTTGCTTCCGTTTGGGGATGCTCTATTTATCTTTATTTGTTGTACCGTTTTGGGGTTAGTTTTTACAAAGGGGGTGCTGCCAAAATTTGAAAGAAAGAAAGTTGACTCTTTTAAAGAATTTGGGTTGCGATTTCAAATGTTTCAAAAACTTTTATTATATTTTCCGTATTTTCATGGTTTAGATTTCTGGGTTTTGGCTTTCTTTTACCGCGTTACGTCTTTAGGCGTTGCGTAGTATTAGGGCCGTCACGTGCCATTTTTGGGTCGTGACATTCAACCTCCACCCATTCGCTCTCATGTGTTGAGAATCATTGGATGTATTGAGACAAAATGATCACACACTCTCTCTACTTCATCTGCGTATCTAGGATAGCAAACTGGATGCCCGAGTTGCTTTGGTTTTGAGGCGGGAGCCCGTATTACGAATCCTATTTATCTGTGATGGCATAAGTGTACGTCCTATTTATCTGTGATGTTTAGGTGACTTAAATGATGGGACTTCATTAAATGATTAATGAAAGAAAAGAAACCTAAAAGATGTTGTAGAATCAAATTTTCAAAAAAGGCAGCTACAGTTTTTTGCTTGCATAGCGATATATATGATATATCCCGCACCTTATTCGATGAGTAAAGAGCCGAGATCCCTTCACCGGGAGTGACCTCTTCAGCAAAACTGGCAGATGCTACAACACTCGTTTTGTTTTTTTGATTGCTTTTGGAGTTTTGCTTTGCATAGTGATATATATGATATATCTTGCACCTTATTCCATAAGGAAAGAGCCGAGATCCCTTCACCGGGAGTGATCTCTTTAGCAAAACTAATAAAAGCCTCAAAATCACTCCATTTCAAAATTCACATGATTCTACAACGATATCAAGTTCATTACGCAATAGGTTTTCAGAAAAACCTGTCGTAGCCCTCCGTCATTTCAGATAAGTTGTATATAGTATTCGTGCTGTATTTGTTGGCTTTCGTTAAGGTGTAGTGTGCGGTAGCTATATGCTGCTTATCTGCTGCATATGATGC
This sequence comes from Agapanthus africanus, assembly GCA_030015575.1. Classification (NCBI taxonomy): domain Eukaryota; kingdom Viridiplantae; phylum Streptophyta; class Magnoliopsida; order Asparagales; family Amaryllidaceae; genus Agapanthus; species Agapanthus africanus. Next base: position 674,041,147 of record CM057338.1, on the reverse strand, counting down.
GATTAGATTAGGGTAGTCGTACGGCTTTGTTGGCTTTCGTCAAGGGTCGTGCGGGTGGGTTTAATTCAGTCAAGAAATGTACGGGTTGAACTTGACTAGCGCGCTATGGTTTGTTGGCTTTCGTCAAGGTCATAGCACGTTAGGGGAAAAACATTATCGGGAATTTCAAGTGTTGAAATTTGCAATGAGATTGCATACCTTCTATGAGATAGTTGGATCCCGATACCCACTGCGAGTAATTGTTACTCCTGGGAGAGTTTTACACAGGACAATTAGCCGATCAAGTAGGTGTCTAGAAAGGTGTCAACGGGGTTACGCCTCTGGGAAAATAAGGTTTACTTTAATTAGGTCCGTGCGAAAGCACGGGGAACCTCCCTCAAAGTACGAACACTGGCCTGGCTGAAAGATTGGCGAAGTTGTAAGGTGTTATTAATCCCGGCTAGTCTTTCCTTTTTGGGTTTGAAGGAAGATTTGATAAAAACAGTGGGAGCCATCCCGATTAGATAAAATAATAACCAATCTGATCTTGCAAGAGCATACGCTAAAGTGTTTTCTTCTCTCTCTCTCTCCAGGTAGCGACCATATCATGCCTTAATCAAGATAATAATATGGATGTATTGACCGAACCCGCATGTTATACTGTGCTGGGGAACGTTGGTTCCGTTCTTTCTTATAAAAGTTATAAGACTGAATAGGACATAGGGGAATACCAGGATTCCCATGCCACCCGTATGAAGAAAGTACATGTTGATGCATTTTCTTCGGGTGTGTTCGTTACAGAGAACTGTTTCTCCATTTGCTCTACGTCCTGGGTATTAGATACCGGGTCAGGATCCCATATATGTAATCAGTTACATGGTCTTAGGAAAGGTAGAGAACTTGGAGAAGGTGATAAAGACATAAGTGTTGGAAATGGTGCAATTGTTGCAGCTAAAACCGTCGGGAAATATCACCTTTTATTACCAACTGGTAATACATTAATTCTGAACGAATGCTATTATATGCCGAACCTGATATGCAACATTATATCGGTTTCTTTACTAAGTAAAGAGGGATATAATTTTGTATTACAGGATAATGTTATGAACATTTTTCTGAACCAAAGTTGGTTGGATCAGGCATGTTGTGCAATGGCATTTATGTTCTAAATCAATCAACAGTTCTGAGCGTAACAAACAAACACTAGAGGAAGAGTTCAGAACTGAACGAATCCTTCTTGTGGCATTGTAGACTGGGTCACATCAATGCGACACGACTAGCTAAGTTGCATAAGAATGGATATTTGAAACCGTTCGAATTTTCATCTTATGACACTTGCTAGTCATGTCTCAAAGGCAAGATGACCAAAACTATGTTTACGGGACACGGAGAAAGAGTTACTGAACTCTTAGGACTGATACATAGCGATGTATGTGGTCCCATGTCTACACATGCCAGGGATAGTTCTTCGTACTTCATTACATTCACTGACGATCTCTCAAGATATGGACATGTGTTCTTGATAAAACACAAGTCTGAAGCTTTTAAAAAATTTAGAGAATATAAACAAGAGGTCGAGAACCAAACCAGGAAAAGTATTAAAATCCTTCGATCTGATCGAGGAGGTGAATACTTGAGCAATGAATTCCTGGACTTCCTAAAAGAGAATGGGATTCTCTCTCATCTGACTCCTCCATATACACCACAGCACAATGGTGTATCAGAACAGAGGAACCGCACCCTATTAGATATGGTGCGCTCTATGACGAGCGCAGCTGAGTTACCTATTTCCTTCTGGGGTATGCGCTAGAGACAGCCATTCATCTATTGAATATGGCCCCTACCAAATCTGTGCCTACCACTCTATATGAGATATGGAAAGGGAAGAGACCATGTCTTAACTATGTTAAGATATGGGATTGTCCAGCCTATGTCAAACGACAAAATCCGGACAAACTCGAGGCACGGTCTGTTCTATGCAAATTTGTAGGATATCCCAAGAATTCACATGGGTATATCTTCTACCACACTGAGGAACAAAGGGTGTTTGTTTCTCGGCATGCCACCTTTTTAGAAAAGGAATTTCTTGCAAAAGAGATTTGTGGTCATGAGGTAGAACTGGAAGAGGTTCCAGCTACAAAAGCTGCAACAGAAGATCTGGTGGAACCAGAGGATTCCGTAGTTCCCGATGAACCCCAGCCACTCCGCCTATCTAGTAGGGTTCCTCACCTACCTGAGAGATACTACGGTTTTCTCATGGATGGTGGGAGCGAAGATTGCATCATGGAGGATGATGACCCAACTAGTTTCGAGCAGGCCATCACGAGTGGGGACTCAGTGAAATGGCTGGATGCAATGCGGTCCGAGATGGAATCCATGTACACCAACAAAGTATGGACTTTGGAAGATGCTCCTGAAGGGGTAAAACTCATTGGGAGCAAGTGGATCTTCAAGAAAAAACTTGGTGTAGATGGAAAAGTGGGGACTTTCAAAGCTAGACTAGTTGCAAAGGGTTTTCGTCAAAGACCAGGTGTGGACTATGACGAAACCTTTTCTCCAGTGGCTATGCTTAAATCTATCCGAATCATGCTTGTCATCGATACATATCATGACTACGAAATCTGGCAAATGGATGTTAAGACCACCTTTCTAAACGGTGATTTAGAAGAGAGCGTGTACATGACTCAGCCAGAGGTCTTCGTAGTTAGTGGGAGCAGCGGGAAGGTGTGCAAGCTGCTTAAATCTATTTATGGATTAAAGCAAGCATCGCGGAGTTGGAAGATCTGCTTTGACGTCATTATCAAAGAGTTTGATTTCGTCAAAAACGTAGATGAACCTTGTATCTACAAGAAGGTGGCAGAGAGTAAGGTTGTCTTCCTCGTATTGTACGTGCACGACATACTCTTAATAGAAAATGACATTCCTATGCTGCAATCGGTCAAGCTCTTCTTATCACAAAAATTCTCATTGAAAGATTTATAGGATGCCTCCTACATCTTGGGGATTAAGATCTATAGAGATAGATCCAAACGGATACTGGGATTTTCCCAATCAAGGTACATTGACACCATACTAAAGCGGTTTAGTATGGAAGAGTCCAAGCGTGGGAACTTACCCACGATCTCAGGGCTCACTCTCTCCAAAGAGATGTCTCCCAAGACTGATTTGGAGAGAGCTCGCATGCAAGGGATACGCTATGCTTCGGCTATAGGCTCTATCATGTACGCGATCCTTTGTACCAGACCCGATGTAGCACACTCACTAAGTGTAGTGAGTAGGTATCATGCTGATCCTGGAGAGAGTCACTGGACAGCTGTGAAGAGAATTCTCAAGTACTTACAAATGACTAAAGAGATGCTCTTGGTGTATGGTAACGGAGAACTCCAAGTAGAGTCCTTTACCGATTCGAGCTTCTAGAGTGATAAGGACGACTCTAAGTCGCACTCGGGATTTGTCTTTACCCTTTACGGAGGGGCGGTTAGCTGGAAGAGTTCCAAGCAGGAAACCATGGCAGACTCGACGATGGAGACTAAATACATCGCTGCCAACGATGCTGCCAAAGAGGCCGTCTGGATCAAGAAGTTCATTACTGAACTTGGAGTGATTCCATCCATTGAGCATCCAATACCTTTGTATTGTGATAACAATGGAGCGGTGGCTTTGGCCAAGGAACCCAGGTCCCATCAGCGATCCAGACATATTCTGAGGTGGTATCACCTGATCCGGGAGATAGTTGATCGCCGGGAGATCGAGGTCAGGAGGGTTGACACGAAGAACAACGCAGCGGATCCACTCACGAAGGCCATTCCCCAGATACAGTTTGAGAGACTCTTCGGGATGCTTGGTATGCGATACTGTAGCAGCTGGCCCTAGTGCAAGTGGGAGATTGTTAGTTGTATGTATGCCCTAGAGGCCAGTATTGTACAGATGATGTATATTATATTAGATGCTTGGACATATATAGAGAGGACTTTCTTGCTCGATATGATATTATGCTATCTGCTTGCTCTTTATCTTAACATGTATACTTGTCTCTTGATGCGGTCTTATAGTTACATGTTGGTAAAGCCCTTAGGATGTGTACTTGACTACCTGGACTATGATGCAGATCATACTAGTGGGGACAGTGTAGTCCATAAGTACATCCTTTAATGTTCCTAGTCGTGGGTGTATCGAGACAGGGCATCGATATACCAGAGTAGACTAGCGTATACGCTTCTCGACCCATGAGATGGGCGATGGATGATCCCATATCCATTGGTGTTTGACATCAGAGATCGTATACGGGTGCTCAGTGGAGACTGGGTACACTGAACGGACTCGCCGAGAACTCTTAGATGGTATTATACCTCACGTCAGATAGCAGTTCTCTGGTGACACTTGTGCAGGTTAGTCTGTAGACCCGAGATCGTCATAGAGTCTTGTGTGATTCCCACTATGCTTTGATTTCCACCTTACCACGTCCAAGATGGCGTGCAAAACGGTGGTTTTTGGGTACAGTCCCGAGTCACATGGAGGCAATGAGCGATAGGAGGGGTTTTGTCTCTCCCGGTATTGGGGGTTGATGTTGCGCTGTGCTCGATTGGCCGTAACAGGGAAGTCCCTGGCCAGGGCTGATTTAGAGATTTACTGGTAAGTGTTACCAGTAGTTTCTTGACCCGTTATGTGCCTCACATCGGCAGGACTTATCGGTTATTGGGGTCTGACGTTTACCACACCTAGACTTGATATACGACATATCAGACGAGGAGACCGGACTGTACGGGAAGTGTTACCGGCAGGCTTTTACAGGAGTTGGAGAGGGCTTGCTTGCTGATCTTCTGATCGCTCAATACCCGGGTAGCCGTTACGTCCAGCTAGTACTGCTGACGGCTTGTGGGTGCTTGATGTGATCATCACCTACTGCCGGCGTATTGACGAGTCTTTAGAGTCCTACATAGAGGTTTTACTGACTCAGGCAAAACGAAATAGGAGCACGTATGTGATATGTGTTGGAGATAGTGCCCTCAGAGTCAATTATTAGGTCACAGGTACGTGATTGTAATGATTGAGGGAGGACCTATCCCGGTAGGACAGTCTTACTCGAGATGATAGTATGCTATCTGGTTTACCTTTATCATCGTGTACTGCTTTAGGTGACCTGACACGTCGCTATTACACGTTGATAGAGCCCCTAGGATTCTTGCTTGACCACCAGCAGTATGAGGGCGATCATATAAGTGGGAGCTGGGGGTCTATAAGCTTATCCTTAAAAGGTCCCTAGTCGTGGGAGTTTCGAGACTGGGCATCGATACTCCATTAGTAGACTAGTGTATACAGTCGAGACCCCGACGAGGGGCGGTGGTCAGTCTCACAAGCCACTGGTGTCAGTTGGATCACCTAAGATGTATACAGGTGCTCATTGGGTTATGAGTACACCGGACAGGACTCGCCGGGAACATGCTAGTTGGTCATATACCAGACGTCAGATGGCAGTTCCCTGGTGACATGTGTGCAGGTTAGTTCATCGACCTGGGGATCGTCATTTGTCTCGTATGAGTTCCCACTGTACTTTGATTACTACCCTACCACGGCTCAAATGAGTCGTGCAAACAGGTTTTAGTTGGGTACAGTCCCGAGCCACATGGAGGCAGTGAGCGTATCTTCAGGGGTTCGTCTCTCCCGGTATTGGGGGTGAGGTCGTGCTGTGTCTAGGAGAGCCATTACACAAAGTCCTTGGCCAAGGCAAGGAGATTTACTGGTAGGTATTCCAGTAGTATCTCAGGGTGTTCTGGGCTACACTCCGACACGACTTGTACCGCTTTTGGGGGTCTGACTTTTACCAACTCCCTAGGCCCGCCATGCGATACTCATAGACGAACGGACCGGACTGCACGGATATTGTCACTGACAGGCTCAGTAGGGTTGTCAGGCTGAGTTCGCTCACGGACGTCCCTTTTTGTCAATACCTGGTAGCCCGTTATGTATTGGCTTATACCTCTAACGTGCTAGTGGTTAAATCCACAACCAAGGTGTTGATGAGTCTTTAGAGTCCCCCACATTCAGTTACTCAGCTTTCGGGCGAAAGGTTGTAGAGGCCGTATGGAGATATGGCAAGGTCCGATCAGATACGTGCGGTATTGCACGGATCAGGATCGGACAGTCTGTACTATAGGCCGTATGGTTATATGGCAGGGTTCGATCAGATACGTGCGGTATTGCACGGATCAGGATCGAACAGGTATTACTAGCCGGCTTTGGTATAAGCCGGATCCTAGTATAGTACAGTGTAGATTTTGTCTCATTGCATTTGTATTTCGGTCGAAATACAGATGCGGGTGTGTATGCACAGTATCGGGGTTTTCCCGTAATTTATTACGGGACCAGTTTTCTGGAGTTGCCAGTTTGCTTTCCGTTTCGGCCAATTTCCTTTGTTCCGTTCATTGGCCGAAGTTTGGTGGAGGAGGGTTTATTTGCATTGTTGCAAATAGGCATTTGTGGAGGGGGTTCTTTGCATCTTTTGGCATCATGATGGTTTTCATGATGTGCACCATCATTGACTTCTCCTTCTCATGATGGATTGACTTTGTGGACTTGATGGTTGTGGTTGTGTGTGGTTTTTGTTTGTTATCATGTTCTTTCATGATTCCCTTTTTCATTATTGTTCCACCCACCCCCTTGACCTTTTCTCTTTCTCTCTCCAATCACACTTGTGAAGTGGGGGGGGGGGGGCCAGCCATTCCAAAGGGGAATGGGATTCATTTCATTTTTGGGTGAAAAAATGTTACTCTCATTTTTGTATGCTACATTTTCCCCACCTCTCTCCAAGCTCTCTTTTTCTTCCACCAAATGGCAAAGCTCTAAAACCCCAAAATGAGACTTGAGAACTACATATTCTACAGCGAACCTTGGGCATGTCGAGTAGCCGGCTTCGTGCCCGAGTTGCCTCGGCATTGAGGTGGGAGCCCGTAAAAGAAGTAGGCGATATGGTGCGCTTCCGGCGACGAGGAGGAGACGGGACTTTTCCGCAGGAGATCGGGACCATGACGAGAAGACCGGAGGACTTGGATCGTCGGTATATCTCTATTCTCTATCTTCTAGTTAGCTTAGACTAGTTAATGGTTTCGATCCGGGTGTTTAGTGCGCGGTGGTGCCGGTTTGCTAAGTCCGCAAAATTTAAGTTTTCACCGCTTCCGCATTCCGGCGTCGGATTGACGGCCGGGGCGCCGCCGTGCACTTACAGTGGTATCAGAGACTCGCCATTAACTTAGTCTAGCTTGGTTTAATGTGTTTGCATTTCCGATCGATCAAAAAGTTCCAAAACTGCATTTTACCTTCGCATCAGTTTCTGTTGAAAATTTTTGGTCTCTAAAAATTTTTCAGGTTGTAAAATATTGATGTACTAGAAAATCTAATAACTCTGTAAAATTTCGATGAAGTATTCCACAGTCAGAGCGCGGAAGCGCCGCACAAACCCCTATTCCGCCGCCCTTCCGCCGCGCACTGTAGACATCACTGCACCAATTTTTTACAGAGGCTTTTTGGGGTGAAAAGTAGGGTTTTGGAATAATAACATTGGGCCCAGAATTTCTTTAACTGCTACAGTATTATTTTGGGGCCCACTTGTTAAATTTTGATTGATCGGATATTTTAAACACATTTTTCACAGTATTTACATTATATCTGCGACCGTGAATGTCACTTGATCGGTAAATCCGGTCTAACTGCTATAGCCCGGCTAGACGGATTTGCGAACGTGACTTTCACGTTGATGTTTTGTTTTTGCTGTGATGTTGCGGATCGGTCGTGGGGGATAGTGATTGGTAGGGATTTTACGATCAAAAATATAATTACCGCAATCAGAAACGGCGTCGCTTCGCAGCTAGCCGGTGAGTACGGGTCGATCCACAGAGACGGGTAAATTTCTTTAAAGTGTTTTAACGAGTTGATTCTATTTGTAGTTTTGGTAGGTTTATAAAAATCTAAAAACTGGATCTAATTAATCTAATTAAGAATCTTGCTAGGGTTAGGATTAGGGGAAGTTTTTGAAATTAATATTTTTCCTCACCGCTTTCAATACCTTCCGTTTTTAGATCTATAAGGTGTTAAGTTAATTATCAATAAAGTGGATACAAATCTTGTGGGAAGATGTTTCTTCCTCTAGATTTGTACCCTACCTTTGTTGATAATTATCCTAACCCTCACGGAAAACGTGCGGAACCGGCCCTTTATACTACGGTTCATCGTTACCTCGAAGGGTAGGATGCCGCAGGGAGCGGTTGTGCTCGTATGCGTGAAGTTCTAATTCATTAGGTGAAGGTGGTATTGAAAGGGGCGAGAGATTTCATCTCTCAACCCTTTCCCTAAGGCTAACCCTAACAAGCGAGGAGACTACTCGCTCATTAGGGGATGAGAAGACATTATAATTAAAAGAAATAAAAGACTTACTAGGTTGACGGCTCCCTCCAAACAAGAAGAACAGATCTGAAATTTATTCCCAGAATTTCTGAATTTTATTGATTGAAAAGAGGCATGAGAAATTACAAGGTCTTGGGTTCTATTTATAGGAAATAGAAACCCTAGGGTTTACAATTGCACCGCATGTCTAAAGTTACAAATATACCCCTAGAAAATCTTTCCATAGCTGCCACGAAAATTTGGTAAAATTTGATTTGCGCACGGGCTTCAAGTAGCCGCGGATCCGCGGCCTTGGTGGGTTTTGGGCCGCGGATCCGCGGCCCAATGATGGGTTCATTGCTTGGATTTTCTTGGGCTTGTTTAGGTTACTCTGGGCTTCTTATTTCTTTATTTCTTTTTCCACTTGGGCTTCTGCAGTAATTCCAGATTTCAGTGAACTCTTTGCAATGGATCTTTTACCCGTCTTTCTTGTAAATTTGGATCTTGCGTCGCCTTGTTGATGGTGAACCGTTCTTCTGCTGGGCTTCACTAAGATCCTCTTAATTGTTGGTCAAAAGTCCTTCTTTTGTGTCGTCTTTTGTGTTTTTTCACTGTTTTTGCTCCAACAACCTGTAACCTGTAACATGTAGCAGACATGGGTCAAAAGCACCTGTTTTTATTGTAAAATGCATAAGAATGGGGAATACAAAATGCAATATTATGTTATGAACAAATACCCCCAAACTTATCTTTTGCTCGTCCTCGAGCAAAACTTATTGTTTTATTCTCTACAAAAAAACCTAACCGCACTTTCGCAGGGAAACGCGATTGCACTGAGCACGTGCAACAAGCCGTTAAACCTCTAGGTGTCCCTAGTAGGAGGAGTGTTGTCTCCTGAGGGTTTTCAGCGGATTACACCCACAAAATCCTATCAATTTGGCCCATTGACTTTTGTTCTCTAATTAGGTTTTCTAACAAGGAATTCTATTATCTTTTGACTCGCAAATTATCCACCCATATTCTTCACACTTCCTCATTATTTAACTTAAGATTATATATATCCTGCAGATCTACTTAGCTTTCGGCATTTCTTAAGTTTTCCTTCTAGGGTTTTATCTCCACTTAGGAATTTCTATCAACTCTATTAAAGATACAAGTTCTATTCTTCATTCCTTTCTCTTATCTAGATTCCAATCACATACCCCTACGTGTGTGTATAGATCACCCCTACACTTGGAAATTCAAATCAAGCAATCGTACTCTCATCCATTGTCCAAAGTACTAATTAGTTGGTGAATGAAATTTGCTTACACATCCTTCATGCGACCGTTAATACTTCTTGAGGTACCAACGACCGATTACAAAATGCGTTTGCACTTTAAAGCGTACTTCCTAGTCTTTGCAACACCCAAGGCTTTAGCAGTGACTCCCAAACCAGTTGGTCTAAGGCACTAGGTGATGAAGCACCCTCGCTAAATATTTTTCTATTTTTACAGCCTTAAGTAATCACAAAAACCAGTGTTCATTTTTTTCTTTTCTTTATTCACTTTTTTTTTCTTTTTTTTTCATTGTACTAAGGACTTTAGACAAGAGCATTTCAAGGTCTCCTCTACTATTCCAAGTTTCAAGGTGCGTGATTGTGCAAATTGTAGGGTATACGTTTTCAGAATCTAGACTTAAGTTAGGAACTATTTTTCAAACTTATACTCTAATAAGAACATCAATACTCTTCCCTTGTTTCGACTTAGCCCAAAAAGTGAACCCAAAATTTGCCTATTTCTAAATAAACTACAAGGCATATACTTTCTACCGTTAAACTTTAAGGAAGGTTATTTTTAGGGTTTTTAATTTACTAAGTCTAAGATCTAGTTGTTCCTAGCCAGTTAACCTATTTGTCAAACTCTAGTCAATTAGCTAAAATTGAATACATTTATTTATAATTTTTTGAAATTTTTCAAATTTTTATAGGTTTTCAAATAAGTATGCAAATGCAAAAATATGTACAAATGAATGCGAAGGAAGAAAACGTACCGAGCATACCCCCAAACTTGAACTTGACAGTGTCCTCACTGTCATACTAAACCAAGAGGGTCAAAATATCGATACTCCCCTGTTTATTTATTTATAATTTTTTTTTATTGTTAAGAAAAACAAATATATATACAAAAAGACCCTCCCCCAAACTTCAATTAAACTATGTTAGACAATACTGCCCAACTTTGCATAGGCCAAAAGTCAACACCAATCATTTGAAAAATTTATCAGTAAAGAATATTGGTGGGTGAAAAAATAAGTTGTGGTGGTCCGCAAAGAATTGGGGAAAATGGAAGTAGTGGTATGGGAGGTGTGGAGGTAAATATACAGGTGATGGTGATGCATCGATACGAGAATGTAAGTGATCAGCAATCAGTGGAGTGTTGGCATTCTCGTACCTTATTAAAAGAAATGGGGGTATTTCAACTTCTAAGGGAGGAAGTTGGCTCACCACAATACCCCCAAGATGTTCCCGTGTGTCCTCTATTGACATGGTATCATCCATCAATTGTGTATGATATTCAATTATGAGGGAACTGATCTCCTCGATGTCCGCCATAGTCCTACCGAAAACTTGCCGCCTATCTTGTAAGACCGTTAAGAGGGCATTCTCTTGCTCGAGGGCTAGAGAGGCCGATATGATAATGGGAAAGGTCTCATTCTCACCTATGTAAGCATATCTAAGGTGAGACGGCAAGGGCGTGAGTTCGAGTTTCGGAGGCGAAAGAATCATTGCGGAATCTACCTCGAACTCAAAGGACTCCAACACAGGTTCGAAATCACTGCAAACAACCGATTCGGATGGTTTGACTGACTCATCCAAAAATTCAAACGACTCATATTCGGGCTGTGAGTCGTCATCATCCAAAAAAGTGAAACATTCATAATCAACATCGGTTGTGTCAACGGTGGTAGGCTCAAGGAGGGACGCACTAGTGGCGTCAAAACTGTTTTCATCAAATAGAAATCTTTCAAGCTCGCAGTCCTCCTGCGTGATTTCGTGAATAGAGCAAACTTCTCGTGTACTACTTTTAGGTAGGGGGGGTAGACTTCCCATCTTATAAATATTGAACTCACTAGACCTCTTTCCGAAGGAGAGAGTCATGGAGCCATTGCGACAATTTATTATGGCATTGGAAGTGGCCAAAAATGGTCGACCAAGAATCTCCGGAATTTGGTTTCTTGGGTTAACAACAGGTTGTGTATCCATAACGATAAAATCAACGGGGAATATGAATTCCCCGACTTTGATCAACACATCCTCTAGTTGACCCCTTGGATAGGTGATTGATCGATCAGCCATTTGGAGAGTGCAACGAGTGGGTTTCAACTCTCCAACCCCTAATTGTTCGTACACGGAGTAAGGAATCAGGTTAACACTAGACCCAAGATCTAAAAGTGCTCGATTAATTTGCTTATCCCCAATTGTGATGGAAATCGTAGGACAGCCGGGGTCCTTTCGTTTTTGGGGTAAGGTTTGATGGTGATTAATAGCATTGCTCACTGCACTAGCCACTAGCACTTTCTTAGGTACTTGAGATGCCTTTCTCTTTGAAGTGCATAATCCCTTTAAGATTTTTGCGTATGAAGGGACTTGTTGGATAGCATCCAAGAGAGGTATATTTATGCTAACCTGTTTAAATAATTCCACAATCTTCTCCACTTGTGCATTTGGTTTATTAGGACTCAACCTGTTTGGAAATGGTGCATTTTGAAAATTTGTTGAGTCACATGTCTGTGGAGTAGAATGTGGAGTAGGAACGGATCCCGGTGTGGATGTGTTCGTGTTGTGAGAAATAGGTCCGTTCGAGTCAGAAGAGGTAGAGCCGTGTGAAGGGTGGAGAATAGGCTCTAAAGAAAAAGGTGAAGAAGGAAGTGAAGAAAATGAAGAAGGGAAAGAAGAACCACCGGCGGGGACGTCATCACTAGTTTCCACATTATTTTGCAACTCGCTTCCGGATCTCAACGTGGTCACCGCATTTACATTGTGATTGTGATATGCATTTTGTGGGTGACCGGGATTGGGCAATGGTTGAGATGGAAGCTTTCCCTTTTCTCTCTCGCTCAACGCAGCAGTTAATTGTGCAATTTGTGCCTCAATAGATTTGATACTTTGATCGTGTGAGGCATTGTTATTCATTAAAGATTGCACATAACTTTCAAATCTTGCTGCGGATTCTGTCGTTTGCTTGAGAAATGCTTCAAGACTTTTCTCGAGCGAGCTAACCTTATCATCATTAGGTTGAACCAAATTGTTCGTTTGATTTGTATAAGGTTGTTGTTGGAAAGGTTGCTGGTTTTGAGTTTGTAAGGGTGCTTGTTGTTGTTGTGGAGGAGCTCTTTGAAAATGGTTATTCCTTTGGATTTGTTGATTTTGGTTCCAAGCGAAATTTGGGTGACTCCTCCACCCCTGATTGTATGTCGAAGAGTACGGATCGTTTCTTTGTCGTTGCTGGAAGGCAGCATTGACTTGATCCTGTCCTTGAATAGGTGCATTATAAGGACACTCTTCGGTTAGATGTGATGGGTTCGAACAACAAGCACAAACAGTTCGTGTGGGTAGAGTAGGGGCAGGAGAAGTCGATGAGATTTTGGTCTCAATGGCTTCTAGCTTTTTCATAAGTGAGGCCATCTCGGCCTTCATAGCAATTGACATATCTATTTGATGTATGCCTGCCCTAGATTGACCAACTGAAGAAGATGATGTGGTCTTGGTACTCTCCCACTGAATTGTTTGCTCACTTAGGTCCTCAAGAAACTGCCAAGCTTCGTCGCTAGATTTGGAGAGAAAATGACCTTGACAAATTGTTTCTAGCAACTGCTTCGTTGCTGTGTTCAATCCCTCGTATAATGTTTGGCAAAGTTGCCAATTTTCTATCCCATGATGAGGGCATTGAACAAGTAGGTCTTTAAATCTCTCGAAGCATTTCCAGAATGGTTCGGACGGAAGCTGTGAAAATTGTATGATCTCGTTTCGGATTCTAGCAGTTTTATGATGAGGGTAGAACTTTTTCAGAAAAGCTCTCACAAACTCGTCCCAATTTCTAATGGAATGTGATGCGGTGCTGTATAGCCACTTCTCGGCTAGGTCACATAAGGTAAAAGGAATGACCCTTAGCCTTATTGCGTCATCACTTAATTGGGTTGTCTTCATCATGCCGCAAACGTTTTGGAATTTATTAATAAAAATATATGCATCTTCGGATTCCAAACCATGAAACTTAGGCAGCATATTGATGAAATGTGGTTTTATTTCAAAATTATCCCCATTCGCCGGTGGGGGTGAAAGACATGTGGGTAAAGAAGTGCGGACGGGGTAGAAGAGATCCTGGAGCGCAACTCGTGCGGGCGCTACAACAGGCGGAAGATTCGGGTTATTCGCACCTGGCGGAGGTGGAATCATTCCCGTCGGTAAGGTATCGTTGGAGTTGAATCCCGACATACCTTCGAAAGAAGAATTTAAAGGTGGAGGTAAGGAAGTGGACAGAAGATCGACGAAGGGTTCGTCGAAGGGTTCGTTGGTCGGTACCAACGAAACACGGACTAATCGGGCGTTAGTATCCCTAGTCCAAGATGACATACACTAAAGGGTAGTGCAGTCAGAAAAAAAAGAGAAAAACAGAATGTGGGGGTAAGATAACGTCAGTGAGAAGAAGTGGTGGAAGTGAGTTTCAAGTTTCTTTAGCGGCAAGTTGCAAGTTTTTAAAAGATTTTCTTGATTTTTTTTTTATTTGTGAGTTTTGCAAGGAGGTTTGTTGAAAACGGACTCGTGACACAAAGTATCAACCACACATGCACAATCAGGCCTAGATCTAGGGTCGCCTAGGTCTACTAGACAGCTCCTAACTAGGGCTAGAAATAGACCTCAAACCGCCTCTTCACGGACAAATACGGCCAGGTAAGTGGGAAGGAACCACCACTACAGTGGGCCTAATTAAAAACCACTAGCCTAGACACCGTAATGTCGGTTAGGATAAACGGCCGATGCCTACCCTAGTCCTTTTCCTATTGAGCTCGCTGTCCTTAGGTCTGAGTCTAGTCTTTTTTAATTAAAGGTGGTCGATGCAAAATGCTTAGGTGTTTTCTGGGGTCCTGGGAAGGGTGATGAAATCCCCACCCAATCTGAATTTGGTCAAATAGCCCCTTAGAATCCGGTTAAATTATGCAAAACAAATAAAATTTCACTTGCAATCAGAATTTTTTAGCGCGGCGCAAAAAAACCTGCAGAAATCTGTTATTTAGAAGGGGGAAAAAGATTTTTACGCAAAGAAATCCTGCAGAAAGATTTTTACAGAGAGATATATGGGAGGTTGCAGAGGTGAGAGAGAAAAATCAAACCAGCAAAATTTCGTATGCTGACGTGGCCAGGTAAGCGCGGATCCGCGGTGTGGGACCACCCTATGCGGCTGAAGCGCGGCCGACTTAGGGTTTCAGGCTCTGAAAAAAATTGTATTGCTTCTCTGTCCAATTTCTCCTCTGTTCTTCTGCACCAACTTCTGTTTTGTTCTCTGTTAATTTTCAGATCCGAAAATCCTTCGCTGTTCCTGCAAGATCCAAAAGATACACCCTTCAAACAGATCAAATTTGATTTTTTTTTTTTATATTTTTTTATATTTTCAGATTTTTATAATTTTTTAAAATTTATATCAACCCGAAAATTCACAAAAAGAAAGATTACGCCGTCCCCGGCAACGGCGCCATTTGATTGGTAGGGATTTTACGATCAAAAATATAATTACCGCAATCAGAAACGGCGTCGCTTCGCAGCTAGCCGGTGAGTACGGGTCGATCCACAGAGACGGGTAAATTTCTTTAAAGTGTTTTAACGAGTTGATTCTATTTGTAGTTTTGGTAGGTTTATAAAAATCTAAAAACTGGATCTAATTAATCTAATTAAGAATCTTGCTAGGGTTAGGATTAGGGGAAGTTTTTGAAATTAATATTTTTCCTCACCGCTTTCAATACCTTCCTTTTTTAGATCTATTAGGTGTTAAGTTAATTATCAATAAAGTGGATACAAATCTTTTGGGAAGATGTTTCTTCCTCTAGATTTGTACCCTACCTTTGTTGATAATTATCCTAACCCTCACGGAAAACGTGCGGAACCGGCCCTTTATACTACGGTTCATCGTTACCTCGAAGGGTAGGATGCCGCAGGGAGCGGTTGTGCTCGTATGCGTGAAGTTCTAATTCATTAGGTGAAGGTGGTATTGAAAGGGGCGAGAGATTTCATCTCTCAACCCTTTCCCTAAGGCTAACCCTAACAAGCGAGGAGACTACTGGCTCATTAGGGGATGAGAAGACATTATAATTAAAAGAAATAAAAGACTTACTAGGTTGACGGCTCCCTCCAAACAAGAAGAACAGATCTGAAATTTATTCCCAGAATTTCTGAATTTTATTGATTGAAAAGAGGCATGAGAAATTACAAGGTCTTGGGTTCTATTTATAGGAAATAGAAACCCTAGGGTTTACAATTGCACCGCATGTCTAAAGTTACAAATATACCCCTAGAAAATCTTTCCATAGCTGCCACGAAAATTTGGTAAAATTTGATTTGCGCACGGGCTTCAAGTAACCGCGGATCCGCGGCCTTGGTGGGTTTTGGGCCGCGGATCCGCGGCCCAATGATGGGTTCATTGCTTGGATTTTCTTGGGCTTGTTTAGGTTACTCTGGGCTTCTTATTTCTTTATTTCTTTTTCCACTTGGGCTTCTGCAGTAATTCCAGATTTCAGTGAACTCTTTGCAATGGATCTTTTACCCGTCTTTCTTATAAATTTGGATCTTGCGTCGCCTTGTTGATGGTGAACCGTTCTTCTGCTGGGCTTCACTAAGATCCTTTTAATTGTTGGTCAAAAGTCCTTCTTTTGTGTCGTCTTTTGTGTTTTTTCACTGTTTTTGCTCCAACAACCTGTAACCTGTAACATATAGCAGACATGGGTCAAAAGCACCTGTTTTTATTGTAAAATGCATAAGAATGGGGAATACAAAATGCAATATTATGTTATGAACAGATAGCCTGGATGCAATGCTAGTACAGTTGTGGTTGTATTATGTACATTTGATATTGCGGGACGAGCGTCCGACCTGTGGACTGCCGTCACTGCCTGTTTGTATTATTCTTTTGGGGCATGACCTGGTTGCGGTCGATGTACCCGTTATATGTATATTTTACTTTCTGTACTAGGATTGCCCCGCGGAGGGGTGCACGGATAGCCGGGTTCTAGAGGGCAACAAGCCCGCATCTCATGGCTTTGGGACGGAGGGGGCTTCACTCTAGGATTGGCGGGCTATTCGCCGCACTCGTAGGGGGTACAGGATGACCCAGGAGGGGTGCCCAAGTTACCGGATTCCGTGAAGTGCTGGGTGGTCCATTCACGGCGCTGAAAGGGGCTGCCTCGCTTCAGGTTTTGGCGGGTAACTTGCCGCGCCCGTAGGGGTCTAGGATTTCATTGCACAGGCTATCCACACGACCAGGGGAACGTCGGGTTTCAGTAGTGGCTCTATGAAACCCGGGGATTCCAGATATCTGTATTGTTTCTGTGATGCTGTACATTTCTGTGATGTTGCATTTTATTCACGCCTTGAGCGAATATAATATATTGGTATATATATTAGTAGATGTTGTATATGTTTTGCATCCGCGCTAGTCCAGTCCCCGCTCTGTCGTTAGTTAGCTAACCTAACGGGTAATGACGGGACCCAGTGGCGAATGCGGATGGCATATACGTACATCAGTATATTTTCGTTCTTTTTGGTGTGATCAATTGATGGGACTGCGTTGATTCGGATCAATGCAAGTTAAAAACAAACCTAATCTGATGTTGTTGGAACATTTTTCAAAAAGCTGTTATTGCAAGGACGTTTACTTTTGTTTTGCATCGTGGTATTCATTGGAATATCCTGCTCCTCAGTCGACGAGGCAAGGGCCGAGATCCCTTCACCGGGAGTGACCCCTTGGACAGAAGTTTGCGTTAGGGCATTAACTTCACTATAGCCGATTACTTTTGCTTTGCATCGCGGTATTCATTTGGAATATCCTGCACCCCATTCTACGGGGAAAGAGCCGAGATCCCTTCACCGGGAGTGACCTCTTTAGCAAAGGTTTTCGTCACTATATTTTTAAAAAGCTATCCGTTCCTTCAACGATATCAAGTTCATTACGTTAAAGGTTTTCGCCAGAAACCATTCGTAGCCCTCCGTCGTTTCATATGGATAGTCAGTAGTATTCAAGCTGTGTATGTTGGCCAAAGTCAAGGCACAGTGTTTGGTAGCTATTGGTTATTCATATGCAGCATAGATAGATGCGTTGGTTTGGAACAGTCGTACTGCCATGTTGGCCAAAGTCAAGGGTATGTACGGGTGGATTCAAATTAACCTGGAGAATGACGGGTAGAACTTGACATATGACTTATGATATGTTGGCCAAAGTCAAGGTCATAAGAGCATGGGGCAGAAATCACATCGGGAGTTTCAAAAGAACTGAAACTTGCCAGATATGCGCATACCTTCTGGAGTATGATACCGTGAGCGGATTCCGTCACGTTGTCATGCGATGATAGTTGGATCCCGATTCCCACTGATGAGTTAGTTTACTCCTCGGGTAACCCCGACTAATTCTTCTTTCAGGTTTGGAGGAGAATTTGAGGTACAGTGGGAGGTTTCCAGATTAGATAAATTGGTGACCATTCTGATCTAGGTTAGAGTGCACGCTGAGTGTTTCTTTTCTCTCTCTCTTTGGCAGCGACCATTGACCCGACCCTAAGACTTTGACTCAGTGACCAAGTTGACCGAACCTTCTTAAACACCGGCTTTTGGATTGTCAGAGTTGCAAACCTCATTGCCACTCCTACTTTTACCCTTTTCTCCAGGACACCCCGTTTTACTACGAACGTCCACTTCCATTGGACAAAACCATCGTATGGTTAGATACGAACTCGAAAGAATTTATTCGAGGATGGTTTCCGGTTCTGGAGAAAACGGATAGGATTATTCAGTTGTCTTTTCCTTTTACCCTCTCTCAGGTTACGAGTACTCCTTGGTTTAGGGGTAGTACACCTATTACGCAAATTGGATTGTCTTCTTCCAAACCTTAGGCTGGTGCCGACCGGTAGGGAATGAAGAAAACCAATTAGCATAACGATGGTGTGCAGAAGGTATTAAGTTCAGACAAAGCAAGGGATTAGTAAGAGGGCAAAGTAAATTGCAACAGATATTCACGACCAAACCAAATATTTCGTTACCACTCCCACATCACCTTTGTATTTCTCCAGGACACTCCGTATCACTACGAAGATCCACAGTTTATTTGGATACTCCATCGTATGGTTATATACGAACTCGAATGGAACTTGTTCCAGTTCGGGGATGGATTCTGGTTCAGGAGAAATAGGAATAAGGTTTATTCGGTTGTCTTTTATCTTCACCCTCTCTCATTGCGAGTGTTCCTAGGATTGGGACAGTACACCCATTATGCTTATTGGATAGTCTTCTTCCAAACCATAGGCTGGTGCCGAACGGTAGGGAAGGAAGAAAACCATTTGGCCTAAAAGGGTGTGCAGAAGGTAAAGACTAAAGACATATGAAGGGATTTGGAGAGGTGGCAAAGAATTATACGGTTACAATCGTGAATCTGGAAGAGGCATTACTAGGAATACCAGGATACCCCATCGAAACATTTCAATGTTTCAGTTTCACTGTGTACTGTTAATAGAAAACTGATTTCCCGATTAGATACTTACTCCAGGGTATGTATTTACCAGATACGATTCTCACATCTGTATGGTTTTACAGATGATGAGTGGGAGTAAGTTATTGGGAATTGGGTGATTATCCTCATTATATCGGGATTCGTTGTAATCGGTGATATTTGAGAAAATCACCTGGGCTGTTTGCCGGTTGGCAAATATTTGGTTTTGAATATCCGCAGTTATGCACCAATTTCAAATTGATATATCTGTACGTCTATTTTCATAGAGTGAGATGTACCTTTTTGAAATTATGTCTATGACATTTACCTATATCAGTGGATGGTTAGGTAAGGAGCATTGAACAGCGGTGTAATTCTTCTTAACCATAAGTACAGTTTTCAACCTACGACACACAGTGAATGAGTTATCAGACTCAAGGGACTTATACAGAGTATTGTATGTTGTCCAGGGTCCATCAGGACAGAGGGGTTGGTCCTCGTACTATATTCGGTTTACTTATGACTTCTCTAGTTTTTAGACAGGTGTTTCGTGGAAACACAGGGTCCGAAATTGGAGAAGTTATAGGTATTTGAATAGAGTAGAGAACCAGGTATAGCAAGTATCGGGATTCTTCAAAAGATCGAAGATGTAGATACTTGTCAATGATATTCAGTTGCTACTAATGACTAAGAGAACTTGCTTCTCTTTCAGGTTACTCATAATTCGAAGCATTCCTAAGTTGAGTAACGCTGATCGGCCTCCTTCCATTTAGTTGACATGCACTGGAGACAGTTGCATGATTTGAATCTGGTTCAATTAAATCAGTGCCTCTGGTTCTATATTGGATATAGAACAGTTCATATCTTAACGATGTTAAGGTACGGGGAGTTGTCCGGTTTATGATTAAAACCAGACACTGGACAACTCGAGGTACGTTTCTGTAATGGCTGTTTGTGGGTTGACCCAGGCTATGACGAGGGTTGACTTTCTACCATTTGGATGAACAATAGCGATATTGTTCTAGACTCGCCACAGTTTTATTAAAAATGGATTTTTTCAGAAAACAGTAGTGGGAGTATGGTAGAACTGGAAGTGATTCCAGAACCACAAACGATTACTGAAGATTTGATAAGGAACCTGAAGATTCAATCTGGATTGATATTCCATTGGCCACTCCGCAGATAAGGTGGGTAACTTCAGGCACCCGAGAGGCACTACGGTAGCCTCAAGGACGGTGACAGGGAAGTTCTTGTTTACCCACAATTGCCATTGCTGTTGTTCCAGGTTACGAGACCCGGCGGGAGGATGAGTATAGCGTCGTTCTAAACCAGTTTTAGAAGTGTACGTCTATATGACTCTGCCAGAGGGTTGTCATAGTCAGTGGGAGCAGCGGAAGCATTGGTGGACAGGTTGCTTCTGTCTATTTATAGACTAAGAGCAGATGTAGCGGAGATAGATCATCTATTTCTGACGTGACAGTCATGGGTTTGACTTCATCAGAATAGGGGATGGATCTGTTGAGAAGGTAGTAGGGTGTAATATCCTGGTATTTGGATGATATACACAGAGTAGGAAAAGAAACTCCTACACTACGATCGGTTATACTTTGGTCGTCACACAGTGGTTTCTCCACAAAGGAAATGGATTTTATATCTGACATACTGGTTACTAGATCTATGGTTTTAGATCTAGATTTGGGTGGTTTCCCAATCAGGGTACTTGACAGCATTCTAAGAGTATTTAGGATGGACGACTCCTGGCACGGTAGTGTACCTGCAGGTAATGGAGTCACCCTCTCCAAAGGTGTCTTACAGACTAAAGGGGAGAGGGACGTGCATGATTGGCAGATCACTTGCTCAGGCAATTGAGTCAATCGTGAGATGTCAAGTACCACACCAGATGTTGTTCTTGCACTAGATGCAATAAGTTGACATTAATCCAATCCTGGAGAAACGGTTGGAAGCAGTTTTAGAACATAAGTAGATGTTCTAGGGATATGATAACGACAGCCTTATTCAGGAGACAGTTATCATTCCAGGCTTCCAAGGTGACATGGACGACAAGGAGGTTGTCAGAGTTATAGTTTTCCTTCTGATGAGGGGCAGTATTTTGGACAGGTGGTCCAAGGCAATACTGAGGGAGGCATGGCGCGCAGGATACTGATTAAGTTCAGTTGACGATACTGTCTAAGAAGTTTGGATTTGGAGTTCATTTATGAGCTATGTCCCATCAGACATCCAGACACATTCTAAGACAGGTATTGCTCATTTCGGGAGATGGGTTTCTCCGCGAACTTGAGATATAGAGAGACATAGAAAGAAACAACTAAGCGGATCCACTCACTGAGGCTATTCCTCGAACGCAATAGTTCCGCAAACGAGCTTTGTGAGACTGACTAGTAGAGGAGTTGGATGTTCGGTATCACACGGGCTGTGAGTATGCGACATCGCAATAATTAGCCTTGAGTGCAAGTGGGTGATTGTTGGAGATAGTGCCCTCAGAGTCAATTATTAGGTCACAGGTACGTGATTGTAATGATTGAGGGAGGACCTATCCCGGTAGGACAGTCTTACTCGAGATGATAGTATGCTATCTGGTTTACCTTTATCATCGTGTACTGCTTTAGGTGACCTGACACGTCGCTATTACACGTTGATAGAGCCCCTAGGATTCTTGCTTGACCACCAGCAGTATGAGGGCGATCATATAAGTGGGAGCTGGGGGTCTATAAGCTTATCCTTAAAAGGTCCCTAGTCGTGGGAGTTTCGAGACTGGGCATCGATACTCCATTAGTAGACTAGTGTATACAGTCGAGACCCCGACGAGGGGCGGTGGTCGGTCTCACAAGCCACTGGTGTCAGTTGGATCACCTAAGATGTATACAGGTGCTCATTGGGTTATGAGTACACCGGACAGGACTCGCCGGGAACATGCTAGTTGGTCATATACCAGACGTCAGATGGCAGTTCCCTGGTGACATGTGTGCAGGTTAGTTCATCGACCTGGGGATCGTCATTTGCCTCGTGTGAGTTCCCACTGTACTTTGATTACTACCCTACCACGGCTCAAAGGAGTCATGCAAACAGGTTTTAGTTGGGTACAGTCCCGAGCCACATGGAGGCAGTGAGCGTATCTTCAGGGGTTCGTCTCTCCCGGTATTGGGGGTGAGGTCGTGCTGTGTCTAGGAGAGCCATTACACAAAGTCCTTGGCCAAGGCAAGGAGATTTACTGGTAGGTATTCCAGTAGTATCTCAGGGTGTTCTGGGCTACACTCCGACACGACTTGTACCGCTTTTGGGGGTTTGACTTTTACCAACCCCCTAGGCCCGCCATGCGATACTCATAGACGAACGGACCGGACTGCACGGATATTGTCACTGACAGGCTCAGTAGGGTTGTCAGGCTGAGTTCGCTCACGGACGTCCCTTTTTGTCAATACCTGGTAGCCCGTTATGTATTGGCTTATACCTCTAACGTGCTAGTGGTTAAATCCACAACCAAGGTGTTGATGAGTCTTTAGAGTCCCCCACATTCAGTTACTCAGCTTTCGGGCGAAAGGTTGTAGAGGCCGTATGGAGATATGGTAAGGTCCGATCAGATACGTGCGGTATTGCACGGATCAGGATCGGACAGTCTGTACTATAGGCCATATGTTATATGGCAGGGTTCGATCAGATACGTGCGGTATTGCACGGATCAGGATCGAACAGGTATTACTAGCCGGCTTTGGTATAAGCCGGATCCTAGTATAGTACAGTGTAGATTTTGTCTCATTGCATTTGTATTTCGGTCGAAATACAGATGCGGGTGTGTATGCACAGTATCGGGGTTTTCCCGTAATTTATTACGGGACCAGTTTTCTGGAGTTGCCAGTTTGCTTTCCGTTTCGGCCAATTTCCTTTGTTCCGTTCATTGGCCGAAGTTTGGTGGAGGAGGGTTTATTTGCATTGTTGCAAATAGGCATTTGTGGAGGGGGTTCTTTGCATCTTTTGGCATTATGATGGTTTTCATGATGTGCACCATCATTGACTTCTCCTTCTCATGATGGATTGACTTTGTGGACTTGATGGTTGTGGTTGTGTGTGGTTTTTGTTTGTTATCATGTTCTTTCATGATTCCCTTTTTCATTATTGTTCCACCCACCCCTTGACCTTTTCTCTTTCTCTCTCCAATCACACTTGTGAAGTGGGGGGGGGCATTCCAAAGGGGAATGGGATTCATTTCATTTTTGGGTGAAAAAATGTTACTCTCATTTTTGTATGCTACATTTTTCCCACCTCTCTCCAAGCTCTCTTTTTCTTCCACCAAATGGCAAAGCTCCAAAACCCCAAAATGAGACTTGAGGACTACATATTCTACAGCGAACCTTGGGCACGTCGAGTAGCCGGCTTCGTGCCCGAGTTGCCTCGGCATTGAGGTGGGAGCCCGTAAA
Organism: Agapanthus africanus; assembly: GCA_030015575.1. Lineage (NCBI taxonomy): Eukaryota > Viridiplantae > Streptophyta > Magnoliopsida > Asparagales > Amaryllidaceae > Agapanthus > Agapanthus africanus. Next base: position 674,017,635 of record CM057338.1, on the reverse strand, counting down.
AGAAGTAGGCGATGTGGTGCGCTTCCGGCGACGAGGAGGAGACGGGACTTTTCCGCAGGAGATCGGGACCATGACGAGAAGACCGGAGGACTTGGATCGTCGGTATATCTCTATTCCCTATCTTCTAGTTAGCTTAGACTAGTTAATGGTTTCGATCCGGGTGTTTAGTGCGCGGTGGTGCCGGTTTGCTAAGTCCGCAAAATTTAAGTTTTCACCGCTTCCGCATTCCGGCGTCGGATTGACGGCCGGGGCGCCGCCGTGCACTTACAATATGTGTGGGACCGAGAATAATGCGTGTATGTGATACCGTATTCTATTCTCGCGACTTTTTGTATCGGTCGGTTATATATGATATAGCCGGGTTATCGAATCAAGTGTTGATTCGATAAGTCGATACAATGGATGTTAGTCGGTTATATGAGATATGACCGGATTATTAAGTCAAGTGTTGATTTAATAATTTAGTGTATAATTGTATATTAGATATACTAGTTTACATTAACTAACACTTGTTCACTTAAGGATTTTTCTCACATGTGCACACTTTAATATATATGTGATATATATTAAAATGTGTTTTCTTTTTTGTATCATGGTTGATGATACACTTGACATGGGTGTGTAAGACATACACCATTCTATTTATTATGGTGGGTTATAATTTTTTAAGGTAATTACAAAATTAGTGGAATTTTGGAAAGAGCATGAAGCTTGTAGAAGCTTGCTTTGCTTTGACAAAGTCCACTAGCTTTGTCTTTACTTTAGATTTTTCTTAACCCAACCATTTAGATTAGCCATGGTTATGTCTGTACATGAGTTAGTATATGATACTCACTCACCATGGTTAGCTCACTCACTTGATCATTATCCTCATCTTTTCGTTTGTTCATCATCTTCTTCTTCTTTGAGCAAAAGAAAAGCTTGCTAGGGTTTCAAAAAGAGAGTGAAAGGTTGTGAGAAATAAAATTCTAAAGAGAACCCACTTCCTATTTCTCCATCCTCTACTAGACTAGCACTTTAGTTTAGGGTGTTTGCTTCACTAATTCTCTAGTTAGTGAAGTAGAAGCTTGAGTTGGCATCCCCTCGACGTAGATCATCTTCGGCCTCGAAGACTTCAAGCAAGGACACTCCTTTAGCCTCGTGAAGCCATGCAAGAGTCTCGGAGAACTACGATCGCAGCGAAGGGACTTCAACAAGGAGCTAATGAAGTGAAGGACCGATCTACAAAGGTTGTATTTCGTATTCACTTAGTCGTAAATGTAGTTTACTAGCATGTGAAACCCGAATTTTCTAGTAACGATCTTGTTTAGGGTTATTCGGCATGGCTAAAATTTTAAACGGGCATGGTTGATGTTGGAGATAGTGCCCTCATAGTCAATTATTGGATCGCAGGTACGTGATTGCAATGATTGCGGAGGACCTATACCGGTAGGACAGTCTTACTCGAGATGATAGTATGCTATCTGGTTTGCCTTTATCAGTCGTGTACATGTTCAGGTGACTGATTACATGTTACACTTTGATAGAGCCCTTAGGATCTTTCTTTACCACCAACAGTATGATGGCGATCATATACGTGAGAGTTGGGTGGTTTATACGCATATCCTTAATTGTGGTCCCTAGTCGTGGGAGTTTCGAGACAGGGCATCGATACTCCGGAGTAGACTAGTGTGTACAGTCGAGACCCCGTCGAGGGGCGGTGGCCGGTCTCACAAGCCACTGGTGTCAGTTGGATCACCTAAGATGTATACAGTTGCTCATTGGGTTATGAGTACACCGGACAGGACTCGCCGGGAATCTGCTAGTTAGTACTATATCTATCGTCAGATAGCAGTTCCCTGGTGACATGCGTACAGGTTAGTTCATCGACCTGAGGTCGTCATTTGTCTCGTGTGAGTTCCCACTGTGCTTTGATTTCTACCCTACCACGGCTCAAAGGAGTCGTGCAAACAGGTAGTTTTTGGGTACAGTCCCGAGCCATATGGAGGCACGTGAGCGGATCGGCAGGGGATTCGTCTCTCCCGGTATTGGGGGCGAGGTCATGCTGTGTCTAGGAGAGCCATTACACAAAGTCCATGGCCATGGCAGGAGATTTACTGGTAGGTACTCCGGTAGTATCTCGGGGTGTTATTGGGCTACACTCCGACACGACTTATACTGCTATTGGGGGTCTGACGTTTCTAGCCCCCTAGGCAGATATGCGATACTCATAGACGAACGGACCGGACTGTATATACATTGTCACTGTTAGGCTCAGTAGGGTTTCTGGATGAGTTCGCTCATCAGCCTCCCTTGAGGTCAGTCCATGGGCAGCCGTTACGCATAGCTAGTGCCGCTGACGGTTTGTGGTTAAACCCACTGCCAGGGTACTGACGAGTCATTAGAGTCCCCCACAGACAGTTTCCCAAGTTCGGGCGAAACGTTGTAGAGGCCGTATGGTTTTATGGCAGGGTTCGGAAAATGCACGTGCGTTTACGCACGTGTTATTTTTCGGGCAGATGATACTGGTCGGCTTTGGTTTAAGCCGGATCCGAGTATTATATTGAGTAGATATAATATCTTTGTCTCAGTTGCATTTGTATTCGGTCGTAATACAAATGCGGGTATATTTATACAGTTACGGGGTTATCCTGAAAGTCGTTTCAGGATCACTTTTGGAAGTTGCCAGTTTCCAGTTTTCTATCAGCCGTCTTTTAACATTCGGTTAAAGACGGATTTATCTTTTCTTGAGATGAGGTGAGTCAGTATTCTGGAAGTTTCTAGAAGCATCTAGAAGAGGTGACTAGGTTCATGAACCTTTGATTGCATTTATTATATGATGACTAGGTTTAAGTGAGTCGTGCTTTAACATTAATGCATTTTGTTTTTGTTAAGATCTTTTCTTCATGATAAGCTTTGTGTTATGGTCACCACTTGGTTCCTACACTCACCCCCCTCCTTTAAAGTGGCCGGCCCTCTCTCTCCTCCTCTACTCACTCACTTGAGAAAATTATGGTTGCTAAAAAGAAAAGACCAAAGTTTTGGATGCATGGAAATTTCATAGTTCATTTCTTGTTCCATTTTATTTCCATCGGCAACTTCATTAACCGATCGTCCACGGCTTTGGACGAAGTGAGACAAAATCATCTACTCATTCTCTACATCATTCTTGGTCGTCTCTTTTAGCAAACTTGACGACCGAGTTGCCTCAAGTCAGAGGCAGGAGCCCGTTTAAAGAATCGTTGACGTGGTGCCACCTGGACGAGCAGATCAGAGATCGACGAGATCGGAGCAGCCGCAACGGAGCGTGGGATGATGGTTAAAGAACGAAGGACTCGGATCGTTCGGTATAACCTTTCTACACTCTTTACAGTTTGTTAGTTTAGCAATAATGGCAGATCCGTGTTAAAATATACGATAGCGCCAGTTAAAAAGATTTTGTTCCGTATTTGGCGTCTGTAGACGGCCGGGGCGCTAGCGTAGACTTACAGTGGTATCAAAGCCTCACCATTTTGCTATACTAACTTGTGCTAACGCGTTTAAAACATCGATCGAACCGGAAATCAAAAACCGCATTTTTTCAATTTGACAGTTTCTGTTGATTTTAAATGGTGTCCTAAAAATATTCCACATATCACAGAAAGTTGTGTAGGGTCTCAGAAGCACACCGACCAAATTTGGTCATGTGATTCCACCAAAGAGCCGCGGAATCGCGGCCAAACCCATGGTTTGGCCGCGCATCCACGGCCGTTCTGTGGGATCAGTGCACCAAATTTTGTCTGTGTCTTCTCTGTTGGAATTTGGGGTTTTTGATATATATCTTTTGGGCCCAGATTTTGTTACTGTTCACCAGTTGTTCGAGGGGCCCACTTTGTGATATTTTGTCGATCGAAATTTAAACACGTTGGTTTACAGTGCTTACATTATATCTCCGACCGGGAATATCATTTGATCGGTAAACCGCGTCTGATTGCTATAGTTCTTTTAGACGGGTTTGCGAACGTGACATTCGCGTTGATGTTCTGTGTTGTGCTGTGATGTTGCGGATTTGTCGTGGTGGATAGCAGTGTGCAATGGTAGTACAGTTTGAGTTTATTTGTACATTTGATATTGCGGGGCGAGCGTCCAACATGTGGACTGCCGTCACTGCCTGTTGTATAATATTCTTTTAGGGCACGACCAGGTTGCGGTCGATGTACCTGTTGTACTATTTTTCATTACTGTACTAGGTTTTGCCCCGAGACGGAGTGCATGAATAGCCGGGTTCTGGAGGGCAACGGGTCCGCATCTCATGGCTTTGAGAGGCAGAGGGGCCCCACTCTAAAATTGGCAGACTAATCGCCGCACTCGTAGGGGGTACAGGTTGACCCAAGGAGGGGTGCCCAAGATTACCGGATTCCGTGAAGTGCTGGGTGGTCCATTTACTTTGCTGTAGGGGGCTGCCTCGCTTCAGGTTTTGGCGGGTAACTTGCCGCACCCGTAGGGATCTAGGTTTCATTGCACAGGCTATCCACACGACAGGGGAACGTCGGGTTTCAGCAGCGGCTCTGTGAAACCCGGGGATCCCAGATATCTGTATTGTTTTGTGATGCTTATTACTTTTCTGTAATGTTGCATATTATCACGCCTGGAGCGATTATTGTATATTGGTTTATATACTATTAGATGTTGTATATGTTTTACACCCGCGCTAGTCCAGTCCCCGCTCTGTCGTTAGTTAAGTAACCTAACGGATGATGACGGGACCCAGTGACGAATGCGGATGGCATATACGTACATTTTATTTTCGTTCTTTTCTGGTGTGATTATTGATGGGACTGCGTTGATTCTGATCAATGCAAAGTTAAACAAACCTGTTTATAGTTGTTGGAACAAATTTAAAAAGTGTTATTGCAAAGACGTTTCCTTTTGTTTTGCATAGCGGTATTCAGTGGAATATCCTGCACCTCATTCGATGGGGCAAGGGCCGATATCCCTTCACCGGGACTGACCCCTTGGGCAGAAGTTTGCGTCAGGGTAATAACTTCACTATAGTCGATTACTAGTTGCTTTGCACCGCGGTATTCAGTGGAATATCCTGCACCTCATTCCACGAGGAAAGAGCCGAGATCCCTTTACCGGGAGTGACCTCTTTAGCAAAGGTTTTCGCCACTATATTTTAAAAAGCTATCAGGTTCCTTCAGCGATATCAAGTTCACTACGTTAAAGGTTTTTCGCCAAAAACCAGCCGTAGCCCTCCGTCACTTCTTTTGGGTATTCAGTAGTATTCAAGCTATGTATTTTGACCAACGCCAAGGCATAGTGTTTGGTAGCTGCTGGGTATTCAATTGTTGCATAGATAGATGAGTTGGTTTGGGACAGTCGTTCTGCCATTTTGGCCAACGTCAAGGGCATGTGCGGGTGGGTTCAAATTGACAAGATAGTGACGGGTAGAACTTGGCATGTGACTTATGACATTTTGACCAACGCCAAGGTTATAAGAGCATGGGGCAAAAATCTTATCGGGAGTTTCTAAAGAAACTGAAACTTGCCAGGCATGCACATACCTTCTGGAGTGTGATAACGCGAGTGGATTCCGTCACGTTATCATGCGATGAGAGTTGGATCCTGATTCCCACTGATGAGTTGGTTTACTCTTCGGGTGATCCCGATTGATTCTTCTTTCTGGTTTGGAGGAGAATTTGACAGGACAGTGGGAGGTTTCCGGATTAGATAAATTGATAACCATTCTGATCTAGGTTAGAGTGCACGCAGAGTGTTTCTTTTCTCTCTCTCTTTGGCAGCGACCTTTGACCGACCCTAGACTATGACTCAGTGACCAAGTTGACCGAACTTTCTTAAAATACTGGCTTTTGGATTGTCTATGTTGCATAAGTCATTGCCATTCCTTCTTTTACCCTTTGAATTTCTCAGAACACCCGTATTACTACGGACATCCACTTCCATTGGATAGATCCATCGTATGGTTATATACGAACTCGAAGGGACTTCTTCGAGGATGGATCCAGGTTCAGGAGAAATAGAATTGGTTTATTCAGTTGTCTTTTATTATCACCTTCTCTCAGGTTGCGAGAGCTCCTTGGTTTAGGAGAGTACACCTATTACGCTTATTAGATAGTCTTATTCCAAACCATAGGCAGGTGCCGAAAGGTAGGGAATGAAGAAAACCAATTAGCCTAAGCAGGGTGTGCAGAAGGTAATATGTAAAGACAAAATAAAAGGATTAGAAAGAGGGCAAAGTAAATTGCGACTGATATCATTCACGACCAAAACCGCGTACTTCATCGCCACTCCTATTTCACTTTTAAAAGAATAAGGTATTATTCAGTTGTCTTTTATCATCACCTTCTCTCAAGATACGAGTACTCCTTGGTTTAGGAGGGTACACCTATTATGCTTACTGGATAGTCTTCTTCCAAACCATAGGCTGGTGCCGAACGGTAGGGAAGGAAGAAAACCATTTAGCCTAAAGATGGTGTACAGAAGGTAACGACTAAAGACAAATAAAGGGATTTGGAGAGATGGCAATAAAATATACGGTTGAAGTCATGAATTGGATTATGGAAGAGGCATTGCTATGAATACCAGGATACCCCTACGAAACATTTTCATGTTTCAGTGCATTGTTAATGGAAAACTGTTTTCCCGATTAGATACTTACTCCAAGGGTATGTATTTACCAGGTTTCATTCTCATATCTGTATGGTTTTACAGATGATGAGTGGGAGTAAGTTATTGGGAATTAGGTGATTATCCTCATTATATCGGAATTCGTTGTAATTGGTGATATTTGAGGAAATCGCCAGGGTACAGTTTTCAACCTACGACGCACAGGTTTTGAGTTGTTTAACTCAGCGAACTTATACAGAGTATTGTATGTTGTCCAGTGTCCTTCAGGACAAAGGGGTAGGTCCTCGTACTATGTTCTGTTTACTTATAACTTCTCTAGTATTTAGACAAGTGTTTCATAGAAATACAAGGTCTAAGTTTTGAGAAGTTGTGGGTATAAGAATAAAGTAGAGAACCAGGTGTCACAAGTATCGGGATTCTTCAAAGAGATCGAAGATGTAGATTCTTGTGATTGGTATTCAGATGATAGTAATGGTTTTGAGAAACTTGTTTCTCGTTCAGGTTACTCATAATTGGATGGATTCCTAAGTTGAGTAATGCTGATTAGCCTCTTTCCATTAAGTTGATATGCACTGGAGACAGCTGCATGATTTGAATCTGGTTCCAATTAAATAAGTGCCAAAGTTTCTGTATTGGATATAGAATGGATCGTACCTTAAAAGATGTTAAGGTACGGGGAGTTGTCCAGCTTATGCTTAAAACCAGACTCTGGATAACTCAGGGCACGTTTCTGTAATGGCTGTTTGTGGATTGACCCTGGCTATGACGAGGGTTGATATTCTACCATTTGGAAGATCAATAGTGATATTGTTCTTGACTCGCCACAGTTTTAGTAAAATGGATCTTTTTCAGAAAACAAGTGGGAGTATGGTAGAACTGGAAGTGATTCCAGAACTGCGAACGATTACGGAAAATTTAATAGGACCTATATATTCAATCAGGTTTGACATTCCAATAGCCACTCCGCAGATATGGTGGGTAACCTTAGACATCCGAGAGGTACTTCGGTAGCCTCAAGGACGATGACAGGGAGGTTCTTATCTACCCAGACTTGACACTACTGTTGTTCCAGGCTATGAGACCCGGTAGGAGGGTTGTCGTAGTCAGTAGGAGCATCGGAAGCATAGTGGGCAAGTAGCTTATGTCTATTTATAGACTAGAGCAGTTATAGCGGAGATAGATCATCTAATTTTGATATCACAGTCATAGGTTTGACTTCAATCAGAATAGGGGATGCATCTGTTAAGAAGGTAGTAGGGTGTGATGTCATGGTATCTGGATGACATACACATAGTAGGAAGTAAAAATTCCTATTCTACGATCGGTTGTATTTTGGTCGTCACACAGTTGTTTCTCCAGACAGGATATGGATATAATATTTGACATTCTGGTTTCTGGATCTATGGTTTTAGATCTGGATTTGGGTAGTTTCCCAATGTGGGTACTTTGACAGTATTCTAATGGTTTTTAGAATAGATGACTCCTAGCATGGTGGTGTACCTGCAGATGATGGAGTCACCCTCTCTAAAGGTATCTTGCAGACTAAAGGGGAGAGGGATGGGCATGATTGGCAGATCACTTGCTTAGGCAATTGAGTCAATCATGAGATGTCAAGTACCACACCAGATGTTGTTTTTGCATTAGATGCAATTAGTTTGTATTAATCCAATCCTGGAGAAACATAAGGAAGCAGTTTTCGAACATAAGTACATGTTCTACGGATTTGATGACGGCAGCCTCCTTCGGGAGACGATCATCATTCCAGGCTTCAAAGGTGACATGGTTGACAGAGTGATTGTCAGAGTTATAGTTTTCCCTCTGACGAGGGACAGTATTATGGACAGGAGGTCCAAGAGGATACTGTGGGAGGCATGGTGCCGGATACTGATTAGGTTCAGTGATCGATACAGTCTAAGAAGTTTGGATTTGGAGTTCATTTATGAACTAGGTCCCATCAGAAATCCAGACATATTCTAAGACAGATATTACTCAATTCGGGAGATGGCTTTCTCCGCGAACTTGAGATTTAGAGAGATATAGAAAGAAACATCTAGGCGGATCCACTCACTGAGGCTATTTCTCGAACACAATAGTTTTACAAACGGGCTTTGTGAAACTGATTAGTAGAGGAGTTGGATGTTCGGTTTCACACGGGCTGTGAGTAGTCGACATCGCAATAATTAGCCTTGAGTGCAAGTGGGAGATTATTGGAGATAGTGCCCTCATAGTCAATTATTGGATCGCAGGTACGTGATTGCAATGATTGCGGAGGACCTATACCGGTAGGACAGTCTTACTCGAGATGATAGTATGCTATCTGGTTTGCCTTTATCAGTCGTGTACATATTCAGGTGACTGATTACATGTTATACTTTGATAGAGCCCTTAGGATCTTGCTTTACCACCAACAATATGATGGCGATCATATACGTGAGAGTTGGGTGGTTTATACGCATATCCTTAATTGTGGTCCCTAGTCGTGGGAGTTTCGAGACAGGGCATCGATACTCCGGAGTAGACTAGTGTGTACAGTCGAGACCCCGTCGAGTGGCGGTGGCCGGTCTCACAAGCTACTGGTGTCAGTTGGATCACCTAAGATGTATACAGGTGCTCATTGGGTTATGAGTACACCGGACAGGACTCGCCGGGAATCTGCTAGTTAGTACTATATCTATCGTCAGATAGCAGTTCCCTGGTGACCTGTGTACAGGTTAGTTCATCGACCTGAGGTCGTCATTTGTCTCGTGTGAGTTCCCACTGTGCTTTGATTTCTACCCTACCACGGCTCAAAGGAGTCGTGCAAACAGGTAGTTTTTGGGTACAGTCCCGAGCCATATGGAGGCACGTGAGCGGATCGGCAGGGGATTCGTCTCTCCCGGTATTGGGGGCGAGGTCGTTCTGTGTCTAGGAGAGCCATTACACAAAGTCCATGGCCATGGCAGGAGATTTACTGGTAGGTACTCCGGTAGTATCTCGGGGTGTTATTGGGCTACACTCCGACACGACTTATACTACTATTGGGGGTCTGACGTTTCTAGCCCCTAGGCAGATATGCGATACTCATAGACGAACGGATCGGACTGTATATACATTGTCACTGTTAGGCTCAGTAGGGTTTCTGGATGAGTTCGCTCATCAGACTCCCTTGAGGTCAGTCTATGGGCAGCCGTTACGCATAGCTAGTGCCGCTGACGGTTTGTGGTTAAACCCACTGTCAGGGTACTGACGAGTCATTAGAGTCCCCCACAGACAGTTTCCCAAGTTCGGGCGAAACGTTGTAGAGGCCGTATGGTTTTATGGCAGGGTTCGGAAAATGCACGTGCGTTTACGCACGTGTTATTTTTCGGGCAGATGATACTGGTCGGCTTTGGTTTAAGCCGGATCCGAGTATTATATTGAGTAGATATAATATCTTTGTCTCAGTTGCATTTGTATTCGGTCGTAATACAAATGCGGGTATATTTATACAGTTACGGGGTTATCCTGAAAGTCGTTTCAGGATCACTTTTGGAAGTTGCCAGTTTCCAGTTTTCTATCAGCCGTCTTTTAATATTCGGTTAAAGACGGATTTATCTTTTCTTGAGATGAGGTGAGTCAGTGTTCTGGAAGTTTCTAGAAGCAACTAGAAGAGGTGACTAGGTTCATGAACCTTTGATTGCATTTATTATATGATGACTAGGTTTAAGTGAGTCATGCTTTAACATTAATGCATTTTGTTTTTGTTAAGATCTTTTCTTCATGATAAGTTTTATGTTATGGTCACCACTTGGTTCCTACACTCACCCCCTCCTTTAAAGTGGCCGGCCCTCTCTCTCCTCCTCCACTCACTCACTTGAGAAAATTATGGTTGCTAAAAAGAAAAGACCAAAGTTTTGGATGCATGGAAATTTCATAGTTCATTTCTTGTTCCATTTCATTTCCATCGGCAACTTCATTAACCGATCGTCCACGGCTTTGGACGAAATGAGACAAAGTCATCTACTCATTCTCTACATCATTCTTGGTCGTCTCTTTTAGCAAACTTGATGACCGAGTTGCCTCAAGTCAGAGGCGGGAGCCCGTTTAAAGAATCGTTGACGTGGTGCCACCTGGACGAGCAGATCAGAGATCGACGAGATCGGAGCAGCCGCAACGGAGCGTGGGATGATGGTTAAAGAACGAAGGACTCGGATCGTTCGGTATAACCTTTCTACACTCTTTACAGTTTGTTAGTTTAGCAATAATGGCAGATCCGGGTTAAAGTATACGATAGCGCCAGTTAAAAAGATTTTGTTCCGCATTTGGCGTCTGTAGACGGCCGGGGCGCTAGCGTAGACTTACAGTTAATGCCTTGTAGAACCTTATTAGAGTGCCCAGTAACCCTACACTTATCTACATGATTATAACTTGGAGATTGATTTATATATTGATGTGATATGGTATTTTGAAACCATGGTTACTTGTAATCTCTTCATATACCATATTCACTCCCATTCCCTATTTAACAATGTTTAAGTTAGAATCAAAATTGGTGTTAAGTTTGCTAAGTTTGGATACGGTATTTTGTGTCCGAGGGCATGACAAACCCTCGGTTTTCATATACCGTATACCATCACAGACCCTTAGAAAAGTCAACACCAAAACTATTTTGCTCTCACTCGCTAATTGTGTTTTTGATGTTGTTGTAAGCTTGCTATCCCTTGTGCTTAGGTTGTTACCCCAAGCTCGGACATATATCGGTAAGTGAACAAAAAGGACTAGTTTCGTGTTTGCGGAGAATATCGGAATTTGACGACTTGTGCCTCGCAACCGCTTCGACAATTCGTGCTTCATGCCGGGATCTATGCGAGAACGGATAACTCATGAACAAAGGAGCGTCGCGATTCGATCTTCCGAACCAAAGCCACGACCAACTTCTTCCTTAACTTCTTTACTTGCTTTTTCATGTTTTCGTATTCTTTTATTTTCTTGACTAAACCCAATTCATTATTTGTTTAACCTTAAATCACTATCCTTAATACACAATTCCCTGCGGATCGACCCGTGCTTGCCGGCTCGCTACAACGCGCCATGCACTTGCGGTTTATAAATATTTAAAACGAGAACGATCTCACATGCCCATTCCGTTTCATCCATTTCATATCTGTTTCCATAACATACGCGTTTGCGCGCGCGGGTGAATTCCTAACAAGTTTTTGGCGCCGTTGCTGGGGAGTTGGTAATATTAGGAATTGTTATTTCTGGTTCGTACCAACTCATTAACTACTAACTCAATTTTTTTAAAACTAACACAAACTAACAAATTTTTTCATAATTGTTCTCTGTCCTTAAGACCTGCCAGCATTCTGTGATTCAACTGAAAAATCAAGTTATACCATAAGTGCACTTAGCTTGCTTAGAGAACCCACCAAAAATTCATGCACCTAACTCTTTGACAAAACCAGCGACATCCCCTTGAGATCCGAGCTCGCCGGCCGTTTTGGTTGAGTTTGGGTTTTTTTTCTTTTTTGGAGATCTCCAGTACAGTGTTTGTACTCTGGTAGTATTGCTTGATTTTTATAATTTTGAATGTGCAGGAATTGGGGAATATATATCGTTTTTTGACACTGAATATCGTATTTTCTGACATTTCAGGTTTTTTTTATGGAATTACGATCAGCGATCATGCAGAGCGAGGAGAAAACTCAATTTCAAGACATTAGTGAAGTATAGTGCCAAAGATCTTGGTAGTTTGACCCGCGCAAGCGAACAATCAACGACTCGGATCACTTTCAAAGGGGTTTTTAACCCAAATCATTTTGTTATGTAATTTCCTAACATACTCTTCTCGAATCCGACACAAGCCAATATTTCTATCTTCTGCAGGATTCTTCGCACAAACTTGCCGCCAATTGAACAGAGAACTAACCGTATTTTTTGCAGCGCTCAAATTTAAAACAAAAAAGAATTGATTAAACTGTTTGAATTCTTGAGTTCTTTTATTGATTGCGGATCTGCATCTTAATACGGAATTAAGGGCAAAATGACCAAACAAGATACGGTAAAGGATTTCATCACCTTCTATATAGCCCACAAATCACAAAACTGCATTCTTGCATACCCCCAGTAATTTAAAATCAACTAGAACTCTGACTTTAAGGACTTCGCGCTCATTAGGAGAAATTGATTATGTTTAGAACACCGCTTAACGGTATATCGTTCACAAGGTGTCTAGGCAAGTATTCAAGAGAAAGGGTTATCTAATTAAGGAACTTCGTGAAAGTGTTGGAAAACCTCCCCTTCTCTCTCACATTTACCTGGCTTCGTGATCCGTATATCTTGAGCCCGTTTCTCAACACAGTTTTATTTCGACAATCAGGTTCTTGAGCATGTCTAGTTGACTAGCATACCGTAGACTGCTAGGGGTGTGATATTCTTTATGTTTGTGATATTTGTGAATTCTTGTTAATATGGGTGATACACAATTTACTTCAATTTCTCACTATTCTTATTCTTTTGTTTATACTCATTCCCAATTCTTTTGTTCAAACTGTCACGATTCTTCCCACATTCATGAAAACTATCCTTTTCTAAGGGGTGACCAACCGTCCCAGATTTTTTATAATGGTCACCCACCTAACACTCTTGAACCCAGTCCCACTTTAATTAGAGACCTAATGATAGGGGATTTAGAGAAAGAGGTCGACAGATTGACTGCTTTATAATCACCACCATCACAACCCTCTTTACCTGAAACAACTGACCCAACCTTAGGGAATGATGGTGAGATTGATGTTAGGTTGACCGCTTTAGAAAAAGGGTATTGAAGTGATGATTGAGGTCGAGAATCAAACAGCTGCTATGCTAGCCCTGTGTATATAGTAGTGTGAGCAATTATTTCACGCTCAACCTCAATCTTTGGCTAGAATAGAAGAACAAGCGAAACATTTAGCTGTGAGGATTCTAGGGAGTGAACACAGTCAATCGAAACCCAATAGTGTTAATGTCTGTCATCTAGGAAGTCATCCGAGTGAGATAAACGATCAAACGAATTTTGATGATTTCATAGATAATGATACGATTGAATTGACTGAGTGTTATCAGGACGCACAAGAAAAGCCTCCGACTGATTTGTGCATTCCAATTTTTGAGGAGGAATCTTATAATTTTTACGGGTATGGTTTGGATAGATTGTCAGAAGAGATAAATGATCAGGAACCCACAATTTTTTTATCACCTTATGATATTGTTTTGGAAGAAATGTTAGTGTGGGAACCTACTTTTTTGGATGACATATACTTACCCATTTGTGAATATGATAAGGAAGAATTGGTATTGGGAGAGTTAGGAAACCATAGTGATAAGAATATGATTGTGAAAAATTATAGGGAGGAAGACAACATTGAAAAATATTCTTTCATGTCGAGTTTTCAGGAAATTTTTGCGGATGAACTTGATATTTTAGCTGAGTTTGAGTCATGCTCAATTTGGGAACATCCTAGGAATCTTTCTTTTGCTGAACTTTTTGCGGATGAACTCCAGTTTTTACACGAACTTGACTTTGGAACTCAACATGTGCTTTATAAACATTCAATTCATCCAGGGAACAATTCTTTGACCTCTTCAAAACTTCATTTTCACTTTCAACGTCTTCCGATCCCTACTTCTACACGCCCATGTCCTTCACTAACATCTAACATATACCTTTTCTTATTCTTTTTCTTTTGTATATACACATTCTTTTACCAGCCATTGCACTATATAGACAAAAATTTTAAATGGCTGGTATTAATTTCTAGACTAACCCAATCTTTTAACTTGTACATGTTATAATTAGTCTTTGGTTTTTTCTACTTTTTCTTTGAATAAAATTCTCACCCTGATGTCTAAGTCTAGCTACCGGAGACGGGGGCAACGATGAGGACATCATAAAACTTAGGTTTGGGGTGAGCACTGCATTATTTTGCCGCATCATCTATATATTGTATATTCTGCATTGCATACATACATATTAAAAAACCCATAAAAATTGAAAAAATTTCCCTAAAATTTAAAAACTTTTTCATGTTAGCTAGTGGGGAAACTTAGATTCGAAGTCTGACGGTTCGGTTGATAAGTTAGAAATAACTATATCCTTTTTATGAAACCGACTACCCGAAAAATAAACCCTCCCGTGTGTTTAAACCATAGCTGATATACGTCTTTTATAACACTTTACACGTGTCATATGTCTTTTGAGAATTGATAAATGCCTGATATGTCTGAAATTTTTTTAAAATTGATAAACATCGTTAGGATCAAGCAGGTTTGTTCTAAGTTAAGAAAAATATCATGAATAGTTCAACATTAAAGTAGATATGAAGAATTTTATAAAGGTTTTAACAGAAGCTATAAGTCTGAAAAACAACCCATCTGAAACTTTATTGGAGTGATTACACACCTTATCCATATGTAACGTCTTCAGATTTAAAAGAAAAAGCTGGTTATATCTCCGTTTTCACCGAGTAGAGAATTATTTAAATTAAAATGAGTCTTCCGTTTTGTGGCCTTGGTAACATGGGTAATTAAGTCCTTGGGGGTGTCTCCACACCTAATGCCGTAAAACTATATGCTTTGGGAGTCATTGACCCAAAGCTCTCTAAGTTTCCAATCGCCAGATAAAACAAGCTAAGCAAGTGTTCTCTCCGAGTTAAAAGTCCTAATGGTTTTTTGTGGGAGAATAATCTTGGCGGAGACGAATTTTCTATTAAAACAATTTTTTGGTGGAGATATAAAGGTTTGTATTTATTAAGACGTTTTTACACGATAACGAAAGGTGTATATGAACCACAACAGGTGAAAGGTTGGAGTGAAGTATAACGCTTAGGTTCTCTGTTAAAATTGATATATATTCTAACTTGAAACCTAACTGGAGAATAAAACTTGAGAAAATCTTAACTCCTTTCAAATTTGTGTGATCCTTTAGAAGTTTATCCTGGTCCATATTTATGACTTGATGACCATAATCGAGTTCTTAAAAACTTATGGAAACTATCCACACAATCACGTAAAGACACGTGTGAGCTTATATTAAACAAATTGCGAGGTGTGAAAAATAGGGTTTAACATTTCTGACTTGGGTAATAGAATTTTTAACTTTGATCACTAATCTTAAGATTAGAATCAACAGATTCTCCACCACACTAACTTGACTGGATTTTGTGGGTGTAATCTGCTGAAAACCCTCATGAGACAACACTCCTCCTACTAGGGACACCTAGAGATTTAACGGCTTATTGCACATGCTCAGTGCAATCGCGTTCCCTGCGAAAGTGAGGCTAGGATTTTTTGTTTTGCTCGGGACGAGCAAAAGATAAGTTTGGGGGTATTTGTTCATCTACGAAAACTGCATTTTAATATCTTTCATTCATTATCTATTTTGTGATATATCGGTGCTATTAACCAGTGTCTGCTCAGAAATTACAGATAACAGGTATTCGTGATAAAACACTGGAAACATACTCAATATCACGGATATATCGTTTGTGAGTAGACACTGTAAACAGAACAGAAAACCGACCGATATTTAAAGAGCTTTTTGTAAATAAATGGGTGCACAACAATTTTGGTCCAACACATGCATGTGTGACACTAGCTCTTTGGCACTAGACCATGATGGGGCTGCCATGATGCAAGGCACAAGTGGGCATGGGTGTGATGTGCATTAATTTTGCATTGAATGCTAAAAGTATTGATGTGATGCATTGCTTCATATTCCCTTCAAATCTCTGCATGCAAACCATGCTTAAAATGATAAAACAAGCAACACCAGAGTGATGTTGGACTAGAAACAAATCCACACATTCAATACGAGCCCATGTTCTCCGTATTGGACCGGCCACATGCCTCCCAAAACCGGCGAGCTCGGCTCCTTCCTCCAATGGCCCCTAGGTTTCCATTGTCCCTCCCTTGCTGCCACGTCACCTTATTTTTATTGTTCGTTTATTTTTCTTTGGTGCCTATAAAAGCAAAACCAGTGAGCAAGGGAAGGCTCTCTCTCATGCATATAATATACCTCATTTTGTTAGTTTCTTTTTTTTTGGTTTAGCTTGAGGGTGAGTGGGCTTCATCATTGGTTTCTTCTTCTTCTTCCTTCTTGAAGCTTTCTTTGGAGAGCTTCATTAAGGAGGTTGAACAAGTAACCATAATCTTGTAACTCTTCATCAAGTGTTTATATATATTGCTTTGTTTTTGCTTTCTTTGCTTTGTTACTTTACTTGCTTTCTTTTTATCATGTGTAACTAATCTTCATTGGTTGTGGTATTGGTGAGGAAGTGAGATGAAAGGCTTTTGCCTCTTCCGCCTCTCGTTTATGTTTTAACGTGCTTATCTACATGATTATAACTTAAAGATTGATTTATATATTGATGTGATATGGTATTTTGAAACCATGGTTACTTGCAACCTCTTCATATACCATATTCACTCCCCTTCCCTATTTAACAATGTTTAAGTTAGAATCAAAATTGGTGTTATGTTTTCTAAGTTTGGATACGGTATTTTGTGTCCGAGGGCATGACAAATCCTCGGTTTTCATATACCGTATACCATCACAAACCCTTAGCAAAGCCAACACCAAAACTATTTTGCTCTCACTCGCTAATTGTGTTTTTGATGTTTTGGTAAGCTTGCTATCCCTTGTGCTTAGTGTTGTTACCCCTAGCTCAGACATACATCGGTAAGTGAACAAAACGGACTAGTTTCGTGTTTGCGGAGAATATCGGAATTTGACGACGTGTGCCTCGCAACCGCTTCGACAAGTCGTGCTTCATGCCGGGATCAACACGAGAACAGACAACTCATGAACAAAGGAGCGTCGCGATTCGATCTTCCGAACCAAAGCCACGACCAACTTCTTCCTTAACTTCTTTACTTGCTTTTTTGTGTTTTTGTATTCTTTTATTTTTGTGACAAAACCCAATTCATTATTTGTTGAACCTTAAATCACTATCCCTAATACACAATTCCCTACGGATCGACCCGTGCTTGCCGGCTCGCTACAACGCGCCATGCACTTGCGGTTTATAGATAATTAAAACGAGAATGATCTCGCGTGCGCATTCCGTTTCATCCATTTCATATCCGTTTCCATAACATACGCGTTTGCATGCGCGGGTGAATTCTCAACAGTGCCCACCGACCCCTTCGTATATCTCACGCAGGACGTAGTCGGCTTCGTGGGGGTCGATGCATCGAAGCAGAGGTTGCCTGTAAGACCCCTTGTAGATGTTCCCATTGCTCCAAACGAAATGGTGGGCTTTGGCTCGGAGGCGGCGTGCTTCTCTTCGATCTTCTGGGAGTATACCCTCCTTTAGGATCTTTATGAGTGGTTTCCTCCAATCCCGGCTTTCCTCCCGAGCAGCATAAACTTGAAGTGCTATCTCCCTGTCTTCCACGTTGGGCTGGGGCAATACCTCGAAGAGGATATTCCTCTTATTGTTAGCTATATAAGAGGAGTCTAGCTTACTTAAGGCGTCGGCCTTAGAGTTTAGATGCCGAGGAATCTGCTCCACTTGAACTTCGTCGAAGTCTTTTCGCAGTCTCTTTACCTCAGCCAAGTACTTTACCATCAGCGGCTCTCGGGCCTCGAAACGGCCGGTCACTTGGCCTACGACTAGGGCAGAGTCGCTGAGAATTCGGATTGTCTTCAGTCCTACTCCAGAGGCGATTCGTAGTCCGGCGAGCAGGGCCTCATACTCCATGGCGTTGTTCGAAGCTCTGAACCTGAGCTTCGAAGGGTACTCCATATCTACCTCGCTCGGGCCTTGAATGATTAGGCCAGCACCGCTCCCCTCCTCAGTATAGGATCCATCGACGTAGAGGACCCAATCTGGGACGGAGTCGGGCCTTTCCTCGACGGAGGGTTGGGACCCGGGGACAGGTGCCGACACTGCCTCCTTGTTGGGGATGGTACATTCGACAATGAAGTCTGCCAAGATTTATGCTTTGATAGCTTGCCTCGGGCAGTATTTGATGTCGAATTGAGATAACTTCCACCTCCATTTCTCTAGATGACTAGACGATTCGGGGGAGGCGAGGATAACCCCTATGGGATGCTCATTGAGGACGAGGATGGTGTATTCCTGGAAGTAGTGTCGTAGCTTCCTTAAGGCCACGATAAGCACTAAGACAATCTTTTCTATGGCAGGGTACCTTGTATCCGCGTCTTTAAAGACGTGGCATACGTAGTAGACTAGCTTCTGGACTCCTTCGACTTCTCGGATGAGCACCGAGCTTGCAGCATGATCAGATACCGCCAGATACAGTGACAGCTCATCTCCTTCAATTGGTCGAGTGAGCAGTGGAGGAGTTGCAAGGTGCACTTTCAGTTGCTCGAAAGTGATCTGGCTCTTTTCCGACCATTTGAACCTTAGGATCTTTCTTAGGGCTTTGAAGAATGTGAGGCAATTTTCTCCGGACCTCGACATGAAGCGACTTAGAGCGGCCACTTTTCCCGTGAGTCACATGATTTCGATGTTGCTCTTTGGCACGACTATGTTGAGGATGGCGCTGATCATCTCCAAGTTAGCTTCGATTTCTCAGTGGGTAACCATGAACCCGAGGAATTTTCTACTAGTGACCCCGAACGCACACTTGGCGGGACTCAACTTCATTTTATACTTGTAGAGGATGTCGAATTTCTCGCCGAGTTCCTTGGTGTGTTCATCCAACGAGGTTGACTTTACGAGCATATCGTCGACGTAAACCTCCATGTTCCTCCTGATTGATCGTCAAAATTCTCACCTCTATGATTTTAAAGAAAAGATGTAGTAAATAAGTGATGAAATGTTTTCGTAGTAATAACCGCAATCAATAACTGTATCGCGTATAGCAAGCGTTAGTGAGTACGGGTCATCCTCTGAGATTTGTGGAACATGTAAATTATTGCTTTAGTTGAGTCGAAAGAACTAGTAAAAAAAATCAACAAATTGTTTTATGATTTGATTGAAGTTATCATTTCAAGAAATTTAAGAAATCGTTTTCAAGAAAGAGAATTCAAGATAATGTTCAAGATTAGTTATCAAGAAAATTGTAGAAGGCTTGTAGGATTTGAATGGAATTAGTAGCCAATGATGATTATTCAAGACGATTCATCTTATCTATTGGTAGAATTATTACCAGATCGATGGCTAAAAATGAGAATTAGGGATCCATTGATGAAACTAGGGTTTCTCCTTCATTTCCCCTTTTCCTTTCATTGATTGCCATTCTTATCTAGATTTTAACAAGAAAGATCATCAATCTAATCCCTAAATTGTGATGAAATTCTCAATAAATTGATCTCACTCACAATTTGGACATTAATGATTCTTTTTGCTAAAGTTTATAATCTCCATAACACTTAAGATGAATATAGAATTCTTTCACCATTTGATGTACCAAATTCCTTCGAATTCTTAGCAAGCGGAGATTTATTCACACATTATGAAAATAAAAGAATCAACAAGTAGAGATTTCATAATGCGAAATTTAAAGAAAGCGAGACTAAAAGTAATGATTAAACTTCAAATTACAACTTCTTCAATCCGAGATTACAATAAAATTCTCTCCCGATCACTCCCTTGAAGAGGTAATTTCTCCGTCGATCTTCGCTTCTCTCGATCACCGTGAGTCATGGATCTATCGAGGATCATGTGCTCATTGATGACGATCGGCTTCGCGTAAAGGATCTTGAATGAAGCCGGTCGATGAATTTCTCATGATTCTTGATCTTGGATCTTGATTTGGAATTGGATCTTGATTTGGTTTTGGATCAAAAGTGTCGAACAATTGGGAACTAATCAACGACCTTTTTAATGTAGGCTTAGGTCCCTTTTCATAGCCCTTAATCAAGGTTCCCTTATAAGCTAGGTTGTTATAAGGAGACTTCTAGAATAGGCTAGGTAGTTTTCAATCTTCCTCCACAAGCTAGGTCATTATAGAGAAGTTTTCAGAACAAGGTTGTTATAATGAAGCGTCCTCAGCAAGCTAAGAAGTTGAAAAGAGGTTTCTGGAGAATTCCCGATAGCCAACGCCTCAACTCAGCCGCGGATCCACGGTGAATCGGCTTGACTCGGCCGCGGTTCCGCGGCCGGTTAGTGAGATCATAGCTCCAAATCTCTTGATTCTTCTTTTGTTGGTCTCTGGGTTTATATTTGATATCTGGAATATTTTTATCTCTTCTAAATCTCTTCCAGAAATTAATTCTTTGATTTCCTGTATTTTAATCGGCGAATTTGCGATTCCGATATATGACATGAGCTAATTTCTGCACAAAATCTCAATGAAGGATGATAGAGATATACAATACTATGAGTGAAATAATAAACATACAATTTCCTTCAAAGAATGTTGATTATAAATATAACACATGGTAATTGGTGTTTTCCAGATGAACTTGGAATATGTGTTATATTTATAACAAACACTCTTAGATAATTAGAAAAGTGAAGAAATTGTTATGTTAAAGATTGCAAGATTTTCGACCGAACAAATTCCCCCAAACATGAGTTTGATCGTCTCGAGAAAATTTTCTTTATTCAAGAGAAGGAGAAAATAGAAAGAAAGAGAAAAACTAACTAGCACACTTTCGTAGGCAACATGATTGCACTGAGCACGTGCAACAAACCTTTAAACCTCTAAGTGTCCCTAGTAGGAGGAGTGTTGTCTCCTGAGGGTTTTCAGCGGATTACAACCATAAAATCCTATAATAAAAGAAAGACCATGAAAATTACATATAAAGATAAGAATTATAAAAGAACGAACTTGAAAATCAGAGTTTCCAACTACACTAGTTTTTCGGTTGTCATGAGCCCTATCTTAATAGTCATGAAAAGATGTTAGAAATCATATCATCCCTCAATAAAACATCGCCTTTATTCTTCATCCGTACCTTTCTTCCAAACACCGATCATATACCCCTACGTGTGTGTAAAAGATATCCCTACACTCGGAGAATTCAATTCAAGCTATCATACTCTTATCCATCTACTTCAGTACTTTTTAGTCGGTGAATATTTTAGATAGAATTGCTCACACATTTTTCATGCGACCGTTAATACTTCTAGAGGTACTAACCGATCGATTACTAAATATGCTCACTTATTAGGCGTAATTAGCAATTTCCTCATCTTGCAACACTTAAGGTTTAGCAGTGACTCCCAAACCAGTTGGTCTAAGGCACTAGGTGATGAAGCACCCTCGCTATATTTTTTTTTATGTTGCCTTGATGATTACAAAACCAGTTTTCATTTTTTATGCTTCACCATTTTTTACTTTTATGCTTCATTTATTATTTATTTTCTTCGTACTTTGGCTTTTAGACAAGAGCATTTCAAGGTATCGTCTACTATCCCGAGTTTCAAGACATGTGTAAGTGCGTATAGTAGGGTATCAACGTTCAAATGTTTGACTTCCAGAATAAGAACTATTTTTCAGACTTATTTTTATCCTCGGATTAGTGACTTCCTTCATCCTACTAACCCTTGGGACAACGGCTCATAACTACTTATTACTAGTTTCGTTTAAGAAAACATCTAAATTTCTTGGTTTTCTTAAAGTTTTCCAAT
The DNA here is from genome assembly GCA_030015575.1 of Agapanthus africanus. Taxonomy (NCBI): domain Eukaryota; kingdom Viridiplantae; phylum Streptophyta; class Magnoliopsida; order Asparagales; family Amaryllidaceae; genus Agapanthus; species Agapanthus africanus. Next base: position 673,995,481 of record CM057338.1, on the reverse strand, counting down.
CTTTTAAATGTAATTATTCACTTTCTAATCTTTTATTATAATTTTTTTTATGTTTTGTGGTTATGCAAAGTATAATGCACAATAATGCTTAAATAAGCACAAACCTCCCTCAAACCTGTTTACAGCAGTGTGCTCACTGTTGTCCTCTTTTAAATCTCCAAAACCTGTAGACTTGGGAGGAAAAGTTATCAACAGGGATAAGAATGGACATGCAAATCTCCCCCAAACTTATTTTTAATTATATGGATAGTCGATTAAGTCCTTTTTAAACTCACCTCCATTCTTATGATGAGACAATATTATCGAGTTATGGAGGTGAGGCGGAGGAAATTTAGTTATGATAAATCGGTTCCTGTAAAAACAACAGCTCCTCCGTGGGGTCAGTGGAAAAATACGGGTTTTAATCTATGCCCATTCACTTTGAAAATTGAACCGTTTTTACTATTTTCAACTTCAACTGCCCCGTGCAGGTATACATACCGCACCACAAATGGTCCTTTCCAATGAGATTTTAGCTTACCCGCATGAAGATGGAGATGAGAATCATAAAGAAGTACTTATTGTCCCGGTGTAAAAGATTTTCTAAGAATATTTTTATCATGAAATACTTTCGTCCGATTCTTTATTATCACCGCATTATCGTAAGCTTCATCGCGGAGTTCGCTTAGATCATTTAATTGCAGCTTTCGAAGTTGCAGGCTTGATTTAAATCGAGGTTAAGTTCTTTAATAGCCCACATTGCCTTATGTTCAATCTCGACAGGAAGGTGGCAAGTGTTTCCAAACACTAGACGGTAACGAGACATACCAAGATCAGTCTTATAAGCGGTATGGAATGCCCAAAGAGCATCCGTCAATTTGGTTGACCAATCTTTCCAGTTTTTAGAAACTGTTTTCTCTAAAATTTGTTTGATTTGCATGTTAGAAATCTCAGCTTGCCCGCTCATTTGGGGATGATAGGGTGTCGAAAGTTTGTGGTTGATTGAATATTTCCGCATCAAAGTCTCGAAAGACCGATTACAGAAATGCGTCCCATTGTCACTAATTATAGCGCGAGGGTGTCCAAATCACAAAAATATATTTTCTTTAAGGAACTTAATAACAACCTTGTTGCCATTAGTGCGACATGGTTTTTCTTCCACCCATTTTGAGACGTAATCAACCGCCAACAAGATATACAAATTCTCAAAAGAGTTGGGAAAAGGACCCATAAAATCAATACCCAAAACGTTGAAAATTTCCACAACCAAAATAGGTTGTAGTGACATCTCATTTCTTCTAGAAATCCGACCCGTGTGTTGACACCGTAGACACGTTTTGCAATGATCAAATGCATCTTTAAATTCTGTAGGCCAGTAAAAACCACATTGCAAAACTTTCTCCGTTGTCTTACGTGGACCAAAGTGACCACCACATGCCTGATCATGACAAAATGACAAAACACTCTTGAATTCATCATTGGGGACAAATCTGCGAATGATTTGGTCAGGACAATACTTAAACAAATAAGGTTCATCCCAATAAAAATGTTTTCCTCGGGATAGAAATCAATGATTGTCCTGTTTAGACCATTCGTTGGGAATAAGTCCTGTTGCTAGATAATTCACAATATCCACGAACCAAGGTTCGCAGGATACGGTCAAGAGCTGTTCGTCAGGGAAAGAGTCGTTTATTGTCAGGGTCATAGTAGGTGAAGAAGAGATGCGTGAAAGATGGTCAGCTACTACGTTTTCACCTCCTTTCTTATTTTGAATGACAAGATCAAATTCTTGTAATAATAGGATCCAACGTATTAACCTACCCTTAGCATCCTTCTTAGATAAAGATGTTTTAGGGCGGAGTGATCGGTGTAAACCACAATCGGTGAGCCAATCAAGTAAGGCCTGAATTTTTCTAACGTAAATACAACTGCCAAGAGTTCTTTCTCGGTGGTTGTATAATTAATTTGGGTATCATTCAAGGTCTTACTTGCATAATAGATTGCATGTGGCATCTTATCAATGTGCTGTCCTAAGACTGCACCAACAGCAAAATCTGATGCATCATACATAAGCTCAAACGGGTGGTTCCAATCACGATATGATAGAACGGGGGCTGTAGTGAGAGATCTTTTAAGTGATTCAAAAGCAGCCTCACAATCCGAATCAAAGTGAAATGTAGTATCCTTGGCCAAGAGAAGAGTTAAAGGTCTAGCAATTTTGCTAAAATCCTTAATGGATCTCTTATAAAATCCTGCATCACCAAGGAAAGATCGTATATTTTTGACGCATTTGGGATGATGAAGGCTATGGATGACATCAATTTTAGCTTTATCTACCTCAATGCCTTTTCATGAAATGACATGTCCAAGCACGATACCTTCTTAGACCATGAAATAGCATTTTTCCCAATTCAAAGTTAAGTTCTTATCCTTACAGCGGGTAAGAACTGCGTCAATATGACGTAGGCAATCCTAGAAAATTCTCGACCATGTCTGAGAATATCCTCATCATACACCGCTGAAATGTAGCGGGAGCATTGCATAACCCAAAGAGCATGCGTCTATAACCAAAGGTACCAAAAGAACAAGTAAATGTTGTTTTATCTGGATCATTTTCGGCGATAGGGACCTGGTTATAGCCAGAGTATCCGTTTATGAAACAATAATATTCATGTCCAGCTAATCGTTCCAACATCTAGTCAATAAAAGGTAGAGGGAAGTGATCTTTCCTCGTTGCGAGATTGAGTTTTCTGTAATCAATAATACACGCCACCCAGTTTGGGTGCGTGTCTGGATCAACTCATTAGCCTCATTTGTTATGACCATGATGCCAGAGTTTTTAGGGACTACATGAATAGAACTTACCCATTAGCTATCAGAGATTGGGTAAATTATACCACTATCAAGGCACTTGACGATTTCTTTCTTTACCACCTCCTTCATGATGGGATTCAATCGTCTCTGTGGTTCTCGTGTTGGCTTGGCTTCATCCATCAAATATATATGATGTTCTACAATCAAGGGAATAATCCCTTTGATGTCTGCCATTGTCCAACCAAATGCTTATCGATTAGATCTCAATACCATCAAAAGAGCATCCTTTTGCTCTAAAGCTAGAGAAGCGGATATGATCACAGGCAAAGACTCATTCTCACCTAAATATGCATATTTAAGACGAGAAGGTAATAGTTTGAGATCTAATGTCGGCGGAGAGACAATAGAAGGTGGGGTAAGGGAATGATATTTGGATTCTCGAAGAAGTTCATAACCTGTATAGGATATTGACTCAGAAAGTGCTACTGACTTTTGTGATGAGTTAAAAGGTTCAAACTCAGAGGTGGACTTGTAAAAAGTGTCCTCACTATGATACTGTGCACGATCAAGCAATGATGTACTAATGTCGTCGAGATCATCAAAGAAAAGTTCATCAACCTTGCAGCTTTCGGGAGCTATCTCGTAGACAGAACAAACATTAAGAATATGAGCAAATGGTTCAGATGGTTGACTTCCTTGCTTGTAAATGTTAAACTCAATTGACATTTTTCCGAAGGATAGGTTCATGGAACCATTTTGGCAATTGATTACAGCATTAGAAGTGGCTAAGAAGGGTCGACTGAGAATCACCGGAATTTGGTTCTGTGGGTTCGCTACCGGTTGTGTATCTAGAACAATAAAGTCCACATGGAATATAAATTCCCTGACTTTTATCAACACATCCTCAAGCTCACCCTTAGATTTGGTGATAGATCGATCTGCCATCTGGAGAGTGCAGTGGGCAGGTTTCAACTCTCCAATACCTAACTGCTCGTAGACACAGTATGGAAGCAGGTTAACACTAGCGCTAAGGTCGAGTAGAGCACAGTTAATATTTTTACACCCATTAGAAATAGAGATTGTAGGACAGCCAGGGTCCTTACGTTTCTTTGGTAACTGATGGGTAAAAACTGTGCTAACATTACTCATCATGAACACTTTCTTCGGCACTTGAGTCTTCCTCTTCCTAGTGCACAAGTCCTTAAGTATTTTCGCATAAGCAGGAACTTATTGGATAGCATCTAGGAGAGGGATATTTATGTTAACATGTTTAAACATTTCCATAATCTTCTCCATTTGTGGACTTAGTTTGTTTCCCCTTAACCAATTTGGATATGGAGCTTTAGCAATAAGAGCTGGGTCCAACATTGGAGAAGGTTGTGTGGGTGGAACAGATCCCAGAATCGGAGTGGGGATCGTTGTTGGTTGGCTAAAAGGAATGGGCTGAGGGTTTAAGCCTTGGGGAAAACAGAGAATAGGCTTGGCAGAAGATGAACTAGGGTCAGAAGTAGAAGGGGAAGCCGGGGTATCATCGATTGATTCCTCGTTATCAATCTCTTCACCGACATGGTTGTTTAGCACTCTTCCTGATCTCAATATAGTAATAGCACTCACATGATGTGAATGTAGGGTTACTAGGCACTCTAATAAGGTTCTACAAGGCATCAACCATGCCTGATTTAAAAAATAGCCGTGCCGAACAATCCTAACCAAGATCTTTAAACTAGAGATTAGGCGAAACAAAGCATGTTAAACACTTTAACATCTAAGAGTTTGGGATTACAACCTTTGTAGTCCGGTCCTTCGCTTCATAAGCTCCGTGTTGAGGTCCCTTTACTGCGATCATCATGTATCTGGACTCTAGAGAGGCTCCACGAAGAGAATGATGCAAACTTGCTTCCGATCTTCGATAACAAAGATGATCTACCTTGAAGTTTCTTTAACACAAGCTCTCACTCACTAATGAAGTGAACACCCTAATCTAAATGGCTAGGATAGATTAGGATGATGAAGTAGGATTTTAGCTCCCATTTGTTTTCTTAATCTCACTCAAAATCATCACTAATGAAAAAGCTAGTAAGCTTTTCCATCCAAAAGAAGAAGGAAGAAGAAGAAGCCTTCACTTTGTGATGAATAATGAATTGTGTTGAGGTTAGAAATGCAACCATGGGTTAAGTATGATAACTTAACCCATGTAGAGAATGAACCATGGTCAAGGGTTGAGTTGGGTTAACAAATATCATAACTAAATATTTTTACAAAATATCTTTGCAAAAACAAAAAGCAAATCTTCTAGAAACTTCTAGAAAAGCTTAAACCAAATTAAACCCTAACCATGTTTAATCTCCACTAAACATGTTGCATTAATAACAATATCATGTTACAATATTATATATCACATATATAATATTTATTGTAACAAAATAAAATAATACAATTAACATATATCACATATATATCAATGTATTACCCGAGTGAGAAAAAGAATCTTTTAGTGAGCTTATATCAGTTAATGTAATTTAATATATCAAATATATAATTATACATTAAATTATAGAATCAACACTTGATCCGATAATCTGGCTATTTCACAAATAACCGACTAATATAATCTGTATCAGTTCATCGAATCAACACTTGATCCGATGACCCGGCTATATCACATATACCCGGCCGATATCTCATATCGTGAGAATCTAATACGGTATCACATATACATATTGTTCTCGGTCCCGCATATATCATATATATGCTCCTACTCCATTTTGCCTGAGTCAAGAAACCTCTGTGTAGGACTCTAAAGAGTCGTCAATACGCCGGCAGTAGGTGATGATCATATCAAACACCCACAAGCTGCAAACGGTCAGCTAAACGTAACAGCCACCTAGATATTGAGCGATCAGAAGATCAACAAGCAAGCCTGTACATTCTCCTGCGAATCCAATCAGTAACACTCCCGTACAGTCCGGTCTCTTCGTCTGATATGCCGCCTATTTCGCCTAGGGGTGGTAAACGTCAGACCCCAGTAGCTTGATAAGTCGTGTCGATATGAGGTTTATAACAGTTCGAGAAACTACTGATAATACTTACCAGTAAATCTCAGCAACCCTGGCCAGGGATTTCCAGTTATAGCCAATCGAACACAGCACAACATCAACTCCATATACCGGGAGAGACGAGTCCCCTCTTATCGCTCATTGCCTCCATGTGATTCGGGACTGTACCTAAAAGCCACCTTTTTGCACGCTCTCTTGGACGTGGTATGATTGAAATCAAAGCACAGTGGGAATCGCACAAGACTCTATGACGATCTCGGTTTTACAGACTAACCTGTACCAGTGTCACCAGAGAACTGCCATCTGACGTGAGGTATAATACCATCTGGGAGTTCTCGACGAGTCCGTCCAGTATACCCAGTCTCTACTGAGCACCCGTATACCTTCTCTGATGTCAAACACCAATGGATATGGGATCATCCATCGCCCATCATATGGGTCAAGAAGCGCATACGCTAGTCTACTCTAGAGTATCGATGCCCTGTCTCGGTACTTCCATGACTAGAAACATTTGAAGGATGTACTTGACGACTACACTGTCCCTACTAGTATGATCCACATCATAGTCCTGGTAGTCAAGTACTCATCCTAAGGGCTTTATCAACATGTAACATAAAGACAATCAGAGTACATGTTAAGATAAAGAGTAACCAGATAGCGTACTATCATGTCGAGCAAGAAAGTCCTCCCTATATATGTCCTAGCATCCACTACAATATACATCGTATGTACAGTAATGGACTCTAGGGCATACACATAACTAACAATCTCCCACTTTCACTAGGGCCATCTGTTGTGGTATCACATACCCAACAATTAGCTGTGGTTGAAGTATCTCACACTCAACCATCCTATAAAAGTCTCTACTGGGAAAAAGGCCTTTGTGAGTGGATCCGCGCTGTTGTCCTCTATGTCTACTCTCCTAACCTCGATCTCCCTGGAGATCAACCATCTCCATTATCAGGTGATACTGCCTAAGAATTGTAAGTTGATGTACTACACCCCACGGGTTGCGGGGAGGCGGAAATATGAAAAACAATCTTGTTCTTTGGATTAACATCGACTAACCAAAGAATCTTTGATAAACTATAACTAACATAAACATAGGAGTTGTTAACTACTATGAGAAGAGATTATACCTAGTGAACCTTGTCTTTCGTCTTTCCGTTATCCACCTCCTCCTTGGCCTTCTCTTATGTAATAGACGATCCATCCGAGAGCTTCTATTCCAAGCTTCACTTCTAATCTTGAGGTAACTAGGTTTCTTTAGTTGCTAATCAAAGGCACCTAGGTGATATAGAGTGAGGTTATGGATTAATTAGTCTATCTAATCCTTGATCTCAACACATGAGAGGGGAAGATTAGGGTTTGAAGAGAGAGAGCTTGAGGAGAGAGAAGGTGAGCATCAATTATTATGAAAATGTTTCTCACTTCTTGTTAGTTATATGTATGCCCTAGAGGCCATTACTATACATGAGATGTATATTCTAGTGGATGCTTGGACATATATAGGGAGGACTTTCTTGCTCGACATGATAGTATGCTATCTGGTTACTCTTTACCTTAACGTGTACACTGATTGTCTCTCTATTACATATTGGTAAAGCCCTTAGGATGTGTACTTGACTACCTGGACTATGATGCAGATCATACTAGTGGGGACAGAGTAGTCCATAAGTACATCCTTTAATGTCCCTAGTCGTGGGTGTATCGAGACAGGGCATCGATATACCAGAGTAGACTAGCGTATACCTTCTCGATCCATATAGATGGGCGATCGATGATCCCATATCCATTGGTGTTTGACATCAGAGATGATATACGTGTTGCGCCACGGCAGCGCCCCGGCCGTCTATCCGAGGCCAAAATGCGGAATCAAAATTTTTCCTTACTTGGAAACCGGCGCTACCACGGACAAAGAAAAACCCGGATCGTTAACCATTAACCTATACTAGCTAACAAGAGATGGGAAGAGAAGTATACCGAGTGATCCGAGTCCTCCGGTCTTCTCGTCATCGTCCCGATCTCCCGCGGAAAGTCTTGTCTCCACATCGTCGCCTCCTCGCCGGAAGGGCACCACATCGCCTGCGTCTTTTACGGGCTCCCGCCTCAATACCGAGGCAACTCGGGCATGAAGCCGGCAACTCGACATGCTCAAGATATGCTGTAGAATGTGTAGTGTAGAGGCTATGTCTCATTTGGGGTTTGTTGCCTTTGAAGATGATGGAGGAATCAAGATTAGAAAAATGGTGCTTGCATTTTTCTAGCATGAAAATGAGATCAAGAATGAAACTCTCAAGATGAAGCTCTCATCTTCTTCTTCTCTCCAAAAATGAAAACCTTCTCATAATAGAATGGTGGAGGAAAGAATATGAAAGCAAGAGGGAGGTGAGTGTAGGAAAAGAGAGAGGGTGACCATATCCAAACATCATCATAACAAATTCACATCAACCTCCAATCACCTCAAATCAACATAAAGCAAGTGATGATGATAGATAAGAATGGTATCAAAAAGATGCTTTCATAATATCTCATCTTACAAATAAACCCTCCACAAAATGTTATTTGCAAACTTGCAAATAACACCCTCCATCGGAAAAGTCCGGCCGGGAAAGAACAAAGGAAAACCGGCCGGGACGGAATGCAAACAGGCAACTCCAGAAAACTGGTCCCGTAATAAATTACAGGAAAACCCCGACACTGTGCATACACACCCGCATCTGTATTCCGACCGGATACAAATGCAATGAGACAAAATCTACACTGTACTAAACTAGGATCCGGCTTAAACCAAAGCCGGCTAGTAATATCCGTTCGATCCTGATCCGTGCAATACCGCACGTATCTGATCGAACCCTGCCATATATCCATACGGCTACTAGTACAAAACTGTCCGATCCTGATCCGTGCAATACCGCATGTATCTGATCGGACCCTGCCATATCTCCATACGGCCTCTACAGCGTTTCGCCCGAAAGCTGAGTAACTGAAAGTGTGGTGGACTCTAAAGACTCGTCAATACTATGGTTGTGGATTTAACCACCAGCACGTCAGAGGTATAAGCCAATACGTGACGGGCCACCAGCTATTGACCAAAAGGGACGTCGATGAGCGAACTCATCCTGACACCCTACTGAGCCTGTCAGTGACAATATCCGTACAGTCCGGTCCGTTCGTCTATGAGTATCGCATGGCGGGCCTAGGGGGTTGGTAAAAGTCAGACCCCCAAAAGCGGTACAAGTCGTGTCGGAGTGTAGCCCAGAACACCCTGAGATACTACTGGAATACCTACCAGTAAATCTCCTGCCTCGGCCGAGGGCTTTGTGTAATGGCTCTCCTAGACACAGCGCGACCTCACCCCCAATACCGGGAGAGACGAACCCCTGCAGATCCGCTCACTGCCTCCATGTGGCTCGGGACTGTACCCAACTAAAACCTGTTTGCACGACTCCTTTGAGCCATGGTAGGGTAGTAATCAAAGCACAGTGGGAACTCACACGAGACAAATGACGATCTCAGGTCGATGAACTAACCTGTACACATGTCACCTGGGAACTGCTATCTGACGTCTGGTATAATCCCAACTAGCAGGTTCCCGGCGAGTCCTGTCCGGTGTACTCATAACCCAATGAGCACCTGTATACATCTTAGGTGAACCAACTGACACCAGTGGCTTGTGAGACCGGCCACCGCCCCTCGTCGGGGTCTCGACTGTATACACTAGTCTACTAATGGAGTATCGATGCCCAGTCTCGAAACTCCTACGACTAGGGACCTTTTAAGGATGTGCTTATAGACTACCAGCTCTCACGTATATGATCGCCATCATACTGCCGGCAGTCAAGCAAGAATCCCAGGGGCTCTATCAGCGTGTAATAGCGACCTGTAAGGTCACCTGAAGCAGTACACGATGATAAAGGGTGAACCAGATAGCATAATATCATCTCGAGTAAGACTGTCCTACCGGGATAGGTCCTCCCTCAATCATTGCAATCACGTTCCTGTGATCCAATAATTGACTCTGAGGGCACTATCTCCAACAATACGGGTGCCCAGTAGAGACTGGGTACACTGGACAGACTCGCCGAGAACTCCCAGATGGTATTATACCTCACGTCAGATGGCAGTTCTTTGGTGACACTAGTACAGGTTAGTCTGTAGACCCAAGATCGTCATAGAGTCTTGTGTGATTCCCACTATGCTTTGATTTCCACCTTACCACGTCCAAGTGGGCGTGCAAAACGGTGGTTTTTGGGTACAGTCCCGAGTCACATGGAGGCAATGAGCGATAGGAGGGGTTTCGTCTCTCCCGGTATTGGGGGTTGATGTTGCGCTATGCTCGATTGGCCATAACAGGGAAGTCCCTGGCCAGGCCTGGTTTAGAGATTTAATGGTAAGTGTTACCAGTAGTTTCTCGACCCGTTATGAGCCTCGCATCGGCATGACTTATCGGTTATTGGGGTCTGACATTTACCACCCCTTGACTTGATATGCGACATATCAGACGAGGAGACCGGACTGTACGGTCGTATCACTGTCAGGCTTTTTGCAGGAGTTAGAGCGGGCTTGCTTGCTGATCTTCTGATCGCTCAATACCTGGGTAGCCGTTACGTCCAGCTAGTACCGCTAACGGCTTGTGGGTACTTGATGTAATCATCATCTACTGCCGGCGTATTGACGAGTCTTTAGAGTCCTAAATAGAGGTTTTACTGGCTCAGGAAAAACGAAATAGGAGCGCATATGTGATATGTGCGGGACCGAGAATAATGCGTGTATGTGATACCGTATTCTATTATCGCGATGTTTGTATCGATCAGTTATATGCGATATAACCAGGTTATCGAATCAAGGGTTGATTCGATAAGTCGATACATTGGATGTTAGTCGGTTATATGTGATATAACCGGATTATTAAGTCAAGTGTTGATTTAATAATTTAGTGTATAATTGTATATGTGATATACTAATTTACATTAACTAACATTGGTTCACTTTAGAATTTGTTTTTCTCACCTGTGCATAACTTAATATATATGTGATATATATTTATTTGTGTTCATTTTGTATCATGGTTGTTGATACAACTTACATGGGTGTATGAGACATATACCATTATAACTATATTGGTGGGGTTTAATATACAAAGTAAATACAAAATTAGTGGATAATTGTTCAAGTGCATGAAGCTTCATGAAGCTTGTGAGTGCATTGACCAAAGTCCACCAGTTTTGTTTTACTTAGAATATTTATAAACCTAACAACTATAATTAGCCATGGTTATGTCTCTACATGAGTTAGTATATGATACCCACCGTCCCATGGTTAGATCTCTCTCTTGATTAGTTTTTGTTAGTTATATGTATGCCCTAGAGGCCATTACTGTATATGAGATGTATATTGTAGTGGATGCTGGGACATATATAGGTAGGACTTTCTTGCTCGACATGATAGAACGCTATCTGGTTGCTCTTTATCTTAACATGTATACTTACTGTCTCTTTGTTACATGTTGATAAAGCCCTTAGGATGTGTACTCGACTTGCAGGACTATGATGTAGATCATACTAGTAGGGCCTGGGTAGTCCATGAGTACATTCTTCAATGTTCCTAGTCGTGGGAATATCGAGACGGGGCATCGATATTCCAGAGTAGACTAGCGTATATCTTCTCGACCCATGAGATGGGTGATGGATGATCCCATATCCATTAGTGTTTGACATCAGAGATGGTATGCGGTTGCTCAGCGGTGACTGGGTACACTGAACGGACTCGCCGAGAACTCCCAGATGGTATTATACCTCACGTCAGATGGCAGTTCTCTGGTGAGACTGGAACAGCTTAGTCTGTTGACCCGAGATCGTCATAGAGTCTTGTGCATCTCCCACTGTGCTTTGATTTCCACCCTACCATGGCTCCACTGAGTCATGCAAACAGATGGTTTTTGGGTACAGTCTCGATTCACATGGATGCAATGAGCGATAGGAGGGGATTCGTCTCTCCCGGTATTGGGGGTTGATGTTGCGCTATGCTCGACTGGCCATAACTGGAAATCCCTGGCCAGGGTTGCACTGATTTACTGGCAAGTGTTATCAGTAGTTTCATGCTTGTTATGGACCTTACATCGGCATGACTTATCAAGCTTCTGGGGTCTGACGTTTACCACCCCTAGGCGAGATATGCGACATATCAGACGAACAGACCGGACTGTGCGGTAAGTGTTACTGATTGGATTCGCAGGAGTGTGAGCAGGCTTGCTCGTTGATCTTCTGATCACTCAATACCCGGGTGGCCGTTATGTTTAGCAGACCGCTTGCGGCTTATGGGTGATTGATATGATCACTACCTATTGCCGGCGTATTGACGAGTCTTTAGAGTCCTACACAGAGGTTTCCTGGCTCAAGCGAAACGAAATAGGAGCGCATATGAGATATGTGCGGGACCAAGAATAATACCAGTATGTGATATTGTATTCTATTCTCGCGATTTGTATCATCGGACGGTTATATGAGTTATAGCCGGGTTACCGAATCAAGTGTTGATTCGATACATTGATACACTAGATATTAGTCGGTTATATGCGATATGACCGGATCATTAAATCAAGTGTTGATTTAATGATTTAATGTATAATTATATATTTGATATATATTACTTTACATTAACTAGTATTGTTTCACTTAAGATTGACTTTCTCACTTGATGTGCACAAGTTGTATATGTGATATATGTTTGTGCACTAGTTTGCATCATGATTGTTGATACATGCAAACATGGGTGGGTGCGTGACATACACCATGTTAATAATAATTTAAGTTTTTATTTATCTTAATTATTCAAAATGGTGGCTTCTTTAATCATGGCTTGAAGCTTCTTGAAGCTTGAAGCAACTTTGACAAAGTCCACTCATTTTGTCTTGATTAAGATATTCATTAACCGAACCATTATAATTAACTATGGTTTAGTCTCTACAAAGGTTAACTCACCCATGGTTGCATTATGATAGACTTCACTTGATAATTTTTTTAATTAATTTCTTTTCTTTCTGCTTCTTCAAGAAGAAGAAATGCTTGCTAGAAAATTTTCAAGTGAAGAAAGAGAGTGAGAAATCAAAATCTAATGTGAACCCATTTCCTATTTCATCATCCTTTACTACTTGCCATTTAGTTTAGGGTGTTCTCTTCACAAAGTTCATGACCTAGTGAAGATGGAGCTTGAGTTTGAGTCTCCTCGACGTAGATCATCTTCGGCCTCGAAGTCAACGATCTAGCTCGCTCATTTCTCCGAGGAAACCATCGCTAGAGTCCGGGATCACGATGATCGCAGCGAAGGGACGTGAACATGGAGCTTTAGAAGTGAAGGACCGGATCTACAAAGCTTGTAATCCCTTTCACTTAGTGTTAAAATGTTTAACTTGCTAGATTTCGCAAAATCTCTAGTATACGATCTTGGTTTGGGTTGTTCGGCACATCTATTTTTTTGAATCGGGCATGGTTGATACCTTGTAGAACTTTGTTAGAGTGCCTAGAAACCCTACAGTGGTATCAGAGCCAAGCTAGAGCTTTAGGCGAAGTCTAGACGAAGTTTAAAGTCCGATCGAACCCGGAGACCCCGACGAATACCCTTCTCTCAATATTTTTTTAAAATGTGATTTTTTATGAATTAAAAATGCTCAGAAAATTAAGCAGGAAAAACTAAGAATTACTATGAAGTACGGCCCACTGATTCTTTTATATGACCGCGGAAACGCTGCCAAACCAAGGGTTTGGCGGCGGTTCCGCGGCCAAAATTATGACTTAGTCCCTCATACTTCATATATTTATTCTTATGTCCTTTCTTGTCAATTTTTTCTGGGAATTTTTAATTCCACTCGAGTGTTGAGTTTTTTGGGTTGTATTGGGGACTCGTTGATTCGATCGGATAATTTAACTTTGTTTAGGTTGTCCGGGTAATTTTTAGAACGTGTTAAAAAGTTCGAACGGATATCAATAACTCACTTTTTCCCGACCCGAAAAATTTCCAAGTGTTGGATTTTTCCGTAGTTTAAGAACGTCTAAATCGTGCAAGTTACGCAATGGACCCTCTAGAAGACAACAAACCTTAACTCGATTATGTGACTGTCTTGAACTGCCTTTTGAACCTTAGGGTTTGGGGCAGTACGGCGTTGCCACATGTGAGGCGTTGGCTTGACCCTTCTACGGCTAGACCATTGGTACTGTGGCATGTGATGGATATTTTTAAACTCCCCTCAAGTGTTGAACTATTTGGGAAATCTTGGGTGTTTGATCATTCGATCGGAAAGTTTAACATTGTCTATTTATCTGGAATGTGATACAATATTTGGAATCCATAAGTAGTTATGAGATAACTAATTTGAATGTTATAAATCTAGCACTTTAGTCTCATTTGATCAGTTGCCACAGAATTTTGATGTGATCAAAAGTCAGTCGCAATCACGTAGCGTACGCAGATACTCGCCGGGTAAACTTAATAGATAGCCACGCCCTATAGCCCCGACTAAGTGACTGTAGGAGAACCGCGTCGCCAAAAGCATCCGTGCGGGTGCTCGCGGCAGCGGTGTTCCGCCTTAGTGCACTTCGTCGACGGCATTTGGGGGTGCAGCCGTCTACTAAAGTTTGTGACGAGCATTCGATCAGGATGTCGGGAATCTTGTTGAATTGCCCGACTTGATATTGAAAAGAGTTTTCGATGATGAGACTAAAATGCGGGGCTTATAATTGTTAGGCATGTGATGTCTAAAGAATTCATTTGGTTAGGCATGCGATGTCTAAGGAGGTTGCGGATTCCAACTGTTATAGTTTTACACTTTCTTTTCTGTGACCGTAAGTGTAATATGTGGAGTATCGCCGGTTTCGTTGCTATACGTCAACAACAATTGGGATACGCATATTTACTTATGTTGATGATATGTGATGTTATGTGTTGCTGGATATATTATATTGGATCGTCGTGTTTGAATAGCCGGGTTTTTTTATGTGAGATGGGTGTTTTTCATTTTCATTCACGTAAAAACTTGTATGTAATATTCTTTTATTTGGGCCACTTCCAGATTGAGGAAGATGTCACCATTGTATATTATTTACTTTTCCGCATTAGGATAGACCCAGGAGGGGAGCACAAGTAACCGGGTTCTAGGGTCCAGTGGGAGACCATCTCGAGGAGTCGAGTCCGGGTCACCTAACTCTAGAATTGGTACGGTTGCTTGCCGCTCTCGTAGGGTCTAGGGGTGTGGGATTGGCTATTCATCACGACCATGGAATCCGTGTTTTATATAGGCTCAAAATAAAACACGGAAGTCCTAGTATATCTAATATTTCATATGATATTTTCTGCTGCGTTATCTGTGATGTGATCATGTGATATGTTCAGATAGATACTGTATATAGTATATATGATATATTATATAGATGTTGCTTATGTTTTACACCCGCACTAGCCCTGCCCCGCTATGCCGTTAGTTACCTAACCTAACGGTGCATGACGGGACATCGAGGCAAATGTGGATGGCATAAGCGTACGTTGTATTTATCTGTGATGTTTAGGTGGACTTAAATGATGGGACATTCATTAATGAGATTAATGAAAGAAAATAAACGTAAAAGTTGTTGTGGAATCAAATTTCAAAAATTAGGTGGCTTTAGTTGTTGCTTTGCATAGCGGTGTTCCTTGTAGAACATCCAGCACCTTATTCGATAAGGAAAGAGCCGAGATCCCTTCACCGGGAGTAACCTGTTTAGCAATAACTAGCAGATGCTATAACCTTCGATTTGACTTTTGACTGCTTTTCTAGTTCTTGTTTTGCATAGTGGTATTGTGAATATCCTGCACTTCATTCGACGAGGAAAGGGCCGAGATCCCTTCACCGGGAGTGACCTCTTTAGCGAACTAGCAGAAGCCTAAAAAACACTCCATTTAAAACCATTTGATTCTGCAACGAGATCAAGTTCGAAGCATTAAAGGTTTTCTTAAAAAAAACCATCCGCAACCCTCCGTCATTTTAGGAAGTAGAGTACTTAGTATTCGTGCTGTGTTTGTTGACCATAGTCAAGGCATAGTGTACGGTAGCTAAGTGATGTCTTCCTACACAGCATATGATGCGATTAGTTAGGACAGTCATATGACTTTATTGACCTTAGTTAAGGGTCATGTGGGTGGGTCCAATTAATCACGAAATGACGGGTAGAGCTTGACTAGTGCTTATGATTTGTTGACCATAGTTATGGTCATAAGTGCTAGGGGTAAAAACCTTTATCGGGAGTTTCAAGTGTTGAAATTTGCAATGAGATTGCATACCTTCTATGAGATAGTTGGATCCTGATACCCACTGCGAGTAATTG
The DNA here is from genome assembly GCA_030015575.1 of Agapanthus africanus. Taxonomy (NCBI): domain Eukaryota; kingdom Viridiplantae; phylum Streptophyta; class Magnoliopsida; order Asparagales; family Amaryllidaceae; genus Agapanthus; species Agapanthus africanus. The sequence goes on along the minus strand of CM057338.1, from coordinate 673,979,277 downwards.
TTACTCCTGGAAGAGTTTTGCACTTTACAATTAGCCGATCAAGTAGGTGTCTAGAAAGGTGTCAACGGGTTACGCCCATGGGAAAACGAGGTTTATTTTAATTAGGTCCGTGCGAAAGCACGGAGAACCTCCCTCAAAGTACCGGCACTAGCCTGGCTGAAAGATTGGCGAACTAGTAGAATGTAATTAATCCTGGTTAGTCTTTCCTTTTAAGGTTTGAAGGAAGATTTGATAAAAACAGTGGGAGCCATCCTGATTAAATAAAATAAATAACCAATCTAATCTTGCAAGAGCGCACGCAGAGTGTTTTCTTCTCTCTCTCTCTCTAGGTAGCGACCATGTCACGGCTTAATCAAGATAATAATATGGATGTATTGACCGAACCCGCTTGTTATACTGAGCTGGGGAACGTTGGTCTCGCTCCAACTTATAATTGTTATAAGACCGAGAAGGAATCAGGAGAATACCAGGATTCCCATGCCAACCAAACGAAGAAAGTACATGATGATGCATCTTCTTCGGGCGTGTTCATTACAAAGAACTGTTTCTCTGTATCCTCTACGTCCTGGGTATTAGATACCGGATCAGGATCCCGCAAATGTAATCTGTTACATGGGCTGTAGATAGGTAGAGAACTGAGAACGGGTGATAAATTTCAAGAATTGGAAACAGAGAAATTGTTGCAGCCAAAGTGTTAGCAGTTATCACCCTGTATTACCAGAATACACTGATTCTGAACGTATGTTATTAGATACCGAACCTGATATACAACATCATATCAGTCTCTTTATTTACTAAAGAAAGATATAATTTTGTATTGTTGGATAATGTTTTGCACATTTCCTATATCAAGAGTTGATCGATTCAGGCACGTTATCTAAAAGCATATACATTCTAAATCAGACCACAGTTCTTAACGTACAGAACGCACACAAGAGGAAGAGTTCAGAAATGAACGATTCCTTCTTGAGGTATTGTAGACTAGGTCATATCAATATGACCCGACTAGCTGAAGTTACATATTAGATGCATATTTAAATCAGTTTGAATTTACATCTTGTGAAACTTGCCAGTCATGTCACAAAGATAAGATGACTATAGATCTGTTTACTCGAAACAGAGAAAAAGTTAGTGAACTCTTGGGACTGATACATAGTGATGTATGAAGGTCCCCAGTCTACATATGCCAGGACTGGTTCTTTGTACTTTCTTACATTCACTGATGATCTCTCAAGATTCGGACACATGTTCCTGTTGAAACACATGTCTGAAGCTTTTGAGAAATTCAAAGAATATAAGTAAGAAGTAGAGAACCAATACAGGTATAAGTATTATGTCCTATGCTGAGATCAGGGAGGAGAATACTTGTGCATGGAATTCTTGGACTATTCTAAAGGAGAATGAGATTCTCCCTCGGTGTTACTCCTCTGAATACACCACAGCACAGCGGTGTATTGGGACGGAGCAATCACACCCTATTTGATATGGTGCGCTCTATGATGAGTACTACTGAGTTTCCTATTTTCCTTTTAGGGAGTTATGCACTTGTGAAGTTGCATACCTATTGAATAGGGTTCCGATCAAATCTGTTGCCTACCACTTCATATGAGATGTGGAAAGGGAAGAGCCCATATCTTAAGTTTGTTAAGATTTGGGGTTGTCCAGCCTATGTCTAAAAGCATAATTCGGACAAGCTCGAGGCAAAGTCAGTTCTGTAGAAGTTTGTTGGATATCCTAAGCATACGTAAGGGAATTGTTGGTGCACGGCGGCGCCCCGGCCGTCTTTCCCAGGCCAAAATGCGGAATCAAAATTTTTTCTTAACTTTAAACCGGCGCCACCGCGGACCATAAACCCGAATCGGGCCATCAAACTAATCCTAGATAACTAGAGAAGGGGTAGAGAGATATACCGAGCGATCCGTGTCCTTCGGTCTTCTCGTCGTCGTCCCGATCTCCCCGAGGAATCTCCAGTCTTCATCTCCTCGTCGGAAGGGCACCACATCGCCGGGTTCTTTTACGGGCTCCCACCTCTGGACCGAGGCAACTCGGGCACGAAGTTGGCGAGTCGACGTGTCCAAGAATTGCTGTAGAATAGTGTGGAACTCTATTGTCTCAATGGGGTTGAAGTTGCCATGGTTTTGGTCGAGGAAATGAACTATGGAGATGAACTTGGGAATTTTGGTGTAAGCAATATGAGATGAAAAAACTCCCCACAACAAAAATGAATCAACCACCCTCTCTTTTGTGTGTGGCCGGCCATGTAAAGAATGGGGAGAGGGAAAAAGTCCAAGGGAGTGGAGCAATAATGCAAGAGAGAATGATAAGAGATCATCATGAGGAAAAATCATTACTACAAAGCCTCCACTCCATCACCTTATCATAACCCAAAAGTCAAGCAATGATGATGCCCAATCATGAAGCAAGAAGTCAATGTATGGTGGAACCATCATGACACTACAACATGCAAATAACACCCCCTACTAATCAAATTTGCATGCTTGCAAATAAGCCCTCCTCCACCAATTTTCAGCCAAGGAAAGAAACAAAGAAAAATGGCCGAAACGGAAGACAAACTGGCAACTTCAAAAAACAGATCCCGTAATAAATTACAGGAAAACCCCGCTACTGTATATACATACCCGCATTTATATTCTGACCGAATACAAATGCAATGAGACAAAATCTACACTGTACAATACTAGGATCCGGCTTAAACTAAAGCCCGCTAGTATTAACCGTCCGATCATGATCCGTGCAATACCGCACGCACATGATCGAACCCTGCCATATCTCCATACAGGCTCTACAGCGTTTCGTCCGAAACTTGAGTAACTGTCTGTGGGGGACTCTAAAGACTCGTCAATACCTTGGCTATGGATTTAACCACTAGCACGTCAGAGGTATTAGCCATACGTAACGGGCTACCAGGTATTGACCAAAAGGGACGTCGATGAGCGAACTCATCCAAACACCCTACTGAGCCTGTCAGTGACAATATCCGTACAGTCCGGTCCGTTCGTCTATGAGCATCGCATGGCGGGCCTAGGGGGTTGGTAAAAGTCAGACCCTAAAAGCGGTACAAGTCGTGTCGGAGTGTAGCCCAGAACACCCTGAGATACTACTGGAATACCTACCAGTAAATCTCCTTCATCGGCCGAGGGTTTTGTGTAATGGCTCTCCTAGACACAGCGCGACCTCCCCCCAATACCGGGAGTGACGAACCCCTGCAGATCCGCTCACTGCCTCCATGTGGCTCGGGACTGTACCCAACTAAAACTTGTTTGCACGACTCCTTTGAGCCGTGGTAGGGTAGTAATCAAAGTACTGTGGGAACTCACACGAGACAAATGATGATCTCAGGTCGATGAACTAACCTGTACACATGTCACCAGGGAACTGCTATCTGACGTCAGGTATATGACCAACTAGCATGTTCCCGGCGAGTCCTGTCCGGTGTACTCATAACCCAATCAGCACCTGTATACATCTTAGGTGAACCAACTGACACCAGTGGCTTGTGAGACCGTCCACCGCCCCTCGTCGGGGTCTCGACTGTTTACACGAGTCTACTCTGGAGTATCGATTCCCTGTCTCGAAACTCCCACGACTAAGGACCTTTTAAGGATGTGCTTATAGACTACCAACTCCCACGTATATGATCGCCATCATACTACTGGCTGTCAAGAAAGAATCCTAAGGGCTCTATCAACGTGCAATAGTGATCAGTAAGGTCACCTAAAGCAGTACACGATGATAAAGATAAACCAGATAGCATACTATCATCTTGAGTAAGACAATTCTACCGGTATAGGTCCTCCCACAATCATTGTAATCACGTGCTCATGATCCAATAATTGACTCTGAGGGCACTATGTCCAACAATCTCCCACTTACACTCAAGGCTAATTATTGCATTGTCGCATACTCACAGCCCGTGTGATACCGAACACCCAACTCCTCTACTAGTCAGTCTCATAAAGCTCGTTTGTGAAACTATTGCGTTCGAGGAATAGCCTCAGTGAGTGTATTCGCCCTAATGTTTCTTTCTATGTCTCTCTTTATCTCAAGTTCGCGGAGAAACCCATCTCCCGAAATGAGCAATACCTGTCTTAGAATATGTCTGGATGTTTGATGGGACCTAGTTCATAAATGAACTCCAAATCCAAACTTCTTAGACTGTATCGTCAACTGAACTTAATCAGTATCCTACGCCATGCCTCCCTCAGTATCCGCCTGGACCACCTGTCCAAAATACTGCCCCTCGTCAGAGAGAAAACTATAGCTCTGACAACCTCTCTGTCATCCAGGTCACCTTGGAAGCCTGGAATGATAACAGTCTCCCAAAAGAGGCTATCGTTATCATATCCCTAGAACATCCACTTATGTTCTAAAACTGCTTCCGACTGTTTCTCCAGGATTGGATCAATATCAACTTATTGCATCTATTGCAAAAACATCTGGTGTGGCACTTCACATCTCATGATTGACTCAATTGCCTAAGCAAGTGATCTGCCAATCATGCACATCCCTCTCCCCTTTAGTCTGCAAGACACCTTTAGAGAGGGTGACTCCATCACCTGCAGGTACACCACCATGCCAGGAGTCGTCCATTCTAAAGCACCTCTAGAATGCTGTCTAAGAACCCTGATTGGGAAACTACCCAAATCTAGATCTAAAACCATAGATCCAGTAACCAGAATGTTTGATATGAAATCCATTTCCTTTGTGGAGAAACCACTGTGTGAGGACCAAAGTATAACCGACCGTAGTAAAGGAATTTCACTTCCTACTCTGTGTATGTCATCCAAATACCAGGACACCACACGCTACTACCTTCTTAACAGATCCATCCCCTATTCTGATGAAGTCAAACCTGTGACTGTCACATCAGAAATAGATGATTTATCTCTGCTATATGCTTTAGTCCATAGACATAAGCTACTTGTCCACCAATGCTTCCGCTGCTCCCACTGACTACGACAACCCTCTGGCAGAGTCATATAGACATACACTTCTAAAGCCAGTTTAGAACGATGCAATACTCACCCTCCTGCCGGGTCTCACAGTCTGGAACAACAGCAATGGTAAGTCTGGATAAACAAGAACCTCCCTGTCACCGTTCTTGAGGCAACCGGAGTACCTCTCGGGTGCCTGAGGTTACCCACCATATCTGTGGAGTGGCCAATGGAATGTCATATCAGATTGAATCTTTAGATTCTCATCAAATTTTCCGAAATCGTTTGTGGTTCTGGAATCACTTCCAGTTCTACCATACTCCCACTACTGTTTTCTGAAAAATTTCATTTTTGTCAAAACTGTGGCGAGTCAAGAACAATATCACTATTGATCTTCCAGATGGTAGAAAGTCAACCCTCGTCATAGCCTGGGTCAACCCATAAACGGCCATTACAGAAACGTGCCTTGAGTTATCCAGAGTCTGGTTTTAAGCATAAGCCGGACAACTCCCCGTACCTTAACATCGTTAAGATATGAACTGTTCTATATCCAATACAGAAACAGAGGCACTGATTTAATTGAACCGGATTCAAATCATGCAGCTGTCTCCAGTGCATGTCAACTAAATGGAAAGAAGCCGATCATCATTACTCAACTTAGGAGTGCTTCTAATTATGAGTAACCTGAAAAAGAAGCAAGTTCTCTTAATCATTACTATCAACTGAATACCATACACAAGTATCTACATCTTCGATCACCTTGAAGAATCATGATACTTGCAACACCTGGTTCTCTACTTTATTCTTATACCTATAGCTTCTCAAAACTTGGACCCTGTGTTTCTACGGAACACTTGTCTAAGAACTAGAGAAGTCATAAGTAAACCGAATATAGTACGAGAACTAACTGTAGGGTTCCTAGGCACTCTCTAGAGGTCTCACAAGGCATCAACCATGCCAATTTCAAATTTTATGTGTGCCGAGAAACCCTAACACGGATCGTTGACTAGAAATCTAGGCGATAAACTAAACTAGTTAACAACTTAACTAAAAGTTAGATGCTACAACCTTTGTAGATCCGGTTCTCCACTTCCTTAGCTCCACGTGGGTGTCCTCTCGCTGTCCATCATGAATCCCGAACTCAATCGTCGGCTTCATCGGAGAAACGAGCGGAATAGGTCGTCGGCTTCGTGTCAAAGACGATCTACGTCGAGGCATCACAAGTTCAAGCTCCGACTTCACAAAGTTGTGAAACTTATGAAGAAAACACCCAAAACAACTTGGCAAGAGGTAGAGGGTGAAGAAATAGGAGGTGGGTTCACTTTAGAATTGGATTTCTCTCACTAGAACTCAAGTTGCCATTGATGGCATCAACGTTTCTCTTGAAGAAGAAGAAGGAGATGAAGCTAGAATTATGATAAGTGTTGAGATAAAATAAAAATAAATCAATACTTATCATAATGTGAACCATAGTTAAGTGTAGAGAATTAACTAAGGTTAGAAGAATGGTTAGGGTTTAGTGTGAAGACAAAATGGTCACAAAGTCAAAGCTTCATGAAGCTTCAACAATGTTCAAGAATGAAAGCAACCATTTTGTATTCTTATCCCATTCTTTTTCCAAAAAAGAAAAAGAATGGATAAATAAAAACCCTAATCACTTTCGTAACCTAAGTTTAATTCTATACACTTAACCAAATGAGCATGCATCATCAAACATGATACAAACATGTGCACAAAAGTATATCACATATACAATTTGCACATCAAGTGAGAATATCCATTTAAAGTGAACCAATACTAGTTAATGCAAAGTAATATATCAAATATATAATTAAACATTAAATCATTAAATCAACACTTGACTTAACGATCCGGTCATATCGCATATAACCGACTAGTATCCTATGTATCGGCTTATCGAATCAATGATTCGATAACTAGGTTATATCGAATATAACCAATCGATACATCCATCGTGAGAATGAAATACGGTATCACATACACGCATTATTCTCGGTCCTGCACATATCTCATATGCGCTCCTATTTCGTTTCGCTTGAGCTAGGAAACCTCTGTGTAGGACTCTAAAGACTCGTCAATACGCCGGTAGCAGATGATGATCATATCAAGCACCCACAAGCTGCAAGCGGTCTGCTAAACGTAACGGCCATCCGGGTATTGAGCGATCAGAAGATCGACGAGCTAGCCCGCTCACATTCCTGTGAATCCAACCAGTGACACTTACCGTACAGTCTGGTCTGTTCGTCTGATATGTCGCATATCAAGTCTAGGGGTGGTAAACGTCAGACCCCAATAACCGATAAGTCGTACCGATGTGAGGCTCATAACGGGTCGAGAAACTACTGGTAACACTTACCAGCAAATCTCTGATCAGCCCTGGCCAGGGACTTCCCTGTTACGGCCAATCGAGCACAGCGCAACATCAACCCCTAATACCGGAAGAGACGAAACCCCTCCTATCGCTCATTGCCTCCATGTGACTCGGGACTGTACCCAAAGACCACCGTTTTGCACGCCCTCATGGACGTGGTAAGGTGGAGATCAAAGCACAGTGGGAATCACACAAGACTCTATGACGATCTCGGGTCTACAGACTAACCTGTACAAGTGTCACCTGAGAACTGCCATCTGACGTGAGGTATAATACCATCTGGGAGTTCTCGGCGAGTCCGTCCAGTGTACCCAGTCTCCACTGAGCACCCGTACACCATCTCTGATGTCAAACACCAATGGATATGGGATCATCCATCGCCTATCTCATGGGTCGAGAAGCGTATACGCTAGTCTACACTGGTATATCGATGCCCTGTCTCGATACACCCACGACTAGGGACCTTGAAGGATGTACTTATGGACTACCATGTCCCCACTAGTATGATCTTCATCATAGTCCAGGTAGTCAAGTACACATCCTAAGGGCTTTATCAACATGTAACTATAAGACAGTTTAAAGAGACTAGTGTACATGTTAAGATAAAGAGTAACCAGATAGCATACTATCATATCGAGCAAGAAAGTCATCTCTATATATGTCCAAGCATCCAATATAATATACATCATCTGTACAATACTGGCCTCTAGGGCATACATACAACTAACAATCTCCCACTTGCACTAGGGCCAGCTGCTGTAGTATCGCATATCGAGCATCCCGAAGAGTCTCTCAAACTGTATCTGGGGAATGGCTTTCGTGAGTGGATCCGCCGTGTTGTTCTTCGTGTCAACCCTCCTGACCTCGATCTCCCGGCGATCAATTATCTCCCGGATCAGGTGATACCGCCTCAGAATATGCCTGGATCGCTGATGGGACCTGGGTTCCTTGGCCAAAGCCACCGCTCCATTGTTATCGCAATACAAAGGTATTGGATGCTCAATGGATGGAACCACTCCAAGTTCAGTAATGAACTTTTTGATCCAGGCAGCCTCTTTGGCAGCATCGTTTGCAGCGATGTATTCAGCCTCCATCGTCGAGTCTGCCACGGTTTCCTGCTTGGAACTCTTCCAGCTAACCGCCCCTCCGTAAAGGGTAAAGACAAAACCCGACTGCGACTTAGAGTCGTCCTTATCACTCTGGAAGCTCGAATCGGTAAAGGACTCCACTTGGAGTTCTCCGTTACTATACACCAAGAGCATCTCTTTAGTCCTTCGCAAGTACTTGAGACTGCTCTTCACAGCTGTCCAGTGACTCTCTCCAGGATCAGCTTGATACCTGCTCACTACACTTAGTGAGTATGCTACATCGGGTCTGGTACATAGCATCGCATACATGATAGAGCCTACAGCCGAAGCATAGGGTATCCCTTGCATGCGAGCTCTCTCCAAATCAGTCTTGGGAGACATCTCTTTGGAGAGAGTGACTCCAGAGATCGTGGGCAAATTTCCACGCTTGGATTCTTCCATACTAAACCTCTTTAGTATGGTGTCAATGTACCTGGATTGGGATAATCCCAAAATCCGTTTGGATCTATCTCTGTAGATCCTAATCCCCAATATGCAGGAGGCATCACCAAGATCTTTCATTGAGAATCTTTATGATAAGAAGAGCTTGACCGATTGCAGCATAGGAATATCATTTCCTATCAAGAGTATGTCGTCCACGTACAATACGAGGAAGACAACCTTACTCTCTGCCACCTTCTTGTAGATACAAGGTTCATCTGGATTTTTGACGAAATCAAACTCTTTGATAACGACGTCAAAGCAGATGTTCCAACTCCGCGATGCTTGCTTTAATCCATAAATGGATTTAAGCAGCTTGCACACCTTCCCGCTGCTCCCACTATCTACGAAGCCCTCTGGCTGAGTTATGTACACGCACTCTTCTAAATCACCATTTAGAAAGGCGGTCTTAACATCCATTTGCCAGATTTCGTAATCATGATATGCAGCGATGGCAAGCATGATCCGGATGGATTTAAGCATAGCCACTGGAGAAAAGGTTTCGTCATAGTCCAGATCTGGTCTTTGACGAAAGCCTTTTGCAACAAGTCTAGCTTTGAAAGTCTCCACTTTCCCATCTACACCAATTTTCTTCTTGAAGATCCACTTGCTCCCAATGGGTTTTACCCCTTCAAGAGCAACTTCCAAAGTCCATACTTTGTTGGTGTACATGGATTGCATCTCGGACCGCATAGCATCCAGCCATTTCACTGAGTCCCTACTCATGATGGCCTGCTCGAAGCTAGTTGGGTCATCATCCTCCATGATGCAATCCTCGCTCCCTCCATCCATGAGAAAACCGTAGTATCTCTCAGGTTGGCGAGGAACCCTACTAGATCGGCGGAGTGGCTGGGGTTCATCGGGAACTACGGAATCCTCTGGTTCAACCAAATCTTCTGTTGTAGTCTGTGTCGCTGGAACTTCTTCCAGTTCTACCTCAATGCCACTTATCTGTTTCATAAGAAAACTTTTTTCTAAGAAAGTGGCATGTCGAGAAACAAACACCTTTTGTTCCTCGGGGTGGTAGAAGATATACCCTTGTGAATTTTTGGGATATCCTACAAACTTACATAAGACAGATCTTGCCTCGAGTTTGTCCGGATTTTGTCTTTTGACATAGGCTGGACAACCCCATATCTTAATATAATTAAGATGTGGTCTCTTCCCTTTCCATATCTCATATGGAGTGGTAGGCACTGATTTGGTAGGAACTCTATTCAATAGGTCCATGGCTGTCTCAAGCGCATATCCCCAGAAGGAAATAGGTAACTCAGCTGTACTCATCATTGAGCGCACCATATCTAATAGGGTGCAGTTTCTCCGTTCAGATACACCGTTGTGCTGTGGTGTATATGGAGGAGTCAGCTGAGAGAGAATCCCATTCTCTTTTAGGAAGTCCAGGAATTCATTACTCAAGTATTCCCCTCCTCGATCAGATCGTAGGATTTTAATACTTTTTCCGGTTTGGTTCTCGACTTCTTGTTTATATTCTCTAAATTTCTCAAAAGCTTCTGATTTGTGTTTCATCAGGAACACATAACCGAATCTAGAGAGATCGTCAGTGAATGTAATGAAGTACGAAGAACCATCCCTGGCATGTGTAGACATGGGACCGCATACATCACTATGTATCAGTCCCAGGAGTTCAGTAACTCTTTCTCCGTGTCCCGTAAACGGAGTTTTGGTCATCTTGCCTTTGAGACATGACTGGCAAGTGTCATAAGATGAAAATTCAAACGGATTTAAATATCTACCTTTATGCAACTTAGCTAGTCGTGTCGCATTGATGTGACCCAGTCTATAATGCCACAAGAAGGATTCGTTCAGTTCAGAACTTTTCCTCTTGTGTGTGTTTGTTATGCTCAGAACTGTTGATTGGTTTAGAACATAAATGCCATTGCACAATGTTCATAACAGAATACTGCATTTTATACCGCCTATTCTTATGCTCGTGTGTTTATAGGTAGGTGCTTTTAATCCGTGTTTGTTACATATTTACAGATTACAGGTTTCCAGTACAAATATTGCAAATCAAGATAAAATCTCCACAGTTACGCCAAAAGCAGAACATCTATTGACAGCAGATAAAAGCCGGGTTCCGGTCATCCATATCCGTCCTGTGCCGAGTACCAGTTCCAGAGACAAAGCCATGTGACAGTGGTCATTCGTGTCTGGGACAAGCACAGAGCACGAGGGAGGCTGCACAAGAATCTATGGGTGCGCGGAGCTCGAGGGAGATAAATTCAAATGTGTTGAAAAATGAAGCCATCATTGTTGACTATTGGAACCTGAAGCAGTCATGGAAGAATATTGAAAATCTGTACATGTTTAACAGAAGAAAACAACAACACAGGACCACCAAAGAAACCCGACCCCCTAAAACCTGCACATGGCCGCGGATCCGCGGCCAACATAGGGTCACGGCCGCGGATCCACGGCCGTACTGGCACCTCTCTCTGTCGTCTTTTGGGGGCAGTTTGGTACTTTCATATGGGGTCAGAATTTGGCCCTAGGGTTTCAGAACACTGCCTATAAATACTCCAGAATTGAGCTAAGACAAGGGTCATTCTTTGTTCTTCTTTCTTTTTAGGATTTAGTCTTTTTTCTTCTTCTTCTTCATTCTTTTTCCATGAAAATTGTAGTGAGAGCTTTTTGAGTGGGAGATCAATGAAGATGAGGGCTTTTTGTATCATTCTCTTTTGTTTCTTCTTCCCCTTGAGATTCTTACTTTCTCTTGATCATTCAACCTCTTCATTGAGCTTGAATGGTTAAGGGTTAGTTATTGATCTCAAGGGTCGTATTTTCTTATGGAATTAGCGCTTCATTTCACATGCGTTCTCTACCCTTCCCTTGATCTTGCAACCTCTTGATTGAGCTTGCAAGTTTAAGGGTTGGCTATTGATCCCATGCTTGTCTTGAGTTCTAGTTTCTTGTTCTTTTTATCACTTTTATTACTTGCTTATTATTATCTTGCTTTACTTTCTTGCAATTTAATTCATGCACTTAATTACTTGTAATCTTTTCTTTTCTTTGTTCTTTTCTTTTGCTCTCTTTTGTTCATTTTGTGAATGGTTGTAATTATCATTGTTAAGATGAAATACGGTATTGTAAGTTAATATCTTCTTTCTCATTTCCTTTTCCCGTTATTTTCCATTGAACTCCGCCCAAACCATACGCAAGCGCTCCGTTAGGCACCCTACCCTAACAAGGTAACGGTGATTCCTAACCGCGACCGGTTGCATTCGGTTTGGCCGGAGGCGAAAGTAAGAGACAAGAACGGAAGGACAAGGGTAAATAAGCCGTATTCCACGAATACCGCACTTAAATCCCCTAATCCACGTTGTTGCCGATTGCTTTAGCTTCAATTGGTCAAGACTCGGCTCAAAGGTTTTGAGTACGAATTTCTTTAGCTTATAATCTCGTATCTTTTTCTTAACAACTTTATACTTGCAAATAGTACACATAGGTTAGATTGAACAAACACATACAATTCTTTATTGACTCGTCTAAAACAAGAAAGGACATACAACCATCTCCCTGTGGATCGACCCGTGCTCAACCGGCTAGCTGCATAGCGACACCGTCTTGATTGCGGTTAACTTGAAATCTAACAATCAAATGGCGCCGTTGCCGGGGAGACGGTAGCGTATTTTCTTTCTTGTTATTTGGGTTAATATTCTTTTTGTATATATTTAAAAAAAAAATCTTTTTGTTATTTTTGATCAATTTTGTGGGCAAGAGCGCAGATTTTTGCGTATTTGCAAACTGCGATTGTGGGGAGCAAAGTGTACGTTCAAGGTTAAGGTGATTACGAAGTACAGTGCCAAAAATCCGGGTAGTTTGACCCGCGCAAGCGAACTTTCCAAACCTACCGGATTTGATTCAACTGGGGTTTCCTAACCCAAAAACTTAACGGTACGTACTTTACTAACACCTTCTTCTCAAATCCGACGCATCCAATATACTATTCTTTGTAGGATTCTTTGCAAGTTCGCTAGCAAACGTTAAAAATTGACTAACCCGTATTTGTTGCAGCGCCGCGCTTAAACTAAAAAACGATTGTTTGATTCTTTATAGAATTTTTTTGAATTGCGTATTGCATACATTAATACGGACTTAAGGGCAAGCGAACCCCACAACATACGGTAAAGGATTTCATCACCTTTTCCGTGGCCCACAAATCACGAACTTGAGCATAATGTTTACCCGCACAAAATTTAAAAGAAACTAGACTTTAAGCCTTAAGGACTTCGCGCTCACTAGGAGAAGTTAACTGTGTTTAGAACCTTGCTTAACGGTATATTGTTTACGGGGTGTCTAGGAAAGTGTTAACGGCGAAACCGCCAAAAGAGAAAGGGTTATTTAATTAAGGAACTTCGCGAAAGCGTTGGAAAACCTCCCCTTATCTCTGCACTTACCTGGCCTCTTGATCAGTGTATCTTGAGCCCGTTTCTCGACACAGTTTTACTTCGACAATCAAGTTCTGGAGCAGGTCTAGTTGACCTAGGTGAACCCTAGAACGATTAGGTGTGTGGTATTTTTGTGTCGTGATTGTTTTTGTCCATATTCTTTTTGTGTGTATATTTCATTCTTCTGTTAATATATAAACTATAAAAAAAAAATATCACATTCTTTTTCCCCTCCTTTTCTCTGCCTTTCTTTATTTCTCTTCATATCATGGGTACCCCACCTCGCAAAACTCTTGCCGAACTTTGGTACCCTCAACCAGACATTACTTCTTACGGTTCTTGCTTTGGCCGAACGTCAAACGATCCTTCCATGCCCAAAATCTCTTTGAAAGATCGGATAGACGCGTCTAGGACAAACACTTGCCCTTCGCAATCCACTCTGTATCAACCTTTTCAACCTCCCCCACCCGCTTATGTTGATACCCCTTTTGCAAGTCGTCCTTTGTCCATCGCTGAACGTATTGAACAATCCCGTAGCCGATCTTTCACTCCTTTCACCACTTCAAATTCTTGGGATCAACAATTCCATTCACCTTCCTATCCAAATGTTGATCCTGCTCCTATCCAGCCATTCAATTCCTACCAATCCTACCCTACTTTTTCACCTTCCCTAGACATTGCTTCAGAACCGCCATTTGGGAGTTTTCAGTATCCAAACAACTTTGAATCTTTTACTGAAACCCCTTCCCAACCCATGTCTAGTCTAGAACAGTCTTTGGAAGACTTTAGGGTAGCGTCGTACCAACAGATGGTGGATTTGGATGCGTCTATGGCCGCTCTCATACAACCTAGTGACCCGGTAGCTAGTTTTCAACTAGCTCCAAATTTTCCAATGTATGAAGAGGCGGTCGGACAGGCTGTGAATTTGAGTGGAGAGAGTGAGCTGTACCCCCTTCCAAATCAAACCTACCCGTTTCAAATTGAATCCCACAACTCCTGTGTTGCAAGTCTATCAAGTGTCCCAACTGAATTATCAATTGAAGATAGAATGTTTAATGAGTTGTGCGACTTTGTAGGGTTTGATTTGCCAGATTATGAAGGGACCTTGCCAAGTGAAACCACAAACAATCCTTTTTACCTCTACACCTCCATCTTAGAACCTGAATTGATTGAAATCCATGCTTTTGATGAGATGTCGGAGAAAATTGACTTTCACTTGATTAAGGATATTGACGCCGGGAATATTTTGGATGATGAACCTGTAGATCTGGCAGAGTTTTTCTCTCCAATTCATCATCCCGAGTCATTAAATGTTTTTCCCGAACAACATATGCGTCTGGACTTTGATAAAATATGCATGGATGAGCTTAACTTTGAGGAGAATTTTGAGGATATTTTTGAGGATGAAACAGTTCTAGATGATGAGTCGGATTTTCCAATTCATCCTGTTCCTTTCATTGACTGTGTACACCCTCCAGAACCCTTAACCGATACCCTTCCTCAACCACTTCCCTCCATCCTTTCCATGGTTCCGACCTTGCAAGAACCCGTACCATTTTCACTTCCTGTGTCTGGTTTACCGAGTTCGGCGTACCCATGGGTTCTTACGAATCTTGAGGGATTTGACCCAATCTCTCGCCGGGTTAATAGATTAGTACAATCGCTTTTTACACATCGCTCATCACAAATTGTGCTAATCTATTCACTCCATTTCCTCCCTCAAGTTCGTATTCCACTTCTTTTTCCCTTCCGCCATTCTTCTTCCTCTCATATACCGAGACCGTATCCCGCTTCTCTCCGCATACGGTCTCGCGTATTCTCCATCTCTTTTCTCTACGCCTTCTTTCACCAACCAGCACATTATAGAGATAAAATCTTTGAATGGTTGGTACTAACTTTTGGCCTGTGTAAGGCCTTGTATAGCTTGATACTGTTCTCTTTCCCCCCTAATCCTGAATTTCAACGCTTAACAGTGGAAACACTGTTTTACTTAAGTTTGGGAGGGACTCCTTTTTGTATATATTTTTGCTTTCCTTTTTGTTTTGTATATAATTTGTTTTTAGGGAGCGCCGACAATTTTGACCCTCTTGGTATAGCCTGACAGTGAGGGCACTGTCAAGTTTAAGTTTGGGGGTGTGCTCGGTAAGCTTTTCTTCCTTCACATTCATTTGTATATTTTGCATTTGCATACCTTATTAAAAACCCACAAAAATCGGAAATTTTCCAAAAAATATAAAAACTTTGTCGTCAAGTTAGCTAATAGGGTAACTTAGATCTTTATTCCGAAAGTTTAGTTGATATGATAGAAATAACTAAATTCTAGGCTTAGGATTTGAAAACCCTAAAAATAACCCTCA
Source organism: Agapanthus africanus (assembly GCA_030015575.1). NCBI lineage: Eukaryota > Viridiplantae > Streptophyta > Magnoliopsida > Asparagales > Amaryllidaceae > Agapanthus > Agapanthus africanus. The sequence goes on along the minus strand of CM057338.1, from coordinate 673,963,596 downwards.
TTCTGTCTAACTTTGGTAAGTATACGTCCTTACAGTTTTTTTTGAGAAATTGGTAATCTTGAGTTCAGTTTTTGGGTTAAGTCAAGATAAAGGGAAAGTATTGAAGCTTTACCGGAGGATAAGTCTGAAAAATAGTTTCTTTTCTTGAGTTCAAATTTAGAAAGTATATACCCTACAACTACACTTACACGCACCTTGAAACTTGGGATAGTAGAGGATACCTAGAAATACTCTTGCCTAAAAGCCTAGTATGAAAGAAAAAACGGTATTTAAAGCTAAACACCAAAAGAGCATGTTGAAAAATATATCCGGTCTTGAAAAAGAAAAAGAAAAAAAAAAGAAAAAGAAAAAGAAAAATAGAATAAAGTCAAGACCTGGAAACTGTTATTTACGCTTTAAGTTCACACATTCAGTAATCGGTCGTTAGTGCCTCAAGAAGCATTAATAGTCGCATGAAAGGTGTGTGAGCAAATCCGTCCATCCTTAATGAAAAGAAGTAGTATTAGGTATCAGGGCAAGGGTATTATAGCTTGAATTGAATTCTTAAGTGTAGGGGTGCAAAGATACACACACGTAGGGGTATACAATCGATGTTTGGATAAAAGATAAAAATAAAGAATAAGACTTTTGTTTTCTGTAAAGTTGATAAAAATCCCTGATTTGAGACCACACTTTTAGAAGAAATCTCAGGAGAACCAACATCTTTCTAAACTTTTTTGGAACGTATATGATCTAAAGTTAAATAGATAGGAGGTGTGAAGCATTAGGGTTGGATATTTCTAACTTAGGATGATAGAGTTTCTAACGTAAATACTAAACTGTAGGAGTAGAATCAATGTTAATTTATGACACTAGCTTGACGGGATTTTGTGGGTAGTATCCGCTGAAAACCCTCAGGAGACAACACTCCTCCTACTAGGGACACCTAGAGCTTTAACGGCTTGTTGCACGTGCTCAGTGCAATCGCGTTCCCTGCGAAAGTGCGGTTAGGATTTTCTTTTTTGTGAATAATTGGTTTTGCTCTGGACGAGCAAAAGTTAAGTTTGGGGGTATTTGTTCATAACAGAATACTGCATTTTATACCGCCCATTCTTATGCTCGTGTGTTTATAGGTAGGTGCTTTTAATCCGTGTTTGTTACATATTTACAGATTACAGGTTTCCAGTACAAATATTGCAAATCAAGATAAAATCTCCACAGTTACGCCAAAAGCAGAACATCTGTTGACAGCAGATAAAAGCCGGGTTCCGGTCATCCATATCCGTCCTGTGCCGAGTACCAGTTCCAGAGATAAAGCCATGTGACAGTGGTCATTCGTGTCTGGGACAAGCACAGAGCACGAGGGGGGCTGCACAAGAATCTATGGGTGCGCGGAGCTCGAGGGAGATAAATTCAAATGTGTTGAAAAATGAAGCCATCATTGTTGACTATTGGAACCTGAAGCAGTCATGGAAGAATATTGAAAATCTGTACATGTTTAACAGAAGAAAACAACAACACAGGACCACCAAAGAAACCCGACCCCCTAAAACCTCCACATGGCCGCGGATCCGCGGCCAACATAGGGTCACGGCCGCGGATCCGCGGCCGTACTGGCGCCTCTCTCTGTCGTCTTTTGGGGGCAGTTTGGTACTTTCATATGGGGTCAGAATTTGGCCCTAGGGTTTCAGAACACTGCCTATAAATACTCCAGAATTGAGCTAAGCCAAGGGTCATTCTTTGTTCTTCTTTCTTTTTAGGATTTAGTCTTTTTTCTTCTTCTTCTTCATTCTTTTTCCATGAAAATTGTAGTGAGAGATTTTTGAGTGGGAGATCAATGAAGATGAGGGCTTTTTGTATCATTCTCTTTTGTTTCTTCTTCCCCTTGAGATTCTTGCTTTCTCTTGATCATTCAACCTCTTCATTGAGCTTGAATGGTTAAGGGTTAGTTATTGATCTCAAGGGTCTTATTTTCTTATGGAATTAGCGCTTCATTTCACATGTGTTCTCTACCCTTCCCTTGATCTTGCAACCTCTTGATTGAGCTTGCAAGTTTAAGGGTTGGCTATTGATCCCATGCTTGTCTTGAGTTCTAGTTTCTTGTTCTTTTTATCACTTTTTATTACTTGCTTATTATTATCTTGCTTTACTTTCTTGCAATTTAATTCATGCACTTAATTACTTGTAATCTTTTCTTTTCTTTGTTCTTTTCTTTTGCTCTCTTTTGTTCATTTTGTGAATGGTTGTAATTATCATTGTTAAGATGAAATACGGTATTGTAAGTTAATATCTTCTTTCTCATTTCCTTTTCCCATTATTTTCCATTGAACTCCGCCCAAACCATACGCAAGCGCTCCGTTAGGCACCCTACCCTAACAAGGTAACGGTGATTCCTAACCGCGACCGGTTGCGTTCGGTTTGGCCGGAGGCGAAAGCAAGAGACAAGAACGGAAGGACAAGGGTAAATAAGCAGTATTCTATGAATACCGCGCTTAAATACCCTAATCCACGTTGTTGCCGATTGCTTTAGCTTCAATTGGTCAAGACTCGGCTCAAAGGTTTTGAGTACGAATTTCTTTAGCTTACAATCTCGTATCTTTTTCTTAACAACTTTATACTTGCAAATAGTACACATAGGTTAGATTGAACAAACACATACAATTCTTTATTGACTCGTCTAAAACAAGAAAGGACATACAACCATCTCCCTGTGGATCGACCCGTGCTCAACCGGCTAGCTGCATAGCGACACCGTCTTGATTGCGGTTAACTTGAAATCTAACAATCACACAACGTGCCTGATCCAACTAACTTTTGGTTACGGAAAATGTTCATAACATTATCCTGTAATACAAAATTATATCCCTCTTTACTCAATAAAGAAACCGATATAATGTTGCATATCAGGTTCGGCATGTAATAGCATTCGTTCAGAACTAATGTATTACCAGTTGGTAATTCAAGGTGATATTCCCCGACAGTCTTAGCTGCAACAATTGCACCATTTCCAACTCTAATGTCTTTATCACCTTCTCCAAGTTCTCTACCTTTTCTAAGCCCATGTAACTGATTACATATATGGGATCCTGACCCGGTATCTAATACTCAGGACGTAGAGCAAATGGAGAAACAGTTCTCTGTAACGAACACACCCGAAGAAAATGCATCATCATGTACTTTCTTCATTCGGGTGGCATGGGAATCCTGGTATTCCCCTATATCCTGTTCATTCCTATAACTCTTATAAGAAAGAACGGAACCAACGTTCCCCAGCACAGTATAACATGCGGGTTTGGTCAATACATCCATATTATTATCTTGATTAAGGCATGAAATGGTCGCTTACTGGAGAGAGAGAGAAGAAAACACTTTAGCATAAGCTCGTGCAAGATCAGATTGGTTATTATCTTATCTAATCAGGATGGCTCCCACTGCTTTTTATCAAATCTTCCTTCAAACCCTAAAAGGAAAGACTAGCCGGGATTAATTACACACTACAAGTTCGCCAATCTTTCAGCCAGGCCAGTGTCGGTACTTTGAGGGAGGTCCCCCGTGCTTTCGCACGAACCTAATTAATGTAAACCTCGTTTTCCCAGAGACGTAATCTCGTTAACACCTTTCTAGACACCTACTTGATCGGCTAATTGTAATGTGTAAAACTCTCCCAGGAGTAACTCTTACTCGCAGTGGGTATCGGGATCCAACTATCTCATAGAAGGTATGCAATCTCATTGCAAATTTCAACTCTTGAAATTCCCGATAATATTTTGCCCCTAGCGTGCTATGACCTTGACGCATGCCAAACAACCCATAGTCCGCTAGTCAAGTTCAACCCGTACATTTCTTGATTGAATTAAACCCACCCGCACGACCCTTGACGCATGCCAAACAACGCCGTGCGAATACCCTAATCCAATCGCATCGTATGCTAGCAGATAAGCACTAGTTAGCTACCGTACACTACGCCTTGACGCATGCTAAACAACCGCAGCACGAATACGAACTAGTACTTATCTGAAATGACGGAGGGCTACGACAGGTTTTTTCTGGAAACATATTGCGTAATGAACTTGATATCGTTGTAGAATCAAATGAAGTTTTGAAATGGAGTGATTTTGAGGCTTTTCTAGTTTTGCTAAAGGGGTCACTCCCGGTGAAGGGATTGTCGGCCCTTTCCTCGTCGAATGAGGTGCTGGATATATCATATATATCACCGTGCAAAGCAGAAACTATAGAAGCAATCAAAAAACAAACCGAGTGTGTAGCATCTGCCAGTTATTGCTAAAGGAGTCACTCCCGGTGAAGGGATCTCGGTCCTTTCCTCATCGAATAAGGTGCAGGGTATATCATATATACCGCTATGCAAAGCAAGAACTGTAGCTACCTGTTTTATTTAAAATTTGATTCTACAATAATGAAGTCCCATCATTTAAATACCTAAACATCACAGATAAATATGACGTACACTTATGCCATCCGCATTCGCCTCGATGTCCCCTCGTGCACCGTTAGGTTAGGTAACTAACGACAGAGCAGGGCAGGGCTAGTGCGGGTGCAAAACATAAGTAACGTCTATATAATATATCATATATACTATATACTGTATCTATCACAGAACATCACATGATCACATCACAGATATCGCAGCAGAAGAAACATATGAAATATTGGATATACTAGGACGTCCGTGTTTTCAATACGAGCCAGTATAAAACACGGATTCCACGGTCGTGATGATAGCCAATCCCACACCCCTAGACCCCTACGAGAGCGGCAAGCAACCCTGCCAATTCTAGGGTTAGGAGACCCGGACTCGACTCCTCGAGTTGGTCTCCCACTGGACCCCAGAACCCGGTTACTTGTGCTCCCCTCCTTGGGTCTATCCTAATGCGGAAAAGTAAATAATATACAAAAGGTGACGACTTCCGCTACCTGGAAGTGCCCCAAATAAAAAGAATATTACATACAAGTTTTTACATGAATGAAAATGAAAAACACTCATCTCACATAAAAACCCCCGGCTATTCAAACACGACGATCCAATATAACATATCCAGCAACACATAACATCACATGTCATCAACGTAAGTAAGTATGCATACCCCAATTGTCGTTGACGTATAGCAACGAAACCGGCGATATGAACATACTACACTTACGGTCACATAAAAGAAAGTGTAAAACTACAACAGTTGGAATCCGCAACCTCTTTAGACATCACATGCCTAATCAAATGGAATACTTAGACATCACATGCCTAACAGTTACAAACCCCGCATTTTAGTCTCATTATCGAAAACTCTTTTCAATATCATATGGGACTAAACTGCTAGATTTATAACATTCATTCAGTTATCTCATAACTGTTTGTGAATTCCAATTATTGTATCCCATTCCGAATAAATAGAATATATTAAACTTTCCGATCGAACATTCGAACACCCAAGTTTTCCCGAAACCGTTCAACACGTGAAATAGGTTCAAAGACATTCACTTCATGCCTCAGTACCAACGGTCCAGCCGTAGAAGGGTCAAGCCAACGCCTCACATGTGGCACGCCGTACTGCCCCAAACCCGAAGGTTCAAAGGGCAGTTCAAGACGGTCACATAATCGAGTTAAGGTTTGTTGTCTTCTAGAGGGACCATCGCGTTACTTGCACTACTCAGAACGTCTTTAAACCATAGAAAGATCCAACACTTGGAAATATTCCGGCAGGGGAAAAGTTGGGTATTTTCATCCGGTCGAACTTTTTAACATATTCTTAAAATATCCGGAAAAACACATAGACGAAATTTGATAATCCGATCGAACTATCGAAGCTCCAAAACAACCCCAGAAAATGCAACTCTTGAATAAATTTTAAAAATTCCGAGGAAAACCAGCACTGGAAAATAAGAATTACTGTGCAGAATTCTTTGTTTAATGAGGCCGTACGGCCGCGGAACCGCCGCATGAGCCATGCTCATGCCGCGGAACCGCGGCGACTTGGTGGATTTGGGCTGTCGAATTTCACAGTAACTCTTAGAATCACCTGCTGATTTTTCTGCATATTTTTAATTTGGAAAAATCCCAGATTTTAGAAAATGTACAGAGAGCATTTTGTGAGTTAGGGTTTCGGTTCGTTCGGACTTCAAACTCCGTCTAGACTTCGCCTAAGGCTCTAGCTAGGCTCTGATACCACTGTAGGGTTCCTAGGCACTCTCTAGAGGTCTCACAAGGCATCAACCATGCCAATTTCAAATTTTATGTGTGCCGAGAAACCCTAACACGGATCGTTGACTAGAAATCAAGGCGATAAACTAAACTAGTTAACAACTTAACTAAAAGTTAGATGCTACAACCTTTGTTGATCCGGTTCTCCACTTCCTTAGCTCCACGTGGGTGTCCTCTCGCTGTCCATCATGAATCCCGAACTCAATCGTCGGCTTCATCGGAGAAACGGGCGAGCAAGGTCGTCGGCTTCGTGTCAAAGACGATCTACGTCGAGGCATCACAAGTTCAAGCTCCGACTTCACAAAGTTGTGAAACTTGTGAAGAAAACACCCAAAACAACTTGGCAAGAGGTAGAGGGTGAAGAAATAGGAGGTGGGTTCACTTTAGAATTGGATTTCGCTCACTAGAACTCAAGTTGCCATTGATGGCATCAAGGTTTCTCTTGAAGAAGAAGAAGGAGATGAAGCTAGAATTTTGATAAGTGATGAGATAAAATAAAAATAAATCAATACTTATCATAATGTGAACCATAGTTAAGTGTAGAGAATTAACCAAGGTTAGAAGAATGGTTAGGGTTTAGTGTGAAGACAAAATGGTCACAAAGTCAAAGCTTAATGGGATAAGAATACAAAATGGTTGCTTTCATTCTTGAACATTGTTGAAGCTTCATGAAGCTTCAACAATGTTCAAGAATGAAAGCAACCATTTTGTATTCTTATCCCATTCTTTTTCCAAAAAAGAAAAAGAATGGATAAATAAAAACCCTAATCACTTTCTTAACCTAAGTTTAATTCTATACACTTAACCAAATGAGCATGCATCATCAAACATGATACAAACATGTGCACAAAAGTATATCACATATACAATTTGCACATCAAGTGAGAATATCCATTTAAAGTGAACCAATACTAGTTAATGCAAAGTAATATATCAAATATATAATTAAACATTAAATCATTAAATCAACACTTGACTTAACGATCCGGTCATATCGCATATAACCGACTAGTATCCTATGTATCGGCTTATCGAATCAATGATTCGATAACTAGGTCATATCGAATATAACCAATCGATACATCCATCGTGAGAATGAAATACGGTATCACATACACGCATTATTCTCGGTCCTGTACATATCTCATATGCGCTCCTATTTCGTTTCGCTTGAGCTAGGAAATCTCTGTGTAGGACTCTAAAGACTCGTCAATATGCCGGTAGCAGATGATGATCATATCAAGCACCCACAAGCTGCAAGCGGTCTGCTAAACGTAACGGCCATCCGGGTATTGAGTGATCAGAAGATCGATGAGCTAGCCCGCTGATTGATAAAGAATTCTGGATTTGTGTAGTATTTGAAAAATTGTATAAAGAAATCACAACCAAAAATTATTTGACCGCAATCAACTACGGTGTCGGATGTAGATTGTAAGTGAGTGCGGATCGTTCACAGGGACAGTGTAATCGTTCGTCTTTTGAATTAGATGAGTCGAAACTTTAATGAAAAGAAAACAAAACAATTCATGATTTAAAGAATTGAAGTTCAAGAATTAGAAAAATCTAGATCTAATAATAAGAAAAAGATAGAATCAAGAATTGATAGTTTGTTGATTTTTCCAAACCAAATCTCAAGAATCGAAATGAGGCTCGTAGGAATCGATCGGATCTATAGATGTGATGTAATCTTACAATTACGTATTCTTATCCTTCGATGAATTGATACTAGATCGATGATGATCGACAAGAATTAAGGATTTCTAGTGAAACTAGGGTTTCATCTCATCCCTTGTTCTTTCATCGATATCATTCACATTCTAGCCTCTAGTAATTTCAAGAAACGATCGTAGATCCCTAATTTCGAGCGATCACAATCAAGAAAGCATCGCTACGAAACTAGGTCATCGATTCTTGAACTTGCTAGGGTTTACAAAACTCATAGGACTTAAAAATCGTATTAAGATTTGTTACATCATCATTCTACAATCGTCTCGACTCCTTCACGAGCGGAGTTTTACTCAAACATCACAACAAGAGCAACAATTACAAATTGAGATCTAATCATGATGCAAGAATTAAAAGAAAGCAAGATTCAAGAATTTCACCTTTTATTTATATCAACAATTTAGTTACATTCGCTCAAGAACTACAAGAGGAAGAACTCGATCGTCGATTTGGCTTCGCTCGTCTCCGTGGGTCGCGGATCGGCTTGGATCACTTGCCCGATTGAAGATCGGCTCGGCTCCTAAAAGGTTGAAGGCTTCTCGCTTGATTGGTACTCAAGATCTTGAATTTGGAGTGGAATTAGGGTTAGGGTTTCGCACAAGCCTTGTCACTAGACTTGTGGAAGAAGATGAAGAATTAAAATGATGAGAGAAGACTAACTAATGATTGATTACCTAAAGATTGAACAACCTTTAACCCTAGGTCTAGGTTCCTATTTATAGATAACTAACCCTAGATCTAGGATTTCAAATTCTAAGTTTCCCTCCTAAAGTTTGTTGAAGAAATTCAAATTTCCCTCCAAAAGTTAGTTAGGGGAGAAGCTTCTAGATGTGATTAGTTAGGAGGGAGCTTCTAGAAGAAGTTAGTTAGGGGCTTAATTAGGATTAGCCTTGCTTTAATCTTCTTTGCTGATCTGGCAGTATCTTCGAGGGTATTCTGGAACTTTACATATCAGAAAGGAATGTGGGCCCTGAGAGAAGAATTATGCCCAAAACTTCATCTGCTGACGTGGAAAGAGTGCGGCGGATCCGCGGCGCAAGCAAGCTCCTGCCGCGGATCCGCGGCTCATTGGAGTCTTCATGGCTTGTGTTTTCTGCAGTGGTCTTGGGCTGTTGTATGGGTCTTTATTTTATATGCTGAATTTAATATCTCCTTTTGTATTGCTACCAGATCTGAAATGATTTAGTTGGTATATTTTTGATCAGCTCTTTTGCTTTTCTTCCGTATTTCCTGCACAGACTCAAGACAAGTGTTGCGCAAATACAGAAATGATGCGATGCCATGAAATGCGGTTAATTTCCCTTAAAGTGTCGGTTTAAAAGTCTAATACATGAACTCTGATATTTAATGACCGATTTGCTAATATGTGAAATATGAATACCGAACACTTCTAAATGAGTGCAAAACATAGGGAAATTGCCGTGTTAAAAATACATTATTTTCGACTGATCAAATACCCCCAAACTTAATTTCGATCGTCTCGAGCGAATGTTTTATTAAAAAGAAAAAGAGAAGGAGAAAATAAAGAAAGAGAAAAAACTAACTAGCACACTTTCGTAGGCAACACGATTGCACTGAGCACGTGCAACAAGCCTTTAAACCTCTAGGTGTCCCTAGTAGGAGGAGTGTTGTCTCCTGAGGGTTTTCAGCGGATTGCACCCACAAAATCCAATAATAAAAGAAAGATCATGAATATTACATTTAAAGACAAGAATTGTAAAAGAAAAGCCTTGAAAATTCGGGTTTCCAACTAAGCTAGCTTTTCGGTTATTATGAGCCCTATCTTAATAGTCATGAAAAGATATTAGAAATCACGTCCTCCCTCAATAAAACATCGTCCTATTCTTCATTCCTATCTTTCTTCCAAACATTGATCATATCACCCTGCGTGTGTGTAAAGACATCCCTACACCTGGAGAATTCAATTCAAGCTATCATACTCTTGCCCATCAGCCTCAGTACTTTTTAATTAATGAATATTTATATGAAATTGCTCACACACTTTCATGCGACCGTTAATACTTCTTGAGGTACTAACCGACCGATTACTCATGTGCTTGCTTATTTGGTGTATTTTCCTCGTCTTGCAACACCTCAGGCATAGCAGTGACTCCCAGACCAGTTGGCCTTAGGGCACTAGGTGAAGAAGCACCCTCGCTATACATTTTTTTATTGCCTTCGGTGATAACAAAACCAGTGTTCATTTTTCTCACCACTTTATATTTTATTCATTTTTTTTATTTCCTTCATACTTTTGGCTTTAAGACAAGAGCATTTCAAGGTATCCTCTACTATCCCAGGCTTCAAGACGTGTGTAAGTGTGAATAGCAGGGTAGCAACGTTCAAAATGTTTGGCTTCCAGAATAGAAACTATTTTTCAGACTTATTTTTATCCTCAGATTAGTGACGTCCTTCATCTTACTAACCCTTGGGACAATGGCTCATAACTACTTATTACTAGTTCGTATAAGAAAACTTCTAATTTTCTTAGTTTTCTAAAATTTTTCCAATCTCATGGATGTAATTTTTCACTATCTAATCTTTTATTATCTTATTTATGTACAAAAAATATTTTTATTTTTGAAAATTTTTAAATTTTTATAGGTTTTAAAAAAAAAAGTTTTGTGCTTATGCAAATGATATGCAAATGATGCGAAAATAAGCACAAACCTCCCCCAAACTTGTTTTCAACAGTGTCCTCACTGTTGCCTTCCGCTAAATCTCGAAAAACCTGTAAGCTTGGGAGGAATTTATTAGTGGGGGCAAAATATTTAAGTGAAGAAGCTCCCCCAAACTTATTTTTGGCTCAAAATTTTGTAAAAATTTTCTTTTCAAGAGCCAGAAAAAATGCCCCCCCCCAAACTTTGAGTTATGCAATGTTAATCTTTGAAAATCATATGAGGGGGTCAAAAATCATTGGTCGATGCCAAGCTTTGCAAAGACCAAATGTCAACACCAACCATTCAAAAATTTTATCAATGCAGTGCTCTGGTTGGTGGAAGAAAAAATAGGGAAAGGGTAAGGGGTGGAATAGAATGTGTGTGCGTCTCTTATTGGAGAGACGATGCAGTGAATGTGATGGATTACTCGCATTCTTTTTACAGTTCAAAAGAAGGGGTGGAGGTTCAACTTCATTGAGTGGGACATGATTCATCTCAACACCCGTGTCATTCAAAAATGCGAGTTCATCAGCGAGGATCTCCTCAAAAGTTCCATCCATACCCCGATGAATAATGTCATCACAAAGTACGGGGTGATCTTCAAACTCTAAAAGCAGTTCATGATCCATGTTAATTGTTGACCCGGACATCTCGGTGGAAGAGTCCATATGTGTATGATACATAGTTGGGTCAAACAACAACAAATGAAAAGAGTCAATATCGATATCAGGAGGATCATCAAATTCGCTGCTGTCGACATCCATTAAGTTGACAGAACATACCTGAGCAATAGGTTCGGAGGGTACACTTCCCAACTTGTAAATGTTCAGCTCTATTGACCTATTCCCGAAAGATAGGGTCATAGAGCCATTACGACAGTTGATTATTGCATTGGAAGTGGCCAAAAAGGGGCGGCCTAAAATCACCGGAATTTGATTCCGTGGGTTCGCTACAGGCTGTGTATCAATTACAATAAAATCTACCGGGAATATAAATTCTCCGATTTTTATTAACACATCCTCCAGTTCACCCCTAGGTTTGGTGATTGATCGGTCAGCCATCTGGAGAGTGCAATTGGTTGGCTTCAACTCTCCAATACCTAGTTGCTCATAAACAGAATATGGAAGCAAGTTAACACTAGCGCCAAGGTCTAGTAGAGCACGGTTAATGTGTTTTTCCCCAATAGAAACGGAAATAGTAGGATATCCAGGATCCTTACGTTTCCTCGGTAATTGTTGGGGGAAAGCCGTGTCTATTGTTTTTTCCATAAAAATCTTCTTGGGCGCTTGAGTCTTCCTCTTCCTAGTGCACAAGTTCTTAAGAGTTTTCGCATAGGAAAGAACTTGTTGGATGGCATCTAGGAGAGGGATGTTGGTGTTTACTTGCTTAAAAATGTTCATAATCTTCTCCATATGTGGACTCGGTGTGTTAGCCCTTAACCGATTAGGATAAGGTGCTTTAGCAATAAGCGCTGGGTCCATCAAAGGAGAAGGAAGTGGGTGTGGAACCGATCCCAGAATAGAAGTGGGGATCGTCCGTGGAGGGGTAAAAGAGGTGGGCTGTAGTGGCGAGCCTTTTGGGAAACGAAGAATAGGCTCGGAAGAAGATGGTGGGGTAGAAGAACTGGGGTTAGAAGTGTGTGTGTGAGGAAAGGTCTCAGCCGGGGTGTTATTGAATGATTTATCAGTGTCATCAAACTCTTCCCCAAGGTGATGGTCAAGCACTCTTCCAGATCTCAACATGATCTCATCCACATGATGTGAATAGCTAGGATCAGGTAAAGGTTGAGCTGGAAGATTCCCTTTCTCTCGTGCACTCATTTCGGCTTTTAGTTGTGCAATTTGTTCTTCCATCGATTTGATGTTCTCATTTTGAGAGATAATGATCTTCATTACATTCTCGACGGAAGATTGCAAACTTGCCGTCCCTTGGATGGATTGTTTCATGAAAGTATCCAAGGTTTGTGCTAGTGCAGAGGTATTATCTGTACCGGTCAATTGCAAAAAATTTCCATGTGGTGAAAAAGTGTTGGCCGGATTTTGGAAATTTTGTGCTTGAAAGGGGTGCTGACTCAATTGAAGTTGTGGGTGCTGTTGTGGTGGAGGGACCCCTTGGAAATTGTTTTGGTTTGGAACCGTGTTTTGAAATTGTGATTGGTTCCAAGCAAAGTTAGGGTTATTCCTCCAACCCTGATCATATGTGGAGGAAGATGGATTGTTTCTAGGTCTTTGAAATGCGGTATTGGTATGCTCTTGACCTTGAAACGGACATTCCTCCGTCAAGTGAGACGGATCAGAACAGCATCCACATACAGTTTTGGAGAGTGATATTTGACTTAGGGCGGCGGCTAAAAATTTATTTTCCATATTCTCGAGTTTCTTATTGATAGCTGCAATGTCAGCTCTAACTCCTATGAAAATATCATTGCCATCCCTAGATGATTGACTCACACCCTCCCACTGTAAATATTTTTCAGCGAAATCTTCTAGAAATTTCCAGGCTTCCCCATCATCTTTGGTCATAAAGTTGCCTTGACACATGGATTCAAGGGCCTGTCTTATGTAAGGAGTAATGCCCTCATAAATGATTCGGCACAGTTCCCATCTCGGGATGCCGTGATGAGGACATTGGACTAACAGATCCTTGAAGCGGTCAAGACATTGTGAAAATGTTTCATTTGGAAGCTGGGTGAATTGATAGATTTCGCTACGGACTCGAGCTGTCTTTTGATGTGGGTAGAATTTCTTAAGGAATGCTTTGACGAATTCGTCCCAATTTGAAATGGAATGTGCGGTAGTGTTATATAGCCACTTCTCGGCTAAATCGCACAAAGTGAATGGGAGAAGACGAAGACATAAAGCATCCACAGACAACTGTGAGGTACCCATCATTGCGCATACATTTTCAAATTTCGTGATAAACACGTATGCGTCCTCAGACTCGAGACCATGAAATTTTGGTAGAAGGTTGATGTATTGGGGTTTTATTTGAAAATTTTCCCCGTTGGCTGGTGGAATGGAAAGACAGGTGGAAAGTGGACTTCGTGTAGGATAGCATCTCTCTTGGAGAGAGATGCGAGGTGGATTCTGCGCACCAACGGACGGCGGCAGAGTAGTGGAAAAGAAGTTCGATGGAGGTGGATCCATCGATGTGGGTGTGGTGGTGGGTGAAAGAAAGGGTAAATGTAGAAATACCGACTTTAAGGTCGATCGGGGGACGCGGACTTAACAGGCACTAGAAACCCGTGTCCAGCCTATCTTGCACTAAAAAGGGTTAGTACAAGTGGCAGCGTGAATTTATAATTAGGGGAAAGATATGAATGCGGTGTTTGTTTTGAAAAAATAATACGGATTTTTGAAGATATGATGCAACACAACAAATGCAACACACAAAACCTAGAATCTAGTGGTCACCTAGGTTCGGCTCTAGACCACTCCTAACTGCCAAAAGACAAGTCGCAGGATAGAATCCTCCACTGCCTCTTTGTCCCCCTGTGGCCGGATAAGTGCCAGGTAAGTGGGAAGGTACTCCACTACGTAAGTAGTGGGCCTAATTAAAAACCACTAGCCTTAGACACACTCGCCTTAGACACCACAAGAAAACGCGGATAAGCAATGAATTACCCACGGCCTTCTCTTGTCCTAATTGAGCGCGACGGTCCTTAGAGTCATCTCTAGATTTCTTTTAATTAATGAGGGTAAATGCGGATGCAAGTTTTGCGATTTTCGGGGCCTAGGAAGGGTAATGAAATCCCCACCTAATTTGGATTTGGTCGTGCCCCTTAATTTCCGTATTAATATGCAAACAACCAAGAATCAAAAACACACACAAATTTTATTTTGCTTTTGCGGCACAGCGATTTATTTGTAAAGAAACCTGCACAAAATGTTAGTTGGAGCTGAAAAGAGGAGAGAGGATAAGGTAAGAAGCTTACAGAGAAAGTTTGGTGCACTGAAGCAGCTAGGGGGCCGCGGAACCGCCGCAGTTGTGGGGGTATTGCCGCGGAATCGCGCCTGTATGTACTGTTCACTCTACCAAATTTCAACAGTAGCTTGCTGTTGATTTCTACAGCTCTCTGGAAATTTCAGAAATTTTTTTCTCCAGCTCCAATGATTCCAGATTTTCTCGCAACAAATCACAACACACGTATTAGGGTTTGTACGAGTTTAGATCTAAAAATTATGATGGAATAAATTGTTCAACTCAAATTTCAAAATACGAACTATTAGCGCACTATCCCCGGCAACGGCGCCATTTGATTGATAAAGAATTCTGGATTTGTGTAGTATTTGAAAAATTGTATAAAGAAATCACAACCAAAAATTATTTGACCGCAATCAACTACGGTGTCGGATGTAGATTATAAGTGAGTGCGGATCGTCCACAGGGACAGTATAATCGTTCGTCTTTTGAATTAGATGAGTCGAAACTTTAATGAAAAGAAAACAAAACAATTCATGATTTAAAGAATTGAAGTTCAAGAATTAGAAAAATCTAGATCTAATAACAAGAAAAAGATAGAATCAAGAATTGATAGTTTGTTGATTTTTCCAAACCAAATCTCAAGAATCGAAATGAGGCTCGTAGGAATCGATCGGATCTATAGATGTGATGTAATCTTACAATTACGTATTCTTATCCTTCGATGAATTGATACTAGATCGATGATGATCGACAAGAATTAGGGATTTCTAGTGAAACTAGGGTTTCATCTCATCCCTTGTTCTTTCATCGATATCATTCACATTCTAGCCTCTAGTAATTTCAAGAAACGATCGTAGATCCCTAATTTCGAGCGATCACAATCAAGAAAGCATCGCTACGAAACTAGGTCATCGATTCTTGAACTTGCTAGGGTTTACAAAACTCGTAGGACTTAAAAATCGTATTAAGATTTGTTACATCATCATTCTACAATCGTCTCGACTCCTTCACGAGCGGAGTTTTACTCAAACATCACAACAAGAGCAACAATTACAAATTGAGATCTAATCATGATGCAAGAATTAAAAGAAAGCAAGATTCAAGAATTTCACCTTTTATTTATATCAACAATTTAGTTACATTCGCTCAAGAACTACAAGAGGAAGAACTCGATCGTCGATTTGGCTTCGCTCGTCTCCGTGGGTCGCGGATCGGCTTGGATCACTTGCCCGATTGAAGATCGGCTCGGCTCCTAAAAGGTTGAAGGCTTCTCGCTTGATTGGTACTCAAGATCTTGAATTTGGAGTGGAATTAGGGTTAGGGTTTCGCACAAGCCTTGTCACTAGACTTGTGGAAGAAGATGAAGAATTAGAATGATGAGAGAAGACTAACTAATGATTGATTACCTAAAGATTGAACAACCTTTAACCCTAGGTCTAGGTTCCTATTTATAGATAACTAACCCTAGATCTAGGATTTCAAATTCTAAGTTTCCCTCCTAAAGTTTGTTGAAGAAATTCAAATTTCCCTCCAAAAGTTAGTTAGGGGAGAAGCTTCTAGATGTGATTAGTTAGGAGGGAGCTTCTAGAAGAAGTTAGTTAGGGGCTTAATTAGGATTAGCCTTGCTTTAATCTTCTTTGCTGATCTGGCAGTATCTTCGAGGGTATTCTGGAACTTTACATATCAGAAAGGAATGTGGGCCATGAGAGAAGAATTATGCCCAAAACTTCATCTGCTGACGTGGCAAGAGTGCGGCGGATCCGCGGCGCAAGCAAGCTCCTGCCGCGGATCCGCGGCTCATTGGAGTCTTCATGGCTTGTGTTTTCTGCAGTGGTCTTGGGCTGTTGTATGGGCCTTTATTTTATATGCTGAATTTAATATCTCCTTTTGTATTGCTACCAGATCTGAAATGATTTAGTTGGTATATTTTTTATCAGCTCTTTTGCTTTTCTTCTGTATTTCCTGCACAGACTCAAGACAAGTGTTGCGCAAATACAGAAATGATGCGATGCCATGAAATGCGGTTAATTTCCCTTAAAGTGTCGGTTTAAAAGTCTAATACATGAACTCTGATATTTAACGAACGATTTGCTAATATGTGAAATATGAATACCGAACACTTCTAAATGAGTGCAAAAGATAGGGAAATTGCCGTGTTAAAAATACATTATTTTCGACTGATCACCCGCTCACACTCCTGTGAATCCAACCAGTAACACTTACCGTACAGTCCGGTCTGTTCGTCTGATATGTCGCATATCAAGTCTAGGGGTGGTAAACGTCAGACCCCAATAACCGATAAGTCATGCCGATTTGAGGCTCATAACGGGTCGAGAAACTACTGGTAACACTTACCAGCAAATCTCTGATCAGCCTTGGCCAGGGACTTCCCTGTTACGGCCAATCGAGCACAGCGCAATATCAACCCCCAATACCGGGAGAGACGAAACCCCTCCTATCGCTCATTGCCTCCATGTGACTCGGGACTGTACCCAAAGACCACCGATTTGCACGCCCTCATGGACGTGGTAAGGTGGAGATCAAAGCACAGTGGGAATCACACAAGACTCTATGGCGATCTCGGGTCTACAGACTAACCTGTACAAGTGTCACCTGAGAACTGCCATCTGACGTGAGGTATAATACCATCTGGGAGTTCTCGGCGAGTCCGTCCAGTGTACCCAGTCTCCACTGAGCACCTGTACACCATCTCTGATGTCAAACACCAATGGATATGGGATCATCCATCGCCCATCTCATGGGTCGAGAAGCGTATACGCTAGTCTACACTGGTATATCGATGCCCTGTCTCGATACACCCATGACTTGGGACCTTGAAGGATGTACTTATGGACTACCATGTCCCCACTAGTATGATCTGCATCATAGTCCAGGTAGTCAAGTACACATCCTAAGGGCTTTATCAACATGTAACTATAAGACAGTTTAAAGAGACTAGTGTACATGTTAAGATAAAGAGTAACCAGATAGCATACTATCATATCGAGCAAGAAAGTCATCTCTATATATGTCCAAGCATCCAATATAATATACATCATCTGTACAATACTGGCCTCTAGGGCATACATACAACTAACACTAACCCTTCTGTCCTCATGGACGCTGGACAACATACAATACTCTGTATAAGTCCCTTGAGTCTAATTACTCATTCCCTGTGTGTCGTAGGTTGAAAATTGTACCTATGGTTAAGAAGAATTACACTGCTGTTTAATGCTCCTTACCTAACCATCCACCGATATAGGTAAATGTCATGGACATAATTTCAAAAAGATATATCTCACTCTATAAAAATAGACGTACAGATGTATAAATTTGAAATTGGTGCATAACAGCGGATATTCAAAACCAAATATTTGTCGTCCGGCAAACTACCCAGGTGATTTCTTCAAATATCACCAATTACAACGAATTCCGATATAATGAGGATGATCACCTAATTCCCAATAACTTACTCCCACTCATCATCTGTAAAACCATACAGATATGAGAATCATACCTGGTAAATACATACCCTGGAGCAAGTGTCTAATTGGGAAATCAGTTTTCTTTTAACAGTACACAGTGAAACTGAAACATTGGAATGTTTCGATGGGGTATCCGGGTATTCTTAGTAATGCCTCTTCCATTGTCTAGATTCACAACTGTAACTGTATATTTCTGTGCCATCTCTCCAAATCCCTTTATATGTCATTAGTCATTACCTTCTGTACACCCTCTTAGGCTAAATGGTTTTCTTCCTTCCCTACCGTTCGGCGCCGGCCTATGGTTTGGAAGAAGACTATCCAATAAGCATAATGGGTGTACTGTCCTAATCCTAAAAGCACTCGTAATGCGAGAGAAGGTGAAGATAAAAGACAACTGAATAAACCTTATTCCTATTTCTCCTGAACCAGAATCCATCCCCGAACAGGAATAAGTTCCTTTCGAGTTCTTATATAACCATACGATGGAATGTCCAATATAGTGTGGATCTTCGTAGTGATACGGAGTGTTCTGGAGAAATACAAAGGTGATTTAGGATTGGCGAAGGAATACTTGGTTTGGTCGTGAATAGCTGTAACTGTTGGATATATATGTATGCCCTAGAGGCCATTATGTGATAGTGGATGTATCTGTACATGTATATATATATTCAGTTTGCATTCTTGCTCGACATGATAGTATGCTATCTGGTTATTCTTTATCTGACATGTTGATTTGATCATGCTTTTATTTCATTCATACATGCTGATAGAGCCCCAAGGATATCTGCTTGACTACTCTGATTATGATGGAGATCATACTAGTGGGACATCTGTAGTCTATAATCATATCCTGAAATGTCCCTAGTCGGGGGTGTATCGAGACGGGGCATCGATATACCAGAGTAGACTAGCGTATATGATACTAGACCCATGTGATGGGCGATGGATGTTCCCACATTCATCGATGTTTGACATCAAGATCATATATGGGTGCTAAGTGCTGACTGGGTACACTGGACGGACTCGCCGAGAACTCCTATATGGAATTATATCTATCGTCGGATAGCAGTTCTCAGGTGACACTGGTACAGGTTAGTCTGTAGACCCGAGATCGTCATGGAGTCTTGTGTGTTCTCCCACTGTACTTTGATTGCCACCCTACCACGGCTCTACTGAGTCGTGCAAACAGGTGGCCGTTGGGTACAGTCCCGAGACACACGAAGGCAATGAGCGATAAGAGGGGTTTCGTCTCTCCCGGTATTGGGAGTTGATGCTGTGCTGTGCTCGACTGGTTATAACAGCAAGTCCCTGGCCAGGGCTGCTGAGACTTGCTGATAAGTGTTATCAGTAGTTTCTCGATCTGTTATAGACCATTCACCGACACGACCTATTGAGTTATTGGGGTCGACGTGACCATCCCTAGGCTCGATATGCAGCATATCTGACGAAGAGATCGGACTGTACGGTAGTGTTGCCGGATGGCTCGGCGAGAGTTGTAACAGGTTCGCTTGTTTTCTTCTTATCGCTCAATACCCGGGTGGCCGTTACGTTTGGCTGACCGCTTGCGGCTTGGGGGTGCTTGATATGATCATCACCCACTGCCGGCGTATTGACGAGTCTTAGAGTCCCATATAGGAGTTACCTAGTCCAGGCGAAACGTTGTGGTGCGCGTATGCGATATGCGCTTGGACCCGATTAAAATGCGTGTATGGGATACCGTATATTAATTGGGCGGCTTGCTAATGGTCGGGTCATATGTGATATGACCGGATTGGTGAATCAAGTGTTGATTCATTATTATTTTCTCACTACAAATCCTATGTTGCTTATTTTGGATGTATGCATGCATGTATGCATTCATTCTTGTTCATGCACATGTTGATGTGCAAGCACACATGCATACATACATCAAATTCTATCATGGTTGTTTATACAATGGAAATGGTGGATGTATAAGAATTACACCATGGTTGTATTTGGATAATTATTGGATTTAAATTAAAGCAAAAGAAAATGAAAAATGGGTTAAATCACTTTAGAATTTCTACACTCTTCTAACTCAACCATGCTCACCTAACTTTTAACCCATAGTTTATTTTCTTATCATGCTTTTAATTTAAAATAAAATGATATCTAAATACTTAACCATGGTTGGTTAAGAGAAAGAAAAATATATATAGCTATTTTTCTTTTCTCTTTAAAAAAATAATTCATTCTCTTCTTCAAAAAGTCCATCATCTTCATCAACCTCCATGCTTAAGCTCTCTAGTTCTTACAAGAGAGTGAATCATTCATAAAAATAGGATTTTGAAGTGAGATCCATAGCCACAACTTCATTCTAATCAAGTCTAGCTCACTTGATTAGAGTGTTCTCCTTGTTTTACCAAACTTGCTAGCTTGGACGGGAAGCTCCGGGTGGATCGTCGTGGATGCAAGAGGAGGAAGAGTGGACCTTCTTCCAACACCCCAAAGTCAAAGGAGCAAAACAAAAACGGGAGCTACAAAGGTTGTAGCCTTCTAATCCTAAGCTTTTCTAGTTTAAAGTTTGTTAAACCTAATTTTCTAGGATCGATTCCTTTGCTTGTTAGTTTAGCACCATAAAAATGAAAACTTTAGGTCATGTGATGCTTGTAATCTCTTCATAGGGTGCTAATCTAACCTTACATTGGTATCAGAGCCGACCTAGAACGTTAGGCGACCTTTTTGCGAAGTAAAAAGTCCGATCGAAACAAAAATACGACTTTAAAGGATGCTCTCTGGAAATTTTTTAAAAACTGACTTTTTTCGGAATTAAAAATTCTCAAAAAATAGAGCAGGTAAAAATTAGTCGATCTGGAAAATCCGTACCCATGAACAGTTACTTTCGCCGCGGAAGCGCGGCATAAGCATGCTTAGGCCGCGCATCCGCGGTAATTTGAGGGGCTCTTTGACAATTTTCTGCACAGTAATTTTCTTTACCTGCTACAGTATATTTTGAGTATATTTAATCTGATTCTGCTGTTGAACAATTCTGGAGATGTTTTGCGACTCGTGGTTTCGATCGGAATTTTCATTTCGCTTTCTTTTCCGGGTAAACTAGAAAGTATTGAAGTGTTTGAACGAATATCATTTACTCAATATTCACGGGGTTTAAATAGTTTGGAGATGCGTGCAAGTCTTTTTGCGGTGGTCCCTCTAGAAGACAACAAACCTTAACTCGATTATGTGACCGTCTCGAACTGCCCTTTGAACCCTAGGGTTTGGGGCAGTACGGCGTGCCACATGTGAGGCGTTGGCTTGACCCTTCTACGGCTGGACCGCCGCTACTGTGCCACACTCCGGATCTTTTGAACCCTGCTCAAGTGTTGAGCTTTAGTGAATCTTGGGTGCTTGATAGTTCGTTCGAAAACTTTAATACTGTCTGTTTGTCTGGAATGTGATACAATATGTGGAATTCATATGGTTTAGGCATGAAATACGAGATATGTGATATTTCGCATTTATGATGTCTAAAGAGAATCTGGATTCCAAATATTGTAGTTTTACACTTTCTTTTCTGTGACCGTAAGTGTAGTATGTTAGATATCGCCGGTTTCGTTGCTATACATCAACGACAATCGGGGTACGCATACTTGCTTACGTTGATGATATGTGATATTATGTGTTGCTGAGATATGATGTGCAGGATTGTCGCGATCGAATAGCCGGGGTTTTTTTGTGAGATGAGAGTTTTATATTTTCATTCATGTAAATTCAAATGTAATGTAATATTCTTTTATTTGGGGCACTTCCAGGTTGCGGTTGTGTCACCAGTGTTGTATATTATTTACTTTTCCGCATTAGGATGGACCCAAGGAGGGGAGCACAGGTGACCGGGTTCTGGGGTTCAGTGGGAGGCCATCTCGAGGAGTCGAGACCGGGTCTCCTAAACTCCAGGATTGGTAGGGTCACTTGCTGCTCTCGTAGGGGTCCAGGGTGTGGGCTTGGCTATTCATCGCGACTGTGGAATCCGTATTTTCTATTCTGGCTAAATACTAAATACGGACGTCCTAGTATATCTATATTTCTGCTGCCTGTGTTCTGTGATATCTGAGACGAATGACTTATTATATATATGATATATAGTAGACGTTACTTATGTTTTACACCCGCGCTAGTCCCGTCCCGGTATGCCGTTAGTTAAGTAACCTAACGGTGCATAACGGAACATTGCGGCGAATGCGGATGGCATAAGCGTACGTGTTATTTTCGTTTCTTTTCTGTGATTGGCTTTAGGACTTAAATGATGGGATTACGTTAATGTGATTAATGTAAAGAAAATAAACCTAAAAAGACGTTGTAGAATCGGATTTGAAAAATACTCGGCTATTTATGAAAAAGCTACATTTCAAAAACTGCGGAGCTTAAGCCACTCCTTTTGAAAAACTGTTTGATTCTACAACGATATCAAGTTCAAAGCGTTAAAGATTTTCTTAAAAATCATTCGCAACTCTCCGTCATTTTAGGAAGTAGAGTACTTAGTATTCGTGCTACGTTTGTTGACTTTAGTTAAGGCGTAGTGTACGGTAGCTAAGTGATGTCTTCCTACACTGCATATGATGCAGATTAATTAGGACATTCATGCGACTTTGTTGACCATAGTTAAGGGTCATATGGGTGGGTCTAATTAATCAAGAAATGACGGGTAGAACTCGACTGGTACTTATGATTTGTTGACCATAGTTAAGGTCATAAGTGCTAGGGGTAAAAATTATATCGGGAATTTCAAGTGTTGAAATTTGCAATGAGATTGCATACCTTCCATGTGATGGTTGGATCCCGATCCCACTGTGGGCAATAGTTGCTCCTAGGAGAGTTTTACAGTTTACAATTAGCTAACTCATTAGGTGTCTAGAAATGTGTTAACGGGGCTCCGCCTCTGGAAAACGAGGTTTACTCTAATTAGGTCCGTGCGAAAGCACGGGGAACCTCCCTCAAAGTACCGACACTGGCCTGGCTGAACGGTTAGCGAAGTTGTAGACTGTAATTAATCCTGGCTAGTTTTTCTTTTTAAGGTTTGAAAGAGAAACTTGATAAAAAGCAGTGGGAAACATCGATTAGACAAGATAATAAACCAATCTAATCTATGCAAGAGCTTTCGCTGAGTGTATTCTTTTCTCTCTCTTAATGGCAGATACCAATGACTGGACTTAAGCTTCTACTAGATAAAAACAAACTGAATGGGACCAACTATGAAGACTGGCTAAGGAATCTAAAGATCGCCTTGACTTATGATAAAGTATCATATGTCCTCACGGCTTCAGCCCCGCCCGTCCCAGGCCCAAAATCCTCAGTTGCGGATATAGAAGTCCGCAAGACATGGGACGCTGACTGTGCCACGGCCACATGCCTCGCGCTTGCATCGATGGATAACACACATCAAAAGCAGCACGAGGACATGGATATTCACGGGATACTGCTCCATACAAAGGAGTTGTATGGGGAGCAATCCCGCGTATTACGATACGAAGCATCAAAGAAACTGTTTCAGATGCGAATGGCCCCTGGCACACCAGTAGGAGACCATGTGTTGAAGATGATAGCGCTTATAGAAGAGCTTGAGGACCTTGGATGGACAATGGAAAATGAACAATATATAGATATTATTCTGCAGTCCCTCCCCTCCACCTTTGCTCAGTTCATAGTAAACTTCAACATGCATGGCATGGAGAAGGACCTCCCTGAACTCCTTAATATGTTAAGGAGTGCAGAGAGCACTATGAAGTCAGCAAAGACTCCCGTTATGACCCTTGGACAGTCATCTTCTTCTCGCCCAAAAGCTAAATCCAAGGGAAAGAAAAAGAAGAAACCCAATAATCCTAAGGACGGAGTCAAAAAGGTGAAGGGAAAGGGAAAGTCCACGGCTGGAGACCCAGGGAAAGGCGAGTGTTTTCATTGCCACAAGACAGGACATTGGAAGCGCAACTGCACGGAGTACCTAAGTCTCAAGAAGAAGCATGGTGATGCTTCTGCTTCAGGTGCGTTTGTGACTGAAAACTGTTTTTCTATAAACTCTGCTTCCTGGGTATTGGATACCGGTTCAGGTTCTCACATTTGCAATTCCATGCAGGGGCTGAGAAATAGCAAGGTTTTGAGGACAGGTGACCATACTCTCCGCGTTGGAAATGGTTCCAATGTACATACAGTCGCAGTGGGAGAGTATCACTTGGGGTTGCCATCTGGATGTATTTTGATTTTGAATCCATGTTATTTTGTACCGACTATGCTATGTAATATAATATCCGTTTCTTTGTTGGACAATGAAGGGTATAATTTTGTGTTGCAGAACAATGTTATGAACATTCACCTAAATCAAATGTTGGTTGGGTATGGTACACTTAATAACGGAATATATGTCCTAAATCAACACACAGTTTTCAGTGTACAACACACTAATAAAAGAAAACTTTCAGAATTAAATGAAGCTTTTCTTTGGCACTGTAGACTTGGTCATATTAACGAAAAAAGACTAAACAAGTTACACAAAGATGGATATTTAAATTCTTTTGAATATAAATCTTATGCAACTTGCCAGTCTTGTATCAAGGGTAAAATGACCAAAACTCCGTTTACCGGACACGGAGAAAGAGCTTCTCAGCTCCTGGGCCTCATACATAGTGATGTATGTGGGCCTATGTCTACACAGGCTAGAGGCGGTATTTCATACTTCATTACATTCACCGACGATTTCTCAAGATTCGGTCATGTATTTTTATTAAAGCACAAGTCCGACGCTTTCGAGAAATTCATTGAATATAAACAAGAAGTAGAAAAACAAACCGGCTTGAGTATTAAAATGCTTCAATCAGATCGAGGCGGAGAGTATCTCAGTACAGAATTTGCAAACTTCCTAAAAGAGAATGGGAGTCTCTCTCAGCTCACTCCTCCTTACACACCACAGCACAACGGTGTGTCAGAATGACGAAATAGGACCCTATTAGATATGGTCCGGTCCATGATGAGTGACGCTGAGTTACCAGTCTCGTTTTGGGGGCATGCATTGGAGACTGCAGCGTTTCTGCTAAACAGGGTTCTAACCAAAGCCGTGTCTACCACGCCATATGAGATATGGCATGGGAAGAGACCATCTCTTAAGAGAATTAAGATTTGGGGTTGCCCGGCCTATGTCAAAAAGCAGAACCCGGACAAACTCGAGACACGGTCAGTCATGTGTAACTTTGTAGGATATCCAAAGAATTCCTATGGATATCTATTCTACCACAAAGAGGAACAAAAAGTGTTTGTTTCTCAGTATGCCACATTCTTGGAAAAAGAGTTTTTCACGGATAGAGATGATGGAAAGGTAGTAGATCTAGAAGAAGTTCTGGAGACACAAACTACAAATGACGATTTGGTTGAACCGGCTGTTGCAACAGAAACTGAAGAACCTCGGCCACTCCGTAGGTCTGGTAGGACTTCTCGCCCACCGGAGATGTACTACGGTTTCCTCATTGATGGTGACAGAGAAGACTGTATCATGGAAGATGATGATCCTACCAGTTTTCAGCAAGCTATCACGAGTGGTGACTCTGTGAAGTGGCTGGATGCCATGAGATCCGAAATGCAGTCTATGTACACCAACAAAGTATGGACTTTGGACGTTGTACCCCCTGGGGTAAAACCTGTGGGGTGCAAATGGATCTTTAAAAGAAAGATTGGTGTGGATGGGCAGGTAGAGACCTATAAGGCAAGACTTGTGGCGAAAGGTTTTCGTCAAAGACCAGGTCTGGACTATGACGAAACTTTTTCGCCCGTAGCCATGCTTAAATCCATTCGGATCCTACTTGCTATTGCTGCTCACTACGACTATGAAATCTGGCAGATGGACGTTAAAACAGCATTTCTAAATGGAGATTTAGAAGAATGCGTTTATATGGATCAGCCAGAGGGCTTCATTGACAGTGGGAGCAGCGAGAAAGCATGTAGATTGCTTAAATCCATATATGGGTTAAAGCACGCATCTCGGAGTTGGAACATCTGTTTCGATGATGTTATCAAAGAGTTTGATTTCATCAAAAATCCAGATGAACCTTGTGTTTATAGGAAGGCTGTAGGAAGAGCTGTCACATTCCTCGTATTGTACGTGGATGACATTCTTCTGATAGGAAATGATATTCCTATGCTACAGTCGGTCAAATCATTCTTATCACTGAGGTTCTCCATGAAGGACCTGGGTGATGCCACATACATCCTGGGCATTAGGATCTATAGGGATAGATCCAAAAAGTTATTGGGATTGTCCCAAACCAGGTACATCAACACCATCCTAAAGAGGTTTAGTATGGAAGACTCCAAGCGGGGTGCCTTACCCGCTTGCCATGGAGTCACTCTCTCCAAGGATTCTTGTCCAAAGACCGATGAAGAGAGAGCTCGCATGAGCATTATACCTTATGCTTCGGCAGTAGGGTCTATAATGTATGCGATGTTATGTACACGCCCAGATGTAGCTTATGCACTTAGTGTAGTAAGCAGGTATCAATCCAACCCAGAGGAGAACCACTGGACAGCTGTGAAGAACATTCTTAAGTACTTACGAAGGACTAAAGAACTGTTCTTGGTGTATGGTAATAAAGATCTCCAAATGGAGGCCTTTACCGATTCGAGCTTCCAGAGCGATAAGGATGACAGCAAATCTATCTCAGGGTTTGTGTTTACCCTCAATGGAGGGGCGGTGAGTTGGAAGAGTTCCAAACAGGATACCGTTGCAGACTCTACGATGGAAGCTGAGTACATTGCTGCAAATGATGCCGCCAAGGAAGCCGTCTGGATGAAGAAGTTCGTCTCGGAGCTAGGAGTAGTTCCAACCATTATTGATCCAATACCTTTGTATTGTGACAATAATGGGGCGATGGCGTTAGCCAAGGAGCCCAGATCCCATCAGCGGTCCAGGCACATCCTGAGGCGCTTTCATTTGATCCGGGAGATTGTAGATCGCCGCGAGATCGAGATTAAGAGAGTTGACACAAAGAACAACGCCGCGGATCCATTCACCAAGGCCCTCCCTCAGCCGCAGCATGAGCGACTTTTTGAGATGTTGGGTATGAGATACGCCAATAACTGGCCTTAGTGCAAGTGGGAGATTGTTGGATATATGTATGCCCTAGAGGCCATTATGTGATAGTGGATGTATCTGTACATGTATATATATATTCAGTTTGCATTCTTGCTCGACATGATAGTATGCTATCTGGTTATTCTTTATCTGACATGTTGATTTGATCATGCTTTTATTTCATTCATACATGCTGATAGAGCCCCAAGGATATCTGCTTGACTACTCTGATTATGATGGAGATCATACTAGTGGGACATCTGTAGTCTATAATCATATCCTGAAATGTCCCTAGTCGGGGGTGTATCGAGACGGGGCATCGATATACCAGAGTAGACTAGCGTATATGATACTAGACCCATGTGATGGGCGATGGATGTTCCCACATTCATCTATGTTTGACATCAAGATCATATACGGGTGCTCAGTGCTGACTGGGTACACTGGACGGACTCGCCGAGAACTCCTATATGGAATTATATCTATCGTCGGATAGCAGTTCTCAGGTGACACTGGTACAGGTTAGTCTGTAGACCCGAGATCGTCATGGAGTCTTGTGTGTTCTCCCACTGTACTTTGATTGCCACCCTACCATGGCTCTACTGAGTCGTGCAAACAGGTGGCCGTTGGGTACAGTCCCGAGACACACGAAGGCAATGAGCGATAAGAGGGGTTTCGTCTCTCCCGGTATTGGGAGTTGATGCTGTGCTGTGCTCGACTGGTTATAACAGCAAGTCCCTGGCCAGGGCTGCTGAGACTTGCTGATAAGTGTTATCAGTAGTTTCTCGATCTGTTATAGACCATTCACCGACACGACCTATTGAGTTATTGGGGTCGACGTGACCATCCCTAGGCTCGATATGCAGCATATCTGACGAAGAGACCGGACTGTACGGTAGTGTTGCCGGATGGCTCGGCGGAAGTTGTAACAGGTTCGCTTGTTTTCTTCTTATCGCTCAATACCCGGGTGGCCGTTACGTTTGGCTGACCGCTTGCGGCTTGGGGGTGCTTGATATGATCATCACCCACTGCCGGCGTATTGACGAGTCTTAGAGTCCCACATAGGAGTTACCTAGTCCAGGCGAAACGTTGTGGTGCGCGTATGCGATATGCGCTTGGACCCGATTAAAATGCGTGTATGGGATACCGTATATTAATTGGGCGGCTTGCTAATGGTCGGGTCATATGTGATATGACCGGATTGGTGAATCAAGTGTTGGTTCATTATTATTTTCTCACTACAATTCCTATGTTGCTTATTTTGGATGTATGCATGCATGTATGCATTCATTCTTGTTCATGCACATGTTGATGTGCAAGCACACATGCATACATACATCAAATTCTATCATGGTTGTTTATACAATGGAAATGGTGGATGTATAAGAATTACACCATGGTTGTATTTGGATAATTATTGGATTTAAATTAAAGCAAAAGAAAATGAAAAATGGGTTAAATCACTTTAGAATTTCTACACTCTTCTAACTCAACCATGCTCACCTAACTTTTAACCCATAGTTTATTTTCTTATCATGCTTTTAATTTAAAATAAAATGATATCTAAATACTTAACCATGGTTGGTTAAGAGAAAGAAAAATATATATAGCTATTTTTCTTTTCTCTTTAAACAAATAATTCATTCTCTTCTTCAAAAAGTCCATCATCTTCATCAACCTCCATGCTTAAGCTCTCTAGTTCTTACAAGAGAGTGAATCATTCATAAAAATAGGATTTTGAAGTGAGATCCATAGCCACAACTTCATTCTAATAAAGTCTAGCTCACTTGATTAGAGTGTTCTCCTTGTTTTACCAAACTTGCTAGCTTGGACAGGAAGCTCCGGGTGGATCGTCGTGGACGCAAGAGGAGGAAGAGTGGACCTTCTTCCAACACCCCAAAGTCAAAGGAGCAAAACAAAAACGGGAGCTACAAAGGTACAGCCTTCTAACCCTAAGCTTTTCTAGTTTAAAGTTTGTTAAACCTAATTTTCTAGGATCGATTCCTTTGCTTGTTAGTTTAGCACCATAAAAATGAAAACTTTAGGTCATGTGATGCTTGTAATCTCTTCATAGGGTGCTAATCTAACCTTACAGTAACATTTCAAAAATAAAAATAAAATATTATTTTTGGGAATTTTTATAAGTTAATATTATTTTATTGAATATTTTAATATTTCAGTATTATTAAATACAAATAAATGGGAAAAATTATGGAAAATTATAAAATAGTGTATTTATAGAATTATGCCATTTTTTTAAGTTTTTATGATTAATTATATGCTAATTTAGTTCTTATCGCGATTAAAAATCGCTAATCGGTTTTTGGGATTTTTGTGCAAAACATGCACATATCAGTTTTATCACACTTGTGCATTTTCTATCATGTTATTTTGGGTTCACTATTTGAGTGAGAAGGGTTTTTGGAGAAAAGAAAAGAAAAAGAAAAGAGAAAGGGATAAGATAATGAGGTATGGGTGAGAGAGATAGGGTAACCTTTGACCAAGACTTAGCCATTCCTCCATTTTCTTCACCATTTCTCTCTCCCGCTTCTTTGCTTGCTGCTGCTGCTCCTGCACCTCATTCTCCCTCCACTTTCAAGCCCTCAATTCATCTCTAAAACATCACCAAAACCCTACCCCCATTTCATTAAAAGTGTGCACAAGCTCAAGATCTACACATTGGACCAAGAAAGCAAGGATTTTGGCCACTAGGGGCAACTCAAGAATTTTCTTGAGTTGCCAAATGAGATAAATTCTGGATCATTAGCTTAGTTTTAGCATTAATTATACCCTCATGCTAGTTTAGAACCGATATTGTGTGTGTTTGTGGACTTAAGGAAAACCTAGTTAGGGTTTGAGGGAATTATGAGTTGTAATGTGAAATTGAGCTCAGTAGAGGTTAGATAAACACCCTAATGCATGAATTGAGACCCAAACCTGAAGCTTAAACCCAGAATACGGATTTGTAAAAACCGATATCGGAAAATTTATGAAATCTGTGAGGGTTTTATTGAATCTGCTTTCACCCGAGGCATCCTAAAATAAAATTGATTGGACAGTGACATGTGCAGGCACCCAGGAAGCTACCACCAAGACCCCAGCCCCTAACTCCATGACTCGGCCGCCAATTTATTCCAATTGGCCGCAATTTGCGGCCATACCTGCCCCTTTTTGCCTCGTTTTGGTTCTGCTGCTCCTACATGTATAGATTAGACCCCTGGTATGTATAGATTGGTCTAATGTGACCTAGGGTGAAATCTGGAGCCCATTTCCTTTGTTGCTGTTTTGGATTCGTGTTTTCGTATTCCGTATTTTAAATTCTGAATTTACGTATTGTGCTTACCTCGACTATTTGGCGTTTATACGATGATATCGAGGATTGATTGTTGGTTTTGAAGGCGTGCCCATAGGTTCTAACCTATAGGCCCCTTATCGTATCGTTTTGAGATTCGTATGCCGTTTTAGTTTGGAATTGGTTTTGATACGCATTTGCGATACGTTAATGTGTAGGTACCCCATGAAGACTTTGGGACGACAAGCAAGCGCGTGGCGACGTCGACAAATGGAGACACAAGGTGAGTAGATTATATCTACAGGGGGAAGTCGGGTCGATAGCGTATAGCACCCCCACAGTCCGTAGATAGTATACTATATATGTATATCATATATGTTAGTTTATAGTGTGTCGTGGTTCTTGTGTTAGGTATATTATGAATAGTTTAGGGTTAGAAGTAAACTAGTGTTGTTCCTAATTGCGAACCCTAGAATAGATTTACACCCACACGCACTCATTTGCATATTCCTTATATCTACACTGTGTTGATGATGATATTGGATGACATTGGAGATGAGTCGACGATATTGGGCTTAGTGCCATAAGATCGGTGATTTTATATGATTCGTATTTGGGATACGACATGTGATTCTTGCGGGCTTTGGATGTGTTTTTACCCCCGCATTCATACTGTAGGGTTCCTAGGCACTCTAATGGAGTCTCACAAGTGATCAAACATGCACAAATTAAATTTTACGGGTGCCTACAAACCCTAATACGGATCGTCAACTAGATATATAGGCGAAGCGAGTAAGTAAACGGAAATGTATCTAAAGGAAAGTGGCTACAACCTTTGTAGATCCGGTCCACCACTTCCTAAGCTCCGCGATGATCTCCCTCCGCTGTCCAAATCGAATCCTTGACTCTAGCATTGGCATCATCGAAGAATGGGCGGGCTTGATCGTCGGTTCGATGCCGAAGATTATCTACGTCGAGGCATCACAAGAACAAGCTCCAACTTCACCAAGCCTTGAAAACTTGTGAAGGAAACACCCTATACTACTTGGCAAGAGGTAGAGGATGAAAAAATAGGAATTGGGTAGACTTTAGTTTTGGATTTCCCACACTTTTTCATCAATCACCATTGATGTAGCAAGCTTTTTTCTCATGTTGAAGAAGAAGAAGATGAAGAAAAAGAATATGATAAGTATTAAGTAAATGATAAATAAATCAATACTTATCATTTACTAACCCTTGGTTAGTTGTAGAGAATGGACCATGGTTAACTTGAATGGTTAGGGTTAAGGATGAGACAAGAATGGTGGACTAATTCAAAGCTTCAAGAATCTTCAACTAGCAAACAAAAATAGCAACCATTCTTTTCTCATCTTTTTCCAAACTAAATAAATAAATAAATAAGAAAAAAAAAAACCCTAATCATAATCTTAACCATGGTCTAATTCTTTACACTAACCCTAGCTTGCATGTATCAACAAACATGATACAATCATGTGCACAAAATATATCACATATGCAATGTGCACAAACCAAGTGAGTAAATCCATTTAAAGTGAACCAATACTAGTTAGTGCAAAGTAATATATCAAATATATAATTATACATTAAATCATTAAATCAACACTAGATTCAATGATCCGGTCATGTCGCATATAACCGGCTAGTATCCAATGTATCGGCTTATCGAATCAATCCTTGATTCGATAACTAGGTTATATCGCATACAACCATTCGACACATTCATCGCGAGAATGAAATACGGTATCACATACACGCATTATTCTCGGTCCCGCACATATCTCATATGCGCTCCTATTTCGTTTCGCTTGAGCCAGGAAACCTCTGTGTAGGACTCTAAAGACTCGTCAATACGCCGGTAGCGGATGATGATCATATCAAGCACCCACAAGCCGCAAGAGGTCTGCTAAACGTAACGGCCTCCCGGGTATTGAGCGATCAGAAGATCGACGAGCAAGCCCGCTCACACTCCTGTGAATCCAACCAGTAACACTTACCGTACAGTCCGGTCTGTTCGTCTGATATGTCGCATATCTCGCCTAGGGGTGGTAAACGTCAGACCCCAGTAGCTCGATAAGTCATGCCAACTTGAGGTCCATAACATTCGTGAAACTACTGATAACTCATACCAGTATATCACTGCAACCCTGGCCAGGGATTTCCTGTTATGGCCAGT
This sequence comes from Agapanthus africanus, assembly GCA_030015575.1. Taxonomy (NCBI): domain Eukaryota; kingdom Viridiplantae; phylum Streptophyta; class Magnoliopsida; order Asparagales; family Amaryllidaceae; genus Agapanthus; species Agapanthus africanus. The sequence continues at coordinate 673,931,050 of CM057338.1, read as the reverse complement.
CGTGCATTGCGCAACATCTACCCCCAATACCGGGAGAGACGAATCCCCTCCTATCGCTCATTGCCTCCATGTGAATCGGGACTGTACCCAAAAACCACCTGTTTGCACGACTCAGTAGAGCCGTGGTAGGGTGGAAATCAAAGCACAGTGGGAGACACACAAGACTCTATGACGATCTCGGGTCAACAGACTAAGCTGTACCAGTGTCACCAGAGAACTGCCATCTGACGTGAGGTATAATACCATCTGGGAGTTCTGGGAGAGTCCGTTCAGTGTACCCAGTCTCCACCGAGCACCCGTATACCATCTCTGAAGTCAAACACCAATGGATATGGGATCATCCATCGCCCATCACATGGGTCGAGAAGATATACGCTAGTCTGTTGGAGATAGTGCCCTCAGAGTCAATTATTGGATCACAGGCACGTGATTGCAATGATTGAGGGAGGACCTATCCCGGTAGGACAGTCTTACTCGAGATGATAGTATGCTATCTGGTTTACCTTTATCATCGTGTACTGCTTTAGGTGACATGACAGATCGCTATTGCACGTTGATAGAGCCCCTAGGATTCTTGCTTGACTACCGGCAGTATGAGGGCGATCATATACGTGGGAGCTGGTAGTCTATAAGCACATCCTTAAAAGGTCCCTAGTTGTGGGAGTTTCGAGATAGGGCATCGATACTCCAGAGTAGACTAGTGTATACAGTCGAGACCCCGACGAGGGGCGGTGGCCGGTCTCACAAGCCACTGGTGTCAGTTGGTTCACCTAAGATGTATACAGGTGCTCATTGGGTTATGAGTACACCGGACAGGACTCGCCGGGAACATGCTAGTTGGTCTTATACCTGACGTCAGATAGCAGCTCCCTGGTGACATGTGTACAGGTTAGTTCATCGACCTGGGGATCGTCATTTGTCTCGTGTGAGTTCCCACTGTACTTTGATTACTACCCTACCACGGCTCAAAGGAGTCGTGCAAACAGGTTTTAGTTGGGTACAGTCCCGAGCCACATGGAGGCAGTGAGCGGATCTTCAGGGGTTCGTCTCTCCCGGTATTGGGGGTGAGGTCGCGCTGTGTCTAGGAGAGCCATTACACGAAGACCTTGGCCAAGGCAGGAGATTTACTGGTAGGTATTCCAGTAGTATCTCAGGATGTTCTGGGCTACACTCCGACACGACTTGTACCGCTTTTGGGGGTCTGACTTTTACCAACCCCCTAGGCCCGACATGCGATGCTCATAGACGAACGGACCGGACTGTACGGATATTGTCACTGACAGGCTCAGTAGGGTGTCAGGATGAGTTCGCTCATCGACGTCACTTTTAGTCAATAGCTGGTGGCCCGTCACGTATTGGCTTATACCTCTGACGTGCTAGTGGTTAAATCCACAGCCATAGTATTGACGAGTCTTTAGAGTCCACCACACTTTCAGTTACTCAAGCTTTCGGGCGAAACGCTGTAAAGGCCGTATGGAGATATGGCAGGGTCCGATCAGATACGTGCAGTATTGCACGGATCAGGATCGGACGGTTTGTACTAGTGGCCGTATGGATATATGGCAGGGTTCGATCCGATACGTGCGGTATTGCACGGATTAGGATCGAACGGATATTACTAGCCGGCTTTGGTTTAAGCCGGTCCTAGTTTAGTACAGTGTAGATTTTGTCTCATTGCATTTGTATCCGGTCGGAATACAGATGCGGGTGTGTATGCACAGTATGGGGTTTTCCTGTAATTTATTACGGGACCAGTTTTCTGGAGTTGCCAGTTTGCATTCCGTTCCGGCCGGTTTTCCTTTGTTCTTTCCCGGCCGGACTTTTCCGATGGAGGGTGTTATTTGCAAGTTTGCAAATAACACATTGTGGAGGATTTATTTGCAAGATGATTTATTATGATAGCATCTTTTTGATTCCATTCTCTTCACTTGCTTTTTGTTGATAAGAAAGGATTAGATGTGATTAGAGTTTGATGTGAGATGGTTATGATTATGTTTTGGATGTGGTCACCACTTATGCTCCTACCATCACCTCCCTTCATGCTTCATAATCTTTCCACCACCATTTTCTAAGGATGAATGTTTTTCATGAGAAAAGAGAGAAGAAAGAGAGAAGAAAAAGAGAAGAAGAAGAGAGCTTCATCTTTGAGAGAGTAGCATTCTTGATCTCATTTTTCATGTTAAGAAAAATGCAAGCACCATTTTTCTTATCTTGTTTCCTCCATCATCTTCAAATGGCAACAAACCCAAATGAGACATAGCTTCAACCCTACACATTCTACAGCAAATCTTGGACGCGTCGGCCAGCCTACTTCGCGCCCTAGTTGCCTCGGTATTGAGGTGGGAGCCCGTAAAAGTACCCGGCTTCGTGGTGCCCTTTCCGACGAGGAGATGACGGACGAAGCATCCGCGGGAGATCGGAGTGCAGACGAAGACCGAAGGACTCGGATCATTCGGTATATCTCTTCCCCTATCTTGTTACTTTGCTAGATCTAGTTTAATGGCCCGATCCGGGGTTTAGTGCGCGGTGGTGCCGGTTTGCTAAGTTCGCAAAATTAAAGTTTATCACCGTTTCCGCATTTGGCCGTAGGATTGACGGCCGGGGCGCCGCCGTGCACTTACAGTGGTATCAGAGCCTCGCCATTAACTTCGTCTAGCTTTGTTTAATGTGTTTTTGCATTTCCGATCGACCAAAACTCCAAAATCTACATTTTTGTTAGCATCAGTTTCTGTTGAAATATTTTGGTCTCGAAAATTTTTTCAGGTTGTAAAATATTGATGTACTGGAAAATCTAAGAACTCTGTAAAATTTCGATGAAGTGAATCCACAGTGGGAGCGCGGAACCGCCGCATATACCCCCATTCCGCCGCTCTTCCGCCGCACACTCTGGAGATCACTTCACCAATTTTTTTCAGAGGCTTTCTGGGCTTAAAATATGGGTTTTGGAATATTAAAATTGGCCCAGGTTTTCTGTGAGTGCTACAGTTTTGATTGGGGGCCCACTTGTTAATTTTTGATCGATCGGATATTTTAAACACATTTTTCACAGTATTTACATTATATCTGCGACCGTGAATGTCACTCGATCGGTAAATCCCGTCTAACTGCTATAGCCCGGTTAGACGGATTTACGAACGTGACTTTCACGTTGATGTTCTATGTTTATGCTGTGATGTTGCGGATCGGTCGGTGGAGATAGCCTGGATGCAATGCTAGTACAGTGCGGTTGTATTATGTACATTTGATATTGCGGGGCGAGCGTCCGACATGTGGACTGTCGTCACTGCCTGTTTGTATTATTCTTTTGGGGCACGACCAGGTTGCGGTCGATGTACCCGTTGTATGTATATTTTACTTTCTGTACTAGGATTGCCCCGCGGTGGGGTGCACGGATAGCCGGGTTCTGGAGGACAACAAGCCCGCATCTCAAGGCATTGAGATGAAGGGGGCTTCATTCTGGAATTGGCGGGCTATTCGCCGCACTCGTAGGGGGTACAGGTTGACCCAGGAGGGGTGCCCAAGTTACCGGATTCTGTGAAGTGCTGGGTGGTCCATTCACGGTGCTGAAGGGGGCTGCCTCGCTTCAGGTTTTGGCGGGTGACTTGCCGCGCCCGTAGGGGTCTAGGATTTCATTGCACAGGCTATCCACACGACCAGGGGAACGTCGGGTTTCAGTAGTGGCTCTGTGAAACCCGGGGATCCCAGATATCTGTATTGTTCTGTGATGCTGTACATTTCTGTGATGTTGCATTTTATTCACGCCTTGAGCGAAATACTATATATTGGTATATATATTAGTAGATGTTGTATATGTTTTTCATCCGCGCTAGTTCAGTCCCCGCTCTGCCGTTAGTTAGCTAACCTAACGGGTGATGACGGGACCCAGTGGCGAATGCGGATGGCATATACGTACGTCAGTATATTTTCGTTCTTTGTGATGTGATCAATTGATGGGACTGCATTGATTCGGATCAATGCAAGATAAACAAACCTAATCTGATGTTGTTGGAACACTTTTCAAAAAGCTGTTATTGCAAGGACGTTCACTTTTGTTTTGCATCGTGGTATTCATTTGGAATATCCTGCTCCTCAGTCGACGAGGCAAGGGCCGAGATCCCTTCACCGGGAGTGACCCCTTGGACAGAAGTTTGCGTCAGGGCATTAACTTCACTATAGCCGATTACTTTTGCTTTGCATCGTGGTATTCAGTTGGAATATCCTGCACCTCATTCTACGGGGAAAGAGCCGAGATCCCTTCACCGGGAGTGACCTCTTTAGTAAAGGTTTTCATCACTATTTTTCTAAAAAGCTATCCGTTCCTTCAACGATATCAAGTTCTTTACGTTAAAGGTTTTCTCCAGAAACCATTCGTAGCCCTCCGTCATTTCAGACGGGTAGCACGTAGTATTCATGCTATGTTTGTTGGTCTTCGTCAAGGCATAGTGTATGGTAGCTGCTTGTTGCCTTTCTGCAGCATAGATAGATGTGTTGGTTTGGGACAGTCGTATAGCCTTGTTGACCTTCGTCAAGGGCTTGTACGGGTGGGTTCAAATTAACCTGGACAATGACGGGTGGAACTTGACATGTGACTTATGATTTGTTGACCTTCGTCAAGGTCATAAGAGCATGGGGCAGAAATCACATCGGGAGTTTCAAAAGAACTGAAACTTGCCAGATATGCGCATACCTTCTGGAGTGTGATACCGTGAGCGGATTCCGTCACGTTATCATGCGATGATAGTTGGATCCTGATTCCCACTGATGAGTTGGTTTACTCCTCGGGTGACCCCGACTAATTCTTCTTTCAGGTTTGGAGGAGAATTTGAGGTACAGTGGGAGGTTTCCAGATTAGATAAATTGGTAACCATTCTGATCTTGGTTAGAGTGCACGCTGAGTGTTTCTTTTCTCTCTCTCTGGCAGCGACCATTGACCAGACCCTAAGACTATGACTCAGTGACCAAGTTGACCGAACCTTCTTAACACTGGCTTTTGGATTGTCAGAGTTGCAGACCTCATTGCCACTCCTACTTTTACCCTTTTCTCCAGGACACCCCGTATTACTACGAACGTCCACTTCCATTGGAAAAAACCATCGTATGGTTATCTACGAACTCGAAGGAATTCGAGGATGGTTTCCGGTTCTGGAGAAAACGGATAAGATTTATTCAGTTGTCTTTTCCTTTTTGCCTTCTCTCAAGTTGTGAGTACTCCTTGGTTTAGGAGATAGTACACCTATAATGCAAATTGGATAGTCTTCTTCCAAACCTTAGGCTGGTGCCGACCGGTAGGGAATGAAGAAAACCAATTAGCCTAAACGGTGTGCAGAAGGTATTAAGATTAAGACAAAGCAAGGGATTAGTAAGAGGGCAAAGTAAAATGCGACTGATATTCACGACCAAACCAACTATTTCTTCGCCAATCCTAAATCACCTTTGTATTTCTCCAGGACACTCCGTATCACTACAAAGATCCACAGTTTATTGGATACTCCATCGTATGGTTATATACGAACTCGAAAGGAACATGTTCCAGTTCGGGGATGGATTCTGGTCCAGGAGAAATAGGAATAAGGCTTATTCGGTTGTCTTTTATCTTCACCTTCTCTCGCATTGCGAGTGCTCCTAGGACTAGGACAGTACACCCATTATGCTTATTGGATAGTCTTCTTCCAAACCATAGGCTGGTGCCGAACGGTAGGGAAGGAAGAAAACCAATTGGCCTAAAGGGGTGTGCAGAAGGTAATGACTAAAGACATATAAAGGGATTTGGAGAGGTGGCAAAGAATTATACGGTTATAGTTGTGAATCTGGATAATGGTAGAGGCATTACTAGGAATACCAGGATACACCATCGAAACATTTCAATGTTTCAAGATTTCACTGTGTACTGTTAAAAGAAAACTGATTTCCCGATTGGACACTTGCTCCAGGGTATGTATTTACCAGGTTTGATTCTCACATCTGTATGGTTTTACAGATGATGAGTGGGAGTAAGTTATTGGGAATAGGGTGATTATCCTCATTATATCAGGATTCGTTGTAATCGGTGATATTTGAGGAGATCACCTGGGCTGTTTGCCGGTTAGCAAATATTTGGTTTTGAATATCCGCTTTTATGCACCAATTTCAAATTGATATATCTGTACGTCTATTTTCATAGAGTGAGATATACCTTTCTGAAATTATGTCTACGACATTTACCTATATCAGTGGATGGTTAGGTAGGGAGCATTAAACAGCGGTGTAATTCTTCTTAACCATAAGTACAGTCTTCAACCTACGACACACAGTGAAAAAGTTGTTAGACTCGGCGGACTTATACAGAGTATTGTATGTTGTCCAGTGTCCATTAGGACAGAGGGGTTGGTCCTCATACTATATTCTGTTTACTTTTAACTTCTCTAGTTCTTAGACATGTGTTTCGTAGAAACACAGGGTCTAAGTTTTGAGGAGTTATAGGTATTTGAATAGAGTAGAGAACCAGGTGTAGCAAGTATCGGGATTCTTCAAGGTGATCGAAGATGTAGATACTTGTGTATGGTATTCAGTTGATAGTAATGATAAAGAGAAATTGCTTCTCTTTCAGGTTACTCATAATTGGAAGCATTCCTAAGTTGAGTAACGCTGATCGGCCTCTCTCCATTTAGTTGACATGCACTGGAGATAGCTGCATGATTTGAATCTGGTTCAATTAATTCAGTGCCTCTGGTTCTATATTGGATATAGAACAGTTCATATCTTAACGTTGTTAAGGTACGGGGAGTTGTCCGGCTTATGATTAAAACCAGACACTGGACAGCTCAAGGCACGTTTCTGTAATGGCTGTTTGTGGGTTGACCCAGGCTATGACGAGGGTTGATTTTCTACCATCTGGAAGATCAATAGTGATATTGTTCTTAACTCGCCACATTTTAAAAGAAATGGTTATTTTTCAGAAAACAGTAGTGGGAGTATGGTAGAACTGGAAGCGATTCCAGAACCGCAAACGATTACTGAAGATTTGATAAGGAACCTAAAGATTCAATCTGATTTGACATTCCATTGGCCACTCCGCAGATAAGGTGGGTAACTTCAGGCACCCGAGAGGTACTCCGGTAGCCTCAAGGACGGTGACAGGGAAGTTCTTGTTTAGCCACACTTGCCATTGCTGTTGTTCCAGGCTGCGAGACCCGGTAGGAGGATGAGTATAGCGTCGTTCTAAACTAGCTTTAGAAGTGCACGTCTATATGACTCTGCCAGAGGGTTGTCATAGTCAGTGGGAGCAGCGGAAGCATTGGTGGACATCAGGCTTATGTCTATTTATAGACTAAAGCAGATATAGCGGAGATAGATCATCTGTTTCTGATGTGACAGTCATAGGGTTGACGTCATCAGAATAGGGGATGGATCTGTTGAGAAGGTAGTAGGAAGTGATATTCCTATACTACGATCGGTTATACTTTGGTCGTCACACGGTGTTTTCTCCACATGGGACTTGGACATTATATCAGACATACTGGTTACTAGATCTATGGTTGTAGATCTAGATTTGGGTGGTTTCCTAATCTGGGTACCTTGACAGCATTCTATGAGTATTTAGAATGGACGACTCCTGGCACGGTAGTGTACTTGCAGGTAATGGAGTCACCCTCTCTAAAGGTGTCTTATAGACTAAAGTAGAGAGGGATGTGCATGATTGGCAGATCACTTGCTTAGGCAATTGAGTCAATCATCAGATGTCAAGTACCACACCAGATGTTGTTCTTGCACTAGATGCAATAAGTTGATATTGATCCAATCCTGGAGGAACAGTCGGAAGCAGTTTTAGAACATAAGTGAATGTTCTAGGGATATGATAACGGCTGCCTCCTTTAGGAGACGGTTATCATTCCAGGCTTCCAAGGTGACATGGACGACAAGGAGGTTGTCAGAGTTATAGTTTTCCCTCTAACGAGGGGCAGTATTTTGGACAGGTAATCCAAGGCAATACTGAGGGAGGCATGGCGCAGGATACTGATTAAGTTCAGTTGACGATACAGTCTAAGAAGTTTGGATTTGGAGTTCATTTATGAGCTCGGTCCCATCAGACATCCAGACACTCTAAGACAGGTATTGCTCATTTCGGGAGATGGCTTTCTCCGCGAACTTGAGATATAGAGAGACATAGAAAGAAACATCTAGGCGGATCCACTCACTGAGGCTATTCCCCGAACGCAATAGTTTCGCAAACAGGCTTTGTGCGACTGACTAGTAGAGGAGTTGGGTGTTCGGTATCACACGGGCTGTGAGTATGCGACATCGTAATAATTAGCCTTGAGTGCAAGTGGGAGATTGTTGGAGATAGTGCCCTCAGAGTCAATTATTGGATCACAGGCACGTGATTGCAATGATTGAGGGAGGACCTATCCCGGTAGGACAGTCTTACTCGAGATGATAGTATGCTATCTAGTTTACCTTTATCATCGTGTACTGCTTTAGGTGACATGACAGATCGCTATTGCATGTTGATAGAGCCCCTAGGATTCTTGCTTGACTACCGGCAGTATGAGGGCGATCATATACGTGGGAGCTGGTAGTCTATAAGCACATCCTTAAAAGGTCCCTAGTTGTGGGAGTTTCGAGATAGGGCATCGATACTCCAGAGTAGACTAGTGTATACAGTCGAGACCCCGACGAGGGGCGGTGGCCGGTCTCACAAGCCACTGGTGTCAGTTGGTTCACCTAAGATGTATACAGGTGCTCATTGGATTATGAGTACACCGGACAGGACTCGCCGGGAACATGCTAGTTGGTCTTATACCTGACGTCAGATAGCAGCTCCCTGGTGACATGTGTACAGGTTAGTTCATCGACCTGGGGATCGTCATTTGTCTCGTGTGAGTTCCCACTGTACTTTGATTACTACCCTACCACGGCTCAAAGGAGTCGTGCAAACAGGTTTTAGTTGGGTACAGTCCCGAGCCACATGGAGGCAGTGAGCGGATCTTCAGGGGTTCGTCTCTCCCGGTATTGGGGGCGAGGTCGCGCTGTGTCTAGGAGAGCCATTACACGAAGACCTTGGCCAAGGCAGGAGACTTACTGGTAGGTATTCCAGTAGTATCTCAGGATGTTCTGGGCTACACTCCGACACGACTTGTACCGCTTTTGGGGGTCTGACTTTTACCAACCCCCTAGGCCCGACATGCGATGCTCATAGACGAACGGACCGGACTGTACGGATATTGTCACTGACAGGCTCAGTAGGGTGTCAGGATGAGTTCGCTCATCGACGTCCCTTTTAGTCAATAGCTGGTGGCCCGTCACGTATTGGCTTATACCTCTGACGTGCTAGTGGTTAAATCCACAGCCATAGTATTGACGAGTCTTTAGAGTCCACCACACTTTCAGTTACTCAAGCTTTCGGGCGAAACGCTGTAGAGGCCGTATGGAGATATGGCAGGGTCCGATCAGATACGTGCGGTATTGCACGGATCAGGATCGGACGGTTTGTACTAGTGGCCGTATGGATATATGGCAGGGTTCGATCCGATACGTGCGGTATTGCACGGATTAGGATCGAACGGATATTACTAGCCGGCTTTGGTTTAAGCCGGTCCTAGTTTAGTACAGTGTAGATTTTGTCTCATTGCATTTGTATCCGGTCGGAATACAGATGCGGGTGTGTATGCACAGTATGGGGTTTTCCTGTAATTTATTACGGGACCAGTTTTCTGGAGTTGCCAGTTTGCATTCCGTTCCGGCCGGTTTTCCTTTGTTCTTTCCCGGCCGGACTTTTCCGATGGAGGGTGTTATTTGCAAGTTTGCAAATAACACATTGTGGAGGATTTATTTGCAAGATGATTTATTATGATAGCATCTTTTTGATTCCATTCTCTTCACTTGCTTTTTGTTGATAAGAAAGGATTAGATGTGATTAGAGTTTGATGTGAGATGGTTATGATTATGTTTTGGATGTGGTCACCACTTATGCTCCTACCATCACCTCCCTTCATGCTTCATAATCTTTCCACCACCATTTTCTAAGGATGAATGTTTTTCAAGAGAAAAGAGAGAAGAAAGAGAGAAGAAAAAGAGAAGAAGAAGAGAGCTTCATCTTTGAGAGAGTAGCATTCTTGATCTCATTTTTCATGTTAAGAAAAATGCAAGCACTATTTTTCTTATCTTGTTTCCTCCATCATCTTCAAATGGCAACAAACCCAAATGAGACATAGCTTCAACCCTACACATTCTACAGCAAATCTTGGACGCGTCGGCCAGCCTACTTCGCGCCCGAGTTGCCTCGGTATTGAGGTGGGAGCCCGTAAAAGTACCCGGCTTCGTGGTGCCCTTTCCGACGAGGAGATGACGGACGAAGCATCCGCGGGAGATCGGAGTGGAGACGAAGACCGAAGGACTCGGATCATTCGGTATATCTCTTCCCCTATCTTGTTACTTTGCTAGATCTAGTTTAATGGCCCGATCCGGGGTTTAGTGCGCGGTGGTGCCGGTTTGCTAAGTTCGCAAAATTAAAGTTTATCACCGTTTCCGCATTTGGCCGTAGGATTGACGGCCGGGGCGCCGCCGTGCACTTACATAGTCTACTCTGGAATATCGATGTGCCGTCTCGATATTGCCTCGACTAGGAACATTTCAAGGATGTACTCATGGACTACCCAGGCCCCACTAGTATGATCTACATCATAGTCCTGGAAGTCGAGTACACATCCTAAGGGCTTTATCAACATGTAATCAGAGAGACAGAAAGTATACATGTTAAGATAAAGTGCAACCAGATAGCGTACTATCATGTCGAGCAAGAAAGTCCTACCTATATATGTCCCAACATCCACTACAATATACATCCAATGCACAGTAATGGCCTCTAGGGCATACATATAACTAACAATCTCCCACTTGCACTAGGGCCATCTGTAGCAGTGGTTGCAGTATCACATACTCAACCATCCCATAAAAGTCTCTCTTTGGGAAAAGGCCTTCGTGAGTGGATCCGCCGTGTTGTCCTCTGAGTCTTTTCTCCTAACCTCGATCACCCCGGAGATCAACTATCTCCATGATCAGGTGATGCTGCCTCAGAATATGTCTGGGTCACTGATGGGACCAGGGTTCCAGGGCCAAAGCCACACTTCCATTGTCATACAATGGCAGGAACCTAGTTCATCTTATGAACCAATATACACCCAAACTTCCTCTTTGGTAGTATCTTTAATAGCGATGTTACCAGCCTTTATCGTCTAGTTTGCCACGGTATCTAGCTTGGAACTCTTCCAACATACCGTCCCTCTACTGAGGGTAAAGACAATGCCTGTGACTGACATTCAGTCGTCTTTATCACTCTGGAACCCTTCCAGTGATTCTCCCTAGGATCGATTGATACCATTTCACTATACCTAGTGAGAACCCTAATATCCCTTTAGATCTATCTCATAGGTCCAAATCTCAGGATTTAGGAGGTATCATCTTTATCCTATTTGGAGAATCCTTGTGATAATAGGAGATTGACTGATCGTAGTATAGGAAACTCTTTTCGTATCAAGAGTATGTTGTCTACGTACAATACGAAGATGACCACCTTACTCTCTACTACCCTTTTGTATATACAAGGTTCGTCTACCATTTTGATGAAGTCAAACACTTTGACTATCACATCAAAACAGACGTTCCAACTCCGCGATGCCTGCTTCATTATGTAAAGCAACTTGCACACGTTTCCGCTGCTCCCACTGTTTTACGAAGACCTCTGGCTGTGTTCTTATAGACGTTCTCTTCTAAATCAGTATTTAAAAAGCAGTCATGGCACCCAACCGCCAGATATCGTAGTCATGGTATGTAGCCGTGGTAAGTAGGATCTGGATAGACTTAAGCATAGCTACTGGAAAAAGGTTTCATCATTATCCACGCCTGGTCGATGACGAAAACCTTTAACAAGTCTAGCTTTGAAAATCTCAACTTTTCCATCTACACCAAGTAATCTTCTCAAGATATACTTGCTCCTGATGGGGATTTAACCCTTCAGATATAGCAACTAAAGTCCATACTTTGCTGGTGTACATGGATTCCATCTCAGATCGCTAAGCATCCAGCCATTCTTACAGAGTCCCTACTCTCGATGGCCTGCTCGAAACTAGTTGGGTCATCATCTCATGATGCAATCCTTGCTCCCACTGTCATCGACAAACCGAGGTATCTCTCAGGCGGTTGAGGAACCCTACTAGATCGGCGGAGAGGCTGAGGTTCGTCAGGAACTATAGAATCCTTTGGTTCTGTCAAATCATCAACTGCAGTTTTGTATAGCTGGAACCTTTCCAGTTCTACAGAACTGTTCCTGACTCGATCTTGTCCGGATTTTGCTTTAAACATAGGCTGGACAACCCCAAATCTTAACTCGCTTAAGAGATAGGATCTTCCCACACCATATCTTATATGGAGTGGTAGGCAGTGATTTGATTCAAACCTAATTCAATAGGTATACAGCTTCTCAAGTGCATAACCCCAAAAGGAAATGGGTAACTCAGTAATACTCATCATAGAGCACACCATATCTAATATTGTGCAATTGCTCCGCCCTGATACACCATTGTGCTGTGGTGTATTCAGAAGAGTAACACTGAGAGAAAATCTCATTCTCCTTTAGAATAGTCCAGGGATTCTATGCACAAGTATTCTCCTCCCTGATCTTATCATAGGACATAATACTTATACCCGTATTTTGGTTCTCTACTTCTAACTTAAATTCTGTGAATATCTCAAAAGGTTCGGACTTATGTTTCAACAGGAACATATGACTGAATCTTAAGAGATTATCAGAGAATATAATGAAGTATAAAGAACCAGTCCTGGTATATGTAGACAGGAGACTTTACATACATCATTATGTATCAGTCCCAAGAGTTTACAAACTCTTTCTGTGTTTCTAATAAACAGAGCTATGGTCATCTTATCTTTGTGACATGACTGGCAAGTTTTCACAAGATGTAAATTCAAACTGATTAAATATACATCTAAATGTAACTTCAGCCAGTCGGGTCGCATTAATATGACCTAGTCTACAATGCCTCAAGAAGAATTCGTTCATTTCTGAACTCTTCTTCTTGTGTGTGTTCAGTATACTAGGAACTGTAGTTTGATTTAGAACGTCAATGCTTTTAGATAGCGTGCCTGAACCGATCAACTTTTGATATAGGAAGTGTTCAAAACATTATCCATCAATACAAAATTATATCCTTTCTTTACTAATAAAGAGACTGATATGATTTTGTATATCAGGTTCGGTATCTAATAGCATTTATTCAGAATCAATGTATTCGTAATACAGGGTGACAGTGACCAACAGACTTGGCTGCAACACTTGCCCCGTTTTCTGTCTCATGAAACTTATCACCCGTTCTCAGTTTTTCTACCCTTTTGTAGCCCTATGTAACATATTATATATCTGGGATCAAGATCCGGTATCATATTCCCAGGATGCAGAGGATACTGAGAAACACTTCTTTGTAATGAACACACCCGAAGGAGATGCATCATATGCACTTTCTTCGTTTGGGCGGCATGGGAAATCTGGTATTCCCCAATTTCCTGCTCTGTCTTATAACAATTATAAGTTGGAGCGGGACCAACGTTCCCCAGCTTAGTATAACAAGCGGGTTCGGTCAATACATCCGTTTTATTATCTTGATTAAGGCGTGATATGGTCGCTACCAGGAGAGAGAGAGAAGAAAACACTCAGCTTGCGCTCTTGCAAGATCAGATTGGTTATATATTTTATCTAATCAGGATGGCTCCCACTGTTTTTATCAAATCCTCCTTCAAACCTTAAAAGGAAAGACTAGCCGGGATTAATTACACTCTACAAGTTCGCCAATCTTTCAGCCAGGCCAGTGTCGGTACTTTGAGGGAGGTTCCCCGTGCTTTCGCACGGACCTAATTACTGTAAACCTCGTTTTCCCAGAGGCGTAACCCCGTTGACACCTTTCTAGACACCTACTTGATCGGCTAATTGCAAAGTGCAAAACTCTCCCAGGAATAACAATTACTCGCAGTGGGTATCGGGATCCAACTATCATATAGAAGGTATGCAATCTCATTGCAAATTTCAACACTTGAAACTCCCGATAAAGGTTTTTACCCCTAGCACTTATGACCTTAACTATGGTCAACAAATCATAAGTACTAGTCAAGTTCTACCCGTCATTTCGTGATTAATTAGACCCACCCACATGACCCTTAACTAAGGTCAACAAAGTCACGCGACTGTCCTAACTAATCGCATCATATGCGGTGTAGGAAGACATCACTTAGCTACCGTACACTGTGCCTTGACTATGGTCAACAAACACAGCACGAATACTAAGTACTCTACTTCCTAAAATGACGGAGGGTTGCGGCTGGTTTTTGTGAAAACCTTTAACGCTTTGAACTTGATCTCATTGTGGAATCAAATGGTTTTTAAATGGAATGTTTTTGAGGCTTTTCTAGTTTTGCTAAAGGGGTCACTCCCGGTGAAGGGATCGTCGGCCCTTTCCTCGTCGAATGAGGTGCGGGACATATCATATATATCACTGTGCAAAGCAGAAACTATAGAAGCGATCAAAAGACAAACCGAGGGTTGTAGCATCTGCCAGTTATTGCTAAAGGAGTCACTCCCGGTGAAGGGATCTCGGTCCTTTCCTTATCGAATAAGGTGCAGGATGTTCTACAAGGAACACCACGATGCAAAGCAAGAACTGTAGCTACCTGTTTTATTTTGAAATTCGATTCCACAACATCAATTAGGTTTATTTTCTTTCATTAATCTCATTAATGAATATCCCATCATTTAAGTCCACCTAACCATCACCGATAAATATAACTTACGCTTATGCCATCCGCATTCGCCTCGATGTCCCGTCTGCACCGTTAGGTTAGGTAACTAACGCCAGAGCGAGGCAGGGCTAGCGCGGGTGTAAAACATAAGCAACGTCTATATAATATATCATATATACTATATATAATACCTGTCACAGAACATCATATGATCACATCACAGATAAATCACAGCAGAAGAAACTTATGAAATATTGGATATACTAGGACGTCCGTGTTTTCAATACGAGCCAGTATAAAACACGGATTCCACGGTCGTGATGAATAGCCAATCCCACACCCCAAGACCCCTACGAGAGCGGCAAGCAACCCTACCAATTCTAGGGTTAGGAGACCCGGACTCGACTCCTCGAGTTGGTCTCCCACTGGACCCCAGAACCCGGTTACTTGTGCTCCCCTCCTTTGGTCTATCCTAGCACAGAAAAGTAAATAATATACATCAACGGTGACAACTTCCGCAACCTGGAAGTGCCCCAATAAAAGAATATTACATACAAGTTTTTATATGAATGAAAATGAAAAAACACTCATCTCACATAAAAACCCCTCGGCTATTCAAACACGACGATCCAATATAACATATCCAGCAATACATAACATCACATGTCATCAACGTAAGTAAATATGCGCATCCCAATTGTCGTTGACATATAGCAACGAAACCGGCGACATCACATATTACACTTACGGTCACAGAAAAGAAAGTGTAAAACTACAACAGTTGGAATCCGCAACCACCTCAGACATCGCATGCCTGACCAAATGAATTCTTTAGACATCGCATGCCTAACAATTATAAACCCCGCATTTTAGTCTCATTATCGAAAACACTTTCAATATCAAGTCGGGCAATTCAACAAGATTCTCGACATTCTGATCGAATGCTCGTCGCAAACTTTAGTAGGCGGCCGCACCCCCGATACCGTCGGCGAAGTGCACCAAGGCGGAACACCGCTGCCGCGAGCACCCGAACGGATGCTTTCGGCGACGGGGTTCTCCTACAGTCACTTGGTCGGGGCTTTGGAGTGAGGCTGTCTATTATGTTTACCCGGCGAGTATCCGCGTACGCTACGTGATTGCGACGGACTTTTGATCACATCAAAATTCCGTGGCAACCGATCAAGTGAGACTAAACTGCTATGTTTATAACATTCATTTAGTTATCTCATAACTACTTGTGAATTCCAATTATTGTATCCCATTCCGGATAAACAGAAAATGTTAAACTTTCCGACTGAATATTCGAACACCCAAGTTTTCCCGAAACTGGTCAACACATGAAATAAGTCTAATAACATTCAGTTCGTGCCTCAGTACCAACGGTCCAGCCGTAGAAGGGTCAAGCCAACGCCTCACATGTGGCACGCCGTACTGCCCCAAACCCGAAGGTTCAAAGGGCAGTTCAAGACGGTCACATAATCGAGTTAAGGTTTGTTGTCTTCAAGAGGGTCCATCGCGTTACTTGCACTACTTAGAACGTCGTTAAACTACGGAAAAATCCAACACTCGGAAATTTCCCGACAGGAGAAAATTGGGTATTTATATCCGGTCGAAACTTTTAACATATTCATAAATTACCCGGAAAAACACACAGACAAAATTAGACAATCCGATCGATACACCGAGTCCCCAATACAAACCAGAAAATACAACTCTGGAATAAATATTAAAAATTCCCAGGAAAACCAGAACAGAAAACTGAGAATTACTGTGAAAAATTAAATACATAAAATGACAAAATGGCCGCGGAACCGCCGCACGAGCCACGCTCGTGCCGCGGATCCGCGGCTCATTGATGGAATTAGTTCATCGAAATTCACAGTAACTCTTAGATTATCCTGCTGATTTTTCTGAATATTTTTAATCTACAAAAAACCACGTTTTTCAAAAAAGTCCAGCGAGCATTTTTCAAGTCGGGTTTTGGGTCGATCGGACTTCTGATTCCGTCGGGACTTCGCCTAAGGCTCTAGCTTGGCTCTGATACCACTGTAGGGTTCCTAGGCACTCTAATGGAGTCTCACAAGTGATCAAACATGCACAAATCAAATTTTACGGGTGCCTACAAACCCTAATACGGATCGTCAACTAGATATATAGGCGAAGCGAGTAAGTAAACGGAAATGTATTTAAAGGAAAGTGGCTACAACCTTTGTTGATCCGGTCCACCACTTCCTAAGCTCCGCGATGATCTCCCTCCGCTGTCCAAATCGAATCCTTGACTCTAGCATTGGCATCATCGAAGAATGGACGGGCTTGATCGTCGGTTCGATGCCGAAGATGATCTACGTCGAGGCATCATAAGAACAAGCTCCAACTTCACCATGCCTTGAAAACTTGTGAAGGAAACACCCTATACTACTTGGCAAGAGGTAGAGGATGAAGAAATATGAATTGGGTAGACTTTATTTTTGGATTTCCCACACTTTTTCATCAATCACCATTGATGTAGCAAGCTTTTTTCTCATGTTGAAGAAGAAGAAGATGAAGAAAAAGAATATGATAAGTATTAAGTAAATGATAAATAAATCAATACTTATCATTTACTAACCCTTGGTTAGTTGTAGAGAATGGACCATGGTTAACTTGAATGGTTAGGGTTAAGGATGAGACAAGAATGGTGGACTAATTCAAAGCTTCAAGAATCTTCAACTAGCAAACAAAAATAGCAACCATTCTTTTCTCATCTTTTTCCAAAATAAATAAATAAATAAATAAGAAAAAAGAAAACCCTAATCATAATCTTAACCATGGTCTAATTCTTTACACTAACCCTAGCTTGCATGTATCATCAAACATGATACAATCATGTGCACAAAATATATCACATATGCAATGTGCACAAACCAAGTGAGTAAATCCATTTAAAGTGAACCGATACTAGTTAATGCAAAGTAATATATCAAATATATAATTATACATTAAGTCATTAAATCAACACTTGATTCAATGATCCGGTCATGTCCCATATAACCAGCTAGTATCCAATGTATCGGCTTATCGAATCAATCCTTGATTCGATAACTAGGTTATATCGCATACAACCATTCGACACATTCATCGCGAGAATGAAATACGGTATCACATACACGCATTATTCTCGGTCCCGCACATATCTCATATGCGCTCCTATTTCGTTTCGCTTGAGCCAGGAAACCTCTGTGTAGGACTCTAAAGACTCGTCAATACGCCGGTAGCGGATGATGATCATATCAAGCACCCACAAGCCGCAAGCGGTCTGCTAAACGTAACGGCCAACCGGGTATTAAGCGATCAGAAGATCGACGAGCAAGCCCGCTCACACTCCTGTGAATCCAATCAGTAACACTTACCCTACAGTCCGGTCTGTTCGTCTGATATGTCGCATATCTCGCCTAGGGGTGGTAAACGTCAGACCCCAGTAGCTCGATAAGTCATGCCGACTTGAGGTCCATAACATTCGTGAAACTACTGATAACTCTTACCAGTATATCACTGCAACCCTGGCTAGGGATTTCCTGTTATGGCCAGTCGTGCATTGCCCAACATCAATCCCCAATACCGGGAGAGACGAATCCCCTCCTATCGCTCATTGCCTCCATGTGAATCGGGACTGTACCCAAAAACCACCTGTTTGCACGACTCAGTAGAGCCGTGGTAGGGTGGAAATCAAAGCACAGTGGGAGACACACAAGACTCTATGACGATCTCGGGTCAACAGACTAAGCTGTACCAGTGTCACCAGAGAACTGCCATCTGACGTGAGGTATAATACCATCTGGGAGTTCTCGGCGAGTCCGTTCAGTGTACCCAGTCTCCACTGAGCACCTGTATACCATCTCTGAAGTCAAACACCAATGGATATGTGATCATCCATCGCCCATCACATGGGTCGAGAAGATATACGCTAGTCTACTCTGGAATATCGATGCCCCGTCTCGATATTCCCTCGACTAGGAACATTTCAAGGATGTACTCATGGACTACCCAGGCCCCACTAGTATGATCTACATCATAGTCCTGGAAGTCGAGTACACATCCTGAGGGCTTTATCAACATGTAATCAGAGAGACAGAAAGTATACATGTTAAGATAAAGTGCAACCAGATAGCGTACTATCATGTCGAGCAAGAAAGTCCTACCTATATATGTCCCAGCATCCACTACAATATACATCCAATGCACAGTAATGGCCTCTAGGGCATACATATAACTAACACATACTTTATAGATGGTATCAGTTGTATTAAACTTAGATCAGTACCCCAGATTATGTGATATGATGATAATGAATACCTGATATTTGATGAGATAAATGTGATATTGACCCGTACCCAGCTATTTGGATGCCGTACAACGATTTACCGTACGAGCTTTATATTGATGATAGATCCGCACTCATGACTTGAGGATGTCATATGATATACTGTATCGTACGCGATACTACTGAGGCGGGATCATCGACTACTATATATACATATCGACTAAGATTTAGGTGGTTTCCATACCCCTCCCGATTGATTTGATACTTAGATCTGTAGTTGCACAGTAGATGTTAGACTAGACCCGAGTCATACCTATTTCAAAAACTACGAATCAGGATTATCTTAAAGACAAATAAAGGGATTCTACGGGTATTTTCAAAAGACGGATCTTTCTTAAAAACACCGTAGCCCTTATTTTACCAAAAATCCTGATTCGTCTTATTTCAAATGGCATAACTGCATGACATATACATATTGGTATTGATTATTTGATTTCCGCATATTCATGTTGTTCACATTGCTTTGCATATGTTTATTGCTATATTACTATCATGTTTCTAGGACACTAGCACCATTATCGATGATGCGTATGTTCCACGTACACTTACTTTCCGGCTCACACACTTCATCATCGATAATTGCCATGTTACTACACTGTAGTACTGTTGCATTCAGGATACGATCCTTGCATTACATACTTGTACACATACCCATTGTACAGTTATATTTGTGCACATACTTACTGTATACTCATACTTGTACACATACTTGTTTGCACATACATAGATGATATTTCTAGATTGGGAACCGCAAGATACTCTTTAAAACTGATTCATTTTAAAGGAGCGGCTTTCCCCAATATGTGCATATCACGATTCCTTTTTGCATAATACATCGATATTCTTACATTCTTTTATATGTCGCATACATCATGCTTTCTGATTATACGCATTGCGATATGTTGTTTCCATGAAATTTCTAGATTTGGGAACCGTGGCTATTTCAACTGAGAATATGTATTGTCTTTAAAACCCGGTTTCCCTTGATATGATATTTCAGTGCGTCCACCATGTGTTTTCTCGGTTCTGAGAGTGGCATATGAAACCCGATTCGAGGAGCGGTAGGCACCGTCTGCGGGTACATGGTGGACCCGGTAAGGTACCCCGGGACAAGAAGACCCGTATATGTTAGACGGTGAGCCTGGCAGTGGAGCACTACCTACCGGTGATAGTATTTGGACTCGGCGGTTATCGTGGGGATATCGACTTGAGTATGTACGTATGATACGGGGAAATTCGAGGGTCGAAGCTGGGCACTCGGGTTTCGAGGGTGCGTATGATACATACCTATCAAGGCTAGTCTTGGGGACAGTGCCTGATAGATGAGGATTTACGTGCCGATGCTAGGCAAAGGTTTCATGATGATTTCCATGATTTTGATTATATCCTCATATTTGCATGCATGATGCTTATTGTCATTGGGTGACAGGTGGACGGGATCCACATTTATATGCAGACATTGATCACACACAGACTTTGATTACATTGATCATACTTCATTTGTATATATAACAGGGTATGAGGGCGCTGTTATATATAACTTTACACCAATATTAGCGGTATGGGACGCTAATATATGTGTATTGATATCCATTTTTGATACGTCATCATATTTACTTCATGCAGACATACCTTATATGTACGACATGTTATTACCTGAGTACTTGGCACTATATACATGTTTAGATGATACATTGCCACCTTATCTTGCTTCAGACATACTCTTGAGGTTTATATTATATTGATCGTATTGACCTAGGATTATGTCTTGCATCGGTTTTTGCTTGTAGATATTTTCTATTCACGAGTTGGCAACTCACCCCCGTTGTGCCACATTTCTTGCAGGGTTTTGCCGTATAGGTTCCGTAGCGGCATTTCTGGCACACTGCTTCTTCATCGGTGACTTGCTTGGGTAGGTGGGTTCTTTGTATCAGAACCGCCATTGTACATGTATTATTCCTTGTATCTAGAAATTCCATCAACCAAAACTTGTATATTGTTTCAGACTTAGATACGAGTGATGTATTATTCGACCTTAGAGTCGCGCTTAGTAGTATTGCGGTTTTCATGCTTATTGAGTTTCTTTGAGTTTTGACCCTCGCCATTCGGCGTTGTATATTATATTGCTTGCGTGGTTGTGACCATCATTTGATGAAGAGCTAGCTCCCGCTTGGGGATGCCTTTTATCATTGCATATATATTGTTCTTGTTGTACCCCGTTCGGGGCCAGTTTTTACAAAAGAAACTCTGCCGAAATTTTTAGAAAAGACTTGCAGTTTAAAGATCCATTTTTGTCTTAGTTATTTAAAAACCTTGACTTCAAAACATATTTTTTCTTCACTTCTGTAAACCAGTTTTCTTTATTTACTCTTAAAATGGTTTTAGATTTCTGGGCTTTGGCTTACTTGGATCAGATGGAGTCCTATAGGCTTCATATGGTTCAAGGGCCAGTCACGTGCTCTTTCGGGTCGTGACAAAGTTGGTATCAGAGCGCTAGGTTAACCTTGGTTCGAGTCTAAGTTTGACTATGTAGAGCCTAGGGCGTCTATATATATACGGAACTTAGGCTTGACCTTACGGAACTTAGACTTAGTCGAGGGGGTATTAGACCCAAACTTTCGTCGCGTAGGATGACCCTTGGTTGATGGAATAGGTGACTAAAGTGGAGTGACGTACCGTGGGTATGTTCCGCGGCATGCTAACGATACGCTACTCCGCTTAAGGAGCCTTAGGATGTACATTTCCTTGCACAGTATTATATTCATTCCTTTGATCCATCTTCATCGATACTGGTTGTATTTTGCTGCCACGATTGCACGGGCAGAGTGAGCTACGACTCGAGTTGCGTCCGCATGAGCTCGTCGTGGACGAGGACTGACCAGGGCGTGATTCCAGAGATTTACGATTACATTGAGAGGCGTCGTTCTATTGTGTTTTCGTGCTATGAGCGTTTGGTGGATCACCTTTACGGGATTTCTCGGACGTGCCGATTGGTACCAGAGGATCAGGCTACTGTTAGAGGCCAGCCAGGATGTGATGACCATTGATATGTCGCTTATTCAGGATGATTGAGGCGCTGTTCAGCGTACAGACGAATGAGCCAGTTGTTGCTGCAAATGACGAGATGTCGCCCAGATGATTAGAGCTACTGCAGCATGAGTTTTTACTTAGAGATATGTTTGTGAGTCGCTAGTCACCCGAGGATGAATGACTAGGACATGTGGTTCGTTCGCTTACCGATGCGAGGTCATCAGATAGATTGTTTCCAGCTAGAGACGACTTCATGTGGAGATGTTGGGAGTCGACAGAGACGATCGAATGTCGGAAACCTATTATTCCATGTTTAAAGTATTCGGAAAGACATGCAGGCGATTCTATGGACCCTCTAGAAGAATGAAACCCTAACTCGACTTAATGACCGTGTGAAAGCCTTTGAACCTTAGGATTTGCGGCAGTTCCGTGGCGCCATTAATGAGGCTTGGGTTTGCCCTTCTACGGCTGGACCACCGACGCTGTGGCATGTACTCGATACTATTAAACTGTACTCAAGATGTTGATCTCTTGGGGGATTATGAGGTTCTGATGAGTCGATCGGACGATTCGACATCATTCGGATATCATGTGATAGGATGCATTGCTTGGGAGACTCCAGATACGAGTATAGTCGTTGGAGCGCAGTCCATGCATCCACGAGGAGACGAGTCCGAAGCAGTCGACATTGAAGCAGAGTGAAGTAAAGAGTTCGCAAGAGATTTCAATGAGATGACGTCCGACTCCGCTGGCATCAAAGATGCGATACGCACGCAGAGGCGTTGTTTATGGATATACCTTCCAGAAGGAGTTGCGATGAGTATGCAGCCGTTCCGGAACAAGAAATTGCTTCAGTAAAGGACGATGACTTCCGGGCAATTCGGCAGGAATGAGATTTGAGAGAGACATCGACAGGACCTTTCTGGAATACTATACAAGAAGACCAGGACCCAAGGGGGGGTCATATTGAGCACACTCAGCAGGCCAGAGCTCGACATCATCGACGAGGTTCGGATAAAGGACCTTACCTAGATGCGTTGCGAGTTGATCGAGGACGGACGAGTATTGAGTATTCCTTCGATGGTTGGGACGCGTTCCCGAGGACCTGTTCGGCCAGACATCTTCTACAGAATGATGAAGCTACAGAGTATGCGATTTCGAGTCCGTGTGAGAGACTTCGGATTGACCGAGGCCGAGAACAGTGCAGTGCGTAGATCGCATGGCGTGACGTTATAGTGGAAGACGATAGAGATAAGTGGAACCAGAGGTTCGTGCGAGACGCTGACGAGCTGTCATTACTTCCCGTTGAGGCTAGAGACCTGATATGCTTACAGAGGAGTTGGGATGTGACCAGATTCCGAGAAATGTTGTGCTGAGGACGTAGATGTCCATCGAGCGAGAAGAGACTATGCAAGAGTACCATCCTCTGTACAGTTCGGCATAGGCATGATCGGAAGAGACCTTGTGAGGGATTCCTTCCAGGACACTACTGCAATGATGTTTGCACCCAGGATCAGATGTGTGATGTGCATTCAGAGGGCCAGAGGCCGACGCCAGTGATATGCTGCTTTATGAGTGGTCGTGAGGATTGACCGAGAGATGACCAGAGAAGTGCCAGAAATGGAATCGTCCCCGTTAGCACACCTGACAGGGCCGATGAGCCGATTGATTGTGAGATTGGTAATCCACCGAGAAGATAAGGACCCAGAGGCAGAGGACGCCAGACCGTGAGTAAGAGGCAAGTAGATATCTTGCACTGCTTGCATTGGATGCACCTACTCCTTCTTGACTTTGAAGGAGGAACTACCGACGACGGTATTTATGATTTGTGATTTTGTGATTCGATTATCACGTATCCGTCATCTTGGATTTCGGTATTTTGGACGTTCTGTTTGCATGATTTAGTTTTGATGACTGAGTTTCATGATATTTGTTTTATGCACCCATTGGGTATTTATATTTTGCGCGTAATTATTACATTTGAGATATTGATTGTGATTTTATACCTATTTTATACCAGTGATGTGATTCATGTTTCCAGCATAATTTTCATGCACCTTTAGTATTTTGGATGTACGATTTTGGTGCACACCAGATGTACTAAATCAGGATTCTTCGTGCATGTCAAATGCACCTGATTTTTGCTGTCAGGCACACACGTTGCCTATGACAGATGTTTCGTGCACACCTGTTGCACCTAGATGTTGTTTTGTGCCAATGTATGGCACATATATGGATTTTGATTTCCTTGCGCACCAGACGCACAGGATATTCTTATATATACATTTTGAGGATTGATTTCTTATAGAGCAGTACATTTTCATGATATTCGCTATGTATTAATGTTTTCGGAGCCCCGACAATTCGGATTTTTACTGAAAAGTTTTAGTACTTTGGGGTTTAAATTTAAATTCGGGGACCGAAATTATTTAAGGGGGAAAGATTGTAACATTTCAAAACAAAATTTAAAATATTATTTTTTGGGAATTTTTATAAGTTAATATTATTTTATTGAATATTTTAATATTTCAGTATTATTAAATATAAATAAATGGGAAAATTTTTTGAAAAAATTATGGAAAATTATAAAATAGGGTATTTTATAGAATTATTCCATTTTTTAAGTTTTTATGATTAATTATATGCTAATTTAGTGTTAATCGCGATTAAAAATCGCTAATCGGGTTTTGGCATTTTTGTGCAAAACATGCACATATCACTTTTATCACACTTGTGCATTTTCTATCATGTTATTTTGGGTTCACTATTTGAGTGAGAAGGGTTTTTGGAGAAAAGAAAAGAAAAAGAAAAGAGAAAGGAATAAGATAATGAGGTATGGGTGAGAGAGAGAGGGTAACCTTTGACCAAGACATAGTCATTCCTCCATTTTCTTCACCATTTCTCTCTCCCTATTCTTTGCTTGCTGCTGCTGCTCCTGCACCTCATTCTCCTTTCACTTTCAAGCCCTCAATTCATCTCTAAAACATCACCAAAACCCTACCCCCATTTCATTAAAAGTGTGCACAAGCTCAAGATCTACACATTGGACCAAGAAAGCAAGGATTTTGGCCACTAGGGGCAACTCACGAATTTTCTTGAGTTGCCAAATGAGGTAAATTCTGGATCATTAGCTTAGTTTTAGCATTATTTATACCCTCATGCTAGTTTAGAACCGATATTGTGTGTGTTTGTGGACTTCAGGAAAACCTAGTTAGGGTTTGAGGGAATTATTAGTTGTAATGTGAAATTGAGCTTAGTAGAGGTTAGATAAACACCCTAGTGCATGAATTGAGACCCAAAACTGAAGCTTAAACCCAGAATACGGATTTGTAGAAACCGATATCAGAAAATTTATGAAATCTGTGAGGGTTTTATTGAATCTGCTTTCACCCGAGGCATCCTAAAATAAAATTGATTGGACAGTGACATGTGTAGGCACCCAGGAAGCTACCATCAAGACCCCAGCCCCTAACTCCATGACCCGGCCGCCAATTTATTCCAATTGGCCGCAATTTGTGGCCATACCTGCCCCTTTTTGGTTCTGTTGCTCCTACATGTATAGATTAGACCCCTGGTATGTATAGATTTGTCTAATGTGACCTAGGGTAAAATCTAGAGCCTATTTCCTTTGTTGCTGTTTTGGATTAGTGTTTCCGTATTCCGTATTTTTAATTCTGAATTTACGTATTGTGCTTACCTCGACTATTTGGCATTTATACGACGATATCGAGGATTGATTGTTGGTTTTGAAGGCGTGCCCATAGGTTCTAACCTATAGGCCCCTTATCGTATCGTTTTGAGATTCGTATGCCGTTTTAGTTTGGAATTAGTTTTGATACGCATTTGTGATACGTTAATGTGTAGCTACCCCATAAAGACTTTGGGACGACAAGCAAGCGTGTGGCGACGTCGACAAATGGAGACACAAGGTGAGTAGATTATATCTACAGGGGGAAGTCGGGTGGATGGCGTATAGCACGCCCGCAGTCGTAGATAGTATACTATATATGTATATCATATATGTTAGTTTATAGTGTGTCGTGGTTCTTGTGTTAGGTATATTATGAATAGTTTAGGGTTAGAAGTAAACTAGTGTTGTTCCTAATTGCCAACCCTAGAATAGATTTACACCTGCACGCACACACTTGCATATTCCTTAAATCTACACTATGTTGATGATGATATTGGATGACATTGGAGATGAGTCAACGATATTGGGCTTAGTGCCGTGAGATCGGTGATTTGATATGATTCGTATTTGGGATACGACATGTGATTCTTGCTGGCTTTAGATATGTGTTTACACCCGCATTCATACTTTATAGATGGTATCAGTTGTGTTAAACTTAGATCAGTACCCCAGATTATGTGATATGATGATAATGAATACCTGATATTTGATGAGAGAAATGTGATATTGACCCGTACCCAGCTATTGGGATGCCGTACGACGATTTACCGTACGAGCTTTATATTGATGATAGATCCGCACTCATGACTTGAGAATGTCATATGATATACTGTATCGTACGTGATACTACTGAGGCGGGATCACCGACTACTATATGTACATATCGACTCAGATTTAGGTGGTTTCCATATCCCTCCCGATTTATTTGATACTTGATCTGTAGTTGCATAGTAGATGTTAGACTAGACCCGAGTCATACCTATTTCAAAAACTACGAATCAGGATTATTTTAAAGACAAATAAAGGGATTCTACGGGTATTTTCAAAAGACGGATCTTTCTTAAAAACACCGTAGCCCTTATTTTACTAAAAACCTTGATTCGTCTTATTTCAAATGGCATAACTGCATGACATATACATATTGGTGTTGATTATTTGATTTCCGCATATTCATGCTGTTCACATTGCTTTGCATATGTTTATTTCTATATTAATAACATGTTGCTAGGACACTAGCACCATTATCGATGATGCGTATGTTCCACGTACACTTACTTGCCGGCTCACACACTTCATCATCGATAATTGCCATGTCACTACACTGTAGTACTGTTGCATTCAGGATACGATCCTTGCATGACATACTTGTACACATACTCATTGTACACTTATATTTGTGCACATACTTACTGTATACTCATACTTGTACGCATACTTGTTTGCACATACATATATGATATTTCTAGATTGGGAACCGCAAGATACTCATTAAAACTGATTCATTTTAAAGGAGCGGCTTTCCCCAATATGCGCATATCACGATTCCTTGTTGCATAATACATCGATATGCTTACATTCTTTTATATGTCGCATACATCATGCTTTCTGATTATACGCGTTGCGATATGTTGTTTCCATGATATTTCTGGATTTGGGAACCGTGGCTATTTCAACTGAGAATATGTATTGTCTTTAAAACCCAGTTTCCTTTGATATGATATTTCAGTACGTCCACCATGTGTTTTCTCGGTTCTGAGAGTGGCATATGAAACCCGATTCAAGGAGCGGTAGGCACCGTCTGCGGGTACATGGTGGACCCGGTAAGGTACCCCGGGGCAAGAAGACTCGTATATGTTAGACGGTGAGCCTGGCAGGGGAGCACTACCTACCAGTGATAGTATTTGGACTCGGCGGTTATAGTGGGGATACCGACCGGAGTATGTACGTATAATACGGCAAAATTCGAGGGTCGAAGCTGGGCACTCGGGTTTCGAGGGAGCGTATGATACGTACCTATCAGGACTAATCTTGGGGACAGTGCCTGATAGATGAGGATTTACGTGCCGATGCTAGGCACAGGTTTCATGATGATTTCCATGATTTTGATTATATCCTCATATTTGCATGCATGATGCTTATTGTCATTGGGTGACAGGTGGATGGGATCCACATTTATATGCAGACATTGATCACATACATACTTTGATTAAATTGATCATACTTCATTTGTATATATAACAGGGTATGAAGGCGCTGTTATATATACCCTTACACCAATATTAGCGGAATGGGACGCTAATATATGTGTATTGATATCCATTTTTGATACTTCATCATATTTACTTCATGCAGACATACCTTATATGTACTGTAAGGTTCCTAGGCACCCTAGTGAGGTCTCACAAGTCATCATCCATGCAAATTTCTAAAAATACGGTGCCGAGAAACCCTATAACGGATCGTTAACTAGATATATATAGGCGAAGCGAGTAAGTAAACGGAAATACAGCTAAAGGGAAGAGGCTACAACCTTTGTAGATCCGGTCCACCACTTCCTAAGCTCCGCGATGATCTCCCTCCGCTGTCCAAATCGAACCCTTGACTCTAGCATTGGCATCATCGAAGAATGGGCGGGCTTGATCGTCGGTTCGATGCCGAAGATGATCTACGTCGAGGCATCACAAGAACAAGCTCCAACTTCACCAAGCTTTGAAAACTTATGAAGTAAACACCCTATACAACTTGGCAAGAGGTAGAGGATGAAGAAATAGGAAGCGGGTAGACTTTAGATTTGGATTTCTCACTCAATTTCACTAGTTGCCATTGATGGTCACTAGCTTTCTTCATGGAAGAAGAAGATGAAAAAGAAGAAGAAGATATGATAAGTTAATTAAAAAAGAAAATAAAAAGAATACTTATCATAACTTCAACCATGGTTTAGTGTAGAGATTTAACTAAGGTTTAGATGAGTGGTCAGGGTTAAAGAAGAGACAAGAATGGTAGACTTATTCAAAGCTTCAAGAAGCTTCAAAGAAGAAACAAAATAAGCCACCATTTCTTTTTCTCTTTATCTTTTCCAAAACAATAATAAATGGATAAATAAATAAGAGAAAAGAAACCCTAACCATTCACTAAATATGGTTTAATCTTTACACAAACCCAAAATAGCAAGTACCATCAAACATGATACAATCTTATGCACAAAAGTATATCACATAAATAACTTGCACAATTCAAGTGAGAAAATCCATTTAAAGTGAACCAATACTAGTTAATGCAAAGTAATATATCAAATATATAATTATACAATAAATCATTAAATCAACACTAGATTCAATGATCCGGTCATATCGCATATAACCGGCTAGTATCCAATGTATCGGCTTCTCGAATCAATCCTTGATTCGATAACCAGGTATACGGTATCATATACACGCATTAACCAATCGATACATTCGTCATATCGCATATAAGCAATCGATACATTCGTCGCGAGAATGGTATACGGTATCACATACACGCATTATTCTCGGTCCCGCACATATCTCATATGCCTTCCTATTTCGTTTCGCTTGAGCCAGGAAACCTTTGTGTAGGACTCTAAAGACTCGTCAATACGCCGGCAGCAGATGATGATCATATCAAACACCCACAAGCCGCAAGCGGTCTGCTAAACGTAACGGCCACCCGGGTATTGAGCGATCAGAAGATCGACGAGCAAGCTCGCTCACACTCCTATGAATCCAACCAGTAACACTTACCGTACAGTCCGGTCTGTTCGTCTGATATGTTGCATATCTCGCCTAGGGGTGGTAAACGTCAGACCACAGTAGCTCGATAAGTCATGCCGACTTGAGGTCCATAACATTCGTGAAACTACTGATAACTCTTACCATTATATCACTGCAACCCTGGCCAGGGATTTCCTGTTATGGCCAGTCGAGCATAGCGCAACATCAACCCCCAATACCGGGAGAGACGAATCCCCTCCTATCGCTCATTGCCTCCATGTGAATCGGGACTGTACCCAAAAACCACCTGTTTGCACAACTCAGTAGAGCCGTGGTAGGGTGGAAATCAAAGCACAGTGGGAGACACACAAGACTCTATGACGATCTCGGGTCAACAGACTAAGCTGTACCAGTGTCACCAGAGAACTGCCATCTGACGTGCTGTATAATACCATCTGGGAGTTCTCGGCGAGTCCGTTCAGTGTACCCAGTCTCCACTGAGCACCCGCATACCATCTTCGATGTCAAACACCAATGGATATGGGATCATCCATCGCCCATCGCATGGGTCGAGAAGATATGCGCTAGTCTACTCTGGAATATCGATGCCCCGTCTCGATATTCCCATGACTAGGAACAATGAAAGATGTACTCATTGACTACCCAGGCCCCACTAGTATGATCTGCATCATAGTCCTGGAAGTCGAGTATACATCCTAAGGGCTTTATCAACATGTAATCAGAGAGACAGAAAGTATACATGTTAAGATAAAGAGCAACCAGATAGCGTACTATCATGTCGAGCAAGAAAGTCCTACCTATATATGTCCCAGCATCCACTACAATATACATCCAATGTACAGTAATGGCCTCTAGGGCACACATATAACTAACAATCTCCCACTTGCACTAGGGCCATCTGTAGCAGTGGTCGCAGTATCTAATACTCAACCATCCCATATGAGTCTCTCTCTGGGAAAAGGCCTTCATGAGTGGATCCGCCGTGTTGTCCTCTGAGTCTTCTCTCCTAACCTCGATCACCCTGGAGATCAACTATCTCCATGATCAGGTGATGCTTCCTCAGAATATGTCTGGGTCACTGATGGGACCAGGGTTCCAGGGCCGAAGCCACACTTCCATTGTCATACAATGGCAGGAACCTAGTTCATCTTATGAACCAATATACACCCAAACTGCCTCTTTAGCAGTATCTTTAATAGCGATGTTACCAGCCTTTATCGTCTAGTTTGCCATGGTATCGAGCTTGGAACTCTTCCAACATACCGTCCCTTTACTGAGGGTAAAGACAGTGCCCGTGACTGACATTCAGTCGTCTTTATCACCCTGGAACACTTCCAGTGATTCTCCCCAGGATCGATTGATACTATCTTACTACATCTAGTGAGAATCCTAGCATCCAATTACATCTATCTCATAGATGAAAACTCAGGATTTAGGAGGTATCACTTTGATCCTATTTGGGGAATCCTAGTGGTAATAGGAGATTGACCGATCGTAGTATAGGAAACTCTTTTCCTATCAAGAGTATGTTGTCTACGTACAATACGAAGATGACCACCTTACTCTCTACTACCCTTTTGTATATACAAGGTTCGTCTACCATTTTGATGAAGTCAAACACTTTGACTATCACATCAAAACAGACGTTCCAACTCCGCGATGCCTGCTTCATTATGTAAAGCAACTTGCACACGTTTCCGCTGCTCCCACTGTTTTACGAAGACCTCTGGCTGTGTTCTTATAGACGTTCTCTTCTAAATCAGTATTTAAAAAAGCAGTCATAGCACCCAACCGCCAGATATCGTAGTTATAGTATGTAGCCGTGGTAAGTAGGATCTGGATAGACTCAAGCATAGCTACTGGAAAAAGGTTTCATCATTATCCACGCTTGGTCGATGACGAAAACCTTTAACAAGCCTAGCTTTGAAAGTCTCAACTTTTCCATCTACACCAAGTAATCTTCTCAAGATATACTTGCTCCTGATGGGGATTTAACCCTTCAGATATAGCAGCTAAAGTCCATACTTTGCTGGTGTATGTGGATTCCATCTCAGATCGCTAAGCATCCAGCCATTCTTACAGAGTCCCTACTCTTGATGGCCTGCTCGAATCTAGTTGGGTCATCTTCTCATGATGCAATCCTCGCTCCCACTGTCATCGAGAAATCGAAGTATCTCTCAGGTGGGTGAGGAACCCTACTAGATCGGCGGAGAGGCTGAGGTTCGTTGGAATCTACTGAATCCTATGGTTCTGTCAAATCATCAGCTTCAGTTTGTATAGCTGGAACATTTCCAGTTCTACATAACTGACCTTGCCTCGAGTTTGTCCGGATTTTGCATTTGACATAAGCCGGACAATCCCAAATCCTAACTTACTTAAGAGATAGGCTCTTCCCATACCATATCTCATATGGAGTGGTAGGCACTGATTTGATTCAAACTTAATTCAATAGGTATGCAGCTTCTCAAGTGCATTACCCCAAAAGGAAATAGGTAACTCAGTAATACTCATCATAGAGCACACGATATCTAATATTGTGCAATTGCTCCGCCCTGATCCACCGTTGTGCTGTGGTGTATTCAGAGGAGTAACACTGAGAGAAAATCTCATTCTCCTTCAGAATAGTCCAGGAATTCTATGCACAAGTATTCTCCTCCCTGATCTCATCATAGGACATAATACTTATACCCGTATTTTGGTTCTCTACTTTTAACTTATATTCTGTGAATATCTCAAAAGGTTCGGACTTAGGTTTCAACAGGAACAAATGACTGAATCTTGAGAGATTATCAGAGAATACAATGAAGTATAAAGAACCAGTCCTGGCATGTGTAGACAGGAGACTTTACATACATCATTATGTATCAGTCCCAAGAGTTTACTAACTTTTTCTCTGTTTCTAATAAACAGAGCTATGGTCATCTAATCTTTGTGACATGACTGGCAAGTTTCACAAGATGTAAATTCAAACTGATTTAAATATGCATCTAAAATGTAACTTCAGCCAGTCGGGTCGCATTGATGTGACCTAGTCTATAATGCCTCAAGAAGAATTCGTTCATTTCTGAACTCTTCTTCTTATGTGTGTTCAGTATACAAGGAACTGTAGTTTGATTTAGAACGTCAATGCTTTTAGATAACGTGCCTGAACCGATCAACTTTTGATATAGGAAATGTTCAAAACATTATCCATCAATACAAAATTATATCCTTTCTTTACTAATAAAGAGATTGATATGATTTTGTATATCAGGTTCGGTATCTAATAGCATTTGTTCAGAATCAATGTATTCGTAATACAGGGTGACAGTGACCAACAGACTTGGCTACAACACTTGCCCTGTTTTCTGCCTCATGAAACTTATCACCCGTTCTCAGTTTTTCTACCTTTTTGTAGCCCTATGTAACAGATTACATATCTGGGATCCTGATCCGGTATCATATACCCAGGATGCAGAGGATACTGAGAAACAGTTCTTTGTAATGAACACACCCAAAGGAGATGCATCATATGCACTGTCTTCGTTTGGGCGGCATAGGAATTCTGGTATTCCCTATTTCCTGCTCTGTCTTATAACAATTATAAGTTGGAGCGGGACCAACGTTCCCCAGCTCAGAATAACAAGCGGGTTCGGTCAATACATCCATTTTATTATCTTGATTAAGGCGTGATATGGTCGCTACCAGGAGAGAGAGAGAAGAAAACACTCTGCGTGCGCTCTTGCATGATCAGATTGGTTATATATTTTATCTAATCCGGATGGCTCCCACTGTTTTTATCAAATCTTCCTTCAAACCTTAAAAGGAAAGACTAGCCGGGATTAATTACACTCTACAAGTTCGCCAATCTTTCAGCCAGGCCAGTGTCGGTACTTTGAGGGAGGTTCCTCGCGCTTTCGCACGGACCTAATTACAGTAAATCTCGTTTTCCCAGAGGCGTAACCCCGTTGACACCTTTCTAGACACCTACTTGATCGGCTAATTGCAAAGTGCAAAACTCTCCCAGGAGTAACAATTACTCGCAGTGGGCATCGGGATCCAACTATCATATAGAAGATATGCAATCTCATTGCAAATTTCAACACTTGAAACTCCCGATAAAGGTTTTACCCCTAGCACCTATGACCTTAACTATGGTCAACAAATCATAAGTACTAGTCAAGTTCTACCCGTCATTTCGTGATTAATTAGACCCACCCACATGACCCTTAACTAAGGTCAACAAAGTCACGCGACTGTCCTAACTAATCGCATCATATACGGTGTAGGAAGATATCACTTAGCTACCGTACACTGTGCCTTGACTATGGTCAACAAACACAGCACGAATACTAAGTACTCTACTTCCTAAAATGACGGAGGGTTGCGGCTGGTTTTTGTGAAAACCTTTAACGCTTTGAACTTGATCTCGTTGCGGAATCAAATGGTTTTTAAATGGAATGTTTTTGAGGCTTTTCTAGTTTTGCTAAAGGGGTCACTCCCGGTGAAGGGATCGTCGGCCCTTTCCTCGTCGAATGAGGTGCGGGATATATCATATATATCACTTTGCAAAGCAGAGACTATAGAAGCGATCAAAAGACAAACCGAGGGTTGTAGCATCTGCCAGTTATTGCTAAAGGAGTCACTCCCGGTGAAGGGATCTCGGTCCTTTCCTTATCGAATAAGGTGCAGGATGTTCTACAAGAAACACCACGATGCAAAGCAAGAACTGTAGCTACCTGTTTTTATTTTGAAATTCGATTCCACAACATCAATTAGGTTTATTTTCTTTCATTAATCTCATTAATGAATATCCCATCATTTAAGTCTACCTAACCATCACAGATAAATATAACGTACGCTTATGCCATCCGCATTCGCCTCGATGTCCCCTCGTGCACCGTTAGGTTAGGTAACTAACGGCAGAGCGGGGCAGGGCTAGCGTGGGTGTAAAACATAAGTAACGTCTATATAATATATCATATATACTATATACTACATCTATATGAACAGAGCACAGAACATCGCATGATCACATCACAGATAACGCAGCAGAAAGAATCATATGAAATATTGGATATACTAGGACGTCCGTGTTTTTAATACGAGCCAGTATAAAACACGGATTCCACGGTCATGATGAATAGCCAATCCCACACCCCTAGACCCCTACGAGAGCGGCAAGCAACCTTACCAATTCTAGGGTTAGGAGACCCGGACTCGACTCCTCGAGATGGTCTCCCTCTGGACCGTAGAACCCGGTTACTTGTGCTCTCCTCTTTGGGTCTATCCTAGTGCAGAAAAGTAAATAATATACATCAACGGTGACAACTTCCGCAACCTGGAAGTGCCCCAATAAAAGAATATTACATACAAGTTTTTACATGAATGAAAATGAAAAACACTCATTTCACATAAAAACCCCCCGGCTATTCAAACACGACGATCCAATATAACATATCCAGCAACACATAACATCACATGTCATCAACGTAAGTAAATATGCGCATCCCAATTGTCGTTGACATATAGCAACGAAACCGGCGACATCACATATTACACTTACGGTCACAGAAAAGAAAGTGTAAAACTACAACAGTTGGAATCCGCAACCACCTCAGACATCACATGCCTGACCAAATGAATTCTTTAGAGATCGCATGCCTACCAATTATAAACCCCGCATTTTAGTCTCATTAGCGAAAACTCTTTTCAATATCAAGTCGGGCAATTCACCAGGATTCCCGACATTCTGATCGAATGCTCGTCGCAAACTTTAGTAGGCGGCCGCACCCCCGATACCGTCGACGAAGTGCACCAAGGCGGAACACCGCTGCCGCGAGCACCCGAACGGATGCTTTCGGCGACGGGGTTCTCCTACAGTCACTTGGTCGGGGCTATGGGGTGTAGCTCTCTAATAAGTTTACCCGGCGAGTATCCGCGTACTCTACGTGATTGCAACGGACTTTTGATCGCATCAAAATTCCGTGGCAACCGATCAAGTGAGACTAAACTGCTATGTCTATAACATTCATTCAGTTATCTCATAACTACTTGTGAATTCCAATTATTGTATCACATTCCGGATAAACAGAAAATGTTAAACTTTCCGATCGAACATTCGAACACCCAAGTTTTCCCGATACAGCTCAACACATGAAATAAGTCTAACAACATTCAGTTCGTGCCTCAGTACCAACGGTCCAGCCGTAGAAAGGTCAAGCCAACGCCTCACATGTGGCATGCCGTACTGCCCCAAACCTTAAGGTTCAAAGGGCAGTTCAAGACGGTCACATAATCGAGTTAAGGTTTGTTGTCTTCTAGAGGGTCCATCGCGTTACTTGCACTACTTAGAACGTCGTTAAACTACGGAAAAATCCAACAATTGGAAATTTCCCAGTAGGGGAAAAAGTGGGTATTTATATCCGGTCGAACTTTTTAACATATTCTAAAAATTACCCGGAAAAACACACAGACAAAATTAGACAATCCGATCGATACACCGAGTCCCCAATACAACCCAGAAAACTCAACCCTTGAGTTCAGATTAAAAATTCCCAGGAAAACCAGAATAACAAAATAAGAGATACTGTGCAAAGAAAATTGGGCAAAGAGACAATTCGACCGCGGAACCGCGGCGGTTTGATCGAATTGGTTCATCGAATTTCACAGTAACTCTTAAAACTGCCTGCTAGATTTTCTGCATATTTTTAATGTGGAAAAATGCACAGTTTTGAAAAAAGTACAGAGAACAAGTTTGGAGTTAGGGTATTGGATCGATCGGACTTCAAATTCCGTCTGGACTTCGCCTAAGGCTCTAGCTAGGCTCTGATACCACTGTAAGGTTCCTAGGCACCCTAGTGAGGTCTCACAAGTCATCATCCATGCAAATTTCTAAAAATACGGTGCCGAGAAACCCTAGAACGGATCGTTAACTAGATATATATAGGCGAAGCAAGTATGTAAACGGAAATACAGCTAAAGGGAAGAGGCTACAACCTTTGTAGATCCGGTCCACCACTTCCTAAGCTCCGCGATGATCTCCCTCCACTGTCCAAATCGAACCCTTGACTCTAGCATTGGCATCATCGAAGAATGGGCGGGCTTGATCGTCGGTTCGATGCCGAAGATGATCTACGTCGAGGCATCACAAGAACAAGCTCCAACTTCACCAAGCTTTGAAAACTTGTGAAATAAACACCCTATACAACTTGGCAAGAGGTAGAGGATGAAGAAATAGGAAGTGGGTAGACTTTAGATTTGGATTTCTCACTCAATTTCACTAGTTGCCATTGATGGTCACTAGCTTTCTTCATGAAAGAAGAAGATGATGAAGAAGAAGAAGATATGATAAGTTAATTAAAAAAGAAAATAAAAAGAATACTTATCATAACTTCAACCATGGTTTAGTGTAGAGATTTAACTAAGGTTTAGATGAGTGGTTAGGGTTAAAGAAGAGACAAGAATGGTAGACTTATTCAAAGCTTCAAGAAGCTTCGAAGAAGAAACAAAATAAGCCACCATTTCTTTTTCTCTTTATCTTTTCCAAAACAATAATAAATGGATAAATAAATAAGAGAAAAGAAACCCTAACCATTCACTAAACATGGTTTAATCTTTACACAAACCCAAAATAGCAAGTATCATCAAACATGATACAATCTTGTGCACAAAAGTATATCACATATACAACTTGCACAATTCAAGTGAGAAAATCCATTTAAAGTGAACCAATACTAGTTAATGCAAAGTAATATATCAAATATATAATTATACAATAAATCATTAAATCAACACTAGATTCAATGATCCGGTCATATCGCATATAACCGGCTAGTATCCAATGTATCGGCTTCTCGAATCAATCCTTGATTCGATAACCAGGTTATATCGCATATAACCAATCGATACATTCGTCGCGAGAATGGTATACGGTATCACATACACGCATTATTCTCGGTCCCGCACATATCTCATATGCGCTCCTATTTCGTTTCGCTTGAGCCAGGAAACCTCTATGTAGGACTCTAAAGACTCGTCAATACGCCGGCAGCAGATGATGATCATATCAAACACCCACAAGCCGCAAGCGGTCTGCTAAACGTAACGGCCACCCGGGTATTGAGCGATCAGAAGATCGATGAGCAAGCCAGCTCACACTCCTGCGAATCCAACCAGTAACACTTACCGTACAGTCCGGTCTGTTTGTCTGATATGTTGCATATCTCGCCTAGGGGTGGTAAATGTCAGACCCCAGTAGCTCGATAAGTCATGCCGACTTGAGGTCCATAACATTCGTGAAACTACTGATAACTCTTACCAGTATATCACTGCAACCCTGGCCAGGGATTTCCTGTTATGGCCAGTCGAGCATAGAGCAACATCAACCCCCAATACCGGGAGAGACGAATCCCCTCCTATCGCTCATTGCCTCCATGTGAATCGGGACTGTACCCAAAAACCACCTGTTTGCACAACTCAGTAGAGCCGTGGTAGGGTGGAAATCAAAGCACAGTGGGAGACACACAAGACTCTATGACGATCTCGGGTCAACAGACTAAGCTGTACCAGTGTCACCAGAGAACTGCCATCTGACGTGAGGTATAATACCATCTGGGAGTTCTCGGCGAGTCCGTTCAGTGTACCCAGTCTCCACTGAGCACCCGCATACCATCTTCGATGTCAAACACCAATGGATATGGGATCATCCATCGCCCATCGCATGGGTCGAGAAGATATGCGCTAGTCTACTCTGGAATATCGATGCCCCGTCTCGATATTCCCATGACTAGGAACAATGAAGGATGTACTCATTGACTACCCAGGCCCCACTAGTATGATCTGCATCATAGTCCTGGAAGTCGAGTATACATCCTAAGGGCTTTATCAACATGTAATCAGAAAGACAGAAAGTATACATGTTAAGATAAAGAGCAACCAGATAGCGTACTATCATGTCGAGCAAGAAAGTCCTACCTATATATGTCCCAGCATCCACTACAATATACATCCAATGTACAGTAATGGCCTCTAGGGCATACATATAACTAACATGTACGACATGTTATTACCTAAGTACTTGGCACTATATACATGTTTAGATGATACATTGCCACCTTATCATGCTTCAGACTTACTCTTGAGGTTTATATTATATTGATCGTATTGACCTAGGATTATGTCTTGCATTCGGTTTCTGCTTCTAGATATTTTCTATTCATGAGTTGGCAACTCACCCCCGTTGTGCCACAGTTCTTGCAGGGTTTGCCGTACAGGTTCCGTAGCGGCATTTCTGGTACACTGCTTCTTCATGAGTGACTTGCTTGGGTAGGTGGGTTTTTTGTATCAGAACCGCCATTGTACATGTATTATTCCTTGTATCTAGAAATTCCATCAACCAAAACTTGTATATTGTTTCAGACTTAGACACTAGTGATGTATTATTCGACCTTAGAGTCGCGCTTAGTAGTATTGCGGTTTTCATGCTTATTGAGTTTCTTTGAGTTTTGACCCTCGCCATTCGGCGTTGTATATTATATTGCTTGCGTGGTTGTGACCGTCATTTGACGAAGAGCTAGCTCCCGCTTAGGGATGCCTTTTATCATCGCATATATATTGTTCTTGTTGTACCCCGTTCGGGGCCAGTTTTTACAAAAGAAACTCTGTCGAAATTTTTAGAAAAGACTTGCATTTTAAAAATCCATTTTTGGCTTAGTTATTTAAAAACCTTGACTTCAAAACATATTTTTTCTTCACTTCTTTAAACCAGTTTTCTTTATTTACTCTTAAAATGGTTTTAGATTTCTGGGCTTTTGGCTTCCTTGGATCAGATGGAGTCTTATAGACTTCATATAGTTCAAGGGCCAGTCACGTGCTCTTTCGGGTCGTGACAATAGCAGTCGCAATTTACTTTGCCCTCTTACTAATCCCTTGATATGTCTTTACTTAATACCTTCTGTACACCGTTTATGCTAATTGGTTTTCTTCATTCCCTACCGTTCGGCACCTGCCTATGGTTTGGAAGAAAACTATCCAATTTGCGTAATAGGTGTACTATCTCCTAAACCAAGGAGTACTCGCAACCTGAAAGAAGGTAAAAGGAAAAGACAACTGAATAGTCCTATTCGTTTTCTCCAGAACCAGAAACCATCATCGAATAAATTCCTTCGAGTTCGTATATAACCATACGATGGTTTTATCCAATGGAAGTGGACGTTCGTAGTAATACGGGGTGTCCTGGAGAAAAGGGTAAAAGTAGGAGTGGCAATGAGGTTTGCAACTCTGACAATCCAAAAGCCAGTGTTTAAGAAGGTTCGATCAACTTGGTCACTGAGTCATAGTCAAGGGTCTGGTCATGGTCGCTGCTAAAGAGAGAGAGAAAAGAAACACTCAGCGTGCACTCTAACCTAGATAAGAATGGTTATCATTTTATGTAATCAGGAAACCTCCCACTATAACGTCAAATTCTCCTCCAAACCTGAAAGAAGAATTAGTCGGGATCACCCGAGGAGTAAACCAACTTATCAGTGGGAATCGGGATCCAACTATCATCGCATGCTAACGTGATGGAATCCACTCACGCTATCACACTCCAGAAGGTATGCGCATATTTGGCAAGTTTCAGTTTCTTTAGAAACTCCCGATGTGATTTTTACCCCTAGGACCCAAGTGATCTTGACGGAGTCAACAAATCAAAGAGTCCTAGTCAAGTTTAACCCGTCATTTTCTGGATTGCATTAAACCTACCCGTACGTGCCCTTGACGGAGTTAACAAGGCCGCACGACTGTCCTAACCAATCCCATATCTATGCTACAAACAAGCACCACTTAGCTACCGTACATTATGCCTTGACGGAGTCAACAAACGCAGCACGAATACTAAATAATACCAGTACGAAATGACGGAGGGCTACGTCTAGTTTTTGGCGAAATGCTTTTAACGTAATGAACTTGATATCGTTGAAGGAACTGCATAGCTTTTTATAAAAATATAGTGACGAAAACCTTTGCTAAAGAGGTCACTCCCGGTGAAGGGATCTCGGCTCTTTCCCCGTAGAATGAGGTGCAGGATATTCAAACTGAATACCACGATGCAAAGCAAAAAGGCAATTGGCTATAGTGAAGTTATTACCCTGACGGAAACTTCTGTCTAAGGGGTCACTCCCGGTGAAGGGATCTCGGCCCTTGCCTCGTCGACTGAGGTGCTGGATATTCATAACCGAATACCACTGTGCAAAACAAAAGAGAACGTCCTTACAATAACAGCTTTTTGAAAAATGTTCCAACAACATCAGAATAGGTTTGTTTAGCTTGAATTGATCCGAATCAATGCAGTCCCATCAATTGATCACACCAATAAAGAACGAAAATAATGATGTACGTATATGCCATCTGCATTCGCCACTAGGTCCCGTCATCACCCGTTATGTTACTTAACTAATGACAGAGCGGGGACTGGACTAGCGCGGATGCAAAACATATACAACATCTACTAATATATATATCAATATATAATATTCGCTCAAGGCGTGATAAAATGCAACATCACATAAATGTAATAAGCATCACAGAACAATACAGATATCTGGGATCCCCGGGTTTCATAGAGCCGCTACTGAAACCCGACGTTCCCCTCGTCGTGTGGATAGCCTGTGCAATGAAATCCTAGACCCCTACGGGTGCGGCAAGTTACCCACCAAAACCTGAAGCGAGGCAGCCCCTTTCAGCAACGTGAATGGACCACCTAGCACTTCACGGAATCCGGTAACTTGGGCACCCCTCCTTGGGTCAACATGTACCCCCTATGAGTATGGCGAATAGCCCGCCAATTCTAGAGTAAAGCCCCCTCCGTCTCAAAGCCATGAGATGCGGGCCCGTTGCCCTCTAGAATCCGGCTATCCGTGCACCCTACCGCGGGGTAATCCTTGTACATAAAGTAAAATATACATACAACGGGTACATCGACCTCAGCCCGATCGTGCCCCAAAAGAATAATATACAAACAGGAAGTGACGACAGCCCACATGTCGGACGCTCGTCCCGCAATATTAAATGTACATATAAAACGAAACTGTACTAACATTGCATCCAGGCTATCCCCCATGACCAATCCGCAACATCACAGCACAACACAGAACATCAACGTGAATGTCACGTTCGCAAATCCGTCTAAAAGGGCTATAGCAGTTAGACAGGATTTACCGATCAAATGACATTCACGGTCGCAGATATAATGTAAAAACTGTGAACTAACATGTTTAAAATTTTCGATCGACCAAATTTACCATAGTGGGCCCCAAGTACAACTGTAGCACTAAAACAAAATCTGGGCCCAAACCGAATATACCAATAACCCCATTTCGAAGTACAAAGAGCTCTGTAGAAAATTGGTAGGGTGATCACACTTTCCTGCGGCGGAACCGCGTCCAGAACAGGGGTTTGGCCGCTATTCCGCGGCCTTCCTACAGTATCACAATACCAATTTTTCACAGAAGTCTTAAAAATCCCTGCATGTATTTCTGTAACACACTGAAAAAAATTTCGAGCTAAAAAAATTTCGACAGAAAACTGATGCTTTGAAATCGCGGTTTTTGGAATTTTGTTCGATCGAAAATGTAAACACATTACAGCAAGCTAGACTAGGTTAATGGCGTGGCTCTGATACAATGTTGGTGCACGGCGCCGCCCCGGTCGTCTTTCCGAGGCCAAAATGCGGAATCAAAAATTTTTCTTAACTTTAAACCGGCGCCACCGCGGACCATAAACCCAGATCGGGCCATCAAACTAATCCTAGCAAACTAGAGAAAGGGTAGAGAGATATACCGAGCGATCCGTGTTCTTCGGTCTTCTCGTCGTCGTCCCGATCTCCCCGCGGAATCTCCGGTCTTCATCTCCTCGTCGGAAGGGCACCACATCGCCGGGTTCTTTTACGGGCTCCCACCTCTGGACTGAGGCAACTCGGGCACGAAGTTGGCGAGTCGACGTGTCCAAGAATTGCTGTAGAATAGTGTGTAACTCTATTGTCTCAATGGGGTTGAAGTTGCCATGGTTTTGGTGGAGGAAATGAACTATGGAGATAAACTTGGGAATTTTGGTATAAGCAATATGAGATAAACAAACTCCCCACAAAAAAATGAATCAACCTCCCTCTCTTTTGTGTGTGGCCGGCCATGTAAAGAATGGGGAGAGGGAAAAAGTCCAAGGGGTGGAGCAATAATGCAAGAGAGAATGATGAGAGATCATAATGAGGAAAAATCATTACTACAAAGCCTCCACTCCATCACCTTATCATAACCTAAAAGTCAAGCAATGATGATGACCAATCATGAAGCAAGA
The DNA here is from genome assembly GCA_030015575.1 of Agapanthus africanus. Lineage (NCBI taxonomy): Eukaryota > Viridiplantae > Streptophyta > Magnoliopsida > Asparagales > Amaryllidaceae > Agapanthus > Agapanthus africanus. Next base: position 673,888,125 of record CM057338.1, on the reverse strand, counting down.
AGTTAATGTATGGTGGAACCATCATGACACTACAACATGCAAATAACACCCTCTACTAATCAAATTTGCATGCTTACAAATAAGCCCTCTTCTACCAATTTTCAGCCAAGGAAAGAAACAAAGAAAAATGGCCGAAACGGAAAACAAACTGGCAAATTCAAAAAACAGATCCCGTAATAAATTATAGGAAAACCCTGCTACTGTATATACATACCCGCATTTGTATTCTGACCGAATACAAATGCAATGAGACAAAATCTACACTGTACAATACTAGGATCCGGCTTAAACTAAAGCCCGCTAGTATTAACCGTCCGATCATGATCCGTGCAATACCGCACGCACACGATCGAACCCTGCCATATCTCCATACGGCCTCTGCAGCATTTCGCCCGAAATTTGAGTAACTGTCTGTGGGGGACTCTAAAGACTCGTCAATACCTTGGCTGTGTATTTAACCACTAGCATGTCAGAGGTATTAGCCGTACGTAACGGGTTACCAGGTATTGAACAAAAGGGACGTCGATGAGCGAACTCATCCTGACACCCTACTGAGCCTGTCAGTGACAATATTCGTACAGTCCGGTCCGTTCGTCTATGAGCATCGCATGGCGGGCCTAGGGGGTTGGTAAAAGTCAGACCCCCAAAAGCGGTACAAGTCGTGTCGGAGTGTAGCCCAGAGCACCCTGAGATACTACTGGAATTCCGACCAGTAAATCTCCTGCCTCGGCCGAGGGCTTTGTGTAATGGCTCTCCTAGACACAGCGCGACCTCACCCCTAATACCGGGAGAGACGAACCCCTGCAGATCCGCTCGCTGCCTCCATGTGGCTCGGGACTGTACCCAACTAAAACCTGTTTGCACGACTCCTTTGAGCCGTGGTTGGGTAGTAATCAAAGTACAGTGGGAACTCACACGAGACAAATAACGATCTCAGGTCGATGAACTAACCTGTACACATGTCACCAGGGAACTGCTATCTGACGTCAGGTTTAAGACCAACTAGCATGTTCCTGGCGAGTCATGTCCGGTGTACTCATAACCCAATGAGCACCTGTATACATCTTAGGTGAACCAACTGACACCAGTGGCTTGTGAGACCGGCCATCGCCCCTCGTCGGGGTCTCGACTGTATACACTAGTCTACTGTGGAGTATCGATGCCCTGTCTTGAAACTCCCACGACTAGGGACCTTTTAAGGATGTGCTTATAGACTACCAACTCCCACGTATATGATCGCCATCATACTGCTGGCTGTCAAGAAAGAATCCTAAGGGCTCTATCAACGTGCAATAGTGATCAATAATGTCACCTAAAGCAGTACACGATGATAAAGATAAACCAGATAGCATACTATCATCTTGAGTAAGACTGTCCTACCGGTATAGGTCCTCCCTCAATCATTGCAATCATGTGCTCATGATCCAATAATTGACTCTGAGGGCACTATCTCCAACAGGAATATCTTCTACCAAACCGAGGAACAAAAGATGTTTTGTTTCTCAATATGCCACTTTTGTGAAAGGGAATTTCTTGTGAAGAAATTAATGGTCATATTGTAGAACTGGAAGGAGTTCCAGCTATACAAACTACAGCTGATGATTTGACAAAACTAAAAGATTGAATAATCCCCGACGAACCTCAGCCTCTCCGCCGATCTGGTAGGGTTCCTCATCCGCCTGAGAGATACTTCGGTTTCTCGATGACCGTGGGAGCGAGGAATGCATCATGAGATGATGACCCAACTAGTTTCGAGCAGGCCATCGAGAGTAAGGACTCTGTAAGAATGGCTGGATGCTTAGCGATCTGAGATGGAATCCATGTACACAAACAAAGTATGGACTTTGGATGCTATATCTGAAGGGTTCAATCCCCATCAGGAGCAAGTATATCTTGAGAAGATTACTTGGTGTAGATGGAAAAGTTGAGACTTTCAAAGCTAGACTTGTTAATGGTTTTCAACATCGACCAGGCATGGATAATGCTGAAACCTTTTCCAGTGGCTATGCTTAAGTCCATCTGGATCCTACTTAACATTGCTACATACCATGACTACGATATTTGGTGGTTAGGTGTCATGACTATTTTTCTAAATATTGATTTACAAGAGAACGTCTATAAGTACACAGCCAGAGGGCTTCGTAAACAGTGGGAGCAGCGGAAACATGTGCAAGTTTCTTTACAGAATAAAGTAGGCATCGCGGAGTTGGAACATCTGTTTTGATGTGGTAGTCAAAGAGTTTGACTTCATCAAAATAGTAGATGAACCTTGTACATACAAAAAGGTAGTAGAGAGTAAGGTGGTCATCCTCGTATTGTAAGTGGACAACATACTCTTGATGGGAAAAGAGTTTCCTATGCTACGCACGGTCAATCTCCTCTTATAACAAGGATTCTCCAAATAGGATAAAGGTGATACCTCCTAAGTCCTGGGTTTTAAATCTATGAGATAGATCTAAATGGATATTAGGATTCTCACTAGGTGTAGTGAGTTGGTATCAATCGATCCTGGGGAGAATCACTGGACAGCTTCCAGGGTGGTAAGGTTGACTAAATGTCAGTCACAGGAATTGTCTTTACCCTCAGTGGAGGGACGGTATGTTGGAAGAGTTCCAAGCTAGATACCGTGGCAAACTAGATGATAAAGGCTGGTGACATCGCTATCAAAGATACTATCAAAGAGCAGTTTGGGTGTATATTAGTTCATGAGATGAACTAGGTTCCTACCATTGTATGATAATGGAAGTGTGGCTTTGGCCCAGGAACCCCGGTTCCATCAGTGACCCAGACATATTCTGAGGCAGCATCACCTGATCATGGAGATAGTTGATCTCCAGGGTGATCGAGGTTAGGAGATTAGACTCAGAGGACAACACGGCGGATCCACTCACAAAGGCTTTTTCCCAGAGAGAGACTTTTATGGGATGGTTGAGTATGAGATACCGCAACCACTGCTACAGATGGCCCTAGTGCAAGTAGGAGATTGTTAGTTATACGTATGCCTTAGAGGCCATTACTGTACATGAGATGTATATTATAGTGGATGCTGGGACATATATATGTAGGACTTTCTTGCTCGACATGATAGTACGCTATCTGGTTGCTCTTTATCTTAACATGTATACTTACTGTCTCTCTGTTACATGTTGATAAAGCCCTTAGGATGTGTCCTCGACTTGCAGGACTATGATGTAGATCATACTAGTGGGGCCTGGGTAGTCCATGAGTACATCCTTCAATGTACCTAGTCGTGGGAATATCGAGACGGGGCATCGATATTCCAGAGTAGACTTGCGTATATCTACTCGACCCATAAGATGGGCAATGGATGATCCCATATCCATTGGTGTTTGACATCAGAGATGGTATGCGGGTGCACAGTGGTGACTGGGTACACTGAACGGACTCGCCGAGAACTCCCTGATGGTATTATACCTCACGTCAGATGGCAGTTCTCTGGTGACACTGGTACAGCTTAGTCTGTTGACCCGAGATCGTCATAGAGTCTTGTGTGTCTCCCACTGTGTTTTGATTTCCACCCTACCACGGCTCTACTGAGTCGTGCAAACAGGTGGTTTTTGGGTACAGTCCCGATTCACATGGAGGCAATGAGCGATAGGAGGGGATTCGTCTTTCCCGGTATTGGGGGTTGGTGTTGCGCTATGCTCGACTGGCCATAACTGGAAATCCCTGGCCAGGGTTGCACTGATTTACTGGTAAGTGTTATCAGTAGTTTCATGCTTGTTATGGACCTTACATCGGCATGACTTATCAAGCTGCTGGGGTGACGTTTACCACCCCTAGGGGAGATATGCGACATATCAGACGAATAGACCGGACTGTGCGGTAAGTGTTACTGATTGGATTCGCAGGAGTGTGAGCAGGCTTGCTCGTTGATCTTCTGATCGCTCAATACCCGGGTGGCCGTTACGTTTTGCAGACCGCTTGCGGCTTGTGGGTGATTGATATGATCACCACCTACTGCCGGCATATTGACGAGTCTTTAAAGTCCTACACAGAGGTTTCCTGGCTCAAGCGAAACAAAATAGGAGTGCATATGAGATATCCGCGGGACCGAGAATAATACCAGTATGTGATACTGTATTCTATTCTCGCGATTTGTATCATCGGACGGTTATATGAGATATAGCCGGGTTACCGAATCAAGTGTTGATTCGATACATTGATACACTAGATATTAGTCGGTTATATGCGATATGACCTGATCATTAAATCAAGTGTTGATTTAATGATTTAATGTATAATTATATATTTGATATATTACTTTACATTAACTAGTATTGGTTCACTTAAGATTGACTTTCTCACTTGATGTGCACAAGTTGTATATGTGATATATGTTTGTGCACTAGTTTGAATCATGATTGATGATACATGCAAACATGGGTGGGTGGGTGATATACACCATGTTAATTATAATTTAGGTTTTTATTTATCTTAATTATTCAAAATGGTGGCTTGAAGCTTCATGAAGCTTGAAGCAACTTTGACAAAGTCCACTCATTTTGTCTTGATTAAGATATTCATTAACCAAACCATTATAATTAACTATGGTTTAGTCTCTACAAAGGTTAACTCACCCATGGTTGTATTATGATAGACTTCACTTGATAATTCATTTAATTAATTTCTCTTCTTTCTTCTTCTTCTTCTTCAAGAAGAAGAAATGCTTGCTAGAAAATTTTCAAGTGAAGAAAGAGAGTGAGAAATCCAAATCTAAAGTGAACCCATTCCCTATTTCATCATCCTCTACTACTTGCCATTGTTAGTTATGTATATGCCCTAGAGGCCATTGTTGTACATATGATGTATATTATGATGGATGCTTGGATATATACAGAGAGGACTTTCTTGCTCGTCATGATAGTATGCTATTTGGTTTCACTTTATCTTAACATGTTGACTTGTACTGGTTTACTGTCTTTCTCTCACATGTTGATAAAGCCCTTAGGATCTGTACTCAACTACTGGGATTATGATGAGATCATACTTGTGGGGCCATGGTAGTCGATGAGTACATCCTATAACTGTTCCTAGTCGAGGGTATATCGAGACAGGGCATGGATACACCAGAGTAGACTACCGTATACGCATCTTGACCCATGTGATGGGCGATGAATGATCCCGTATCCATCGGTGTTTGACTTCAGAGATGGTGTACGGGTGCTCAGTGGAGACTGGGTACACTGGACGGACTCGCCGAGAACTCCCAGATGGTGATATACCACACGTCAGATGGCAGTTCTCCGGTGACACTGGTACAGGGTAGTCTGTAGACCCGAGATCGTCATAGAGTCTTGTGTGATTCCCACTGTGCTTTGATTTCCACCTTACCACGTCCAAGAGAGCGTGCAAAACGGTGGCTTTTGGGTACAGTCTCGAATCACATGGAGGCAATGAGCGATAGGAGGGGATTCATCTCTCCCGGTATAGGGAGTTGATGTTGTGCTGTGTTCGATTGGATATAACTTGAAGTCCCTGGCCAAGGTTGATATAGAGATATACTGGTAAGTGTTACCAGTAGTTTATCGATCAGTTATGAGCCTCACATCGACACGACTTATCGGTTACTGGGTCTGACGTTTACCAACCCTAGACTTGATATGCGACATATCAGACGAACAGAACGGACTGTACAGGAGTGTTACTGATTGGATTCACAGGAGAACGTACATGTAACATTTCAAAAAAAAATATTATTTTTGGGAATTTTTATAATTTAATATTAATTTTTAATGATTATTTTAATATTTCGGTATAATTAAATACCGATAAATGGGGAAGATTCTGGAAAAAATTACGGAAATTCTAAAATAGGGTATTTTGGTGAAATATGCCATTTATAAGTTTTTATAGTTAAGTATATGCTATTTTAGTGTTAATCGCGATTAAAAATCGCTAATAGGATTTTTGGCTTTTGTGCAAAAATGTGCACATATCATTTTCCACACTTGTCACACTTGTTTCATGTTTTGGATTCATGATAGCCTAGGGTTAACCATGTTTAAATGGGCATGGTGGACTAAACCATTTGGTCATGTGGATTGGGTTTAATTAGGGGTGTGGTTTTGTGTAATTTGGATTAAGATTGGGGGTTGACTTGTGGTTAGAGAGAGAGAGCGCCATGATGGCTTGTGCAAGCAAGCATTTATTAAGAGAGAGAGAGGTGGCTCAAGGGTGTCATGGTCCATCTCAATTCAAATCCTTGCTTTTTCCTCACATCTCTTCCTCTCACTCATATCCTTCCCTCACATCTCCCACTCCCACACTCCACCATACAACAACACTTGACAACACCAATACCACCACATCATAACAATTACAGCTGCAGTAGCAGCTCCAACAGCAACCCTAACATTCCCACAACACCTGCTGCTGCAACATAAACAACAACAAAAAGAAAATTTCAAGCAGCAGCAGCACCAAGCAAAACAACAGCAAAACAGCAACATCAGCAGCAACACCAGCAGCCACAGCCCTTCCCCTTCTCCTTTTTCCCATCTCCTTCATCCTAAGATCCCTTTAGGTATAATCCTGCAACCTAACTTCTTTCTTGAATTGTTATGGTTATGTAGCTGAAATTTAGTGTTATGTTGTGAATTAGTGCTGGGTAAATTTGAGTGAGTGTTGGCCAAGTGATGGTTGTGATGGTTAGTATAGTCTAATTAGGTGCTGTTGAGACCAGTTAACCCTAGATCTAACCCAGATTCCAGTAAGATACTTGAAAGTTTTGAATCGGCGTATTTAGCGATTTTGTCGACTTTTTGACCTTTCTAGGATCTGCTTTCACCCCGGGACCCCTAAAACAAAATTGACTTGGCAGTATGCTGTGCAGGCACCCTAGAACCACCCCACAAAACCTTATCCCCCACCTCATTTTCCTGGCGGCAGATTTAATCCCCCTGGCAGCAAATTGCGGCCAGAGCAGGGGGAATCGCCTCGTTTTTGGTGCATGGCCCTATTTCATGTAAACTTGACCCTTGGTATGTGCAGTTTTGACTGATTCCAGTTAGGGTAAAATCTGGGTTGATTTTCTTGAGTTGGCGCATGATTTACGACTTGTTTTAGTATGGTTTTTGATATTCGATGATTCATTTCTGTCGGGTGGCGTTTGAACGCCAACGGCAGAGGGATATTGGCTGTGTTTGCACGCGAGGCTATAGGTTTTTACCTACAGGCGTAGCGTGTACCGTTTTGGTTTCTGACACGGTTTTTATGTGCTTTAGCGTTTGTGATATCCTTGTAGGTACCCCATGTGATGTCGAGGCATTGAAGATTGAGATAGCAACATCGGCATCGGAACACGAAAGCAGGGTGAGTAGATTTATATCTACGGGGAGAAGTCGGGTGGATGACGTATAGCACCCCCGCAGTCCGATGTCTAGTGTACTATACATACTATATATATATATATATATATATATATATGATAGCTTATGCGTGACCGGTTGTTTAGGATGTATTAGGTGTACTATGCATAGGTTAGGGTTAGAAGTAACTAGTGTAGCTCCTAGTCGCGAACCCTAGAATAGGCTTACACCCAAACGCCCACACGTGCATATTTGCTATGTTTATACGGTGACGATGAGGAAATTGGAGGACATTGGAGATGAGTTGATGAGATTGGGCATAGTGCCGTGATATCGGTGATGTGATGTGATTCGTATTCGGGATACGATATATGATTTTTAGCGGGCCTTGGGACGTGTGTTCCACACACGCATTCATACTTATATAATGGTATCGATTTGTACTAGACTTAGATCAGTACCCCAGATTATCTGAGATGATGATAAGGATACCAAATAATTGATGAGTTGATTGTGATATTGACCCGTACCCAGCTATTGGGATGCTGTACGACGATTTACCGTACGAGCTATATATTGATGATTAATCCGCGCTCATGACTCGAGGATGTTAGATGACATACGGTATTGTGCGTGATACTATTGAGGCGGGATCACCGAGTATTATATTTATAATTACATATATATCGACTCAGATTTAGGTGGTTTTCATACCCCTCCTGATTGACTTGATAATTAGATCAGTAGTTAGTATAGCAGATGTTAGACTAGACCCGAGTCATACCTATTTCAAAAACTTATGAATCGGGAATATCCTAAAAACAAGTAAAGGGATTTTTTGGATATTTCCAAAGGACGCATCTTTCTAAAAAAAACTCTGTAGCCCTTATTTTACTAAAAACCCCGATTTGTCTTATTTTCAAATGGCACAATTGCATGACATATACATATTGATGTTGACACTTCACCATTATGTTGATTTATTCGATTTCAGCATATTCATGCTATCTGTATCGCATTGCATGTGTAAATAAGATTATTGTAGATTAAACCCATGTTGTTAGGACACCAGCACTATTATCGATGATGCATATGTTCCACGTACACTGGTTTGCCGGCTCACACACTTCATCATCGATAATTACCATGTCACTACACTGTAGTACTATCGCGTTAGGATATGATCTCTTGCATGGCATACTTGTGCACATACTTACTGTTTATTCATACCAGTGCACACACATATTGTACACTTATACTTGTGCATATACTTCTGAACACTCATACTTGTACACATACTCATTATACACTTATATTTGTGCACATACTTACTGTATACCCATGCATGTGCACCTACCTATTGTACACTCATACCTGTACACATAAATGTTTGCACATACACAGATGATATTTCTAGATTTGGGAACCGCAAGATACCATTTAAAACTGATTCATTTTAAAAGAGCGGTTTCCCTCAATTTGTGCATATTACTATTCCAGGTTGCTTGATAGACAGATGTGCTTGCATTTCTTTTTACATGTTGCATGTATCATGCTTCTCTTTATACGCATTGAGATATGTTGTTTCCATGATATTTCTGGATTTGGGAACCGTGGCTATTTTCAAGAGGAAATATGTAATTGTTTTAAAAACCCGGTTACCCTTGAAATGATATTTCAGTGCGTCCACCATGTGTTTTCTCGGTGCTAGAGCGACATGTGAAACCAGATTCGAGGATGCGGATGAAGTCGATTGCGGGTACATGGTGGGCCCGGTATGGTACCCGGGGCGAGAACGGATTGCTGTGTAGTAGACGGTGAGCTTGGCAGAGGGACTACTACCTACCGGTGATTGTATTTGAGCTCGGCGGATATCCGTGTTAGTTATGCATATGCCCTAGAGGCCATTGTTGTACATATGATGTATATTATAATGGATGCTTGTTTATATATAGAGATGACTTTCTTGCTCGTCATGATAGTATGCTATTTGGTTTTACTTTATCTTAACATGTTGACTTGTATTGTTTTACTGTTTTACTCTCACATGTTGATAAAGCCCTTAGGATCTGTACTCGACTAGTGGGACTATGATGAGATCATACTAGTGGGGCCGCGGTAGTCGATGAGTACATCCTATAACTGTTCCTAGTCGAGGGTATATCGAGACAGGGCATCGATACACCAGAGTAGACTAGCGTATACGCATCTTGACCCATATGATGGGCGATGGATGATCCCATATCCATCGGTGTTAGACATCAGAGATGGTGTACGGGTGCTCAGTGGAGACTGGGTACACTGGACGGACTCGCCGAGAACTCCCAGATGGTGATATACCACACGTAAGATGGCAGTTCTCCGGTGACACTGGTACAGGGTAGTCTGAAGACCCGAGATCGTCATAGAGTCTTGTGTGATTCCCACTGTGCTTTGATTTCCACCTTACCACGTCCAAGAGGGCGTGCAAAACGGTGGCTTTTGGGTACAGTCCCGAATCACATGGAGGCAATGAGCGATAGGAGGGAATTCGTCTCTCCCAGTATAGGGAGTTGATGTTGTGCTGTGTTCGATTGGCTATAACTGGAATTCCCTGGCCAGGGCTGATATAGAGATTTACTGGTAAGTGTTACTAGTAGTTTCTCGACCCGTTATGAGCCACACATCGACACGACTTATCGGTTACTGGGGTCTGACGTATACCACCCCTAGACTTGATATGCGATATATCAGACGAACAGACCGGACTGTACGGGAGTGTTACTGGTTGGATTCACAGGAGAACGCACAGGTTAGCTTGTTGATCTTCTGATCGCTCAATACCTGGGTGGCTGTTACGTTTAGCTGACCGCTTGCAGCTTGTGGGTGTTTGATATGATCATCACCTGCTACCGGCGTATTGACGATTCTTTAGAGTCCTACACAGAGGTTTCTTGGCTCAGGCGAAACGGAGTAGTGGCGCATATGTGATATGTGCAGGAACTAGAATAATGCGATATGGGATACCGTATTATATTCTCGCGATAAATGGATATGAACCGGGTCATCGGATCAAGTGTTGATTCGATGAATCGGTACATGATATATTAGTCGGTAATATTCGATATAGCCGGATCGTCGAATCAAGTGTTGATTCGATGATTTAATGTATAATAATATATATGATATATTGTATTACATTATCTAATATTGGCTCGCTTTATTATTTCATTTTCTCAGTGGATGATACATTGATATATATGCGATATATGTTTATTGTATTATTTTCTTTTGTTGCAAATATATAATATATATGTGATATATATTATTGTGACATGTTATGATTAATTGTTAAACATGTTTAAGGATGATTAATTGAGATTAGGGTTTAATTTGGGTTAGATGTTTCATGCATCTTCTAAAAGGTTTCTTCTTTTGTCATTCTTAAGATATTTTCTTTAACTCAACTAAACCCTAACTCTAGTTATTTCTCTACAAAATCCTAGCCACTCATCCTTGACCATGGTTTACAATTCAATCATATGATTATATTCTATTCATCACAAAAGAAAAAGGATTATTCTTTTTCCATTATCTTCTTCTTCTCTCTTGAAAGAAAAGCTTGCTAGATTTTCTTAAGTGATGAAATAATATGAGAAAATGATATAAAAAGAAAGCAAAATTACTACTCTCTCATCCTCATCTCATCTAGCCCATGGGATTAGTGTGTTCTACTCTTTTTAGTGAGAAAGCTTGAGTCGAAGCAACTTCAAGGTAGATCATCGGAGACTTGGAATACTTCGAGCTAGCATGGATCGTTCGAGTCGTGGAGCCTCTCATGAGTCCGGGAGATCGTGGATCGCGGCAAAGGGACTTCTACTCGGAGCTTGTGAAGTGAAGGAGCGGACTACAAAGGTTGTAATCCCTCACACTTAGATAAAAGTTATCATCTTGCATATTAAACCCTAATAATCTAGCAAAGATCCCCGCTTTGGGTTGTTCGGCACGTCTAAAATTTTATCCGGGCATGTTTGATGCCTTATGAACCTTCACAAGAGTGCCTAGGAACCCTACAGTGGTATCAGAGCCTATCTAGAGCATTAGGCGATGTGTTTACGAAGTTAAACCTCCGATCGAACCCGAAACGACAAATTTGGACCCCTCTCTGGAAATTTTTTAAATTTTGGGATTTTTCAGAATTAAAAATATGTAAAAAAATCAGCAGGGAATTCTAAGAATTACCATAAAACCCGAGCCCCTAATTCGACTAAACGGCGGCGGATCCGCGGCGCATTGCATTGCTTGAGCCGCGGATCCGCGGCGGAACAGTCGATTTGTGACACGTGGCTTCATGGTATAGACCGTAGGTACTTGCTGACTATTCTGGGTATTTTTAATCTGTTCCAGGTGTTTAAAATTCTGGGGTTTGTTTTGTAATAGTAGACTCGATCGGAAATTTTAAATTCGTATTTCTTTCCGGATATTTAGAAACTGTTAAACTATTTGAACGGATATCATTAACTTACTGTTTCCCGGTACGGCAAACTTTCAAGTGTTGAAATTTATTCGGGTTTAAATCTTTCGGAAAATTGTACAAGTTAAGCGGTGGACCCTCTAGAAGACAACAAACCTTAACTCGATTATGTGACCGTCTTGAACTGCCTTTTGAACCTTCGGGTTTGGGGCAGTACGGCGTGCCACATGTGAGGCGTTGGCTTGACCCTTCTACGGCTGGATCACCGGTACTGTGACATATTCTGGGATTATTTGAACCCCGCTTAAGAGTTGTGCAGTTTAGGAAATTTTGGGTGTTTGATTATCCGTTCGAAAAGTTTAATACTGTTTATTTATCTGGAATGTGATACAATATGTGGAATTCATAGAGTTAGGCATGAAATACGGAGTATGTGATATTTCGGATTTACGATGTCTAAAGTGATTGTGAATTCCAAATATTGTAGTTTTACACTTTCTTTTTCTGTGACCGTAAGTGTATTATGTGATATCGCCGTTTTCGTTGCTATATGATTCAACGACAATTGGGATGCGCATATTTTCTTACGTTGATAATATGTGATATTATGTGTTGCTGTGATATGTTATATTGGATCGTCGCGTTCTGAATAGCCGGGGGTTTTATGTGAGATGAGGGTTTTTATTTTCATTCATGTAAAATTCATTTGTAATGTAATATTCTTTTATTTGGGGCACTTCCAGGTTGCGGTTGCTGTCACCAGTGTATATTATTTACTTTTCCGCATTAGGTAGACCCAAGGAGAGGAGCACAAGTAACCGGGTTCTAGGGTCCAGTGGGAGGCCATCTCGAGGAGTCGAGACTGGGTCTCCTAACCCTAGAATTGGCAGTGTTACTTGCCGCTCTCGTAGAGGTCTTGGGATGTGGGTTTGGCTATTCATCGCGACCGTGGAATCCGTGTTTTATACAGGCTCGTATTGAAAACACGGACGTCCTAGTATATCCAATATTTCATATATGTTCTTCTGCTGCAATGTTCTGTGATGAGATCATATTACTGCCTAAGACGAATGCTTATACTATATATATATGCTGATATATAAATATTACTGCTTTCGTTTCTTCTGTGATGCTTAGGAAGGATAAGCTGATGGGATTTTTATTAATGAGATTAATAAAAGAAAAGAAACCTAAAGATGTTGTAGAATCAAAAACTTAATAAAAAGGGTAGCTACAGTTTTGCTTTGCACAGTGATATATACGATATATCCTGCACTTTATTCGATGAGGAAAGGACCGAGATCCCTTCACCGGGAGTGACTCCTTTAGCAAAAACTGGCAGATGCTACAAAACGCGGTTTGTCTTTTGATTGCTTTTAGTGTTTTGCTTTGCACAGCGGTATATATGATATATCCTGCACCTTATTCGATGAGGAAAGGGCCGACGATCCCTTCACCGGGAGTGACCCCTTTAGCGAAACTAAGAAAAGCCTCAAAAACACTCCTTTTCAAAACTTTACTCGATTCTACGACGATATCAAGTTCATTACGCTCAGGGTTTTCTGAAAAACCTGCGTAGCCCTCCGTCATTTCAGATAAGTAATCTTTAGTATTCGTGCTACGGTAGTTTGGCATGCGTCAAGGCGTAGTGTACGGTAGCTGATTATTACTTATCTGCTGCATGAGATGCGATTGGATTAGGGTATTCGTACGGCGTTGTTTGGCATGCGTCAAGGGTCGTACGGGTGGGTTTAATTCAATCATGAAATGTACGGGTTGAACTTGACTAGTGGACTATGGGTTGTTTGGCATGCGTCAAGGTCATAGCACACTAGGGGTAAAAGCATTATCGGGAATTTCAAGTGTTGAAATTTGCAATGAGATTGCATACCTCCTATGAGATAGTTGGATCCCGATACCCACTGCGAGTAAGTGTTACTCTTGGGAGAGTTTTACACAGGACAATTAGTCATTCAAGTAGGTGTCTAGAAAAGTGTTAACGAGGTTACGCCTCTGGGAAAACGAGGTTTACTTTAATTAGGTCCGTGCGAAAGCACGGGGAACCTCCCTCAAAGTACCGACACTGATCTGGCTGAAAGATTGACGAAGTTGTAGGGTGTAATTAATCCCGGCTAATCTTACCTTTTAGGGTTTTAAGGTAGATTTGATAAAAACAGTGGGAGACATCCTGATTAGATAAGATAATAACCAATCTAATCTTGCAAGAGCATACGCTAAAAGTGTTTTCTTCTCTCTCTCTCCAGGTAAAGACCATGTCATGCCATAATCAAGATAATAATATGGATGTATTGACTGAACCCGATTATTGTACTGAGCAAGGGAATGTTAGACCCATTCTTTCTTATAAGAGTTATAAGACTGAACAGGAAACAGGAGAATATCTGGATTCTCACGCCGCCCAAAAGAAAATACATGTTGATGCATCTTTTTCAGGTGTGTTTGTTATTGAGAACTGTTTCTCAGTTCACCCTACGTCCTGGGTATTAGATACCGGATCAGGATCCCACATATGTAAACAGTTGCATGGGCTACGTAAAGGTAGAGAACTGGGAAAAGATGATCATTCCGTTCTAGTAGGGAACGGTGCAAATGTTGCAGCCAAAGCAGTTGGCGAATATCACCTTGTATTGCCGAGTCGTAATACACTGATTCTAAATGAGTGCTATTATATACCGAACATGATGTGCAACATTATATCAGTTTCTTTATTGAGTAAAGAGGGATATAATTTTGTAGTACAGGATAATGTTATGAACATATTCCTAGATCAAAAGTTGATTGCATCAGGCTCGTTGCATAATAGCATATTCATTCTAAATCAGAATACAGTCCTGAATATACAAAACACAAACAAGAGGAAAAGTTCAAATATGAACGAATCCTACTTGTGGCATTGTAGACTTGGTCATATCAATGCGACACGACTGGCTAAGTTGCATAGAGATAGTTATTTGAATTCGTTCGAATTATCATCTTATGATACTTGCCATTCATGTCTCAAAGGAAAAATGACCAAAGCTCCGTTTAGTGGACACGGAGAAAGAGTTACCGAACTCTTAGGACTGGTACATAGTGATGTATGCGGTCCCATGTCTACGCATGCCAGGAACGGTTCTTCCTACTTCGTTACATTCACTGACGATCTCTCAAGATTCGGATATGTTTTCCTGATGAAACACAAGTCTGAATCTTTTGAGAAATTCAGAGAATATAAGCACGAAGTAGAGAATCAAACGGGCAAAAGTATTAAGATTCTTCGATCTGATCGAGGAGGTGAATACTTAAGCAGTGAGTTCCTAGATTATCTAAAAGAGAATGGGATTCTCTCTCAGCTTACTCCTCCTTATACACCACAGCACAACGGTGTATCTGAGCGGAGGAATCGCACCCTATTAGATATGGTGCGCTCGATGATGAGTACAATTGAGTTACCTATTTCTTTTTGGGGGTATGCGCTTGAGACAGCCATAGACCTATTGAATAGAGTTCCTACCAAATCTTTGCCTACCACTCCATATGAGATATGGAAAGGGAAGAGACCACATCTTAATTACATTAAGATATGGGGTTGTCCGGCCTATGTCAAAAGACAAAATCCGGACAAACTCGAGGCAAGATCTGTCTTATGTAAGTTTGTAGGATATCCCAAAAACTCACAAGGGTATATCTTCTACCACCCCGAGGAACAAAAGGTGTTTGTTTCTCGACATGCCACTTTCTTAGAAAAAGGTTTTCTTATGAAACAGAACAGTAGCATTGAGGTAGAACTGGAAGAGGTTCCAGCAGAACAAACTACAACAGATGATTTAGAGGAACCAGAGGATTCAGTAGTACCCGACGAACCCCAGCCTCTCCGCCGATCTAGTAGGGTTTCTCGTCCACCTGAGAGATACTACGGTTTTCTCATTGATGGTGGAAGTGAGGACTGCATCATGGATGATGATGAACCAACTAGTTTCGAGCAGGCCATCACGAGTGGTGACTTTGTGAAATGGCTGGATGCAATGCGATTTGAGATGGAATCCATGTACACCAATAAAGTATGGATTTTGGAAAATGCTCCTGAAGGGGTAAAACCCATTGGGAGCAAGTGGATTTTTAAAAGGAAATTTGGTGTAGATGGTGTAAGTGCACGGCGGCGCCCCGGCCGTCAATCCGACGGCCAAACGCGGAAGCGGTGATAAACTTTAATTTTTGCGGACTTAGCAAACCGGCACCACCGCGCACTAAACCCCGGATCGTGCCATTAAACTATATCTAGCTAACAACAAGATGAGAAGAGATGTATACCATACGATCCGAGTCCTCCGGTCTTCATCTCCACTCCGATCTCCTCGCGGGATCTCCGTCCATCTCCTCCTCGTCGGAAAGGGCACCACGAAGCCGGGTACTTTTACGGGCTCCCACCTCAATACCGAGGCAACTCGCGCATGAAGCCGGCAAATCGACATGCTCAAGATATGCTGTAGGAAGTGTAGTGTAGAATCATAGTCTCTTTTGGGGTTTGGTTGCCATTTGTGGATGATGGAGGAAACAAGACAAGAAAAATGGTGCTTGCATTTTTCTTAACATGAAATGAGATCAATCAAATGAAACACTCTCAAGGATGAAGATGAAACTCTCTTCTTCTCTTTTCTTTCTCTCTTTCTTTTTCTCAACCATGAACAAAAACCTCTCATCAAGTGAGAATCAAAATGGTGGAGCAAAAACAATATGATAACAAGAGGGAGGTGAGTGTAGGATGCAAAAAGTGGTGACCACAACCTAAAACATAATCATCACTAAATCAACATCAAACCTCTTTTCATTTCTAATCTCATAAAGCAAAGAAAAGAAAGAAAAAGGATCTCATCATGAAAAGCCATCATGATGCCACCAATATGCAAGATACCCCCTCCACAAATGTTATTTGCACAATTGCAAATAACACCCTCCATCTGAAAAGTCCGGCCGGGAAAGAACAAAGGAAAACCGGCCGGAACGGAATGCAAACTGGCAACTCCAGAAAACTGGTCCCGTAATTAATTACAGGAAAACCCCCATACTGTGCATACACACCCGCATCTGTATTCCGTCAGGATACAAATGCAAAGAGACAAAATCTACACTGTACTATACTAGGACCGGCTTAAACCAAAGCCGGCTAGTATAATCCGTTCGATCCTGATCCGTGCAATACCGCACGTATCTGATCGAACCCTGCCATATAACCATACGGCCACCAGTACAAACTGTCCGATCCTGATCCGTGCAATACCGCACGTATCTGATCGGACCCTGCCATATCTCCATACGGCCTCTACAGCGTTTCGCCCGAAAGCTTGAGTAACTGAAAGTGTGGTGGACTCTAAAGACTCGTCAATACAATGGCTGTGGATTTAACCACTAGCACGTCAGAGGTATAAGCCAATACGTGACGGGCCACCAGCTATTGACTAAAAGGGACGTCGATGAGCGAACTCATCCTGACACCCTACTGAGCCTGTCAGTGACAATATCCGTGCAGTCCGGTCCGTTCGTCTATGAGTATCGCATGGCGGGCCTAGGGGGTTGGTAAAAGTCAGACCCCCAAAAGCGGTACAAGTCGTGTCGGAGTGTAGCCCAGAACACCCTGAGATACTACTGGAATACCTACCAGTAAATCTCCTTGCCTTGGCCAAGGACTTTATGTAATGGCTCTCCTAGACACAGCACGACCTCACCCCCAATACCGGGAAAGACGAACCCCTGAAGATACGCTCACTGCCTCCATGTGGCTCGGGACTGTACCCAACTAAAACCTGTTTGCACGACTCCTTTGAGCCGTGGTAGGGTAGTAATCAAAGTACAGTGGGAACTCACACGAGACAAATGACGATCCCCAGGTCGATGAACTAACCTGCACACATGTCACCAGGGAACTGCCATCTGACGTCTGGTATATGACCAACTAGCATGTTCCCGGCGAGTCCTGTCCGGTGTACTCATAACCCAATGAGCACCTGTATACATCTTAGGTGATCCAACTAACACCAGTGGCTTGTGAGACCGGCCACCGCCCCTCGTCGGGGTCTCGACTGTATACACTAGTCTACTAATGGAGTATCGATGCCCGGTCTCGAAACTCCCACGACTAGGGACCTTTTAAGGATATGCTTGTAGACCCCCAGCTCCCACTTATATGATCGCCCTCATACTGCTGGTGGTCAAGCAAGAATCCTAGGGGCTCTATCAACGTGTAATAGCGACGTATCATGTTACCTAAAGCAGTACACGATGATAAAGGTAAACCAGATAGCATACTATCATCTCGAGTAAGACTGTCCTACCGGGATAGGTCCTCCCTCAATCATTACAATCACGTACCTGTGACCTAATAATTGACTCTGAGGGCACTATCTCCAACAATCTCCCACTTGCACTCAAGGCTAATTATTGCGATGTCGCATACTCACAGCCCGTGTGATACCGAACATCCAACTCCTCTACTAGTCAGTCTCACAAAGCTCGTTTGCAGAACTATTGCGTTCGAGGAATAGCCTCAGTGAGTGGATCCGCTTTGTTGTTTCTTTCCATGTCTCTCTATATCTCAAGTTCGCGGAGAAAGCCATCTCCCGAAATGAGCAATACATGTCTTAGAACGTGTCTGGATGTCTGATGGGACCTAGCTCATAAATGAACTCCAAATCCAAACTTCTTAGACTGTATCGTCAACTGAACTTAATCAGTATCCTGCGCGCCATGCCTCCCTCAGTATTGCCTTGGACCACCTGTCCAAAATACTGCCCCTCATCAGAAGGAAAACTATAACTCTGACAACCTCCTTGTCGTCCATGTCACCTTGGAAGCCTGGAATGATAACTGTCTCCTGAATGAGGCTGTCGTTATCATATCCCTAGAACATCCACTTATGTTCTAAAAACTGCTTCCGACTGTTTCTCCAGGATTGGATTAATGTCAACTTATTGCATCTAGTGCAAGAACAACATCTGGTGTGGTACTTGACATCTCACGATTGACTCAATTGCCTGAGCAAGTGATCTGCCAATCATGCACGTCCCTCTCCCCTTTAGTCTGTAAGGCACCTTTGGAGAGGGTGACTCCATTACCTGCAGGTACACTACCAAGCCAGGAGTCGTCCATCCTAAATACTCTTAGAATGCTGTCAAGTACCCTGATTGGGAAACCACCCAAATCTAGATCTAAAACCATAGATCCAGTAACCAGTATGTCAGATATAATGTCCAAGTCCTGTGTGGAGAAACCACTGTGTGACGACCAAAGTATAACCGATCGTAGTGTAGGAGTTTCTTTTCCTACTCTGTGTATATCATCCAAATACCAGGATATCACACCCTACTACCTTCTCAACAGATCCATCCCCTATTCTGATGAAGTCAAACCTATGACTGTCACGTCAGAAATAGATGATCTATCTCCGCTATATCTGCTCTAGTCTATAAATAGACATAAGCTACCTGTCCACCAATGCTTCCGCTGCTCCCACTGACTACGACAACCCTCTGGCAGAGTCATATAGACGTACACTTCTAAAACTAGTTTAGAATGACGCTATACTCATCCTCCCGCCGGGTCTCGCAGCCTGGAACAACAGCAATGGTAATTGTGGGTAAACAAGAACTTCCCTGTCACCGTCCTTGAGGCTACCGTAGTACCTCTCGGGTGCCTGAAGTTACCCACCTTATCTGCGGAGTGGCCAATGGAATGTCAATCCAGACTGAATCATTTAGGTTCCTTATCAAATCTTCAGTAATCGTTTGTGGTTCTGGAATTACTTCCAGTTCTACCATACTCCCACTACTGTTTTCTGAAAAAATCCATTTTTAATAAAACTGTGGCGAGTCTAGAACAATATCGCTATTGTTCATCCAGATGGTAGAAAATCAACCCTCGTCATAGCCTGGGTCAACCCACAAACAGCCATTACAGAAACGTGCCTTGAGTTGTCCAGTGTCTGGTTTTAATCATAAACCGGACAACTCCCCGTACCTTAACATCATTAAGATATGAACTGTTCTATATCCAATATAGAAACAGAGGCATTGATTTAATTGAACCAGATTCAAATCATGCAGCTGTCCCCAGCGCATGTCAACTAAATGGAAGGAGGCCGATCAGCGTTACTCAGCTTAGGAAGCATTTGCAATTGTGAGTAACCTGAAAGAGAAGTAAGTTCTCTTAATCATTACTATCAACTGAACACCATACACAAGTATCTACATCTTCGATCACTTTGAAGAATCCCGATACTTGTGACACCTGGTTCTCCACTCTATTCAAATACCAATAACTTCTCCAAATTCGGACCCTGTGTTTCCACGAAACACCTGTCTAAAAACTAGAGAAGTCATAAGTAAACTGAATGTAGTACGAGGACCAACCCCTCTGTCCTGATGGACCCTGGACAACATACAATACTCTGTATAAGTCCCTTGATTCTGATAACTCTTTCATTGTGTGTCGTAGGTTGAAAACTGTACTTATGGTTAAGAAGAATTACACCGCTGTTTAATGCTCCTTACCTAACCATCCACTGATATAGGTAAATGTCGTAGACATAATTTCAGAAAGGTATATCTCACTCTATGAAAATAGACGTACAGATATATCAATTTGAAATTGGTGCATAACAGCGGATATTCAAAACCAAATATTTGCCGACCGGCAAACAGCCCAGGTGATCTCCTCAAATATCACCGATTACAACGAATCCCGATATAATGAGGATGATCACCCAATTCCCAATAACCTACTCCCACTCATCATCTGTAAAACCATACAGATGTGAGAATCAAACCTGGTAAATACATACCCTGGAGCAAGTATCTAATCGGGAAATCAGTTTTCCATTAACAGTATACAGTGGAACTGAAACATTGAAATGTTTCGATGGGGTATCCTGGTATTCCTAGTAATGCCTCTTCCATCATCCAGATTCACAACTATAACCGTATAATTCTTTGCCACCTCTCCAAATCCCTTTATATGTCTTTAGTCATTACCTTCTGTACACCCCTTTAAGCCAAATGGTTTTCTTCCTTCCCTACCGTTCGGCACCAGCCTATGGTTTGGAAGAAGACTATCCAAAAAGCATAAAGGGTGTACTGTCCTAATCCTAGGAGCACTCGCAACGCGAGAGAAGGTGAAGATAAAAGACACCTGAATGTACTTTATTCTTATTTCTCCTGAACCAGGATCCATCCCCGAACTGGAACAAGTTCCTTTCGAGTTCGTATATAACCATACGATGGATTATCCAATAAAATGGGATCTTCGTAGTGATACGGAGTGTCCTGGAGAAATACAAAGGTGATTTAGGATTGGCGAAGAAATACTTGGTTTGGTCGTGAATAGCAGTCGCAATTTACTTTGCCCTCTTACTGATCCCTTGCTTTGTCTGAACTTAATACCTTCTGTACACCGTTTAGGCTAACTGGTTTTCTTCCTTCCCTACCGGTCGGCACCAGCCTATGGTTTGGAAGAAGACTATCCAATTTGCGTAATAGGTGTACTACTCCTAAACCAAGGAGTACTCGCAACCTGAGAGAGGGTGAAAAGAAAAGACAACTGAATAATCCTATCCGTTTTCTCCAGAACCGGAAACCATCCTCGAATAAATTCTTTCGAGTTCGTATCTAACCATACGATGGTTTTGTCCAATGGAAGTGGACGTTCGTAGTAAAACGGGGTGTCCTGGAGAAAAGGGTAAAAGTAGGAGTGGCAATGAGGTTTGCAACTCTGACAATCCAAAAGCCGGTGTTTAAGAAGGTTCGGTCAACTTGGTCACTGAGTCAAAGTCTTAAGGTCGGGTCAATGGTCGCTGCCAAAGAGAGAGAGAAAAGAAAACACTCAGCGTGCACTCTAACCTAGATCAGAATGGTCACCAATTTATCTAATCTGGAAACCTCCCACTGTACCTCAAATTCTCCTCCAAACCTGAAAGAAGAATTAGTCGGGGTTACCCGAGGAGTAAACTAACTCATCAGTGGGAATCGGGATCCAACTATCATCGCATGATAACGTGACGGAATCCGCTCACGTCATCACACTCCAGAAGGTATGCGCATATCTGGCAAGTTTCAGTTCTTTTGAAACTCCCGATGTGATTTCTGCCCCATGCTCTTATGACCTTGGCGAAGGTCAACAAATCATAAGTCACATGTCAAGTTCTACCCGTCATTATCCAGGTTAATTTGAATCCACCCGTACAAGCCCTTGACGAAGGTCAACAAGGCTATACGACTGTCCCAAACCAACGCATCTATCTATGCAGCAGAAAGGTAACAAGCAGCTACCATACACTATGCCTTGACGAAGGTCAACAAACACAGCATGAATACTACGTGCTACCCGTCTGAAACGACGGAGGGCTACGAATGGTTTCTGGCGAAAACCTTTAACGTAAAGAACTTGATATCGTTGAAGGAACGGATAGCTTTTTAGAAAATATAGTGACGAAAACCTTTACTAAAGAGGTCACTCCCGGTGAAGGGATCTCGGCTCTTTCCCCGTAGAATGGGGTGCAGGATATCCCAAATGAATACCACGATGCAAAGCAAAAGTAATCGGCTATAGTGAAGTTAATGCCCTGACGCAAACTTTTGTCCAAGGGGTCACTCCCGGTGAAGGGATCTCGGCCCTTGCCTCGTCGACTGAGGAGCAGGATATTCCAAATGAATACCACGATGCAAAACAAAAGTGAACGTCCTTGCAATAACAGCTTTTTGAAAAGTGTTCCAACAACATCAGATTAGGTTTGGTTATCTTGCATTGATCCGAATCAATGCAGTCCCATCAATTAATCACACCACAAAGAACGAAAATATACTGACGTACGTATATGCCATCCGCATTCGCCACTGGGTCCCGTCATCACTCGTTAGGTTAGCTTACTAACGACAGAGCGGGGACTGGACTAGCGCGGATGAAAAACATATACAACATCTACTAATATATATACCAATATATTATATTTCGCTCAAGGCGTGAATAGAAATGCAACATCACAGAAATGTACAGCATCACAGAACAATACAGATATCTGGGATCCTCGGGTTTCACAGAGCCACTACTGAAACCCGACGTTCCCCTGGTCGTGTGGATAGCCTGTGCAATGAAATCCTAGACCCCTACGGGCGCGGCAAGTCACCCGCCAAAACCTGAAGCGAGGCAGCCCCCTTCAGCGCCGTGAATGGACCACCCAGCACTTCACGGAATCCGGTAACTTGGGCACCCCTCCTGGGTCAACCTGTACCCCCTACGAGTGCGGCGAATAGCCCGCCAATCCTAGAGTGAAGCCCCCTCCGTCTCAATGCCATGAGATGCGGGCTTGTTGCCCTCCAGAACCCGGCTATCCGTGCACCCCTCCGCGGGGTAATCCTAGTACAGAAAGTAAAATATACATACACCGGGTACATCGACCGCAACCAGGTCGTGCCCCAAAAGAATAATACAAACAGGCAGTGACGGCAGTCCACATGTCGGACGCTCACCCCGCAATATCAAATGTACATAATACAACAAAACTGTACTAGCATTGCATCCAGGCTATCCCCACGACCGATCCGCAACATCACAGCAAATACATAGAACATCAACGTGAAAGTCACGTTCGCAAATCCGTCTAACCGGGCTATAGCAGTTAGACCGGATTTACCGATCGAGTAACATTCACGGTCGCAGATATAATGTAAATACTGTGAAAAAATGTGTTTAAAAATTTTCCGATTGATCAAACCTTAACAAGTGGGCCCCAAAGAAAACTGTAGCACTCACAGAAACAATTGGCCCAACTTTAATATTCCAAAGCCCATATTTTAAGCCCAGAAGGTCTCTGTAAAAAAATGGTGAAGTGATGTGAATAGTGCGCGGTGGAAGGGCCGCACAAATGGGGTTTTCGCGGCGGTTCCGCGCTCCAACTGTGGAGTTACTTCGTCAAATTTTTACAGAACTCTTAGATTTTCCAGTACATCAATATTTTACAACCTGAAAAATTTTTCGAGACCAAAAATTTTCAACAGAAACTGATGCGAACTAAAATGCAGTTTTGGAACTTTTTGATCGATCGGAAATGCAAACACATTACACAAAGCTAGACTAAGTTAATGGCGAGGCTCTGATACCACTGTAAGTGCACGGCGGCGCCCCGGCCGTCAATCCGATGGCCAAACGCGGAAGCGGTGATAAACTTTAATTTTTGCGGACTTAGCAAACCGGCACCACCGCGCACTAAACCCCGGATCGTGCCATTAAACTATATCTAGCTAACAACAAGATGAGAAGAGATGTATACCATACGATCCGAGTCCTCCGGTCTTCATCTCCACTCCGATCTCCTCGCGGGATCTCCGTCCATCTCCTCCTCGTCGGAAAGGGCACCACGAAGCCGGGTACTTTTACGGGCTCCCACCTCAATACCGAGGCAACTCGCGCATGAAGCCGGCAAATCGACATGCTCAAGATATGCTGTAGGAAGTGTAGTGTAGAATCATAGTCTCTTTTGGGGTTTGGTTGCCATTTGTGGATGATGGAGGAAACAAGACAAGAAAAATGGTGCTTGCATTTTTCTTAACATGAAATGAGATCAATCAAATGAAACACTCTCAAGGATGAAGATGAAACTCTCTTCTTCTCTTTTCTTTCTCTCTTTCTTTTTCTCAACCATGAACAAAAACCTCTCATCAAGTGAGAATCAAAATGGTGGAGCAAAAACAATATGATAACAAGAGGGAGATGAGTGTAGGATGCAAAAAGTGGTGACCACAACCTAAAACATAATCATCACTAAATCAACATCAAACCTCTTTTCATTTCTAATCTCATAAAGCAAAGAAAAGAAAGAAAAAGGATCTCATCATGAAAAGCCATCATGATGCCACCAATATGCAAGATACCCCCTCCACAAATGTTATTTGCACAATTGCAAATAACACCCTCCATCTGAAAAGTCCGGCCGGGAAAGAACAAAGGAAAACCGGCCGGAACGGAATGCAAACTGGCAACTCCAGAAAACTGGTCCCGTAATTAATTACAGGAAAACCCCCATACTGTGCATACACACCCGCATCTGTATTCCGTCAGGATACAAATGCAAAGAGACAAAATCTACACTGTACTATACTAGGACCGGCTTAAACCAAAGCCGGCTAGTATAATCCGTTCGATCCTGATCCGTGCAATACCGCACGTATCTGATCGAACCCTGCCATATAACCATACGGCCACCAGTACAAACTGTCCGATCCTGATCCGTGCAATACCGCACGTATCTGATCGGACCCTGCCATATCTCCATACGGCCTCTACAGCGTTTCGCCCGAAAGCTTGAGTAACTGAAAGTGTGGTGGACTCTAAAGACTCGTCAATACAATGGCTGTGGATTTAACCACTAGCACGTCAGAGGTATAAGCCAATACGTGACGGGCCACCAGCTATTGACTAAAAGGGACGTCGATGAGCGAACTCATCCTGACACCCTACTGAGCCTGTCAGTGACAATATCCGTGCAGTCCGGTCCGTTCGTCTATGAGTATCGCATGGCGGGCCTAGGGGGTTGGTAAAAGTCAGACCCCCAAAAGCGGTACAAGTCGTGTCGGAGTGTAGCCCAGAACACCCTGAGATACTACTGGAATACCTACCAGTAAATCTCCTTGCCTTGGCCAAGGACTTTGTGTAATGGCTCTCCTAGACACAGCACGACCTCACCCCCAATACCGGGAGAGACGAACCCCTGAAGATACGCTCACTGCCTCCATGTGGCTCGGGACTGTACCCAACTAAAACCTGTTTGCACGACTCCTTTGAGCCGTGGTAGGGTAGTAATCAAAGTACAGTGGGAACTCACACGAGACAAATGACGATCCCCAGGTCGATGAACTAACCTGCACACATGTCACCAGGGAACTGCCATCTGACGTCTGGTATATGACCAACTAGCATGTTCCCGGCGAGTCCTGTCCGGTGTACTCATAACCCAATGAGCACCTGTATACATCTTAGGTGATCCAACTGACACCAGTGGCTTGTGAGACCGGCCACCGCCCCTCGTCGGGGTCTCGACTGTATACACTAGTCTACTAATGGAGTATCGATGCCCGGTCTCGAAACTCCCACGACTAGGGACCTTTTAAGGATATGCTTGTAGACCCCCAGCTCCCACTTATATGATCGCCCTCATACTGCTGGTGGTCAAGCAAGAATCCTAGGGGCTCTATCAACGTGTAATAGCGACGTATCATGTCACCTAAAGCAGTACACGATGATAAAGGTAAACCAGATAGCATACTATCATCTCGAGTAAGACTGTCCTACCGGGATAGGTCCTCCCTCAATCATTACAATCACGTACCTGTGACCTAATAATTGACTCTGAGGGCACTATCTCCAACAGATGGAAAAGTTGAGACTTTCAAAGCTAGACTTGTAGCAAAGGGTTTTTGTCAACGACCAGGTGTGGATTATGACGAAACCTTTTCTCCAGTGGCTATGCTTAAGTCCATCCGGATCTTACTTGCCATTGCTGCATACCATGACTACGAAATCTGGCAAATGGATGTTAAGACCGCTTTTCTAAACGGTGATTTAGAAGAGAGCGTGTACATGACTCAGCCAGAGAGCTTCATAGATAGTGGGAGCAGCGGAAATGTGTGCAAGCTGCTTAAATCCATTTATGGGTTAAACCAAGCATCGCGGAGTTGGAACATCTGTTTTGATGTTGTAGTCAAAGAGTTTGACTTCATCAAAAATATAGATGAACCTTGTATTTATAAGAAGATAGCAGAAGGTAAGGTTGTCTTCCTCGTATTGTACGTGGATGACATACTCTTGATAGGAAATGATATTCCTATGCTGCAATCAGTCAAGCTCTTCTTATCGCAGAGATTCTCAATGAAAGATCTAGGTGATGCCTCCTGTATATTGGGAATAATGATCTATAGAGATAGATCTAAACGGATACTGGGATTGTCCCAATCCAGGTACATTGACACCATACTAAAGAGGTTTAGTATGGAAGAATCCAAGCGTGGGAACCAACCCACAATCTCTGGACTCACTCTCTCCAAAGAGATGTCTCCCAAGACTGATTTGGAGAGAGCTCGCATGCAAGGGATACCCTATGCTTCGGCAGTAGGCTCTATCATGTATGCGATGCTATGTACCAGACCCGATGTAGCATACTCACTAAGTGTAGTGAGTCGGTATCAAGCAGATCCTGGAGAGAGTCATTGGACAGCTGTGAAGAACATTCTCAAGTACTTGCGAAGGACTAAGGAGATGTTCTTGGTGTATGGTAACGGAGAACTCCAGGTGGAGTCCTTTACCGATTCCAGCTTCCAAAGTGATAAGGACGACTCTAAGTCGCATTCGGGTTTTGTCTTTACCCTCAATGGAGGGGCGGTATGTTGGAAGAGTTCCAAACCGGATACCGTTGCAGACTCAACGATGGAGGCTGAATACATCGCTGCCAACGATGCTGCCAAAGAAGCTGTCTGGATCAAGAAGTTCATTAGTGAACTTGGTGTGGTTCCATCCATTGAGCATCCAATACCTCTGTATTGCGATAACAATGGAGCTGTGGCTTTGGCCAAGGAACCCAGGTCCCATCAAAAGTCCAGACATATTCTGAGGCGGTATCACCTGATCAGGGAGATAGTTGATCGCCGGGAGATGGAGGTCAGGAGAGTAGATACGAAGGACAACACTGCGGATCCATTCACGAAGGCTATTCCCCAGATACAGTTTGAGAGATTATTCGGGATGCTAGGTATGAGATACTAGAGCAGCTGGCCTTAGTGCAAGTGGGAGATTGTTAGTTATGTATATGCCCTAGAGGCCATTGTTGTACATATGATGTATATTATAATGGATGCTTGGTTATATATAGAGATGACTTTCTTGCTCGTCATGATAGTATGCTATTTGGTTTCACTTTATCTTAACATGTTGACTTGTATTGGTTTACTGTTTTACTCTCACATGTTGATAAAGCCCTTAGGATCTGTACTCGACTAGTGGGACTATGATGAGATCATACTAGTAGGGCCGCGGTAGTCGATGAGTACATCCTATAACTGTTCCTAGTCGAGGGTATATCGAGACAGGGCATCGATACACCAGAGTAGACTAGCGTATACGCATCTTGACCCATATGATGGACGATGGATGATCCCATATCCATCGGTGTTATACATCAGAGATGGTGTACGGGTGCTCAGTGGAGACTGGGTACACTGGACGGACTCGCCGAGAACTCCCAGATGGTGATATACCACACGTCAGATGGCAGTTCTCCGGTGACACTGGTACAGGGTAGTCTGAAGACCCGAGATCGTCATAGAGTCTTGTGTGATTCCCACTATGCTTTGATTTCCACCTTACCACGTCCAAGAGGGCGTGCAAAACGGTGGCTTTTGGGTACAGTCCCGAATCACATGGAGGCAATGAGCGATAGGAGGGGATTCGTCTCTCCCGGTATAGGGAGTTGATGTTGTGCTGTGTTCGATTGGCTATAACTGGAAGTCCCTGGCCAGGGCTGATATAGGGATTTACTGGTAAGTGTTACTAGTATTTTCTCGACCCGTTATGAGCCACACATCGACACGACTTATCGGTTACTGGGGTCTGACGTATACCACCCCTAGACTTGATATGCGATATATCAGACGAACAGACCGGACTGTACGGGAGTGTTACTGGTTGGATTCACAGGAGAACGCACAGGCTAGCTTGTTGATCTTCTGATCGCTCAATACCTGGGTGGCTGTTACGTTTAGCTGACCGCTTGCAGCTTGTGGGTGTTTGATATGATCATCACCTGCTACCGGCGTATTGACGATTCTTTAGAGTCCTACACAGAGGTTTATTGGCTCAGGCGAAACGGAGTAGTGGCGCATATGTGATATGCGCAGGAACGAGAATAATGCGATATGGGATACCGTATTATATTCTCGCGATAAATGGATATGAACCGGGTCATCGGATCAAGTGTTGATTCGATGAATCGGTACATGATATATTAGTCGGTAATATTCGATATAGCCGGATCGTCGAATCAAGTGTTGATTCGATGATTTAATGTATAATAATATATATGATATATTGTATTACATTATCTAATATTGGCTCGCTTTATTATTTCATTTTCTCAGTGGATGATACATTGATATATATGCGATATATGTTTATTGTATTATTTTCTTTTGTTGCAAATATATAATATATATGTGATATATATTATTGTGACATGTTATGATTAATTGTTAAACATGTTTAAGGATGATTAATTGAGATTAGGGTTTAATTTGGGTTAGATGTTTCATGCATCTTCTAGAAGGTTTCTTCTTTTGTCATTCTTAAGATATTTTCTTTAACTCAACTAAACCCTAACTCTAGTTATTTCTCTACAAAATCCTAGCCACTCATCCTTGACCATGGTTTACAATTCAATCATATGATTATATTCTATTCATCACAAAAGAAAAAGGATTATTCTTTTTCCATTATCTTCTTCTTCTCTCTTGAAAGAAAAGCTTGCTAGATTTTCTTAAGTGATGAAATAATATGAGAAAATGATATAAAAAGAAAGCAAAATTACTACTCTCTCATCCTCATCTCATCTAGCCCATGGGATTAGTGTGTTCTACTCTTTTGAGTGAGAAAGCTTGAGTCGAAGCAAGTTCAAGGTAGATCATCGGAGACTTGGAATACTTCGAGCTAGCATGGATCGTTCGAGTCGTGGAGCCTCTCATGAGTCCGGGAGATCGTGGATCGCGGCAAAGGGACTTCTACTCGGAGCTTGTGAAGTGAAGGAGCGGACTACAAAGGTTGTAATCCCTCACACTTAGATAAAAGTTATCATCTTGCATATTAAACCCTAATAATCTAGCAAAGATCCCGGCTTTGGGTTGTTCGGCACGTCTAAAATTTTATCCGGGCATGTTTGATGCCTTATGAACCTTCACAAGAGTGCCTAGGAACCCTACAATCCGGAGGATACCGACCGGAGTTGAGAGATGGATATGGGCGTACTGCTGGGGCCGAGGGCCGATACCGCAGACGGAGCCCGTGGGCTGACCCGGACTGACGGATGCCCGATTTATGAGGATTTACGTGCCGATGCTGGGCACAGTTTTCATGATATTTTCCATGCTTTTTGTAGGGTTCCTAGGCACACTTGGGAAGGTTCATAAAGTATCAAACATGCCCGAATAAAATTTTACATGTGCCGAACAACCAAAAGACGGGTTCTTTGCTAGATTATTAGGGTTTAGCATGCAAGATGATATCTTTAAAGCTAAGTGTGAGGGATTACAACCTTTGTAGTCCGCTCCTTCGCTTCACAAGCTCCGAGTAGAAGTCCCTTCACCACGATCCACGATCTTCCGGACTCAAGAGAGGCTCCACAACTCGAACGATCCATGCTAGCTTGAAGTGTTCCGATTCTCCGATGATCTACGTCGAAATTGCTATAACCCAAGCTTTCTCACTCTAAAGAGATGAACACCCTAATCTAATGGGCTAGATTAGATGAGGATGATGGAGTAGTATTTATTCTTTCTTTTTAATTCACTTTCTCACAATAAATCATCACAAAAGAATTAACTATTAAGCTTTTTCTTTTTGAACTCAAGAGAGAAGAAGATGAAGAATGAATGAATAAATCCTTTTGTGATGAATAGTAGTTAAGTGTATATGATTGATTATCTAACCATGGTCAAGGATGATAGGATAAAAGTTGTAGAGAATAAACTATAGTTAGGGCTTAGTTAGGTTAAGGATAAGTATCAACCATAATATCTTAACCAAGACAAAATAGAATCCTTCTAGAATGAACAAGAAGAAGCTAACCCTAATCAAACCCTAATCCCTTTTTATCATCCTTAAACATGTTTTATAATAAATCATATTATGTCACAATAATATATATCACATATATATTATATATTTGCAACAAAAGAAAATAATACATTTAACATATATCGCATATATATCAATGTATTAATCCGGTGAGAAAATGAAATAATAAAGCGAGCCAATATTAGCTAATGTAATACAATATATCATATATATCATTATACATTAAATCATTGAATCAACATTTGATCCAACGATCCGGCTATATAGAATATAACCGACTAATAAATCATGTACCGATTCATCGAATCAACACTTGATCCGATGTCCCGATTCATATCTAATCATCACGAGAATATAATACGGTATCTCAAATCGCATTATCCTCGGTCCTGAACATATCACATATGTGCCTCTACTCCATTTTGCCTGAGCCAAGAAACCTCTGTGTAGGACTTTAAAGAATCGTCAATACGCCGGTAGCAGGTGATGATCATATCAAACACCCACAAGCTGCAAGCGGTCAGCTAAACGTAACAGCCACCCAGGTATTGAGCGATCAGAAGATCAACAAGCTAGCCTATCCGTTCTCCTGTGAATCCAATCAGTAACACTCCCGTACAGTCCGGTCTGTTCGTCTGATATGTCGCATATCAAGTCTAGGGGTGGTATACCTCAGACCCCAGTAACCGATAAGTCTTGTCGATGTGAGGCTCATAATAGGTCGAGAAACTACTAGTAACACTTACCAGTATATCTCTATATCAGCCCTGGCCAGGGACTTCCAGTTATAGCCAATCGAACACAGCACAACATCAACTCCCTATACCGGGAGAGACGAATCCCCTCCTATCGCTCATTGCCTCCATGTGATTCGGGACTGTACCCAAAAGCCACCGTTTTGCACGCCCTCTTGGACGTGGTAAGGTGGAAATCAAAACACAGTAGGAATCACACAAGACTCTATGACGATCTCGGGTCTACAGACTACCCTGTACCAGTGTCACCGGAGAACTGCCATCTGACGTGTGGTATATCACCATCTGGGAGTTCTCGGCAAGTCCGTCCAGTGTACCCAGTCTCCACTGAGCACCCGTACACCATCCTTGATGTCAAACACCGATGGATATGGGATCATCCATCGCCCATCATATGGGTTAAGATGCGTATACGCTAGTCTACTCTGGTGTATCGATGCCCTGTCTCGATATACCCTCGACTAGGAACATTTATAGGATGTACTCATCGACTACCGTGGCCCCACTAGTATGATCTCATCATAATCCTAGCAGTCGAGTACAGATCCTAAGGGCTTTATCAACATGTTAGAGAAAGACAGTAAACCAATACAAGTCAACATGTTTAGATAAAGTGAAATCAAATAGCCTACTATCATGACGAGCAAGAAAGTCCTATCTGTATATATCCAAGCATCCATCATAATATACATCATATGTACAACAATGGCCTCTAGGGCATATACATAACTAACAATCTCCCACTTGCACTAAGGCCAGCTGCTGTAGTATCTTATACCTAGCATCCCGAATAATCTCTCAAACTGTATCTGGGGAATGGCCTTCGTCAGTGAATCCGCAGTGTTGTCCTTCGTATCTACTCTCCTGACCTCGATCTCCCGGCGATTAACTATCTCCCTGATCAGGTGATACCGCCTCAGAATATGTCTGGATTTCTGATGGGATCTGGGTTCCTTGGCCAAAGCCACAGCTCCATTGTTATCGCAATACAAAGGTATTGGATGTTCAATGGATGGAACCACACCAAGTTCAGTGATGAACATCTTCATCCAGACAGCCTCTTTGGCAACATCGTTTGCAGCGATGTATTCAGCCTCCATCGTCGAGTCTGCAACGGTATTCTGTTTGGAACTCTTCCAACATACTGCCCCTCCATTGAGGGTAAAGACAAATCCCGAGTGCGACTTAGAGTCGTCCTTATCACTTTGGATGCTGGAATCGGTAAAAGACTCCACCCGGAGTTATCCGTTACCATAAACCAAGAACATATCTCTAGTCCTTCGTAAGTACTTGAGAATGTTCTTCACAGCTGTCCAGTGACTCTCTCCACGATCTGCTTGATACCGACTCACTAGACTTAGTGAGTATGCTACATCGTGTCTGGTATATAGCATCGCATACATGATAGAGCCTACTGCCGAAGCATAGGGTATCCCTTGCATGCGAGCTCTCTCCAAATCAGTCTTGGGAGACATCTTTTTGGAGAGAGTGAGTCCAGAGATCATGGGTTGGTTCCCACGCTTGGATTCTTCCATACTAAACCTCTTTAGTATGGTGTCAATGTACCTGGATTGGGATAATCCCAATATCCGTTTGGATCTATCTCTATAGATCCTAATCCCCAATATGCATGAGGCATCACCTAGATCTTTCATTGAGAATCTTTGTGATAAGAAGAACTTGACTGATTGCTGCATAGGAATATCATTTTCTATCAAGAGTATGTCATCCACATACAATACGAGGAAGACAACCTTACTCTCTGCTACCTTCTTATAGATACAAGGTTCATCTATATTTTTGATGAAGTCAAACTCATTGACTACTACATCAAAACAGATGTTCCAACTCCGCGATGCTTGCTTTAACCCATAAATGGATTTAAGGAATTTGCACACCCTTCCGCTGCTCCCACTATCTACGAAGCCCTCTGGCTGAGTCATGTACACGCACTCTTCTAAAACACCATTTAGAAAGGCGGTCTTAACATCCATTTGCCAGATTTCGTAGTCATGGTATGCAGCAATGGCAAGTAAGATCCGGATGGACTTAAGCATAGCCACTGGAGAAAAGGTTTCGTCATAATCCACACCTGGTCATTGACGAAATCCTTTTGCTACAAGTCTTTCTTTGAAAGTCTCAACTTTTCCATCTACACAAATTTCTTTTTAAAAATCAACTTGCTCCCAATGGGGTTTACCCCTTCAGGAGCATTTTCCAAAATCCATACTTTATTGGTGTACATGGATTCCATCTCAGATCGCATTGTATCCAGCCATTTCACCGAGTCACCACTCGTGATGGCCTGCTCGAAACTAGTCGGGTCATCATCTTCCATGATTCAATCCTTGCTTCCACCATCAATGAGAAAACCGTAGTATCTTTCTGGTGGATGAGAAGCCCTGCTAGATCGGCGGAGAGGCTGGGGTTCGTCGGGTACTACTGAATCTTCGGGTTCCAACAAATCATTAGTTGCGGTTTGCGGTGCTGGAACTTCTTCCAGCTCTACCTCACTGCCACTAATTTCTTTTGCAAGAAATTCCTTTTCCAAAAAGGTGGCATGTTGAGCAACAAACACTTTTTGTTCCTCAGTGTGGTTGAAAAAATATCCTTGAGAATTCTTTGGATATCCCACAAATTTGCAAAGAACTGATCGTGCCTCGAGTTTGTCCGGATTTTGTCTTTTGACATAGGCCGGATAACCCCATATCTTAACTCGTTTAAAATATGGTCTCTTCCCACTCCATATCTCATATGTTGTGGTAGGTACAGATTTAGACGGAACTAGATTCAATATGTATATGGCTGTCTCAAACGCATACCCCCAGAAGGAAATAGGTAACTCAGCATCGCTCATCATAGATCGCACCATATCTAATAGGGTCCGATTCCTTCGTTTCGATACACCATTGTGCTGTGGTGTATAAGGAGGAGTAAGCTGAGAGAGAATCCCATTCTCTTTTAGATAATCCAGAAATTCATTGCTCAAGTATTCTCCTCCTCGATCAGATCGAAGGACCTTAATACTTTTGCCCGTTTGGTTCTCTACTTCGTGCTTATATTCTCTTAATTTCTCAAAAGCTTCAGACTTGTGTTTCAACAGGAACACATGCCCGTATCTAGAGAGATCGTCAGTGAATGTAATAAAGTAGGAAGAACCGTTCCTGGCATGCGTAGACATGGGACCGCATACATCACTATGTACCAGTCCTAAGAGTTCGGTAACTCTTTCTCCGTGTCCACTAAACGGAGCTTTGGTCATTTTTCCTTTGAGACATGAATGGCAAGTATCATAAGATGAAAATTCGAACGGATTCAAATAACCATCCTTATGTAACTTAGCCAGTCATGTCGCATTGATATGACCAAGTCTACAATGCCGCAAGTAGGATTCGTTCATTTCTGAACTTTTCCTCTTGTGTGTGTTTTGTATATTGAGAACTGTATTTTGATTTAGAATGAATATGCCATTATGTAACGAGCCTGATGCAATCAACTTTTGATCTAGGAATATGTTCATAACATTATCTTGTACTACAAAATTATATCCTTCTTTACTTAATATAGAAACCGATATAATGTTGCACATCATGTTCGATATATAATAGCACTCATTTAGAATCAGTGTATTACGACTTGACAATACAAGGTGATATTCGCCAACTGCTTTGGCTGCAATACTTGCACCGTTCCTTACTTGAACGGAATGATCACCTTTTCCCAGTTCTCTACCTTTACGTAGCCCATTTAACAATTTACATATGTGGGATCCTGATCCGGTATCCAATACCCAGGATGTAGGGTGAACTGAGAAATAGTTCTCAATAACTAACACACCTGAAGAAGATGCATCAACATGCATGTTCTTTTGGGCGGCTTGAGAATCCAGATATTCTTCTATTCCCTGTTCAGTCTTAAAACTCTTATAAGAAAGAACGGGTCCAACATTCCCCTGCTCAGTATAATAAGCGGGTTCAGTCAATACATCCATATTATTATCTTGATTATGGCTTGACATGGTCTCTACCTGGAGAGAGAGAGAAGAAAACATTTTAGCGTATGCTCTTGCAAGATTAGATTGGTTATTATCTTATCTAATCAGGATGTCTCCCACTGTTTTTATCAAATCTACCTTCAAACCCTAAAAGGTAAGATTAGCCGGGATTAATTACACCCTACAATTTCTTCAATCTTTCAGCCAGATCAGTGTCGGTACATTGAGGGAGGTTCTCCGTGCTTTCGCACGGACCTAATTAAAGTAAACCTCATTTTCCCAGAGGCGTAACCCCGTTAACACTTTTCTAGACACCTACTTGATCGACTAATTGTCCTGTGTAAAACTCTCCCAGGAGTAACTCTTACTCGCAGTGGGTATCAGGATCCAACTATCTCATAGAAGGTATGCAATCTCATTGCAAATTTCAACACTTGAAATTCCCGATAATATTTTGCCCCTAGCGATCTATGACCTTGACTAAGTCAACAAACCATTAATCGCAAGTCAAGTTCAACCCGTACATTTCTCGATTGAATTAAACCCACCCATACGACCCTTGACTGAGTCAACAAGGCCGTGCGATTACCCTAAATCAATTACATCTCATGTTTTAGCAGATAAACACTACTTAGCTATCTTACACTACGCCTTGACTAAGTCAACAAACATAGCACGAATACTAAATAATATCTATCTAAAATGACGGAGGGCTACGCAGGTTTTTTCAGAGAAACCATGAGCGTAATGACTTGATATCATCGTAGAATCATGTGAAATTTTTGAAATGGAGTGTTTTTTAGGCTTTCATTAGTTTTGCTAAAGAGGTCACTCCCGGTGAAGGGATCTCGGCTCTTTCCTCATCGAATAAGGTGCAGGACATATCATATATATCACTGTGCAAAGCAAAGCCCTAAAACCAATCAAAAGACAAACCGAGTTTTGTAGCATCTGCCAGTTTCGCTAAAAAGGTCACTCCCGGTGAAGGGATCTCGGCTCTTTCCTCATCGAATAAGGTGCAGGGTATATCATATATACCGCTATGCAAAGCAAAACTGTAGCTACCCTTTTTATAAAGTTTTGATTCTACAACATCTTTTAGGCTTCCTAAGCATCACAGATAAATACGACGTACACTTCTGCCATCCGCATTCACCTCGATGTCCCCTCGTGCACCGTTGGTTAGATAACTAACGACAGAGCAGGGCAGGGCTAGTGCGGGTGTAAAACTTAAGTAACGTCTATATAATATATCATATATACTATATACTGTATCCATCACAACATATCAAATGATCACATCATAGATATCACAGCAGAAACATAGATATAATGTGGGATATACTAGGACGTCCGTATTTAGTATTTAGCCAACAATAGAAAATACGGATTCCACAGTCGCGATGAATAGCCAAGCCCACACCCTGGACCCCTACGAGAGCGGCAAGCGACCCTACCAATTCTGGAGTTTAGGAGACCCGGTCTCGACTCCTCGAGATGGCCTCCCACTGAACCCCAGAACCCGGTCACCTGTGCTCCCCTCCTTGGGTCCATCCTAATGCGGAAAAGTAAATAATATACAACACTGGTGGCATCAACCTCAACCTGGAAGTGCCCCAAATAAAAGAATATTACATTACATTTGAATTTACATGAATGAAAATATAAAACTCTCATCTCACATAAAACCTCCGGCTATTCAATCGTGACAATCCTGCACATCATATCTCAGCAACACGTAATATCTCATATCATCAACGTAAGTAAGTATGCATACACCGATCGTCGTCGATGTATAGAACCGAAAACCGGCAATACAACTACATACTACACTTACGGTCACAGAAAAGAAATTGTAAAACTACAATATTTGGAATCCACATTCTCTTTAGACATCATAAATGCAAAATATCACATACTTCGTATTTCATGCCTAAACTATATGAATTCCACATATTGTATCACATTCCAGATAAATAGACAGTATTAAACTTTTCGAAAAGATAATCAAATACCCAAAATTTCCTAAAGTGCTCAACACTTGAGCGGAGTTCAAATAATCCAAGAATATGTCACAGTACATGTGATCCAGCCGTAGAAGGGTCAAGCCAACGCCTCACATGTGGCACGCCGTACTGCCCCAAACCCGAAGGTTCAAAAGGTAGTTCAAGACGATCACATAATCGAGTTAAGGTTTGTTGTCTTCTAGAGGGTCCACCGTGTTAGTTGCACATTTTTCCGAAAGATTTAAACTCGAGAAAAGATTCAACACTTGAAAATTTTTTGTGTCGGGAAAAAGTGAGTTAATGATATCCGTTTGAACTTTTTAACAGTTTCTAAATATCCGGAAAAACAATAACGAATTTAAAATTCCCGATCGAATCGACGATTACAAAATAAACCCCAGAATACTCAACACTTGAGTCAGATTAAAAATACCCATAAAATAGTAAATACAGATACAAGAATTACTGTGCACAAAACCGTACCTAATACTCTTATACTGCCGCGGAACCGCCGCCAATGGTTGGTCATTGCCGCGGTTCCGCGGCTATTTTGTTGAATTGGAGGCACGAATTTCACCATAATTCTTATATTATCCTGCTGTATTTTTTTAGGTATTTTTAATTCTGGAAAAACCCAGATTTTAAAAATTGTACAGAGAAGGGTTTGAAAAGTCGTATTCGGGTTCAATCGGGGTTTTAACTTCGTTAACACATCGCCTAATGCTCTAGCTAGGCTCTGATACCACTGTAGGGTTTCTAGGCACACTTATGAAGGTTCATAAAGCATCAAACATGCCCGAATAAAATTTTACATGTGCCGAACAACCCAAAGACGGGATCTTTGCTAGATTATTAGGGTTTAGCATGCAAGATGATATCTTTAAAGCTAAGTGTGAGGGATTACAACCTTTGTAGTCCGCTCCTTCGCTTTACAAACTCCGAGTAGAAGTCCCTTCACCGCGATCCACGATCTCCCGGACTCAAGAGAGGCTCCACAACTCGAACGATCCATGCTAGCTTGAAGTGTTCCGATTCTCCGATGATCTACGCCGAAGTTGCTATAACCCAAGCTTTCTCACTCTAAAGAGATGAACACCCTAATCTAATGGGCAAGATTAGATGGGGATGATGGAGTAGTATTTATGCTTTTTTTTTAATTCACTTTCTCACAAGAAATCATCACAAAAGAATTAACTATTAAGCTTTTTCTTTTTGAACTCAAGAGAGAAGAAGATGAAGAATGAATGAATAAATCTTTTTGTGATGAATAGTAGTTAAGTGTATATGATTGATTATCTAACCATGGTCAAGGATGATAAGATAAAACTTGTAGAGAATAAAATAGAGTTAGGGTTTAGTTAGGTTAAGGATAAGTATCAACCATAATATCTTAACCAAGACAAAATAGAATCCTTCTAGAATGAACAAGAAGAAGCTAACTCTAATCAAACCCTAATCCCTTTTTATCATCCTTAAACATGTTTTATAATAAATCATATTATGTCACAATAATATATATCACATATATATTATATATTTGCAACAAAAGAAAATAATACATTTAACATATATCGCATATATATCAATGTATTAATCCAGTGAGAAAATGAAATAATAAAGCGAGCCAATATTAGATAATGTAATATAATATATCATATATATCATTATACATTAAATCATCGAATCAACACTTGATCCAACGATCCGGCTATATCAAATATAACCGACTAATAAATCATGTACCGATTCATCGAATCAACACTTGATCCGATGTCCCGATTCATATCTAAACATCGCGAGAATATAATACGGTATCTCATATCGCATTATCCTCAGTCCTGCACATATCACATATGTGCCTCTACTCCATTTTGCCTGAGCCAAGAAACCTCTGTGTAGGACTCTAAAGAATCGTCAATACGCCGGTAGCAGGTGATGATCATATCAAACACCCACAAGCTGCAAGCGGTCAGCTAAACGTTACAGCCACCCAGGTATTGAGCGATCAGAAGATCAACAAGCTAGCCTGTCCGTTCTCCTGTGAATCCAATCAGTAACACTCCCGTACAGTCCGGTCTGTTCGTCTGATATGTCGCATATCAAGTCTAGGGGTGGTATACGTCAAACCCCAGTAACCGATAAGTCGTGTCGATGTGAGGCTCATAACAGGTCGAGAAACTACTAGTAACACTTACCAGTATATCTTTATATCAGCCCTGGCCAGGGACTTCCAGTTATAGCCAATCGAACACAGCACAACATCAACT
This sequence comes from Agapanthus africanus, assembly GCA_030015575.1. NCBI lineage: Eukaryota > Viridiplantae > Streptophyta > Magnoliopsida > Asparagales > Amaryllidaceae > Agapanthus > Agapanthus africanus. The sequence continues at coordinate 673,848,443 of CM057338.1, read as the reverse complement.
CCCTATACCGGGAGAGACGAATCCCCTCCTATCGCTCATTGCCTCCATGTGATTCGGGACTGTACCCAAAAGCCACCGTTTTGCACGCCCTCTTGGACGTGGTAAGGTGGAAATCAAAACACAGTGGGAATCACACAAGACTCTATGACGATCTCGGGTCTACAGACTACCCTGTACCAGTGTCACCGGAGAACTGCCATCTGACGTGTGGTATATCACCATCTGGGAGTTCTCGGCGAGTCCGTCCAGTGTACCCAGTCTCCACTGAGCACCCGTACACCATCCTTGATGTCAAACACCGATGGATATGGGATCATCCATTGCCCATCATATGGGTCAAGATGCGTATACGCTAGTCTACTCTGGTGTATCGATGCCCTGTCTCGATATACCCTCGACTAGGATCATTTATAGGATGTACTCATCGACTACCGTGGCCCCACTAGTATGATCTCATCATAATCCCAGTAGTCGAGTACAGATCCTAAGGGCTTTATCAACATGTGAGAGAAAGACAGTAAACCAATACAAGTCAACATGTTTAGATAAAGTGAAACCAAATAGCATACTATCATGACGAGCAAGAAAGTCCTCTCTGTATATATCCAAGCATCCATTATAATATATATCATATGTACAACAATGGCCTCTAGGGCATATACATAACTAACACTTTTTATTATATCCTCATATCTTCATGCATGTTGCTTATTGTCATTGGGTGACAGGTGGACGGGATCCATATATATACAGACATTGATCACATACAGACCTTGATTACATTTATCATACTGCATTGTATATATAACAGGGTATGAGGGCGCTGTTATGTATACCCTTACACCAATATTAGTGGAATAAGACACTAATATATGTGTATTGATATCCATTTGATAGTTCATCATATTTACTTCATGCAGACATACATTGTATTATGACATGTTATTACCTGAGGCACGGCACGAGTACTTGGCACTACCTACATGTTTAGATGTTACATTGCTACCTTATCATGCTTCAGACTTACCCCTTGAGGATTATAGTATATCTGATCGTATTGACCTAGGATTATGTCATGCATTCGATTTCTGCTTGTAGATATTTTTCTATTCATGAGTTGGCAACTCACCCCCGTTATGCCATAGTTCTTGCAGGTTTTGCCGTACAGGTTCCATAGCGGCATTCCCGGCACTTTGCCTCCCTTTGCGGGTGATCTACTTGGTAGGTGGGTTCTTGCATCAGAACCACCCTTGTTTATGTATTTTCATTGTATCTAGAAAATTCCATCAACCTAAAACTTGTATATTGTTTTAGACTTAGACACTAGTGATGTATTATTTTGACCTTAGAGTCGTGCCTTGTAGTATATCGGTTTTCAGGCTGTTTTGAGTTTTCTTTGAGTTTTGATCCTTGCCCTTCGGCGTTGTATATCATATTGCTTATGTGGTTGTGACCGTCGATTGATGAAGAACTAGCTCCCGTTTGGGGATGCATTTTATCATTTCGTATATATTATTTACGTTGTACCCCGTTCGGGGCCAGTATTTACAAAAGAAACTCTGCCGAAATTTTTAGAAAAGACCATACATTTTAAACATGCATTTTCGGCTTAGTTATTTAAAAATCTTGACTTCAAAACATGTTCTTCACTTCTTTAAACTAGTTTTCCTTATTTTTTTACTTAAAAAGGTTTTAGATTTCTGGGCTTTTGGCTTACTTGGATTAGATGGGGTCCTATAGACTTCATATGATTCAAGTGCCAGTCACGGGCTATTTCGGGTCGTGACAAAGTTGGTATCAGAGCGCTAGGTTAACCTTGGTTCCAGTCTAAGTTTGACTATGTGGAGCCTAGGGCGTCTATATGTATACGGAACTTAGGCTTGACCTTACGAAACTTAGACTTAGTCGACGGTGTATTAGACCCGAACTTTCGTCGCGTAGGATGACCCTTGGTTGATGGAATAGGTGACTAAAGTAGAGTGACATACGGTGGGTATGTTCCGCGGCTTACTTACGACACGCCACTCCGCTTAAGGAACCTTAGGATGTGCATATTTTCAAGATCAGAGTTTCTCTTCATATCCATGATTATACATTCATTTGAGATCCTCGATTCTATTAGTTCCATGATCATACTTTCATTTATGTTGTTCCTTCTTATGATCATGTATCCATTCTGGATATGTTGTTTCCTTTCTTGCCATTGATCTGCTCTCTTCGATACTCGATTTAGCTTCCTGTCGCCATTATTGAGCTCAGTTTGGGCTGCTGCTAGGGTTACGGTCAAGGCGAGCTCGTGTAGCATGAGGGCCGACCGTTGTGTTTGCTGGTGACATGAGAACGTCTCGAGTTAGTATTGATGATTGTAACCTCTTGTAGAGGCGAGTGATTGGTTTTACACCGGATGATCGGGCCATTGTTAGAGCGGCCAGTCGAGAGAGGACTGTTGATGTACAGCATACCTCAGAGATTATGATGTCGCCTACCGTGCAGACAGATGAACCAGCTATTGCTGAGATTGATAGGATGTCGCTTTCGGAGCTTACGATCTGAGATCGCCGGAGCTTCCAGGCAGATATGAGATAGATGATAGCTAGCCTACCCGATTAAGAGACGAAGGTGATTCGTCCAAGTTATGCGCCGGAGCAGGCCCAGTTGAGTTGAAGATTTCCAGGGTGGAGAGTCTTACTCAGATCTAGAGCAGACCGATTTAGAGATGACAGCCAAGGTATCGCCTTTCCTGGAGGATTGAGTCGCTGTTCAGCGTACAGACGAAGGAGCCAATTGTTGCTGCAAATGACGTGGTATCGCCTAGATGTTGGAGCTACTGCAGCATGAGCATATCCTTAGAGATATGATAGAAGGTCGCTAGTCACTAAGGAGGAAGGACTAGGACAGGTGGTTCGTTCTTCCCCCGATGCGAGATTATCAGATAGATTGATTCCAGCTAGAGACGGCTTAACGCATATTCGTTGAGAATCGATAGAGACGATCGAATGTCAGGAGCCCATTTTCCATGTTTAAAGTATTCGGAAAAACATGCAAGCAATTCTATGGACCCTCTAGAAGAATGAAACACTAACTCTGTTAGTTATATGTATGCCCTAGAGGCCATTACTGTACATTGGATGTATATTGTAGTGGATGCTGGGACATATATAGGTATGACTTTCTTGCTTGACATGATAGTACGCTATTTGGTTGCTCTTTATCTTAACATGTATACTTGCAGTCTCTCTATTACATGTTGATAAAGCCCTTAGGATGTGTGCTCGACTTCCAGGACTATGATGTAGATCATACTAGTGGGGCCTGGATAGTCCATGAGTACATCCTTCAATGTTCCTAGTCTTGAGAATATCGAGACGGGGCATCGATATTCCAGAGTAGACTAGCGTATATCTTCTCGACCCATGTGATGGGCGATGGATGATCCTATATCCATTGGTGTTTGACATCAGAGATGGTATGCGGGTGCTCAGTGGTGACTGGGTACACTGAACGGACTCGCCGAGAACTCCCACATGGTATTATACCTCACGTCAGATGGCAGTTCTCTGGTGACACTGGTACGGCTTAGTCTGTTGACCCGAGATCGTCATAGAGTCTTGTGTGTCTCCTACTGTGCTTTGATTTCCACCCTACCACGGTTCTATTGAGTCGTGCAAATAGGTAGTTTTTGGGTACAGTCCCGATTCACATGGAGGCAATGAGCGATAGGAGAGGATTTGTCTCTCCCGGTATTGGGGGCTGATGTTGCGCTATGCTCGACTGGCCATAACTGGAAATCCCTCGCCAGGGTTGCTGTGATTTACTGGTAAAAGTTATCAGTAGTTTCACGCTTGTTATGGACCTTACATCGGCATGACTTATCAAGCTCTGGGGTCTGACGTTTACCAACCCCTAGGCGAGATATGCGACATATCAGACGAACAGACCGGACTGTACGGTAAGTGTTACTCGTTAGATTCACAGGAGTGTGAGCGGGCTTGCTCGTTGATCTTCTGATCGCTCAATACACGGGTGGTCGTTACGTTTAGCAGACCGCTTGCGGCTTGTGGGTTTTTGATATGATCATCACCTGCTGCCGGCGTATTGACGAGTCTTTAGAGTCCTACACAGAGGTTTCCTGGCTCAAGCGAAACGAAATAGGAGCGCATATGAGATATGTGCGGGACCGAGAATAATACCAGTATGTGATACTGTATTCTATTCTCGTGATTTGTATCATTGGACGGATATATGAGATATAGCCGGGTTACCGAATCAAGTGTTGATTTGATACATTGATACACTTGATATTAGTCGGTTATATGCGATATGACTGGATCATTAAATCAAGTGTTGATTTAATGATTTAATGTATAATTATATATTTGATATATTACTTTACATTAACTAGTGTTTGTTCACTTAAGATGGATTTTCTCACTTGATGTGCACAAGTAGTATATGTAATATATTTTTGTACACTAGATTGTATCATGTTTGATGATACATGCAAACTTGGGTGTGTGTATGCTATACACCATGTTTAGGTAAATGGTTAGGGGTTTATTTACTTTATTCATTTTGTTTTTATCCCTTAACCTAACCATTTAACTAAACCCTAGTTTATTCTCTACAAAAGTAAACTAACCCATTGGTCCTATATGATAAGAATCACTTGATTTATTATTTTCAAGAATTCATTATTCATTCTCTTTTCTCCATCTTCTTCTTCTTCATGAAGAGAAGAAACCATTGCTAGAAATTTCCAAGTGATGATTCCAAGTGAGAAATCCAAATCTAAAGTGAACCCACTTCCTATTTCTTCATCCTCTACCACTTGCCATGTAGTAGAGTGTGTTATCTTCACAAGTTCCATGACCTAGTGAAGGTGGAGCTTGAGTTTGAGTCGCCTCGACGTAGATCATCTTCGGCATCGAAGTCAACGACCTAGCCCGCCCATTTTTCCGATGAAACCGACGCTAGAGCCCGGGATTCCAATGATCGCAGCGGAGGGACGTCAACACGGAGCTAGAGAAGTGGAGAACTGGATCTACAAAGGTTGTAGTCTCTTTCATTTAGCAATAAAGTTGTTTACTTGCTAGTTTTGCCTTTACCTCTAGTAACGATCTAGTTTAGGGTTCTTTGGCACATAGAAAATTTTGAATTGGACATGATTGATCAGTTGTAGAACCTCATGGGTGTGTCTAGAAACCCTACAGTGGTATTAGAGCCTAGCTAGAGCTTTAGGCGAAGAGTAGACGATGTTAGAAGTCCGATCGAACCGAAACCCTAATTCAAAACTCTTCTCTGTACAATTTTTCAAAACTGTGATTTTTGTGAATTAAAAATATCCAAAAAATTCAGCAGGGAATTGTATGAATTACTGTGCAGCACATGACCCCAACTCGACCAAAGAGCCACGGAACTGCGGCCCCACCCCTGCTTGCGCGGCGGTTCCGCGACCATACTGGTGAGTTAGGCCACGTGGTTTGTACAGTAATTTATTTCTGGAGTTGCTGTGTTTTCTGGGAAGTTTTAAATTTTACTCAAGAGTTGAGTTTTCTGGGTTGTATTGGGAGTTCGTAGATTCGATCGGATTGTCAAACTTTGACTATGTGTTTTTCCGGGTAATTTTAGAATATGTTAAAAAGTTCGACCGGATATAAATACCCAATTTTTCCCCTGCCGGGAAATTTCCAATTGTTGGATTTTTCCGTAGTTTAATAACGTTCTAAGTAGTGCAAGTAACACGATGGACCCTCTAGAAGACAACAAACTTTAACTCGGTTATGTGACCGTCTTGAACTGCCCTTTGAACCTTAGGGTTTAGGGCAGTACGGCGTGCCACATGTGAGGCGTTGGCTTAACCCTTCTACGGCTGGACCGTTGGTACTGAGGCATGAAGTGAATGTTTTTTAAACTTATTTCAAGCGTTGAGCTTTTGGAAAACTTGGGTGTTTGAATGTTCGATTGGAAAGTTTAACATTTTCTTTTTATCCAGAATGTGATACAATATTTGGAATCCACATGTAGTTATGAGATAGCTAATTTGAATGTTATAAACAAAGCAGTTTAGTCTCACTTGATCGGTTGCCACGGGATTTTGATGTGATCAAAAGTCCGTCGCAATAATGTTGAGTACGCGGATACTCGCCGGTAAACTTAATAGACAGCTGCACCCTATAGCCCCGACCAAGTGACTGTAGGAGAACCCCGTCGCCAAAAAGCATCCGTTCGGGTGCTCGCGACAGCGGTGTTCCGCCTTAGTGCACTTCGTCGACGGTATCGGGGATGCGGCCGTCTACTAAAGTTTGCGACGAGCATTCGATCAAAATGTCGGGAATCTTGTTGAATTGCCCGACTTGATATTGAAAAGTGTTTTCGATAATGAGACTAAAATGCGGGGTTTATAATTGTTAGGCATGCGATGTCTAAGGAATTCATTTGGTTAGGCATGCGATGTCTATGTAGGTTGCGGATTCCAACTGCTTTAGTTTTACACTTTCTTTTCTGTGACCGTAAGTGTAATATATGATATCGCCGGTTTCGTTGCTATATGTCAACGACAATTGGGATGCGCATATTTACTTACGTTGATGACATGTGATGTTATGTGTTGCTGGATATGTTATATTGGATCGTCGTGTTTGAATAGCCGGGGGTTTTTTTGTGAGATGAGTGTTTTTCATTTTCATTCATGTAAAAACTTGTATGTAATATTCTTTTATTGGGGCACTTCCAGGTTGCGGAAGATGTCACCATTGTATATTATTTACTTTTCCGCATTAGGATAGACCCAAGGAGGGGAGCACTAGTAACCGGGTTCTAGGGTCCAGTGGGAGACCATCTCGAGGAGTCGAGTCCGGGTCTCCTAACCCTAGAATTGGTAGGGTTACTTGCCGCTCTCGTAGGGGTCTAGGGGTGTGGGATTGGCTATTCATCACGACCATGGAATCCGTGTTTTATACTGGCTCGTATTAAAAACACGGACGTCCTAGTATATCCAATATTTCATATGATATTTTCTGCTGCGTTATCTGTGATGTGATCATGTGATTTGTTCAGATAGATATAGTATATAGTATATATGATATATTATATAAACGTTGCTTATGTTTTACACCCGCGCTAGCCCTGCCTCGCTCTGGCGTTAGTTACCTAACCTAACGGTGCAGACGGGACATCGAGGCGAATGCGGATGGCATAAGCGTACGTTATATTTATCTGTGATGTTTAGGTGGACTTAAATGATGGGACATTCATTAATGAGATTAATGAAAGAAAATAAACCTAAAAGATGTTGCGGAATCGAATTTCTTAAAAACAGGAAGCTACAGTTCTTGCTTTGCATCGCGGTGTTCCTTGTAGAACATCCTGCACCTTATTCGATAGGGAAAGGGCCAAGATCCCTTCAATGGGAGTGACCCCTTTAGCAATAACTGGCAGATGCTATCCTGCACCTTATTCGATAGGGAAAGGGCCCTTTTCCCTTCAACGGGAGTGACCCTCGGTATGTCTTTTGATTGCTTCTATAGTTTCTGCTTTGTACAGCGGTATATATAATATATCCTGCACCTTATTCGATGAGAAAAGGGCCGACGATCCCTTCACCGAAAGTTACCCCTTTAGCAAAACTAGAAAAGCCTCAAAAACACTCCATTTAAAAACTATTTGATTCCGCAACGAGATCAAGTTCAAAGCGTTAAAGGTTTTCTTAAAAACCATCCACAACCCTCCGTCATTTTAGGAAGTAGAGTACTTAGTATTCGTGCTGTGTTTGCTGACCATAGTCAAGGCACAGTGTACGGTAGCTAAGTGATGTCTTCCTACACCGCATATGATGCGATTAGTTAGGACAGTCATATGACTTTATTGACCTTAGTTAAGGGTCATGTGGGTGGGTCCAATTAATCACGAAATGATGGGTTGAGCTTGACTAGTGCTTATGATTTGTTGACCATAGTTAAGGTCATAAGTGCTAGGGGTAAAAACCTTTATCGGGAGTTTCAAGTGTTGAAATTTGCAATGAGATTGCATACCTTCTATGAGATAGTTGGATCCTGATACCCACTGCGAGTAATTGTTACTCCTGGAAGAGTTTTGCACTTTACAATTAGCCGATCAAGTACGTGTCTAGAAAGGTGTCAACGGGTTACGCCCATGGGAAAACGAGGTTTATTTTAATTAGGTCCGTGCGAAAGCACGGAGAACCTCCCTCAAAGTACCGGCACTAGCCTGGCTGAAAGATTGGCGGACTAGTAGAATGTAATTAATCATGGTTAGTCTTTCCTTTTAAGGTTTGAAGGAAGATTTGATAAAAACAGTGGGAGCCATCCTGATTAAATAAAATAAATAACCAATCTAATGCGACCCGACTGGCTGAAGTTATATTTTAGATGCATATTTAAATCAGTTTGAATTTACATCTTGTGAAACTTGCGAGTCATGTCACAAAGATTAGATGACCATAGCTCTGTTTATTGGAAACAGAGAAAGAGTTAATGAAATCTTGTGACTGATACATGATGATGTATGTAAGGTCTCCTGTCTACACATGCCAGGACCGGTTCTTTGTACTTCATTACATTCTCTGATAATCTCTCAAGATTCAGCCATATGTTCCTGTTGAAACATGGGTCCGAAGCTTTTGAGATATTTACAGAATATAAGTTAGAAGTAAAGAACCAATATAAGTTAGAAGTAAAGAACCAAAAACCAGGTATAAGTATTATGTCCTATGATAAGATCAGGGAGGAGAATACTTGTGCATAGAGTTCCTGGACTATTCTAAAGGAGAATGAAATTCTCTCTCCGTATTACTCCTCTGAATATACCACAGCACATCGGTGTATCAGGGCGGAGCGATCGCACCATATTAGATATGGTATGCTCTATGATGAGTACTGCTGAGTTACCTATTTCCTTTTGGGGTTGTGCACTTGAGAAGCTGCATATCTATTGAATTGGGTTCGAATCAAATCAGTGCCTACCACTCCATATAAGATATGGTATGGGAAGAGCCTATCTCTTAAGTAAGTTAAGATTTGGGATTGTCCGGCCTATGTCAAAAGAAAAATCCAGACAAAATCGAGGCAAGGTCAGTTCTGTAGAACTGGAAAGGTTCCAGCTATACAAAACTGCAGCGGATGATTTGACAGAACCAAAGGATTCAATAGTCCCCGACGAACCTTAGCCTCTTCGCCGATCTGGTAGGGTTCCTCATTCGCCTGAGAGATACTTCGGTTTCTTGTTCATACCAGAATATTGCATTTTATACCGCCCATTCTTACGCTCGGATGTTTATAGGTAGGTGCTTTTAATCCGTGTTTGTTGCATATTTACAGAGTACAGGTTTCCAGTCCAAATATTGCAAATCATGACAAAATCTCCACAGTTACGCCAAAAGCAGAACATCTGTTGACAGCAGATAAAAGCCGGGTTCCGGTCATCCATATCCGTCCAGTGCCGAGTACCTGTTCCTGAGACAAGACATATGACAGTGGTCATTCGTGTCTGGGACAAGCACAGAGCACGAGGGGGGCAGCACAAGAATCAATGGGTGAGCGGAGCTCGAGAGAGATAGAAGTCAAAAGTGAAGAAAAGATAGCAATCTTGGACTAAGAATTCTGAAGATATTCTGGAAAGATTATCAGAAAATATATGTACCAGACAACAGGGGACAGCAGACCAGGGACCTACAAAAAAGCCCATGCCCTGAACCCTCTATAGTGCGGCGGATCCGCGGCCAATAGGGGGTATTGGCGGCGGATCCGCGGCCTTACTGACTCCTTGTCGTGTCGTTTTTTGGGGGTAGTTTGGGGACTTCATATTGTGGAAGATTCTTGCCCTAGGTCTTCAACCCTCTGCCTATAAATACTCCAGAATTGAGCCAAGCCAAGGGTCCAATTCTAAGTTCATTCTTTGTTCTTCTTTCTTTTTAGGATTTAGTCTTTTTCTTCTTCTTCTTCATTATTTTTCCATGAAAATTGTAGTGAGAGCTTTTTGAGTGGGAGATCAATGAAGATGAGGGCTTTTTGTATCATTCTCTTTTGTTTCTTCTTCCCCTTGAGATTCTTGCTTTCTCTTGATCATTCAACCTCTTCATTTGAGCTTGAATGGTTAAGGGTTAGTTATTGATCTCAAGGGTCGTATTTTCTTATGGAATTAGCGCTTCATTTCACATGCGTTCTCTACCCTTCCCTTGATCTTGCAACCTCTTGATTGAGCTTGCAAGTTTAAGGGTTGGCTATTGATCACATGCTTGTCTTGAGTTCTAGTTTCTTGTTCTTTTTATCGCTTTTTATTACTTGCTTATTATTATCTTGCTTCACTTTCTTGCAATTTAATTCATGCACTTAATTACTTGTAATCTTTTCTTTTCTTTGTTCTTTTCTTTTGCTCTCTTTTGTTCATTTTGTGAATGGTTGTAATTATTGTTGTTAAGATGAAATACGGTATTGTAAGTTAATATCTTCTTTCTCATTTCCTTTTCCCGTTATTTTCCATTGAACTCCGCCCAAACCATATGCAAGCGCTCCGTTAGGCACCCTACCCTAACAAGGTAACGGTGATTCCTAACCGCGATCGGTTGCGTTCGGTTTGGCTGGAGGCGAAAGCAAGAGACAAGAACGGAAGGACAAGGGTAAATAAGCCATATTCTATGAATACCGCGCTTAAATCTCCTAATCCACGTTGTTGCCGATTGCTTTAGCTTCAATTGGTCAAGACTCGGCTCAAAGGTTTTGAGTACGAATTTCTTTAGCTTACAATCTCGTATCTTTTTCTTAACAACTTTATACTTGCAAATATTACACATAGGATAGTCTCGAACAAACATACACAAATTCTTTATTGACTCGTCTAAAACAAGAAAGGACATACAACCATCTCCCTGTGGATCGACCCGTGCTCAACCGGCTAGCTGCATAGCGACACCGTCTTAATTGCGGTTAACTTTAATTCTTCCAATCATTTCTCGATGACAGTGGGAGAGAGGAATGTATCCTGAGATGATGACCCAACTATTTTCGAGCAGGCCATCAAGAGTAGGGACTCTGTAAGAATAGCTGGATGCTTAGCGATCTGAGATGGAATCCATGTACACCAACAAAGTATGGACTTTGGTTGCTATATCTGAAGGGTTAAATCCCCATCAGGAGCAAGTATATCTTGAGAAGATTACTTGGTGTAGATGGAAAAGTTGAGACTTTCAAAGCTAGACTTGTTAAAGGTTTTCGTCATCGACCAGGCGTGGATAATGATGAAACCTTTTCCAGTGGCTATGCTTAAGTCCATCCGGATCCTACTTAACATTGCTGCATACCATGACTACGATATCTGGTGGTTGGATGCCATGACTGCTTTTCTAAATAATGATTTAGAAGAGAACGTCTATAATACATGGCCAGAGGGCTTCGTAAATAGTGGGAGCAGCGGAAACGTGTGCAAGTTGCTTTACAGGATAAAGCAGGCATCGCGGAGTTGGAACATCTGTTTTGATGTGGTAGTCAAAGAGTTTGACTTCATCAAAATGGTAGATGAACCTTGTATGTACAAAAAGGTAGTATGGAGTATGGTGATGATCCTCGTAGAGTACGTGGATGACATACTCTTGATAGAAAAGGAGTTTCCTATGCTATGATCGGTCGATCTCCTCTTATCACATGGATTCTCCAATAGGATCAAAGTGATACCTCCTAAATCCTGGGTTCTGGATCTATGAGATAGATCTAAATGGATATTAGGATTCTCACTAGCTGTAGTGAGATGGTATCAGTTGATCCTGGGGAGAATCACTGGAAAGGTTCCAGGGTGATAAGGACGACTGAGTGTCAGTCGCAGGCATTGTCTTTACCCTCAGTAAAGGGACAGTATGTTGGAAGAGTTCCAAGCTACATACCGTGGCAAACTAGACGATAAAGGCTGGTAACATCGCTATTAAAGATTCTACCAAAGAGGCAGTTTGGGTGTATATTGGTTCATGAGATGAACTAGGTTCCTACCATTGTGTGACAATGGAAGTATGGCTTTGGCCCATGAACCCTGGTCCCATCAATGACCCAGACATATTCTGAGGCAGCATCACCTGATCATAGAGATAGTTGACCTCCAGGGTGATCGAGGTTAGGAGAGTAGACTCAGAGGACAACACGGCGGATCCACTCACGAAGGCCTTTTTCCCAAAGAGAGACTTTTATGGGATGGTTGAGTATTAGATACTGCAACCATTGCTACGGCTGGCCCTAGTGCAAGTGGGAGATTGTTAGTTATATGTATGTCCTAGAGGTCATTACTGTACATTGGATGTATGTTGTAGTGGATGCTGGGACATATATAGGTATGACTTTCTTGCTCGACATGATAGTACGCTATCTGGTTGCTTTTTATCTTAACATGTATACTTGCAGTCTCTCTATTACATGCTGATAAAGCCCTTAGGATGTGTGCTCGACTTCCAGGACTATGATGTAGATAATACTAGTGGGGCCTGGGTAGTCCATGAGTACATCCTTCAATGTTCCTAGTCGTGGGAATATCGAGACGGGGCATCGATATTCCAAAGTAGACTAGCGTATATCTTCTCGACCCATGTGATGGGCGATGGATGATCCCATATCCATTGATGTTTGACATCAGAGATGGTATGCGGGTGCTCAGTGGTGACTGGGTACACTGAACAGACTCGCCGAGAACTCCCAGATGGTATTATACCTCACGTCAGATGGCAGTTCTCTGGTGACACTGGTACAGCTTAGTCTGTTGACCTGAGATCGTCATAGAGTGTTGTGTGTCTCCCACTGTGCTTTGATTTCCACCCTACCACGGCTCTATTGAGTCGTGCAAACAGGTGGTTTTTGGGTACAGTCCCGATTCACATGGAGGCAATGAGCGATAGGAGAGGATTCGTCTCTCCCGGTATTGAGGGCTGATGTTGCGCTATGCTCGACTGGCCATAACTGGAAATCCCTGGCCAGGGTTACTGTGATTTACTGGTAAAAGTTATCAGTAGTTTCATGCTTGTTATGGACCTTACATCGGCATGACTTATCAAGCTCTGGGGTCTGACGTTTACCAACCCCTAGGCGAGATATGCGACATATCAGACGAACAGACCGGACTGTACGGTAAGTGTTACTGGTTAGATTCACAGGAGTGTAAGCGGGCTTGCTCGTTGATCTTCTGATCGCTCAATACCCGGGTGGCCGTTACGTTTAGCAGACCGCTTGCGGCTTGTGGGTTTTTGATATGATCATCACCTGCTGCCGGCGTATTGACGAGTCTTTAGAGTCCTACACAGAGGTTTCCTGGCTCAAGCAAAACAAAATAGGAGCGCATATGAGATATGTGCGGGACCGAGAATAATACCAGTATGTGATACTGTATTCTATTCTCGCGATTTGTATCATTGGACGGTTATATGAGATATAGCCGGGTTACCGAATCAAGTGTTGATTTGATACATTGATACACTTGATATTAGTCGGTTATATGCGATATGACCGGATCATTAAATCAAGTGTTGATTTAATGATTTAATGTATAATTATATATTTGATATATTACATTACATTAACTAGTATTTGTTCACTTAAGATGGATTTTCTCACTTGATGTGCACAAGTAGTATATGTGATATTTTTTTGTGCACTAGATTGTATCATGTTTGATGATACATGCAAACTTGGGTGTGTGTATACTATACACCATGTTTAGGTAAATGGTTAGGGTTTTATTTACTTTATTCATTTTGTTTTTATCCCTTAACCTAACCATTTAACTAAACCCTAGTTTATTCTCTACAAAAGTAAACTAACCCATGGTTACTATATGATAAGAATTACTTGATTTATTATTTTCAAGAATTCATTATTCATTCTCTTTTCTCCTTCTTCTTCTTCTTCATGAAGAGAAGAAACCATTGCTAGAAATTTCCAAGTGATGATTCCAAGTGAGAAATCCAAATCTAAAGTGAACCCACTTCCTATTTCTTCATCCTCTACCACTTTCCATGTAGTAGAGTGTGTTATTTTCACAAGTTCCATGACCTAGTGAAGGTGGAGCTTGAGTTTGAGTCGTCTCGACGTAGATCATCTTCGGCATCGAAGTCAACGACCTAGCCCGCCCATTTTTCCGATGAAACCGACGCTAGAGTCCCGGATTCCAATGATCGCAGCGGAGGGACGTCATCACGGAGTTAGAGAAGTGGAGGACCGGATCTACAAAGGTTATAGTCTCTTTCATTTAGCAATAAAGTTGTTTACTTGCTAGTTTCGCCTTTACCTTTAGTAACGATCTAGTTTAGGTTTCTTTGGCACATAGAAAATTTTGAATTGGACATGATTGATCAGTTGTAGAACCTCATGGGTGTGCCTAGGAATCCTACAAACTCGACATAATGACCGTGTGAAAGCCTTTGAACCTTCGGGTTCGCGGCAGTTCTGCGGCGCCATTAGTGAGGCTTGGGTTTGCCCTTCTACGGCTGTGTTAGTTATATGTATGCCCTAGAGGCCATTACTGTACATTGGATGTATATTGTAGTGGATGCTGGGACATATATAGGGAGGACTTTCTTGCTCGACATGATAGTATGCTATCTGGTTACCCTTTACCTTAACGTGTATGCTGATTGTCTCTCTGTTACATGTTGGTAAAGCCCTTAGGATCTGTACTTGACTACCTGGACTATGATGCGGATCATACTAGTGGGGACATGGTAGTCCATAAGTACATCCTTCAAAGTCCCTAGTCGTGGGTGTATCGAGACGGGGCATCGATATACCAGAGTAGACTAGCGTGTACCTTCTCGACCCATACAGATGGGCGATGGATGATCCCATATCCATTGGTGTTTGACATCGGAGATGATATACGGGTGCTCAGTAGAGACTGGGTACACTGGACGGACTCGCCGAGAACTCCCAGATGGTATTATACCTCACGTCAGATGGCAGTTCTCTGGTGACACTGGTACAGAGTAGTCTGTTGACCCGAGATCGTCATAGAGTCTCGTGTGGTTCCCACTGTGCTTTGATTTCCATCTTACCACGTCCAAGAGGGCGTGCAAAACGGTGGTTTTTGGGTACAGTCCCGAGTCACATGGAGGCAATGAGCAATAGGAGGGGATTCGTCTCTCCCGGTATAGGGGGTTGATGTTGCGCTTTGTTCGATTGGCTATAACAGGAAATCCCTGGCCAGGGTTGCTGAGAATTACTGGTAAGTGTTACCAGTAGTTTCTCGAACAGTTATAGACCTCATATCGACACAACTTATCGAGCTATTGGGGTCTGACGTATACCACCCCTAGGCAAGATATGCGACATATCAGACGATCAGACCGGACTGTACGGTAGTGTTACTGGTCGGATTCACTGGAGTGTGAGCGGGCTTGCTCGTCGATCTTCAGATCGCTCAATACCCGGGTGGCCGTTACGTTTAGCAGACCGCTTGCGGCTTGTGGGTGTTTGATATGATCATCATCCGCTGCCGGCGTATTGACGAGTCTTTAGAGTCCTACACAGAGGTTTCCTGGCTCAAGCGAAACGAAATAGGAGCGCATATGAGATATATGCGGGACCGAGAATAATGCGAGTATGTGATACCGTATTCCATTCTCGCGATGAATGTATCGAATGGTTGTATGCGATATAACCTAGTTATCAATTCAAGCGTTGATTCGATAAGCCGATACATTGTATACTAGTCGGTTGTGTGCGACATGACCGGATCATTGAATCAATTGTTGATTTAATGATTTAATGTATAATTATATATTTGATATATTACTTTGCATTAACTAGTATTGGTTCACTTTAGATGGATTTTCTCACTCGGGTGTGCGCATTATATATGTGATATGATTTTGTGCACTTGCTTGTATCATGTTTGATGATGCATCCTTTTTGGTTAAGTGTAAAGTATTAAACCTTGGTTAATGAAATGGTTAGGGTTTATTATTTGTTATTCATTTATCTTATTTAATTATCTTTTTATTTTTGATAAATGAATAAAAGAAAAGAGAAAAGAATGGTGGCTAATTTTGTTCTTTAGTTGAAGCTTCATGAAGCTTTGTTCAAGTCAACCATTCTTATCTCATCCTTAAACCTAACCATTCCCACTAACCCTAGTTTAGTCTCTACACTTGACCATGGTTAATTTGATGATAAGAATCCATTTTCTTTTCTTATTCTTTTAACTTATCATAATATTCTTCTTCTTCTTCTTCATTCTTCAAGTGAAGAATACCAAGCTCCATCAATGGTGATTGTTGGAAAAGAGTGAGAAATCCAATACTAAAGTCTACCCACTTCCTATTTTTTCATCCTCTACCTCTTGCCAAGTAGTAGAGTGTGTTTACTTCACAAGTTTCTTGACTTGATGAAGTAGTGAGCTTGATCTAGCGATGCCTCGACGTAGATCATCTTCGGCATGGACATCGACGACCTAGCTTGCCCATTCTCCGACGAAGCCGACACGAGAGCCCGGATTTGATTTGGACAGCGGAGAGGACCTCGTTGCGGAGCTATGGAGGTGGTGCACCGGATCTACAAAGGTTGTATTTCCGTATTCCCAATAGTTAAGTGTTAACTAGCTTTTAGTTTCGCCTAGAATTCTAGCAAACGATCCGTAGTCGGGTGTTTCGGCACCGTTAAAATTTTAATATGGCATGTTCGATGCCTTGTGTGACCTCATTAAGGTGCCTAGGAACCCTACAGTGGTATCAGAGCCTAGCTAGAGCCTTAGGCGAAATCTAGACGGAGTTTGAAGTCCGAAACAACCCGAAACCCTAGAATTTTAGAGCTCTCTGGACATTTTCATAAATCTGGGAATTTTTGATATTAAAAATGTCTAAAAAATTCAACATAGAATTCTAAGCATTACTGTGTAAAACGATTCCCTGAACTGTTCATTGTGCCGCGGAAGCGCGGCAGAAGCATGCCTTCTGCCGCTCTTCCGCGGCCACATGGTGACATCATCCCACTATTTTTGCACAGTAATACCTGATAAATTCTGGTGAGTTTTCTGGGTATTTTTAAATTTATTTAAGGGTTGAGTGCTCTGGAGTTATATTGGGAATCGATGAATTCGATCGGAATATCAAACTTTGTCTAAGTGTTTTTCCAGATAACTGTAGAATATGTTAAAGAATTCGACCGGATACAAATACCCAGGTTTTCCCCTGTCGGAATAATTCCAAGTGTTGGATTTTTCTGTGGTTAAAAGACGTTCTGAGTAGTGCAAGTAACGCGATGGTCCCTCTAGAAGACACAAACCTTAACTCGATTATGTGACCGTCTTGAATTGCCCTTTGAACCTTCGGGTTTGGGGCAGTACGGCGTGCCACATGTGAGGCGTTGGCTTGACCCTTCTACGGCTGGACCGTTGGTACTGAGGTATGAAGTGAATGTCTTTGAACCTATTTCATGTGTTGATCGGTGTCGGGAAAACTTGGGTGTTCGAATGTTCGATCGGAAAGTTTAATATATTCTATTTATCCGGGATTGGATACAATAATTGGAATTCACAAACAGTTATGTGATAACTGGATGAATGTTATAAATCTAGCAGTTTAGTCCCATATGATATTGAAAAGAGTTTTCGATAATGAGACTAAAATGCGAGATTTATATCTGTTAGGCATGCGATGTCTAAAGTAGTTGCGGATTCCAATTGTTGTAGTTTTACACTTTCTTTTCTGTGACCGTAAGTGTAGTATGTTCATATCGCCGGTTTCGTTGCTATACGACAACGACAATTGGGGTATGCATACTTACTTACGTTGATGACATGTGATGTTATGTGTTGCTGGATATGTTATATTGGATCGTCGTGTTCGAATAGCCGGGGGTTTTTATGTGAGATGAGTGTTTTTCATTTTCATTCATGTAAAAACTTGTATGTAATATTCTTTTATTGGGGCGCTTCCAGGTTGCGGAAGTTGTCACCTGTTGTATATTATTTAATTTTCCGCACTAGGATAGACCCAAGGAGGAGGGCACAAGTAACCGGGTTCTGGAGTCCAGTGGGAGACCAACTCGAGGAGTCGAGTCCGGGTCTCCTAACTCTAGAATTGGTAGGGTTGCTTGCCGCTCTCGTAGGGGTCTAGGGGTGTGGGTTTGGCTATTCATCACGACCGTGGAATCCGTATTTTATACTGGCTCGTATTGAAAACACGGACGTCCTAGTATATCCAATATTTCATATGATTCTTCTGCTGCGATATCTGTGATGTGATCATGAGATGTTCTGTGATAGATACAGTATATAGTATATATGATATATTATATAGACGTTACTTATGTTTTACACCCGCGCTAGCCCTGCCCTGCTCTGCCGTTAGTTACCTAACCTAACGGTGCACGAGGGGACATCGAGGCGAATGTGGATGGCATAAGTGTACGTCGTATTTATCTGTGATGATTAGGTACTTAAATGATGGGACTTCATTAAAGTGATTAATGAAAATAAAAGAAACCTAAGATGTTGTAGAATTGAATTTCAAAATAAAACAGGTAGCTACAGTTCTTGCTTTGCACAGTGGTATATGTGATATATCCAGCACCTTATTCGATGAGGAAAGGACTGAGATCCCTTCACCGGGAGTGACTCCTTTAGCAATAACTGGCAGATGCTACACACTCGGTTTGGTTTTGATTGCTTTTAAGAGTTTTTGCTTTGCACAGTGATATATATGATATATCCCGCACCTCATTCGACGAGGAAAGGACCGAGATCCCTTCGCCGGGAGTGACTCCTTTAGCAAAACTAGAAAAGCCTCAAAATCACTCCATTTCAAAACTTCATTTGATTCTACAACGATATCAAGTTCAATACGCTCATGGTTTTATGAAAACCTGCGTAGCCCTCCGTCATTTCAGATAAAGACTATTTAGTATTCGTGCTGCGTTTGTTGACCTCTGTCAAGGCGTAGTGTGCGGTAGCTAACTAGTAATTATCTGCAAAGCATGTGATGTAATTGGATTAGGGTAGTCGTGCGACCTTGTTGACCTCTGTCAAGGGTCGTGCGGGTGGGTTTGATTCAATCAAGAAATGACGGGTTGAACTTGACTAGTGCACTATGATTTGTTGACCTCTGTCAAGGTCATGGTACACTAGGGGCAAAATATTATCGGGAATTTCAAGTGTTGAAATTTGCAATGAGATTGCATACCTTCTATGAGATAGTTGGATCCCGATACCCGCTGCGAGTAAGAGTTACTCCTGGGAGAGTTTTATACATTACAATTAGCCGATCAAGTAGGTGTCTAGAAAGGTGTCAATGGGGTTACGCCTCTGGGAAAACGAGGTTTACATTAATTAGGTTCGTGCGAAAGCACGGGGGACCTCCCTCAAAGTACCGACACTGGCCTGGCTGAAAGATCGGCGAACTTGTAGTGTGTAATTAATCCCGGCTAGTCTTTCCTTTTAGGGTTTGAAGGAAGATTTGATAAAAAGCAGTGGGAGCCATCCTGATTAGATAAAATAATAACCAATCTACTCTTGCTAGAGCGCACGCTGAGTGTTTTCTTCTCTCTCTCTCCTGGTAGCGACCATATCACGCCTTAATCAAGATAATAATACGGATTATTGACCGAACCCGCTTGTTATACTGAGCTGGGGAACGTTGGTCCCGCTCCAACTTATAATTGTTATAAGACAGAGTAGGAAATTGGGGATTACCAGAATTCCCGTGCCGCCCAAACGAAGAGAGTGCATGCTGATGCGTCATCTTCGGGTGTGTTCATTACAAAGAACTGTTTCTCAGTATCCTCTACGTCCTGGGTATTTGATACCAGATCAGGATCCCAGATATGTAATCTGTTACATAGGGCTACAGACAGGTAGAGAACTGAGAACGGGTGATAAGTTTCATGAGGCAGAAAACGGGGCAAGAGTTGCAGCCAAGTCTGTTGGTCACTGTCACCCTGTATTCCAAATACATTGATTCTGAACGAATGTTATTAGATACCGAACCTGATATACCAAATCATATCACTCTCTTTGTTAGAAAAGAAAGGATATAATTTTGTATTGATGGATAATGTTTTGAACATTTCCTATATCAAAAGTTGATCGGTTCAGGCACGTTATCTAAAAGCATTGATGTTCTAAATCAAACTACAGTTCTTAGTATACTGAACACACACAAGAGGAAAAGTTCAGAACTGAACGATTCCTTCTTGAGGTATTGTAGACTAGGTCAGATCAATGTGACCCGACTAGCTAGAGTTACATATAGATGCATATTTAAATCAGTTTGAATTTACATCTTGTGAAACTCGCCAGTCATGTCACAAAGATAAGATGACCATAGCTCCGTTTATTGGAAACAGAGAAAGAGTTACTGAACTCTTGGGATGATACTTGTTGATGTATGTAGGTCCCCTGTCTACACATACCAAGACCGGTTCTTTTTACTTCATTACATTCTCTGATAATCTTTCCAGATTCAGACCTATGTTCCTGTTGAAACACATGTCCGAACCTTTTAAGATATTCACAGAATATAAGTTAGAAGTAGAGAACCAAAATACGGGTATAAGTATTATGTCCTTTGATGAGATCGAGGAGCAGAATACTTGAGCACGGAAATCCTGGACTATTTTAAAGGAGAATGAGATTCTCTCTCGGCATTACTCCTCCGTATACACCATAGCACGATGGTATATCGGGGAGGAGCAATCACACCCTATTTGATATGGTGTGCTCTATGATGAGTACTACTGAGTTACCTGTTTCCTTTTGGGTGTTATGCACTTGAGAAGTTGCATACCTATTGAATAGGGTTCGAATCAAATCAGTTGCCTACCATTTCATATGTGATATGGAAAGGGAAGAGCCCATATCTTAAGTTAGTTAAGATTTGGGGTTGTCCGGCCTATGTCTGAAAAGCAAAATCCGAACAAGCTCGAGGCAAAGTCAGTTATGTAGAACTGGAAATGTTCCAGCTATACAGACTGCAGCTGATGATTTGATAGAACCAAAGGATTCAGTAGATTCCGACGAACCTCAGCCTCTCCGCCGATCTAGTAGGGTTCCTCACCCACCTGAAAGATACTTCGGTTTCTCTATGACAGTGGGAGCGAGGATTGCATCATGAGATGATGACCCAACTAGCTTCGAGCTGGCCATCAGGAGTAAGACTCTGTAAGAATGGCTGGATGCTTAGTGATCTGAGATGGAATCCTTATACACCAACAAAGTATGGACTTTAGCTGCTATATCTGAAGGGTTAAATCCCCATCAGGAGCAAGTATATCTTGAGAAGATTACTTGGTGTACATGGAAAAGTTGAGACTTTCAAAGCTAGACTTGTTAAAGGTTTTCGTCATTGACCAGGCATGGATAATGATGAAACCTTTTCAAGTAGCTACGCTTAAGTCCATTCGGATCCTACTTGCCACGGCTACATACCATGACTACGATATCTGGCGGTTGGGTGCCATGACTGCTTTTCTAAATGATGATTTAGAAGAGTGCGTCTGTAAGTACACAGCCAGAGGGCTTCGTAAACAGTGGGAGCAGCGGAAACGTGTGCAAGATGTTTTATATGATAAAGCAGGCATCGCGGAGTTGGAACATCTGTTTTTGATGAATTAGTCAAAGAGTTTGACATCATCAAAATGGTAGATGAACCTTGTATAAACAAAAAGGTAGTAGGGAGTATGGTGACAATCCTCGTAGAGTACGTGGATGACATACTCTTGATGGGGAAGGAGTTTCCTATGCTACGCTCGATCAATCTCCGGTTATCACAAGGATTCTCCACATAGGATCAAAATGATACCTCCTAAATCCTGAGTTTTAGATCTATGAGATAGACTTAATTGGATGTTAGGATTCTCACTAGTTGTAGTGAGACGGTATCAACCGATCCTGGGGAGAATCACTGGAAGTGTTCCAGGGTGATAAAGACGACTGAGTGTCAGGCACAGGCATTGTCTTTACCCTCAGTAAAGGGACGGTATGTTGGAAGAGTTCCAAGCCTAGATACCGTGACATACTAGACGATAAAGGCAGGATACATCGCTACTTAAGATACTACCAAAGAGGATGTTTGGGTGTATATTGGTTCATGGGATGAACTATGTTCCTACCATTGTGAGACAATGGAGTCGTGGCTCATGCCGAGGAACGCCGGTCCCATCAGTGATCCAGACATATTCTAAGGCAGCATCGCCTGATCATGGAGATGGTTGATCTCCAGGAAGATCGAGGTTAGGAGAGTAGACTCAGAGGACAACACAGCGGATCCACTCACAAAGGCCTATTCCCAGAGGGAGACTTTTATGGGATGGTTGAGTATGAGATACTACAACCACTGCTACAGATGGCCCTAGTGCAAGTGGGAGATTGTTAGTTATATGTATGCCCTAGAGGCCATTACTGTACATTGGATGTATATTGTAGTGGATGCTGGGACATATATAGGGAGGACTTTCTTGCTCGACATGATAGTATGCTATCTGGTTACCCTTTACCTTAACGTGTATGCTGATTGTCTCTCTGTTACATGTTGGTAAAGCCCTTAGGATCTGTACTTGACTACCTGGACTATGATGCGGATCATACTAGTGGGGACATGGTAGTCCATAAGTACATCCTTCAAAGTCCCTAGTCGTGGGTGTATCGAGACGGGGCATCGATATACCAGAGTAGACTAGCGTGTACCTTCTCAACCCATACAGATGGGTGATGGATGATCCCATATCCATTGGTGTTTGACATCGGAGATGATATACGGGTGCTCAGTAGAGACTGGGTACACTGGACGGACTCGCCGAGAACTCCCAGATGGTATTATACCTCACGTCAGATGGCAGTTCTCTGGTGACACTGGTACAGAGTAGTCTGTTGACCCGAGATCGTCATAGAGTCTCGTGTGGTTCCCACTGTGCTTTGATTTCCATCTTACCACGTCCAAGAGGGCATGCAAAACGGTGGTTTTTGGGTACAGTCCCGAGTCACATGGAGGCAATGAGCGATAGGAGGGGATTCGTCTCTCCCGGTATAGGGGGTTGATGTTGCGCTGTGTTCGATTGGCTATAACAGGAAATCCCTGGCCAGGGTTGCTGAGAATTACTGGTAAGTGTTACCAGTAGTTTCTCGAACAGTTATAGACCTCATATCGACACGACTTATCGAGCTATTGGGGTCTGACGTATACCACCCCTAGGCAAGATATGCGACATATCAGACGATCAGACCGGACTGTACGGTAGTGTTACTGGTCGGATTCACTGGAGTGTGAGCGGGCTTGCTCGTCGATCTTCAGATCGCTCAATACCCGGGTGGCCGTTACGTTTAGCAGACCGCTTGCGGCTTGTGGGTGTTTGATATGATCATCATCCGCTGCCGGCGTATTGACGAGTCTTTAGAGTCCTACACAGAGGTTTCCTGGCTCAAGCGAAACGAAATAGGAGCGCATATGAGATATGTGCGGGACCGAGAATAATGCGAGTATGTGATACCGTATTCTATTCTCGCGATAAATGTATCGAATGGTTGTATGCGATATAACCTAGTTATCAATTCAAGCGTTGATTTGATAAGCCGATACATTGTATACTAGTCGGTTGTGTGCGACATGACCGGATCATTGAATCAAGTGTTGATTTAATGATTTAATGTATAATTATATATTTGATATATTACTTTGCATTAACTAGTATTGGTTCACTTTAGATGGATTTTCTCACTCGGGTGTGCGCATTATATATGTGATATGATTTTGTGCACTTGCTTGTATCATGTTTGATGATGCATCCTTTTTGGTTAAGTGTAAATTATTAAACCTTGGTTAATGAAATGGTTAGGGTTTATTATTTGTTATTCATTTATCTTATTTAATTATCCTTTTATTTTTGATAAATGAATAAAAGAAAAGAGAAAAGAATGGTGGCTAATTTTGTTCTTTAGTTGAAGCTTCATGAAGCTTTGTTCAAGTCAACCATTCTTATCTCATCCTTAAACCTAACCATTCCCACTAACCCTAGTTTAGTCTCTACACTTGACCATGGTTAATTTGATGATAAGAATTCATTTTCTTTTCTTATTCTTTTAACTTATCATAATATTCTTCTTCTTCTTCTTCATTCTTCAAGTGAAGAAAACCAAGCTCCATCAATGGTGATTGTTGGAAAAGAGTGAGAAATCCATAACTAAAGTCTACCCACTTCCTATTTCTTCATCCTCTACCTCTTGCCAAGTAGTAGAGTGTGTTTACTTCACAAGTTTCTTGACTTGGTGAAGTAGTGAGCTTGATCTAGCGATGCCTCGACGTAGATCATCTTCGGCATGGACATCGACGACCTAGCTTGCCCATTCTCCGACGAAGCCGACACGAGAGCCTGGATTTGATTTGGACAGCGGAGAGGACCTCGTTGCGGAGCTATGGAGGTGGTGCACCGGATCTACAAAGGTTGTATTTCCGTATTCCCAATAGTTAAGTGTTAACTAGCTTTTAGTTTCGCCTAGAATTCTAGCAAACGATCCGTAGTCGGGTCTCTCGGCACCGTTAAAATTTTAATATGGCATGTTCGATGCCTTGTGTGACCTCATTAAGGTGCCTAGGAACCCTACAGGCTGGACCCCCGATGCTGTGGTATGTACTCGATACTAGTAAATTGTACCCAAGATGTTGATCTCTTGGGGAGTTATGAGGTTCTGATGAGTCGATCAGATGGGTCGACATCATTCCGATATCATATGATGGGACACGCGGCTTGGGAGACTCCAGATACGAGCATAGCCGTTGGAGCGCAGTCCATGCGGCCACGATGAGACGAGTCCGAATCAGTCGACATTGAAGCCGAGTGAAGTGAAGTGTTCGCACGAGAATTCGAAGAGGTGACGTTCCACTCCCCCGACATCAGAGATGCGATATGCATGCAGAGGCGAAGTATATGGATATACCTTCCAGAAGGAGTCGCGAGGAGTATGCAGCCGTTCCGGAACAAGAATTAGCTTCAGTACAAGACGATGACTTCCGGACAATTCGGCAAAAACGAGATACGAGAAGACCTGGAACCAGGAATGGTCATATTGCGCACACCCAGCAGGCCAGAGTCGGCATCGTCGACAAGATAGTTGACCAAATTCGGATAAAGGACCTCACCCAGATGCGTTGTGAGTTGATCAAGGACGGACGAGTATTGAGTATTTCTCCGATGGTTGGGACGCGTTCCCGAGGACCTGTTCGGCCAAACATCTTCTACAGAGTGATGAAACTACAGAGTACGCGATTTCGAGTCTGTGCGAGAGACTTCGGATTGACCGTGGCCGAGAACAGTGCAGTGCATAGATAGCATGGCGTGGCGTCATAGTGGGCGACGATAAAGATAAGTGGAACCAGAGGTTCGAGCGAGACGCTGACGAGCTGTCATTACTTTCCGTCGAGAATAGAGACCTTATATGCTTAACAGAGGCATTGGGATACGGCCAATTTCCGAGAAAATGCTTTGCTGAGGACATAGATGTCTATTGAGCGAGAAAAGATTATGCAAGAGTACCAGCCTCCGTACAGTTCGGCATAAGCATGATCGGAAGAGGCCCTGAGCAGGATTCCTTCCAGGACACAGCTGCAATGATAGTTGCACCAGGATCAGATGTGTGATGTGCATTCAGAAAGCCAGAGGACGACGCCAGTGACATGCTACTTTATGAGTGGTCGCGATGATTGACCGAGAGATGACCAGAGAAGTGCCAAAATGGAATCGTCCCCGTTAGCACACCTGACAGGGTCGATGAGCCGATTGATTATGAGAAGGGTAATCCACGGAGAAGATAAGGACCCAGAGACAGAGGACGCCAGACCGTGAGAAAGAGGCAAGTAGATATCTTGCGTTGCTAGCATTGGATGCACCGACACCTTCTCGATTTTGAAGGAGGGACTACCGACGACGGTATTTATGATTTGTGATTTTGTGATTCGATTATCATGTATCCTTCATCTTGGATTTCGGTATTTTGGGCGTTCTGTTTGCATGATTTACTCTTGTTGGCTGAGTTTCATGATATTTTTTTCATGCACCATGGTTGCACCTATTGAGTACTTATGATTTGTGCACAGTTGTTGCACTTGATATCGTTTTCGTGCCTTGATTTCTCGTGTTCATGGTTTTATGGGTTTCACACAGTTGAGTTGATTTTGTGTGTATATACGCACACGATTTGGTTTTTGCTCTCGGTATAGTTCACACATGCTTGCAGTGCAGTGATTCGTATTTTGTGCACTTAGATGTGCTGGACTTCGATTTCGATGATGATGCTCGATATTTGTTTTGTGCACTTTATGCACCTGATTGGATTTTGCGCGTGTTCGACGCTTGATATTGGATTTCATGATTTCGTGCATGATGGATGCACCGGATTTGGATTTTTAGCACATGTTGGGCGCATGTTATGAGATGCGATTTGGTGCACACCAGATGCACTAAAATCGAGATTTTTCGTGCATGTCAGATGCACCTGATTTTGCTGTCAGGCACACACGTTGCCTATGACCGATGTTGTGTGCACACCCGTTGCACCTTCGTATCGTTTTTTGTGCACCTGCTTGGCACATGTATGGATTTTGATTTCCGTGCGCACCAGACGCACGTTGTATTCATATGCATATTTTGGGATTGATTTCTTATGGAGCAGTACATTTTTATGATATTGTGATTTGTTTTCATACCGAGCAAGACTAGTCAGATGAAAGTACCTGAGTGTGTTTTGCATGCAATGATAGATTTCAAAGGGCTTCCATAAAAGCGAGCTATAGTCTCAGTATTTTACATACGTGTCTGATATGACACGAAACATTTAAAACAGGAAACCCTTCTAAATTGTTTTCAAAACGGCCGAACGTACACCTTAAACCAAGATACATATATGTTTATGGCTATTTTTCTTATAGAGACGTCCGCCACTGTGCAGTGTTATGCGCATTGCGCATCGACTTTAAGGAATTTGGCATGCATTTCCTTCAGATATTTACATGTATAGTTCCGACTTATAGCATATCGGTTTTGTTTTAGATTTGGCATTCATGTTTTCACTTTGACTCCGATGATTTCGGGAAGCTTGACGGAGTTTTGATTTCGAGTCTTGTTACTCATGCGCATGTATTGCGCCATGATGCCTTTTATGTATTGTTGATTTCGGAGCCCCGTTGACTTGAACATTTTATTGAAATGTTTTAGAATTTGGGGGTTTAAATTTAAATTCGGGGACCGAATTTCTTTAAGGGGGAAGATTGTAACATTTCGAAAAAAAAATATTATTTTTGGGAATTTTTATAATTTAATATTAATTTTTAATGATTATTTTAATATTTCGGTATAATTAAATACCGATAAATGGGGAAAATTCTGGAAAAAATTACGGAAATTCTAAAATAGGGTATTTTGTGGAAATATGCCATTTATAAGTTTTTATAGTTAAGTATATGCTATTTTTGTAAGGTTCCTAGGCACTCAACTGAGGTTCCACTGTAGGGTTCCTGGGCACTCTCAAAAGGTCTCACAAGGCATCAACCATGCCAATTTCAAAAATTAGAGGTGCCGAGAAACCCTAATACGGATCGTTGGCTAGAAGTTTAAGCGACAAAGCAACTAGTTAACAAATTAACTTAAAGAACGGAAATACAACCTTTGTAGATCCGGTTCTCCACCTCCATAGCTCCATGATGAAGTCCCTCCGCTGTCCAAATCGGATCCCGGACTCTAGCGTCGGCTTCGTCGGAGAAAAGGGCGGGCTAGGTCGTCGATGTCAATGCCGAAGATGATCTACGTCGAGGCATCACTAGATCAAGCTCCAACTTCACCAAGCCTAGAAAACTTGTGAAGGAAACACACTCTACTACTTGGCAAGAGGTAGAGGATGAAGAAACAGGAAGTGGGTTCACTTTAGAATTGGATTTCTCACTCTTTTTCATCAATCACCGTTGATGAAGAAAGGTTTTCTTCATGAAAGAAGATGAAGAAGAAGAAGCATCTTATGATAAGTTAAATAAAAATAGAAAGGAAAATGAATTCTTATCATAATTGTAACCATGGTAAAGTGTAGAGAGCAAACTATAGTTAAATAAATGGTTAGGGTTAATGAGATGAAGACAAAAGGGTTTCTTTGGTCAAAGCTTCATGAAGCTTCAACAAGCTTCATGAAAGAAACCCTTTTGTTTTTCTTTTCTCTTTTCATTTCTTTTAATCCAAATTAAAAGATAAATGAAAGAATAAATGAAAACCCTAACCGTTAACTAACCATGGTTTAATCTTTACACTTGACCAAGTTAACATGTATCATCAAACATGATACAATCAAGTGCACAAAATATATCACATATACAATGTGCACATCCGAGTGAGAAAATCCATCTTAAGTGAACCGATACTAGTTAATGCAAAGTAATATATCAAATATATAATTATGCATTGAATCATTAAATCAACACTTGATTTAATAATCCGTTCATATCGCATATAACCGACTAATATCCAATGTATCGATTTATCGAATCAATCCTTGATTCGATAACTAGGTTATATCGCATACAACCATTCGACACATTCATCGCGAGAATAAAATACGGTATCACATACACGCATTATTCTCGGTCCCGCACATATCTCATATGCGCTCCTATTTCGTTTCGCTTGAGCCAGAAACCTCTGTGTAGGACTCTAAAGACTAGTCAATACGCCGGCAGCAGATGATGATCATATCAAACACCCACAAGCCGCAAGCGGTCTGCTAAACGTAACGGCCACCCGGGTATTGAGCGATCAGAAGATCGACGAGCAAGCCCGCTCACACTCCAGTGAATCCAACCAGTAACACTACCGTACAGTCCGGTCTGATCGTCTGATATGTCGCATATCTCGCCTAGGGGTGGTAAACGTCAGACCCCAATAGCTCGATAAGTCGTGTCGATATGAGGTCTATAACAATTCGAGAAACTACTGGTAACACTTACCAGTAAATCTCAGCAACCCTGGCCAGGGATTTCCGGTTATAGCCAATCGAACACAGCGCAACATCAACTCCCTATACCGGGAGAGACGAATCCCCTCCTATCGCTTATTGCCTCCATGTGATTCGGGACTGTACCCAAAAACCACCGTTTTGCACGCCCTCTTGGACGTGGTAAGATGGAAATCAAAGCACAGTGGGAACCACACAAGACTCTATGATGATCTCGGGTCAACAGACTACTCTGTACCGTCTCACCAGAGAACTGCCATCTGACGTAAGGTATAATACCATCTGGGAGTTCTCGGCGAGTCCGTCCAGTGTACCCAGTCTCTACTGAGCACCCGTATATCATCTCTGATGTCAAACACCAATGGATATGGGATCATCCATCGCCCATCTGTATGGGTCGAGAAGGTACACGCTAGTCTACTCTGGTATATCGATGCCCCGTCTCGATACACCCACGACTAGGGACTTTGAAGGATGTACTTATGGACTACCATGTCCCCACTAGTATGATCCGCATCATAGTCCAGATAGTCAAGTACACATCCTAAGGGCTTTACCAACAAGTAACAGAGAGACAATCAATGTACACGTTAAGGTAAAGAGTAACCAGATAGCATACTATCATGTCGAGCAAGAAAGTCCTCCCTATATATGTCCCAGCATCCACTACAATATACATCCTATGTACAGTAATGGCCTCTAGGGCATACATATAACTAACAATCTCCCACTTGCACTAGGGCCATCTGATAGCAGTGGTTTTAGTATCTCATACACAACCATCCCATAAAAGTCTCTCTCTGGGAAAAGGCCTTTGTGAGTGGATCCGCCGTGTTGTCCTCTGAGTCTACTCTCGTAACCTCGATCCCTTAGAGATCAACCATCTCCATGATCAGGTGATACTACCTTAGAATATGTCTGGATCACTGATGGGACCTGCGTTCCTCGGCATAAGCCACAACTCCATTGTCTCACAATGGTAGGAACGTAGTTCATCTCATGAACCATTATTCACCCAAACAGCCTCTTTGGTAGCATCTTAAGTAGCGATGTATCCAGCCTTTATCGTCTAGTATGCCACGGTATCTAGCTTGGAACTTTTCCAACGTACCGTCCCTTTACTGAGGGTAAAGACAATGCCTGTGACTGACTTTCAGTCGTCGTTATCACCCTGGAACCCTTCCAGTGATTCTCCCCAGGATCGGTTGATACCATCTCACTACAACTAGTGAGAATCCTAACATCCATTTAGATCTATCTCATAGATCCAAAAACCCAGGATTTAGGAGGTATCACTTTGATCCTATGTGGAGAATCAGTGTGATAAGCGGAGATTGATCGAGCATAGCATAGGAAACTCTTTCCCTATCAAGAGTATGTCATCCACGTACTCTACGAGGATCGTCACCATACTCCCTACTACCCTTTTGTTTATACAAGGTTCATCTACCATTTTGATGATGTCAACTTCTTTGACTAATCCATCAAAACAGATGTTCCAACTCCGCGATGTCTGCTTTATCCTATAAAGCATCTTGCACACGTTTCCGCTGCTCCCACTGTCTACGAAGCCCTCTGGCTGTGTACTTATAGACGCTCTCTTCTAAAACATCATTTTAGAAAAGCAGTCATGGCACCCAACCGCCAGATATCGTAGTCATGGTATGTAGCCGTGGCAAGTAGGATCTGGATGGACTTAAGCATAGCTACTTGAAAAGGTTTCATCATTATCCACGCCTGGTCGATGACGAAAAGCTTTAACAAGTCTAGCTTTGAAAGTCTCAACCTTTCCATCTACACCAAGTAATCTTCTCAAGATATACTTACTCCTGATGGGGATTTAACCCTTCAGATATAGCAACCAAAGTCCATACTTTGTTGGTGTATAAGGATTCCATCTCAGATCGATAAACATCCAGCCATTCTTATAGAGTCTTACTCTCGATGGCATGCTCGAAGCTAGTTGGGTCATCATCTCATGATGCAATCCTCGCTCCCACTGTCATAGAGAAACAGAAGTATCTCTCAGGTGGGTGAGGAACCCTACCAGATCGTCGGAGAGGCTGAGGTTCGTTGGAATCTACTGAATCCTTTTGGTTCTATCAAATCATCAGCTGCAGTTTGTATAGCCGGAACCTTTCCAGCTGTACATAACAGACCTTGCCTCGAGCCTGTCTGGATTATGCTTTTAGACATAGCCCGGACAACTCCAAATCTTAACCAACTTAAGATATGGGCTCTTCCCTTTCCATATCACATATGAAATGGTAGGCAACTGATTTGATTGGAACCCTATTCAATAGGTATGCAGCTTCTCAAGTGCATAACTCCCAAAAGGAAATAGGTAACTCAGTAGTACTCATCATAGAGCACACCTTATCATATAGGGTGTGATTGCTCCGCCCCGATATACCATCGTGCTATGGTGTATACGGAGGAGTAATGCTGAGAGAGAATCTCATTCTCCTTTAGAATAGTCCAGGAATTCCGTGCTCAAGTATTCTCCTCCCTGATCTCATCAAAGGACACAATACTTATACCTGTTATTGGTTCTCTACTTCTAACTTATATTCTGTGAATATCTCAAAAGGTTCGGACTTGTGTTTCAACAGGAATATAGGTCTGAATCTTGAGAGATTATCAGAGAATGTAACGAAGTACAAAGAACCAGTCTTGGCATGTGTAGACAGGGGACCTACATACATCAACATGTATCATCCCAAGAGTTTACTAACTCTTTCTCTGTTTCCAGTAAACAGAGCTGTGGTCATCGTATCTTTGTGACATGACTGGCAAGTTTCATAAGATGTAAATTCAAACAGATTTAAATATGCATCTTTATGTAACTCTAGCTAGTCGGGTCACATTGATCTGACCTAGTCTACAATACCTCAAGAAAGATTCGTTCAGTTCTGAACTCTACCTCTTGTGTGTGTTCTGTATACTAAGAACTGTAGTTTGATTTAGAACATCAATGCTTTTAGATAACGTGCCTGAACCGATCAACTTTTGATATAGAAAATGTTCAAAACATTATCCAACAATAGAAAATTATATCCTTTCTTTACTAATAAAGAGACTGATATGATTTTGTATATCAGGTTCGGTATCTAATAACATTCGTTCAGAATCAATGTATTTGGAATACAGGGTGACAGTGACCAACAGACTTGGCTGCAACACTTGCCCCGTTTTCTGCCTCATGAAACTTATCACCCGTTCTCAGTTCTCTACCTTTCTGTAGCCCTATGTAACAAATTACATATCTGGGATCCTGATCCGGTATCACATACTCAGGATGCAGAGGATACTGAGAAACAGTTCTTTGTAACGAACACACCCGAAGATGATGCATCAGCATGCACTCTCTTCGTTTGGGCGGCATAGGAATTCTGGTAATCCCCTATTTCCTACTCTTTCTTATAACAATTATAAGTTGGAGCGGGACCAACGTTCCCCAGCTCAGTAGAACAAGCGGGTTCGGTTAAATATCCGTATTATTATCTTGATTAAGGCGTGACATGGTCGATACCAGGAGAGAGAGAGAAGAAAACACTCAGCGTGCGCTCTTGCAAGAATAGATTGGTTATTATTTTATCTAATCAGGATGGCTCCCACTGCTTTTTATCAAATCTTCCTTCAAACCCTAAAAGGAAAGACTAGCCGGGATTAATTACACGCTACAAGTTCGCCAATCTTTCAGCCAGGCCAGTGTCGGTACTTTGAGGGAGGTCCCCCGTGCTTTCGCACGAACCTAATTAATGTAAACCTCGTTTTCCCAGAGGCGTAACCTCGTTAGCACCTTTCTAGACACCTACTTGATCGGCTAATTGTAATGTGTAAAACTCTCACAGGAGTAACTCTTACTCGCAGTGGGTATCGGGATCCAACTATCTCATAGAAGGTATGCAATCTCATTGCAAATTTCAACACTTGAAATTCCCGATAATACTTTTGCCCCTAACGTGCTATGACCTTGACGAAAGCCAACAAACCATAGCCCGCTAGTCAAGTTCAACCCGTACATTTCTTGATTGAATTAAACCCACCCGCACGACCCTTGACGAAAGCCAACAAAGCTGCACGACTACCCTAATCCAATCGCATCGTATGCAGCAGATAAGCAGCATATAGCTACCGCACACTACACCTTGACGAAAGCCAACAAATGTAGCATGAATACTATATACAACTTATCTGAAATGACGGAGGGCTACGACAGGTTTTTCTGAAAACCTATTGCGTAATGAACTTGATATCGTTGTAGAATCAAATGATTTTAAAATGGAGTGTTTTTGAGGCTTTTCCAGTTTTGCTAATGGAGTCACTCCCGGTGAAGGGATCGTCGGTCCTTTCCTCGTCGAATGAGGTGCGGGATATATCATATATATCACTGTACAAAGCAAAAACACTTAAAAGGAATCAAAAGACAAACCGAGTGTGTAGCATCTGTCAGTTATTGTTAAAGGAGTCACTCCCGGTGAAGGGATCTCGGTCCTTTCCTCATCGAATAAGGTGCAGGATATATCACATATACCTCTGTGCAAAGCAAGAACTATAGCTACCTGTTTTATTTTGAAATTCGATTCTACAACATCTTAGGTTTCTTTTATTTCATTAATCACATTAATAAAGTCCCATCATTTAAATACCTAAACATCACAGATAAATACGACGTACACTTATGCCATCCGCATTCGCCTCGATGTCCTCTCGTGCACCGTTAGGTTAGGTAACTAACGGCAGAGCGGGGCAGGGCTAGCGCGGGTGTAAAACATAAGTAACGCCTATATAATATATCATATATACTATATACTGTATCTATCACAGAACATCACATGATCACATCACAGATATCGCAGCAGAAGAAACATATGAAACATTGGATATACTAGGACGTCCGTGTTTTCAATACGAGCCAGTATAAAACACGGATTCCACGGTCGCGATGAATAGCCAAACCCACACCCCTAGACCCCTACGAGAGCGGCAAGCAACCCTACTAATTCTAGAGTTAGGAGACCCGGACTCGACTCCTCGAGTTGGTCTCCCACTGGACTTCAGAACCCGGTTACTTGTGCTCCCCTCCTTGGGTCTATCCTAGTGCGGAAAAGTAAATAATATACAAAAGATGACAACTTCCGCAACCTGGAAGTGCCCCAATAAAAGAATATTACATACAAGTTTTTACATGAATGAAAATGAAAAACACTCATCTCACATAAAAACCCCCGGCTATTCAAACACGACGATCCAATATAACATATCCAGCAACACATAACATCACATGTCATCAACGTAAGTAAACATGCGTATCCCAATTGTCGTTGGCATATAGCAACGAAACCGGCGATAACAAATGTTACACTTACGGTCACAGAAAAGAAAGTGTAAAACTACAACAGTTGGAATCCGCAACATCCTCAGACATCGTATGCCTGATCAAATGAATTCCTTAGACATCACATGCCTAACAATTATAAACCCCGCATTTTAGTCTCAAAATCGAAAACACTTTTCAATACCAAGTCGGGCAATTCAACAGGATTCCCGACATCCTGATCGAATGCTCGTCGCAAACTTTACTAGGTGGCCGCACCCCCGATACCGTCGACGAAGTGCACCAAGGCGAAACACCGCTGCCGCGAGCACCCGAACGGATGCTTTCGGCGACGGGGTTCTCCTACAGTCACTTGGTCGGGGCTATGGAGTGAGGCTGTCTATTAAGTTTACCCGGCGAGTATCCGCGTACGCTACATGATTGCGACGGACTTTTGATCGCTTCAAAATTCTGTGGCAACCGATCAAGTGAGACTAAACTGCTATGTTTATAACATTCATTCAGTTATCTCATAACTACTTGTGAATTCCAATTGTTGTATCACATTCCGGATAAATAGAAAATGTTAAACTTTCCGATCGAACGTTCAAACACCCAAGTTTTCCCGATACTAGATCAACACATGAAACAAGTCGAAAAACATTCAGTTCGTGCCTCAGTACCAACGGTCCAGCCGTAGAAGGGTCAAGCCAACGCCTCACATGTGGCACGCCGTACTGCCCCAAACCCTAAGGTTCAAAGGGCAGTTCAAGACGGTCACATAATCGAGTTAAGGTTTGTTGTCTTCTAGAGGGTCCATCGCGTTACTTGCACTACTTAGAACATCTTTAAACCATGGAAAAATCCAACACTTGGAAATTTCCCGGCAGGGGAAAAAATGGGTATTTATATCCGGTCGAACTTTTTAACATATTCAAAAATTATCCGGAAAGCCACACAGACAAAATTTGATAATCCGATCGAACATTCGAATCCCTAAAACAACTCAGAAAATTCAACTCTTGAAAAAATATTAAAAATTCCCAGAAAAACCAGCACT
This sequence comes from Agapanthus africanus, assembly GCA_030015575.1. Taxonomy (NCBI): domain Eukaryota; kingdom Viridiplantae; phylum Streptophyta; class Magnoliopsida; order Asparagales; family Amaryllidaceae; genus Agapanthus; species Agapanthus africanus. Next base: position 673,813,107 of record CM057338.1, on the reverse strand, counting down.
GCATATTATGAATTACTGTGCAAATTTGGATGCCACAAAAGACAAAACGGCCGCGGATCCGCCGCACGAGCCATGCTCGTGCCGCGAAACCGCGGCGCATTGATGGAATTAGGCACACGAATTTTACAGTATCCCTTAGAATTTCCTGCTGATTTTTCTGCATATTTTTAATATGGAAAAATCCCAGATTTTAGAAAAAGTCCAGAGAGCATGTTTGGTTTAGGGTTTCGGGTTCATTCGGGTTTCAAACTTCGTCTACTCTTCGCCTAAGGCTCTAGCTAGGCTCTGATACCACTGTAGGGTTCCTGGGCACTCTCAAAAGGTCTCACAAGGTATCAACCATGCCAATTTCAAAAATTAGAGGTGCCGAGAAACCCTAATACGGATCGTTGGCTAGAAGTTTAGGCGACAAAGCAACTAGTTAACAAATTAACTTAAAGAACGGAAATACAACCTTTGTAGATCCAGTTCTCCACCTCCATAGCTCCATGATGAAGTCCCTCCGCTGTCCAAATCGAATCCCGGACTCTAGCGTCGGTTTCGTCGGAGAAAAGGGCGGGCTAGGTCGTCGATGTCAATGCCGAAGATGATCTACGTCGAGGCATCACTAGATCAAGCTCCAACTTTACCAAGTCTAGAAAACTTGTGAAGGAAACACACTCTACTACTTGGCAAGAGGTAGAGGATGAAGAAATAGGAAGTGGGTTCACTTTAGAATTGGATTTCACACTCTTTTTCATCAATCACCATTGATGAAGAAATGTTTTCTTCATGAAAGAAGATGAAGAAGAAGAAGCATCTTATGATAAGTTAATTAAAAATAGAAAGGAAAACGAATTCTTATCATAATTGTAACCATGGTAAAGTGTAGAGAGCAAACTATAGTTAAATGAATGGTTAGGGTTAATGAGATGAAGACAAAAGGGTTTCTTTGGTCAAAGCTTCAACAAGCTTCATGAAAGAAACCCTTTTGTTTTTCTTTTCTCTTTTCATTTCTTTTAATCCAAATTAAAAGATAAATGAAAGAATAAATGAAAACCCTAACCATTAACTAACCATGGTTTAATCTTTACACTTGACCAAGTTAACATGTATCATCAAACATGATACAATCAACTGCACAAAATATATCACATATACAATGTGCACATCCGAGTGAGAAAATCCATCTTAAGTGAACCGATACTAGTTAATGCAAAGTAATATATCAAATATATAATTATGCATTAAATCATTAAATCAACACTTGATTTAATGATCCGGTCATATCGCATATAACCGACTAATATCCAATGTATTGATTTATCGAATCAATCCTTGATTCGATAACTAGGTTATATCGCATACAACCATTCGACACATTCATCGCGAGAATAGAATATGGTATCACATACACGCAATATTCTCGGTCCCGCACATATATCATATGCGCTCCTATTTCGTTTCGCTTGAGCCAGGAAACCTCTGTATAGGACTCTAAAGACTCGTCAATACGCCGGCAGCAGATGATGATCATATCAAACACCCACAAGCCGCAAGCGGTCTGCTAAACGTAACGGCCACCCGGGTATTGAGCGATCAGAAGATCGACGAGCAAGCCTGCTCACACTCCAGTGAATCCAACCAGTAACACTACCGTACAGTCCGGTCTGATCGTCTGATATGTCGCATATCTCGCCTAGGGGTGGTAAACGTCAGACCCCAATAGCTCGATAAGTCGTGTCGATTTGAGGTCTATAACAATTCGAGAAACTACTGGTAACACTTACCAGTAAATCTTAGCAACCCTGGCCAGGGATTTCCGGTTATAGCCAATCGAACACAGCGCAACATCAACTCCCTATACCGGGAGAGATGAATCCCCTCCTATCGCTCATTGCCTCCATGTGATTCGGGACTGTACCCAAAAACCACCGTTTTGCACGCCCTCTTGGACGTGGTAAGATGGAAATCAAAGCACAGTGGGAACCACACAAGACTCTATGACGATCTCGGGTCAACAGACTACTCTATACCAGTGTCACCAGAGAACTGCCAACTGACGTAAGGTATAATACCATCTGGGAGTTCTCGGCGAGTCCGTCCAGTGTACCCAGTCTCTACTGAGCACCAGTATATCATCTCTGATGTCAAACATCAATGGATATGGGATCATCCATCGCCCATCTGTATGGGTCGAGAAGGTACACGCTAGTCTACTCTGGTATATCGATGCCCCGTCTCGATACACCCACGACTAGGGACTTTGAAGGATGTACTTATGGACTACCATGTCCCCATTAGTATGATCCGCATCATAGTCCAGATAGTCAAGTACACATCCTAAGGGCTTTACCAACAAGTAACACAGAGACAATCAATGTACATGTTAAGGTAAAGAGTAACTAGATTGCATACTATCATGTCGAGCAAGAAAGTCCTCCCTATATATGTCCCAGCATCCACTACAATATATACATTCTATGTACAGTTATGGCCTCTAGGGCATACATATAACTAACATCCACAAGGCATCAACCATGCTAAAATCAAATTTTTCTTGTGCCGAGAAACCCTAATGCTAGATCGTTAACTAGAAGCAAAGGCGAAACATGCAAGTAAACAAGTTTATTGCTAAGTGAATGGAAATACAACCTTTGTAGATCCGGTCCTCCACTTCCTTGGCTCCGTGATGACGTCCCTCCGCTGCAACCATCGGAATCCTGGACTCTCGCGGTGGTTTCATCGGAGAAAAGATCGGGCTAGGTCGTTGACTTCGATGCCGAAGATGATCTACGTCGAGGCAACTCTAACTCGAGCTCCATCTTCACCAAGTCATGAAACTTGTGAAGAAAACACCCTATACTACATGGCAAGAGGTAGAGGATGAATAAATAGAAAGTGGGTTCACTTTGGATTTGGATTTCTCACTTGATTTCATCACGTGACATTTTTCTAGAAAGCTTTTCTTTTCTTCACTTGAAGAAGAAGATTAAGAAGAAGAAAAAGAATAATGAATTAATTCCAAAAAGAAAAATGAAGTGATGGTTATCATAATGCAACCATGGGTGTGGCTAACTCATGTAGAGAGCAAACCCTAGTTTAGGTGATGGTTAGGTTTAAAAGATAAAACAAAATGGTTACTTTATCAAAGCTTCATAAATCTTCAACAAAAATACAATGCAAGCCACCATTTCATTTTAACTAAAATGAATAAAGAAAATAAATATATCAAATTAAAACCTAACCATTAACCTAAAGATGGTTTAAAGCAAGCATACACCCAAGTTTGCATGTATCATCAAATATGATACAATCAAGTGCACAATAAAATTTATCATATATACAATGTGCACATTCAAGTGAGATAATCAATTTTAAGTGAACCGATACTAGTTAATGTAAAGTAATATATCAAATACATAATTATACATTAAATCATTAAATCAACACTTGATTTAACGATCCGGTCATATTGCATATGACCGACTAATGTCAAGTGTATCAATGTATCGAATCAACACTTGATTCGGTAACCCGTCTATATCACATATAACCTGCCGATGATACAAAACGCGTGAATAGAATACAGTATCACATACTGGTATTATTCTTGGTCACGCACATGTCTCATATGCGCTCATATTTCGTTTCGCTTGAGCCAGGAAACGTCTGTATAGGACTCTAAAGACTCGTCAATACACCGACAGCAGGTGATGATAATATCAAACACCCACAAGCCGCAAGCGGTCTGCTAAACGTAACGGCCACCCGGGTATTGAGCGATCAGAAGATCAACGAGCAAGCCCGCTCACACTCCTGTGAATCTAACCAGTAACACTTACCGTACAGTCCGGTCTGATCGTCTGATATGTCGCATATCTCGCCAAGGGGTGGTAAACGTCAAACCACAGTAGCTCGATAAGTCATGTCGATTTGAGGTCTATAACAGTTCGAGATACTACTGATAACACTTACCAGTAAATCTCAGCAAGCCTGGCCAGGGATTTCCGGTTATAGCCAATCGAACACAGCGCAACATCAACTCCCTATACCGGGAGAGACGAATCCCCTCCTATCTCTCATTGCCTCCATGTGATTCGGGAATGTACCCAAAAACCACCGTTTTGCACGCCCTCTTGGACGTGGTAAGGTGGAAATCAAAGCACAATGGGAATCACATAATACTCTATGACGATCTCGGGTCTACAGACTAACCTGTACCCATGTCACCAGAGAACTGCCATCTGATATAAGGTATAATACCATCTGGGAGTTCTCGGCGAGTCCATCCAGTGTACCCAGTCTCTACTGAGCACCCGTATATCATCTCCGGTGTCAAACACCAATGGATATGGGATCATCCATCGCCCATCTGTATGGGTCGAGAAGGTATACGCTAGTCTACTCTGGTATATCGATGCCCCGTCTCGATACACCCACGACTAGGGACCTTGAAGGATGTACTTATGGACTACCTTGTTCCCACTAGTATGATCCGCATCATAGTCCAGGTAGTCAAGTACACATCCTAAGGGCTTTACCAACATGTAACAGAGAGACAATCAGTATACACGTTAAGGTAAAGAGCAACCAGATAGCATACTATCATGTCGAGCAAGAAAGTCCTCCCTATATATGTCCAAGCATCCACTACAATATACATCCTATGTATAGTAATGGACTCTAGGGCATACATATACTAACAATCTCCCACTTGCACTAGGGCCATCTGCAGCAGTGGTTGCAGTATCTCATACTCAACCATCCCATAAAAGTCTCTCTCTGGGAAAAGGCCTTTGTGAGTGGATCCGCCGTGTTGTCCTCTGAGTCTACTCTCCTAACCTCGATCACCCTGGAGATCAACTATCTCCATGATCAGGTGACACTGCCTTAGAATACGTCTGGGTCACTGATGGGACCCGGGTTCCTGGGCCAAAGACACACTTCCATCATCACACAATGGTAGGAACCTAGTTCATCTCATGAACCAATATACACCCAAACTTCCTCTTTGGTATTATCTTTAATAGCGATGTCACCAGCCTTTATCGTCTAGTTTGCCATGGTATCTAGCTTGGAACTCTTCCAACATACCGTCCCTCCACTGAGGGTAAAGACAATGCCTGCGACTGACATTCAGTCGTCCTTATCACCCTAGAACATTTCCAGTGATTCTCCCCAGGATCCATTGATACCATCTTACTACAGCTAGTGAGAATCCTAACAACCATTTAGATCAATCTCATAGATCCAAAACCCAGGATTTAGGAGGTATCGCTTTGATCCTATTTGGAGAATCCTTGTGATAAGCGAGATTGACCGAGCGCAGCATAGGAAACTCCTTCCCTATCAAGAGTATGTCATCCACGTACTCTACGAGGATCACCACCATACTCCCTACTACCCTTTTGTTTATACAAGGTTCATCTACTATTTTGATGATGTCAAACTCTTTGACTAACACATCAAAACAGACGTTCCAACACCTCGATGCCTGCTTTATTACATAAAACATCTTGCTCGTGTTTCCGCTGCTCCTACTGTCTACGAGGCCCTCTGGCTGTGTACTTATATACGCACTCTTCTAAAACATCACTTAGAAAAGCAGTCATGATACCTAACCCCCAGATATCGTAATCATGGTATGTAGCCGTGGCAAGTAGGATCTGGATGGACTTAAGCATAGCTACTTAGAAAAGATTTCATCATAATCCATACCTGATCAATGATGCAAGCTTTTAACAAGTCTAGCTTTGAAAGTCTCAACTTTTCCATATACACCAAGTAATCTTCTCAAGATATACTTGCTCCTGATGGGGATTTAACCCTTCAGATAAAGCAACTAAAGTCCATACTTTGTTGGTGTATAAGGATTCCATCTCAGATCACAAAGCATCCAGCCATTCTTACAGAGTCCCAATCTTGATTGCCAGCTCGAAACTAGTTGGGTCATCATCCCATGATGCATTCCTCGCTCCTACTGTCATAGAGAAACAGAAGTATCTCTCAGGTGGGTGAGGAACCCTACTAGATCGGCGGAAAGGCTGAGGTTCGTTGGAAACAATTGAATCCTTTGGTTCTACCAAATCATCAGTTGCAGTTTGTATAGCTGGAACATTTCCAGTTCTACATAATAGACCTTGCCTCGAGCTTGTCCGGATTTTGCTTTTTAGACATAGGCCGGACAACCCTAAATCTCAACAAACTTAAGATATGTGCTCTTCCCTTTCCATATCACATATAAAGTGGTAGGCAACTGTTTTGATTTGAACCCTATTCAATAGGTATGCAGCTTCTCAAGCGCATAACTCCCTTAATGGAAATAGGTAGCTCAGTAGTACTCATCATAGAGCACACCTTATCATATAGGGTGTGAGTGCTCCACCCTGATACACCTACGTGCTGTGGTGTATACGGAGGAGTAATGCTGAGAGAGAATCTCATTCTCCTTTAGAAAAGTCCAAGAATTCCGTGCTCAAGTATTCTCCTCCTTGATCACATCAAAGGACATAATATTTATACCCGTTTTGGTTCTCTACTTCTAACTTATATTCTGTGATTATCTTAAAAGGTTCGGACTTGTGTTTCAACAGGAACATATGTCTGAATCTCGAGAGATCATCAGAGAATTTAATGAAGTATAAAGAACCGGTCTTGGCATTTATAGACAGGGGACTTTCATACATCTATATGTATCATCCCAAGAGTTCACTAACTCTTTCTCTGTTTCCAATAAACAGAGCTATGGTCATCTTATCTTTGTGACGTGACTGGCAAGTTTCATAAGATGTAAATTCAAACTAACTTAAATATGCATCTAAATGTAACTTCAGCTGGCCGGGTCGCATTGATATGACCTAGTCTACAATGCCTCAAGAAGAAGTCGTTCATTTTTGAACTCTTCCTCTTGTGTTTGTTCTGTATACTAAGAACTGTAGTTTGATTTAGAACGTCAATACTTTTAGATAACGTGCCTGAACCGATCAACTTTTGATATAGGAAATGTTCAAAACATTATCCAATAATACAAAATTTTATCATTTCTTTACTAATAAAGAGACTGATATGATTTTGTATATCAGGTTCGGTATCTAATAGCATTTTTTCAGAATCAATGTACTGGTAATACAGGGTGACAGTGACCAACAGACTTGGTTGCAACACTTGCACCGTTTTTTGTCTCATGAAACTTATCACCCGTTCTCAGTTCTCTATCTTAGCCCATGTAACAGATTACATATGCGGGATCCTGATCTGGTATCATATACCCAGGACGTAGAGAAGACTGAGAAACAGCTCTTTGTAATGAACACACCCAAAGGAGATGCATCTCATGCACTTTCTTCGTTTGGGCGGCTTGGGAATTCTGGTATTCCCGTAATTCCTGCTCGGTCTTATAACAATTATAAGTTGGAGTGGGACCAACGTTCCCCAGCACAGTATAACAAGTGGGTTCGGTCAATAATCCGTATTATTATCTTGATTAAGGCGTGACATGGTCGCTACCTGGAGAGAGAGAGAAGAAAACAATCTACGTGCGCTCTTGCAAGATCAGCTTGGTTATTATTTTATCTAATCAGGATGGCTACCACTGTTTTTATCAAATCTTCCTTCAAACCCTAAAAGGAAAGACTAGCCGGGATTAATTACCCGCTACAAGTTCGCCAATCTTTCAGCCAGGCCAGTGTCGGTACTTTGAGGGAGGTTCCCCGTGCTTTCGCACGGACCTAATTAGAGTAAACCTCGTTTTCCCAGAGGCGTAACCCCGTTGACACCTTTCTAGACACCTACTAGATCGGCTAATTGTAATGTGTAAAACTCTCCCAGGAGTAACAATTATTCGCAGCGAGTATCGGGATCCAACTATCTCATAGAAGGTATGCAATCTCATTGCAAATTTCAACACTTGAAATTCCCGATAATTTTGCTCCTAGCACCCTATGACCTTGACGGAGGTCAACAAATCATAGGTTACTAGTCAAGTTCAACCCGTCATTTCTTGATTGAATCAAACCCACCCACACGACCCTTGACGGAGGTCAACAAGGCCGTACGACTACCCTAACCCAATCTGCATCATATGCATAAGTAGATTAATACTAGTTAGCTATCGCACACTACGCTTTGACGGAGGTCAACAAACGTAGAACGAATACTAAATAGGACTTATCTGAAATGACGGAGGGCTACGACAGGTTTTTCTGAAAACCCATTGCGTAATGAACTTGATATCGTTGTAGGATCGAATGAATTTTGAAATGGAGTGTTTTTGAGGCTTTTCTAGTTTTGCTAAAGGGATCACTCCCGGTGAAGGGATCGTCGGCCCTTTCCACATCGAATAAGGTGCAGGATATATCATATATACCGCTGTGCAAAGCAGAAACTATAGAAGCAATCAAAAGACAAACCGAGGGTTGTAGCATCTGCCAGTTATTTCTAAAGGAGTCACTCCCGGTGAAGGGATCTCGGCCCTTTCCTTATCCAATAAGGTGCAGGATGTTCTACAAGGAACACCGCGATGCAAAGCAAGAACTGTAGCTACCTATTTTGGAAAATTTGATTCCACAACATCTTAGGTTTCTTTTATTTCATTAATCACATTAATGATGTCCCATCATTTAAGTAACCTAAACATCACAGATAAATACGACGTACACTTATGCCATCCGCATTCGCCTCGATGTCCCCTGGTGCACCGTTAGGTTAGGTAACTAACGACAGAGCGGGGCAGGGCTAGCACGGGTGAAAAACATAAGTAACGTCTATATAATATATCATATATACTATATACAGTATCCATCACAGCATATCAAATGATCACATCACAGATATCGCAGCAGAAGAAACATATGAAACATTGGATACACTAGGACGTCCGTCTTTTCAATACGAGCCAGTATAAAACACGGATTCCACGATCGCGATGAATAGCCAAACCCACACCCATAGACCCCTACGAGAGCAGCAAGCAACCCTACCAATTCTAGAGTTAGGAGACCCGGACTCTATTAGGTCCACGTTACCTCTCCCGGTACTTTCGGGGTTGCGGAAACGGTAAAACAAAATTTTTTCTAAACATGGTAACATGGACCGTAAAAGCCGGATCTTTGCTAAACAACACACTAGCATCCTAACTAGTGATTTATCTACTCGGTTAGGGGTTATACCTCAACATGAACTCCTTCTCTTCTTGTTGTTCTTCTCTTTGCTTGCTCCGAGGGTTGATCCGGGCTTTGGTCACCTCCGTGGCCCCCTTGAGTCGAAGACGATCCACCCGAGAGATGTACACCGAGCTCCACCTCGAGCCGAGGTAACTAGGGCAAAGAGATTGCTAGTCTAGAAGCCCTAGGTTGTATAGAAATGGTAGAGGGATGGTTTTTTCTTTATGGGATCTTTATCTCTCAACACATGAGATCAAAAGATGAATCAAGAGGAGGAAGAAGGAGGAGCTAGCAACCATGGAATATTTCTTCTCTTCTCACTAGAAAAAGGCAAGAGAGAGAATGAGAAAGAAATTGTGAGCATAAGAAAATGAACCATGGTTCAATAATGCAAAAACAATATCATTACTAATCCCATCAAGATAAAGTTTAATGGCTACATTGAAATGACCATTATCATAATCAAAATAGAAAAAGAAAAAGAAAAGAAGAGTGTAGATCCCTCTTGAAGGTCAATGGTCAACACGGTCAACCGGTCAACAAAGTCAAGAGAGGTGATGGTGGTCAAATGGTCAATGCAATTAGCCATCATAAAATTATCACTAAAAGGATTAGTAAATGATGTCCGCGGCTCATAATGGTTTTGACCAAACGAACTGCCAAAACCCTAATGGGTTCGAATCAACTGTCAAAACCCTAATGAGCCTGTCACATAACGGTTTTGGCCGAACCAACTGCCAAAACCCTAATGGGGCACCTCCTCCTTCATCGCTCCGGAAAACTGTGCATACACACCTGCATCCGCATTCCGTAGAATGCGGATGTACAGAAGACAAAACAAATCCATCCGTGCAATACTAGGATCCGGCTTAAACCAAAGCCCACTAGTATTGCCTGCCCGAACACCACACGGACACAAGTGTACGTAAGTGATCGCAGCCCTGCCGTAAAACCATACGGCCTCTACACGTTTCGCTCAGTGCAGGGAAACTCTCTGTGTGGGACTCTAAAGACTCGACACTACGCTGGAAGTGGGTTTAACCACAGACTGCAAGCGGCACTAGCTGTACGTAACGGTCCCCAGGTAGATGTCGATAAGATGGCCGATGAGGTAAACCCATCCGAACTCCTACTGAGCCTGTATGTGACAATCTCCGTACAGTCCGGTCTGTTCGTCTGATATATCGCATGGCGGGCCTAGGGGGCGGTAAACGTCAGTCCCTAATAGCGGTACAAGTCGTGTCAGAGTGAAGCCCAGTACACCCTGAGATAACACTGGAAACCTACCAGTATATCTCGCTTGCCCTGGCCAGGGACTACTCGTGTAATGGCTCTCCTAGACACGGCGCGATGTCAACCCCAATATCGGGAGAGACGAATCCTGTCTAACCGTCACAGCCTCCAAGTGCTTCGGGACTGCACCCAACTACTACCTGTTTGCACAACTCAGTAGAGCCGTGGTAGGGTAGTAATCAAAGAACAGTGGGAACACACTCGAGGCGAAGTGACAGTGTCAAGTCAGCGGACTAAGCTGTACTCATGTCACCTGGGAACTGATAACTGACGATAGGTATAATACCAACCATCAGTCCCCGATGAGTCCTGTCCAGTGTATTCGTAACCTAACGAGCACCCGCATACTATCTCAAGTACGGCGTACTGACGGCTGTGGGACAGACCGTCTCCCATGCTGGGATGAGAAGCGCATACGCTAGTCTACTCCGGAGTATCGATGCCCTATCTCGATAATCCCACGACTAGGGACATGTATAAGGATGTGCTTGTGGATTACCCAGCCCCCACAAGTGTGATCGCCATCACAACGCCGGTAATCAAGCAAAGATCCTAAGGGCTCTACTAATGCGTATAGGTGATATAATAAAGAAACGCACATGTACACATTAAAGCAGAGACAAACCAAGTAGCATACTACTATATCGAGCAAGATTGTCTGTACAACTATGAATATCCCAAGCTTCCATCAAGTAATATACATACTAGTATGATACAGTAATGGCCTCTAGGGTATATACACTAACAATCTCCCACTTGCACTAAGGCCATGTACTGGCGTATCGAAGACTTATCATCTCGATCAGCCGCTCGAACTGAGTATGGGGTAAGTCCTTCGTGAATGGGTCCGCTGTGTTGTCTTTTGTGTCCACTCTCCGCATCTCGATCTCTAGGCGATCAATGATCTCCCTGATCAGGTGATACCGCCTTTAGATGTGCCTGAATTTCTGATAGGACCTTGGTTCCTTCGCTAAAGCTATAGCCCCATTGTTATCGCAATACAAAGGTATTGGGCCAACAATGGACGGAACCACCTGAAGTTGATTAATGAACTCCTTCATCCAGACCGCTTCTTTTGCGGCATCACTTGCAGCAATATATTCAGCCTCCATCGTCGAGTCTGCGACGGTATCCTGTTGGGAACTCCTCCAACATACCGCCCCTCCGTTGAAGGTTTACACAAAACCCGAGACAGACTTGCTGTCATCTTTGTCACTCTGGAAGCTTGAATCGGTAAATGACTCGACCCTGAGGTCTCCATTACCGTAAACCAGGAACATCTCCTTAGTCCTTCTCAGGTACTTGAGAATGTTCTTCACTGCTGTCCAGTGGTCCTCACCTGGGTCTGACTGATACCGGCTTACCGCGCTCAGCGCGTAAGCTACATCTGGTCTTGTACATAGCATCGCATACATTATAGATCCTACCGCCGAAGCGTAGGGTATAGTGCTCATGCGAACCCTCTCCTCGTCAGTCTTAGGAGACATCTTCTTGGAGAGGGTAATTCCGTGCAATACGGGTATGTAACCGTGCTTGGAATACTCCATACTAAATCTCTTTAGTACGGTCTCTATGTACCTGGACTGCGAAAGTCCCAGTAGTCTCTTGGATCTATCTCTATAGATCTTGATCCCCAGAATGTACGAGGCATCACCCAGGTCCTTCATGGAGAACTGTTGTGACAAAAATAGCTTGACCGATTGTAGCATAGGAATGTCATTTCCTATTAAAAGAATGTCGTCCACGTACAAGACTAGGAATACGACAGTTCGTCCTACAATCTTCTTATAGACACAAGGTTCATCTTCGTTCTTGATGAAATCAAATTCCTTGATTGCCTCATCAAAACAGATGTTCCAGCTCTGCGATGCCTGCTTTAATCCATAAATGGATTTAAGAAACTTGCACACCTTCCCTCCGCTCCGATATACCGTTGTGCTGTGGTGTATAAGGAGGAGTAAGCTGAGAGAGAATACCATTCTCTTTTAAGTAATCTAGGAATTCCGTGCTTAAGTACTCCCCTCCTCTATCAGACCAGAGGATCTTGATACTTTTGCCAGTCTGGTTCTCTACTTCGTTTCTGAATTCCTTGAATTTCTCAAAAGCTTTAGATTTGTGTTTCATCAGATACACATATCCGAACCTAGAGAGATCGTCAGTGAATGTGATGAAGTACGAGAACCCACCCTTGCATGTGTAGACATCGGACCATATACATCACTATGTACGAGTCCCAAGAGCTCTGCTGCTCTTTCTCCATGTCCGGTGAACGGAGATTTGGTCATCTTCCCTTTGAGACAAGACTGACAAGTTTCATAAGATGAAAACTCGAACGCATCCAAGAGTCCATCTTTATGCAACTTACTCAGTCTTTTCTCTCCGATATGACCAAGTCTATAATGCCACAAGTAGGATTCATTCGTATCTGAATTCTTCCTCTTGCGTGTGTTTTGTACATTGAGAACTGTATTCTGATTTAGAACGTAGATACCATTACACAGTGTACCTTCTGCAACCAGTACCTTATGAAGGTAAGTGTTCATGATATTTCTATCAAGAACAAAGTTATATCCATCTTTATCGAGTAAAGAAACTGATATTTTGTTGCAAACCATGGAAGGTACATAGTAGCAATCGTTCAAAATCATAGTCTTGCCATTTGGCAATACTAGGTGATATTCACCGACGGCTGCCGCATTAACTTGTGCTCCGTTCGCTACTCTGAGCGACATATCACCCGGTGCAACTTTCCTACGTTTTCTCAGTCCCTGCAATAAATTACAGATATGAGATCCTGATCCGGTATCAAGTACCCAGGAGGTAGGGCTGACCGTAAAACAGTTCTTAATTACAAGAACACCTGAAGTATATGCAAAACCATGCTTCTTCTTCAACTGGGTATCCTTGGAATCTATACAATCCCCTTTCCCTTGCTCATACTTATGACTGTTGTCACAAGTTAGAGCCGAACCAACGTTCCCTAGCCCCGAATAAGAATTTGGATCGGTCAAGCGATACATTTTATTATCTTGATTAGGGCGTGAAATGGTTGCTACCTGGAGAGAGAGAAAAGAAACACTCAGCGTGCGCACTTGCAAGTTTAGATTGGTTTTTAATTTATCTATACAGGATGGCTCCCACTGTCTCACCAATCCCTCCTCAAACAATAAAGGAAGAATTAGTCGGGATCAATCTCACCGTACAATACTTGCTTAACCGTTCAGCCAGGCCAGTGTCGGTACTTCGAGGGAGGTTTTCCAACGCTTTCGCGAAATTCCTTAATTAAGTAACCTCTTTTCCTTATGGGCGTAGCCCAGATAACACCTTTCTAGACACCTACTTGGTTTATAGCATTGATCGTTAAGCGAGAAAGTTCCCGAGGAGTAGCATATACTCACAGTAGGATCGGGATCCAAATATCATCGCGTGACAAAACTGAAGGAATCCTACCAGAATCATCACACTCTAAGTGGTATGCAACACTAGCAAGTTTCAGTACTTTTGAAACTCCCGATGTAGTTTTTGCCCCTAGGACCCAAGTGACCTTGACTGAGCCAACATATCAAAGGATCCTAATCAAGTTCAACCCGTCATTATCTTGACTGCATTAGACCCACCCGTACGTGTCCTTGACTGAGCCAAAATGACCGCACGACTGTCCTAACCAATCACTTTATATCCTACGGAAAAATATTACATAGCTACCGTACACTACGCCTCGGCTGAGCACGAAATACGTAGCACAAATACTAAGCAATATCAATCCGAAATGACGGAGGGCTACGACTGGGTTTTGGTGAAAACCCGTTAACGTAATGAAACTGATATCGTTGAAGGAACGTGATACACTTTTTTTGAAAATATAGTGACGAAAACTTTTGCTAAAGAGGTCACTCCCTGTGAAGGGATCTCGGCTCTTTCCTCGTCGAGTGAGGTGCTGGGCATTCATAAGATGAATACCTCGATGCAAAGCAAGAATAATCGACTATAGTGAAGTTATTACGCTGACGGAAACTTTTGTCCAAGGGGTCACTCTCGATGAGGGGATCTCGGCCCTTGCCTCGTCGAATGAGGTCCTGGGCATTCATAACCGAATACCTCGATGCAAAACAAAAGTGAACGTCCTTGCAATAACAGCTTTTTTTGAAAAATTGTTCCAACAACGTCTTTTAGGTTTATTTTCTTGCATTAGTTCTTTTAATGCATCCCATCATTTAAATCCTACCATTGCAGAAAACAACCAAAATATGACGTACGCTTATGCCATTCGCATTCGCCACGGGGCCATGTCATCACCCGTTAGGTTACTTAACTAACGACAGAGCGGGGGCTGGGCTAGCGCGGCTGAAAAACATAAGCAACGCCTAAATAATTATTATATATAGATATATAGAAATGATAGCCAATCCAGATAACAGATGAACACTTTGGATATACTAGGAACCCGCGATTCGTTCGAGCCTGCAACGAAAAGCGGATTACACGGTCGCAATGAATAGCCAATACCCCACCCAAGACCCCTACGGGTGTGGCAAACTACCCCCAAGTATCCGAAGCGAAGCAACCTCCCTCAACACCGTGAGTAGGCCACTCGGCACTTCGAGATACCCGGTAGTTTGTGCACCCCCTCCATGGGTCTATCCTAGGAGCAAAAACAGTAAAAAGAATTATACAATGACGGCTACAACCCCGACCCGGTTGTGTGGCCATACAAATAATATTACATCAATTTACAAATTTATTACATGAATGAAAGAAAAAGAAACTCTCATCTCACATCCACCCCGGCTATTCATCCGCGGCAATCCAATGAGTTCATATACACATACCATCAACAACACAGATCACAGATATGTATAACCCCCACTAATCGACGTATAGCTATTAGTAGACGTTCAATACACATAAAAAATTACAGATATAACCATTAGCCAAAGTCTACGTAACATCGACAAAAAAATACGGATTTTTAAGCCCCAAAAACAATTTTTTCTTTCTGAAAAATCTGGGGAGAAAAATCATATTTCAAAAATCCCAAAATACCCATATAAGAACACTGCAGAAAAGAGAATCGCCAACTGAGTTAACTCGGCCGCAGTTCCGCGGCATAAGCAAGCTTATGCCGTGGAACCCCGGCGCTTTAACCGAGTTAGGTGATCATTTTTCTTCAGTATTCTATACAAACCCTGAGCCGATTTTTAGTGTATGATTTATTAATTTTGGAACAGATCTAAAAATCGGCAGAAACTGAATTTTTCGGGGTGTTTTTGCGGTTTTTCGTCCGGTCGATATTCTAAATACTTTGCTAAAATGCTAGGGTGTGTTTAGTTAGGCTCTGATACCACTGTTAGGTCCACGTTACCTCTCCCGGTACTTTCGGGGTTGCGGAAACGGTAAAACAAAATTTTTTCTAAACATGTTAACATGGACCGTAAAAGCCGGATCTTTGCTAAACAACACACTAGCATCCTAACTAGAGATTTATCTACTCGATTAGGGGTTATACCTCAACTTGAACTCCTTCTCTTCTTGTTGTTGTTCTCTTTGCTTGCTCCGAGGGTTGATCCGGGCTTTGGTCACCTCCGCGGCCCCCTTGAGTCGAAGACGATCCACCCGAGAGTTGTACACCGAGCTCCACCTCGAGCCGAGATAACTAGGGCAAAGAGATTGCTAGTCTAGAAGCCCTAGGTTGTGTAGAAGTGGTAGAGGGATGGTTTTGTCTTTATAGGATCTTTATCTCTCAACACATGAGATCAAAAGATGAATTAAGAGGAGGAAGAAGGAGGAGCTAGCAACCATGGAACATTTCTTCTCTTCTCACTAGAAAAAGGCAAGAGAGAGAATGAGAAAGAAATTATGAGCATAAGAAAATGAACCATGGTTCAATAATGCAAAAACAATATCATTACTAATCCCATCAAGATAAAGTTTGATGGCTACATTCAAATGACCATTATCATAATCAAAATAGAAAAAGAAAAAGAAAAGAAGAGTGTAGATCCCTCTTGAAAGTCAATGGTCAACACGGTCAACCGGTCAACAAAGTCAAGAGAGGTCATGGTGGTCAAATGGTCAATGCAATTAGCCATCATAAAATTATCACTAAAAGGATTAGTAAATGATGTCCGCGGCTCATAATGGTTTTGACCGAACGAACTGCCAAAACCCTAATGAGTCCGAATCAACTGTCAAAACCCTAATGAGCCTGCCACATAATGGTTTTGGCCGAACCAACTGCCAAAACCCTAATGGGGCACCTCCTCCTTCATCGCTCCGGAAAACTGTGCATACACACCAACATCCGCATTCCGTAGAATGCGGATGTACAGAAGACAAAACAAATCCATCCGTGCAATACTAGGATCCGGCTTAAACCAAAGCCCACTGGTATTGCCTGCCCGAACACCACACGCACACAAGTGTACGTAAGTGATCGCAGCCCTGCCGTAAAACCATACGGCCTCTACACGTTTCGCATAGTGCAGGGAAACTCTCTGTGTGGGTCTCTAAAGACTCGACACTACGCTGGCAGCGGGTTTAACCATAGACCGCAAGCGGCACTAGCTGTACGTAACGGTCTCCAGGTAGATGTCGATAAGAAGGCCGATGAGGTAAACCCATCTGAACTCCTACTGAGCCTGTATGTGACAATCTCCATACAGTCCGGTCTGTTCGTCTGATACATCACATGGCGGACCTAGGTGGGCGGTAAACGTCAGTCCCCTAATAGCGGTACAAGTCATGTCGGAGTGAAGCCCAGTACACCCTGAGATAACACTGGAAATCTACCAGTATATCTCGCTTGCCCTGGCCAGGGATTACTCGTGTAATGGCTCTCCTAGACACAGCGCGATGTCAACCCCCAATACCGGGAGCGACGAATCCTGTCTAACCATCACTTCCTCCAAGTGCTTCGGGACTGCAC
Organism: Agapanthus africanus; assembly: GCA_030015575.1. Classification (NCBI taxonomy): domain Eukaryota; kingdom Viridiplantae; phylum Streptophyta; class Magnoliopsida; order Asparagales; family Amaryllidaceae; genus Agapanthus; species Agapanthus africanus. The sequence continues at coordinate 673,795,746 of CM057338.1, read as the reverse complement.
CCAACTACTACCTGTTTGCATGACTCAGTAGAGCCGTGGTAGGGTAGTAATCAAAGAACAGTAGGAATACACTCGATGCGAAGTGACAGTGTCAAGTCAGCGGACTAAGCTGTACTCATGTCACCTGGGAACTGATAACTGACGATAGGTATAATACCAACCATCAGTTCCCGACGAGTCCTGTCCAGTGTACTCGTAACCTAACGAGCACCCGCATACTATCTCAAGTACGGCGTACTGACGGCTGTGGGACAGACCGTCTCCCGTGCTGGGATGAGAAGCGCATACGCTAGTCTACTCCGGAGTATCGATGCCCTATCTCGATAATCCCATGACTAGGGACGTGTATAAGTCTAACACCCGAGTTCATTTTACCGATTCCAGTTCTCGTATTTCTTTATATGGGTTATTTCTTAATTTAACATATTTTGGGTGCAAATGGTATTTTTTTATGTTACATTCGACCCGACCCGCTTGCTTGAACCCGTTTGATTCTTACCTATGGATTACGTTGACTTGTTGATTGGACACGTGCATCTCATGTTTAGTACAGACTGGTATTTGTATCTAGTGTCGCATCATCTATCATATAACATTCTAGGTCACAGAAAATAATTTAAAATTTCATTTTCATAGCCTGCATGATCCCCTAACCCCGTGGCAGCATCCACGCATCGTGTCCTCGTCCCGTTCTGTGAAACAGACGTGTTTGGTTGGCTACGCGCATGTACGTGCATCCGTTCTTGGGGATATGCATTTTCCTTGACTGAGCATTCATTTTGAAATTTGGAAGTCACATATATTTTTCATATTTTAAACCTGAATTTTTAGACCCGACCCGGACGTGTTTTGGAGTAAGTTTGTAATTGCCAAATCCCATAACGGACTATTATTATATTCTTTATAAACTATTAATCCTTTAACTAACAGATCCTTTATATATATATATATTATATTTCTTTAAACTAACAAATCAATCTGATGCTGCTCTCTCTCTCCCCCTAAACTGTTTCCTTGATTTTCTCTCTCTCTCTAATGATATCTGCGCTTAATAAATCCTTTGATTAATTTTTTTTAACTTACCCTTTATTAAAACTCACGCCCTCATACCCTTCTTCTTCCTCCATTCATATGTTTTCCCGCCTCCTCGTCTTCACCCACAAACCCGCGACGAGCCGTCACCCTCGATGTCGTCCCCATCCCCTCGTTTCCCCGACCTCGTCGCAACCTCCACCACCACATCTCCCTCTCCTCCTTTCCCCCGACCACGACCTGCACACCGCGACCAATCCTTCGCCACGAGAACCCTAACCCTAACCTTGCTGTCGCCCGCGTCACCGTCGTCGACCGCTTCTCTACCTCGCCTCCCCTCCTCCTCGACTACTTCAACCTCCCTTCACCCTCATCGCCCACAATCGTCTCGTCCGCACCTTTCTTCCTCGGCCAGCCTTCACCCAGAACGCCGCGTCGCCGATCCCGACTCGACAGCCGAGCCTCGACTTCACCACAGCCATTATCCTCTTCATCTCCCCATAAACTCACCCGAGAAGCCATCTCCCCTCGCCTGCATCTTCCTTCACCAAGCACCTATCTAAACTACCTTCGACGGCATCAACCTGCGCGCACCTCGCCAACCCCGACGAGCCCCTGCAACTTCCAAGCTCCCGATCGCCTCCACCTACTGCCGACTCCTCTTTCATTTCCGAACCCAACTGAAACCCTAGCTCGAGCAACCCTTGATGCCACCTTCTTCCTTCACCGAGACCTTCACCGGTGAGAACCCATCGGTGCAGAACCCCATCACCAAGTGCAACCCAATCGAGTAACGCTAACCGGGACAACTCCAGTGACCACCATCGCCTTCGCCGTGCCATCGTCTCCATCTCATTCTCTCAAAACAGCACCTTGTTGAGATCCGACATTTAGCGTCCGCGGTCGCAGCAGCAGCGGGGACCGAGGCTCCAGTGTGTGACCTTCAAATTTTATGAACGTTGTGATGTTTTCTCTGCCTCTAGATCTCCTTTCCGTCAATGTTCGTGTTTGCGCGCAAAGTGTTCGACGGAATGCCCCAGTGGAGTTTTCCATAGTTTTATCGCATTCTTACTGCGTGACGTATGTCTGTGGATCCCCGAGGCAAGTATCACTTCCTACATGCTATACTATACATTTATATATGTTTTGACTCATTAAACCTGCAAAATTTAAATTGGTATAGTCGTTTCTCATTTGGTTGCAATATGACATATATCATTTTACAGTTAACATAAAACTAAAGTTTACTAATTTAAACTTAATAACCAAGTTTACTTGTTAATTGTTGGAGATAGTGCCCTCAGAGTCAATTATTGGATCACAGGCACGTGATTGCAATGATTGAGGGAGGACCTATCCCGGGACGACAATCTTACTCGAGATGATAGTATGCTATCTGGTTTACCTTTATCATCGTGTACTGCTTTAGTTGACCTGACAGGTCGCTATTGCACGTTGATAGAGCCCCTAGGATTCTTGCTTGACTGCCAGCAGTATGAGGGCGATCATATAAGTGAGAGCTGGAGTCTATTAGCACATCCTTAAAAGGTCCCTAGTCGTGGGAGTTTCGAGACAGGGCATCGATTCTCCAGAGTAGACTAGTGTATACAGTCGAGACCCCGACGAGGGGCGGTGGCCGGTCTCACAGGCCACTGGTGTCAGTTGGTTCACCTAAGATGTATACAGGTGCTCATTGGGTTATGAGTACACCGGACAGGACTCGCCGGGAACCTGCTAGTTGGGATTATACCATACGTCAGATAGCAGTTCCCAGGTGACATGTGTACAAGTTAGTTCATCGACCTGAGATCGTCATTTGTCTCGTGTGAGTTCCCACTGTGCTTTGATTACTACCCTACCACGGCTCAAAGGAGTCGTGCAAACAGGTTTTAGTTGGGTACAGTCCCGAGCCACATAGAGGCAGTGAGCGGATCTGCAGGGGTTCGTCTCTCCCGGTATTGGGGGTGAGGTCACGCTGTGTCTAGGAGAGCCATTACACAAAGCCCTCGGCCGAGGCAGGAGATTTACTGGTAGGTATTCCAGTAGTATCTCAGGGTGTTCTGGGCTTCACTCCGACACGACTTGTACCGCTTTTGGGGGTCTGACTTTTACCAACCCCCTAGGCCCGCCATGCGATACTCATAGACGAACGGACCGGACTGTATGGATATTGTCACTGACAGGCTCAGTAGGGTGTCAGGATGAGTTCGCTCATCGACGTCCCTTTTGGTCAATAGCTGGTGGCCCGTCACGTATTGGCTTATACCTCTGACGTGCTACTGGTTAAATCCACAGCCATTGTATTGACGAGTCTTTAGAGTCCACCACACATTCAGTTACTCAAGCTTTCAGGCGAAACGCTGTAGAGGCCGTATGGAGATATGGCAGGGTCCGATCAGATACGTGCGGTATTGCACGGATCAGGATCGGACGGTTTGTACTAGTGGCCGTATGGTTATATGGCAGGGTTCGATCCGATACGTGCGGTATTGCACGGATTAGGATTGAACGGATATTACTAGCCGGCTTTGGTTTAAGCCGGTCCTAGTTTAGTACAGTGTAGATTTTGTCTCTTTGCATTTGTATCCGGACGGAATACAGATGCGGGTGTGTATGCACAGTATCGGGGTTTTCCTGTAATTTATTACGGGACCAGTTTTCTGGAGTTGCCAGTTTGCTTTCCGTTCCGGCCGGTTTTCCTTTGTTCTTTCCCGGCCGGACTTTTCCGATGGAGGGGGTAATTTGCAGTTTTGCAAATTACATTTGGGGAGGGGTTTTCTTGCATATGTGGGATTATGATATGACCATCATCATTCTCTTTACATCACTTACATTATTCATGATGGTGCATTTATGTGATTGGAAGTGATAAGCATGGTTGATGTTTTCTTTGCTTTTTGATATGGTCACCTCTTCTATTCTCCTACACTCACCTCCCTTGGTATTATGTTTCATTCCCTCCACCATTTCAAGAAGAGAATGGCCGGCCACATTTGAGAGAGGATGAGAGAAATTTCCATTTTTTGGTGTACACAAATTTCTTCATCTCATTCTTCTAGTTTTGGAAAAATGAAAGCACCATTTTTCCTTAACCTTATTCCTCCATCAAAGGCAACTACAAACCCCAAATGAGACAAGCATCATCTACACTACATTCTACAGCAAATCTTGGGCACGTCGGCTAGCCAACTTCGCGCCCGAGTTGCCTCGGTATTGAGGTGGGAGCCCGTAAAAGATACAGACGATGTGGTGCCCTTCCGGTAAGGATGCGACGACCGGAGTTTCCGCGGGAGATCGGGACGATGACGAGAAGACCGGAGGACTCAGATCACTCGGTATATCTCTCACCCTTTCTCTTTTTAGCTAGTATCGGTTAATGGTTACGATCCGGGTGTATTGTCCACGGTAGCGCCAGTTTGAAAGTTAAGAAAATTTTGATTCCACATTTTGGCCTCGGATAGACGGCCGGGGCGCTGCCGTGGCGCAACATGGTATCAGAGCCACGCCATTGACCTTGTCTAACTTGTTCTAATGTGTTTTGCATTTCCGATCGACCAAAATTCCAAAAACTACATTTTTTGTTAGCATCAGTTTCTGTTGAAATTTTTTGGTCTCGAAAAATTTTTCAGGTTGTCTCAGAATGATGTGCAGGGAGTTCTAAGAACACTGGAAAAATTCGACAACACGATCCCTCCGTACGACCGCGGATCCACGGCCATTACCACTGTGGAGGCCGCTGATCCGCCGCATGAATGAGGGATCATGTCATCAATTTTTTGCAGTGGACTTGTGGGCTAAAAATAGGGGTTTTGGAATATTAAAATTGAGCCCAGAATTTCTGTGAGTGCTACAGTATTGCTTGGGGGCCCACTTGTTAATTTTTGATTGATCGGATATTTTAAACACATTATTTCACAGTATTTATATTATATCTGCGACCGTGAATGTCACTCGATCGGTAAATCCGGTCTAACTGCTATAGCCCTGTTAGACGGATTTACGAACGTGACTTTCACGTTGATGTTTTGTGTTTTTGCTGTGATGTTGCGGATCGGTCGTGGGGGATAGCCTGGATGCAATGCTAGTACTGTTTTGTTGTATTATGTACATTTGATATTGCGGGGCGAGCGTCCGACATGTGGACTGCCGTCACTGCTTGTTTGTATTATTCTTTTGGGGCACGACCTGGTTGCGGTCGATGTACCCGTTGTATGTATATTTTACTTTCTGTACTAGGATTACCTCGCGGAGGGGTGCACGGATAGCCGGGTTCTAGAGGGCAACAGGCCCGCATCTCAGGGCATTGGGACGGAGGGGGCTTCAGTCTGGAATTGGCGGGCTATTCGCCGCACTCGTAGGGGGTGCAGGTTGACCCAGGAGGGGTGCCCGAGTTACCGGATTCCGTGAAGTGCTGGGTGGTCCATTCACGTTGCTGAAGGGGGCTGCCTCGCTTCAGGTTTTGGCGGGTGACTTGCCGCGCCCGTAGGGGTCTAGGTTTTCATTGCACAGGCTATCCACACGACCAGGGGAACGTCGGGTTTCAGCAGCGGCTCTGTGAAACCCGGGGCTTCCAGATATCTGTATTATTCTGTGATGCTGTATATTTCTGTGATGTTGCCTTTTATCACGCCTTGAGCGAAATATAATATATTGGTATATATATTAGTAGATGTTGTATATGTTTTTCATCCGCGCTAGTCCAGTCCCCGCTCTGCCGTTAGTTAGCTAACCTAACGGGTGATGACGGGACCCAGTGGCGAATGCGGATGGCATATACGTACGTCAGTATATTTTCGTTCTTTGTGGTGTGATCAATTGATGGGACTGCGTTGATTCGAATCAATGCAAGCTAAACAAACCTATTCTGATGTTGTTGGAACATTTTTCAAAAAGCTGTTATTGCAAGGACGTTCACTTTTGTTTTGCATCGTGGTATTCATTTGGAATATCCTGCTCCTCAGTCGACGAGGCAAGGGCCGAGATCCCTTCACCGGGAGTGACCCCTTGGACAGAAGTTTGCGTCAGGGCATTAACTTCACTATAGCCGATTGCCTTTTGCTTTGCATCGTGGTATTCAGTTGGAATATCTTGCACCTCATTCTACGGGGAAAGAGCCGAGATCCCTTCACCGGGAGTGACCTCTTTAGTAAAGGTTTTCGTCACTATATTTTTATAAAAAGTTATCCAGTTCCTTCAACGATATCAAGTTCATTACGTTAAAGGTTTTTCGCCAAAAACCAGTCGTAGCCCTCCGTCATTTCAGATCAGTATTGCTTAGTATTCGCGCTGCGTTTGTCGTTGCTATTCGCCGAGGCGTAGTGTGCGGTAGCTTTGTTGTGCTATTCTGTCGCTTGGATATGTGGATTGGTTAGGACAGTCGTACGACTTTGTTGATTATTCGTCAAGGGTCGTGCGGGTGGGTTTAACGCAATCAAGATAATGACGGGCTGAACTTGACTAGGACCTTTTGATTTGTTGATTATTCGTCAAGGTCACTTGGGTCCTAGGGGTAAAAAATCACATCGGGAGTTACAAAAGAACTGAAACTTGCCAGGCATGCGCATACCTTCTGGAGTGTGGTGACTTGAGTGGATTCCGTCAAGTTATCATGCGATGATAGTTGGATCCCGATTCCCACTGATGAGTTGGTTTACTCCTCGGGTGATCCCGACTAATTCTTCTTTCAGGTTTGTGGAAGAATTTGAGGTTACAGTGGGAGGTTTCCAGATTAGATAAAGTGATAACCATTCTGATCTAGGTTAGAGTGCACGCTGAGTGTTTCTTTTCTCTCTCTCTTTAGCAGCGACCATTGACCCGACCCTGGACTATGACTCAGTGACCAAGTTGACCGAACCTTCTTAACACTGGCTTTTGGATTGTCAGAGTTGCAGACCTCATTGCCACTCCTACTTTTACCCTTTTCTCCAGGACACCCCGTATTACTAAGAACGTCCACTTCCATTGGACAAAACCATCGTATGGTTATATACGAACTCAAAGGACTTCGAGGATGGTTTCTGGTTCTGGAGAAAACGAATAGGATTATTCAGTTGTCTTTTCTTTTCACCCTCTCTCATTACGAGTACTCCTTGGTTTAGGAGATAGTACACCTATTATGCAAATTGGATAGTCTTCTTCCAAACCTTAGGCTGGTGCCGAACGGCGGGGAATGAAGAAAACCAATTAGCATAACGATGGTGTGCAGAAGGTATTAAGATTAAGACAAAGTAAGGGATTAGTAAGAGGGCAAAGTAAATTGCAACTGATATTCACGACCAAACCAAGTATTTCTTCACCAATCCTAAATCACCTTTGTATTTCTCCAGGACACTCCGTATCACTACGAAGATCCCAAGTTTTTGGATACTCCATCGTATGGTTATATACGAACTCGAAAGGAACTTGTTCCAGTTCGGGGATGGATTCTGGTCCAGGAGAAATAGGAATACGGTTTATTCGGTTGTCTTTTCTCTTCACCTTCTCTCGCATTGCGAGTGCTCCTAGGATTAGGACAGTACACCCATTATGCTTATTGGATAGTCTTCTTCCAAACCATAGGCTGGTGCCGAATGGTAGGGAAGAAAGAAAACCATTTGGCCTAAGGGGTGTGCAGAAGGTAACGACTAAAGACATATAAAGGGATTTGGAGAGGTGGCAAAGAATTATGCGGTTATAGTTGTGAATCTAGATAATGGTAGAGGCATTACTACGAATACCAGGATACCCTATCGAAACATTTCAATGTTTCAGTTTCACTGTGTAATGTTAAAAGAAAACTGATTTCCCGATTAGACACTTGCTCCATGGTATGTATTTACCAGCTTTGATTCTCACATCTGCATGGTTTTACAGATGATGAGTGGGAGTAAGTTATTGGGAATTGGGTGATCATCCTCATTATATCGGGATTCGTTGTAATCGGTGATATTTGAGGAGATCACCTGGGTTGTTTGCCGGTCGGCAAATATTTGGTTTTGAATATCCGCTGTTGTGCACCATTTTCAAATTGATATATCTGTACGTCTATTTTCATATAGTGAGATATACCTTTTGATATTATGTCGATGACATTTACCTATATCAGTGGATGGTTAGGTAAGGAGCATTAAACAGCGGTGTAATTCTTCTTAACCATAAGTACAGTTTTCAACCTACGACATACAGTGAAAGAGTTGTTAGACTCAGCGGACTTATACAGAGTATTGTATGTTGTCCAGTGTCCATTAGGACAGAGGGGTTGGTCCTCATACTATATTCTGTTCACTTTTAACTTCTCTAGTTCTTAGACCTGTGTTTCGTAGAAACACAGTGTCTAAGTTTTGAGGAGTTATAGGTATTTGAATAGAGTAGAGAACCAGGTGTAGCAAGTATCGGGATTCTTCAAGGTGATCGAAGATGTAGATACTTGTGTATGGTATTCAGTTGATAGTAATGAGAACTTGCTTCTCTTTCAGGTTACTCATAATTGGAAGCATTCTTAAGTTGAGTAACGCTGATCAGCCTCCTTCCATTTAGTTGACATGCACTGGAGATAGCTGCATGTTTTGAATCTGGTTCAATTAAATCAGTGCCTCTGGTTCTATATTGGATATAGAACAGTTCATATCTTAACGATGTTAAGGTACGGGGAGTTGTCCGGCTTATGATTAAAACCAGACACTGGACAACTCAAGGCACGTTTCTGTAATGGCTGTTTGTGGGTTGACCCAGGCTATGACGAGCGTTGACTTTCTACCATCTGGAAGATCAATAGTGATATTGTTCTTAACTCGCCACATTTTTTAAAGGAAATGGTTATTTTTCAGAAAATAGTAGTGGGAGTATGGTAGAACTGGAAGCGATTCCAGAACCGCAAACGATTACTGAAGATTTGATAAGGAACCTAAAGATTCAATCTGATTTGACATTCCATTGGCCACTCCGCAGATAAGGTGGGTAACTTCAGGCACCCGAGAGGTACTCCGGTAGCCTCAAGGACGGTGACAGGGAAGTTCTTGTTTACAAACACTTGCCATTGTTGTTGTTCCAGGCTGCGAGACCCGGCAGGAGGATGAGTATAGCGTCGTTCTAAACTAGTTTTAGAAGTGCACGTCTATATGACTCTGCCAGAGGGTTGTCATAGTCAGTGGGAGAAGCAGAAGCATTGGTGGACATCAGGCTTATGTCTATTTATAGACTAAAGCAGATATAGCGGAGATAGATCATCTATTTCTGATGTGACAGTCATAGGTTTGACGTCATCAGAATAGGGGATGGATCTGTTGAGAAGGTAATAGGGTGTGATATCCGGGTTTTGGATGACATACACACAGTAGGAAGTGACATTCCTATACTACGATCGGTTATACTTTGGTTGTCACACAGTGGTTTCTCCACAAGGGACTTGGACACAATATCAGACATACTGGTTACTAGATCTATGGTTTTAGATCTAGATTTGGGTGGTTTCCCAATCAGGGTACTTTGACAGCATTCTAAGAGTATTTAGAATGGACGACTCCTGGCACGGTAGTGTACCTGCAGGTGATGGAGTCACCCTCTCTAAAGGTGTCTCATAGACTAAAGTAGAGAGGGATGTGTATGATTGGCAGATCACTTGCTTAGGCAATTGAGTCAATCATGAGATGTCAAGTACCACACCAGATGTTGTTCTTGCACTAGATGCAATAAGTTGATATTGATCCAATCCTGGAGGAACAGTCGGAAGCAGTTTTAGAACATAAGTGAATGTTCTAGGGATATGATAACGGCTGCCTCCTTTAGGAGACGGTTATCACTCCAGGCTTCCAAGGTGACATCGACGACAAGGAGGTTGTCAGAGTTATAGTTCTCCCTCTGACGAGGGGCAGTATTTTGGACAGGTGGTCCAAGACAATACCGAGGGAGGCATGGCGCTGGGTACTGATTAAGTTCAGTTATCGATACAGTCTAAGAAGTTTGGATTTGGAGCTCATTTATGAGCTAGGTCCCATCAGATATCCAGACATACTCTAAGACAGGTATTGCTCATTTCGGGAGATGTCTTTCTCTGCGAACTTGAGATATAGAGAGACATAGAAAGAAACATCACGGCGGATCCACTCACTGAGGCTATTCCTCGAACGCAATAGCTTCGCAAACAGGCTTTGTGAGACTGACTAGTAGAGGAGTTGGGTGTTCGGTATCACACGGGCTGTGAGTATGCGACATCGCAATAATTAGCCTTGAGTGCAAGTGGGAGATTGTTGGAGATAGTGCCCTCAGAGTCAATTATTGGATCACAGGCACGTGATTGCAATGATTGAGGGAGGGCCTATCCCGGGACGACAGTCTTACTCGAGATGATAGTATGCTATCTGGTTTACCTTTATCATCGTGTACTGCTTTAGGTGACCTGACAGGTCACTATTGCACGTTGATAGAGCCCCTAGGATTCTTGCTTGACTGCCAGCAGTATGAGGGCGATCATATAAGTGAGAGCTGGAGTCTATTAGCACATCCTTAAAAGGTCCCTAGTCGTGGGAGTTTTGAGACAGGGCATCGATTCTCCAGAGTAGACTAGTGTATACAGTCGAGACCCCGACGAGGGGTGGTGGCCGGTCTCACAGGCCACTGGTGTCAGTTGGTTCACCTAAGATGTATACAGGTGCTCATTGGGTTATGAGTACACCGGACAGGACTCGCCGGGAACCTGCTAGTTGGGATTATACCATACGTCAGATAGCAGTTCCCAGGTGACATGTGTACAGGTTAGTTCATCGACCTGAGATCGTCATTTGTCTCGTGTGAGTTCCCACTGTGCTTTGATTACTACCCTACCACGGCTCAAAGGAGTCGTGCAAACAGGTTTTAGTTGGGTACAGTCCCGAGCCACATGGAGGCAGTGAGCGGATCTGCAGGGGTTCGTCTTTCCCGGTATTGGGGGTGAGGTCGCGCTGTGTCTAGGAGAGCCATTACACAAAGCCCTCGGCCGAGGCAGGAGATTTACTGGTAGGTATTCCAGTAGTATCTCAGGGTGTTCTGTGCTTCACTCCGACACGACTTGTACCGCTTTTGGGGGTCTGACTTTTACCAACCCCCTAGGCCCGCCATGCGATACTCATAGACGAACGGACCGGACTGTACGGATATTGTCACTGACAGGCTCAGTAGGGTGTCAGGATGAGTTCGCTCATCGACGTCCCTTTTGGTCAATAGCTGGCGGCCCGTCACGTATTGGCTTATACCTCTGACGTGCTAGTGGTTAAATCCACAGCCATTGTATTGACGAGTCTTTAGAGTCCACCACACTTTCAGTTACTCAAGCTTTCGGGCGAAACGCTGTAGAGGCCGTATGGAGATATGGCAGGGTCCGATCAGATACGTGCGGTATTGCACGGATCAGGATCGGACGGTTTGTACTAGTGGCCGTATGGTTATATGGCAGGGTTCGATCCGATACGTACGGTATTGCACGGATTAGGATCGAACGGATATTACTAGCCGGCTTTGGTTTAAGCCGGTCCTAGTTTAGTACAGTGTAGATTTTGTCTCTTTGCATTTGTATCCGGACGGAATACAGATGCGGGTGTGTATGCACAGTATCGGGGTTTTCCTGTAATTTATTACGGGACCAGTTTTCTGGAGTTGCCAGTTTGCTTTCCGTTCCGGCCGGTTTTCCTTTGTTCTTTCCTGGCCGGACTTTTCCGATGGAGGGGGTAATTTGCAGTTTTGCAAATTACATTTGGGGAGGGGTTTTCTTGCATATGTGGGATTATGATATGACCATCATCATTCTCTTTACATCACTTACATTATTCATGATGGTGCATTTATGTGATTGGAAGTGATAAGCATGGTTGATGTTTTCTTTGCTTTTTGATATGGTCACCTCTTCTATTCTCCTACACTCACCTCCCTTGGTATTATGTTTCATTCCCTCCACCATTTCAAGAAGAGAATGGCCGGCCACATTTGAGAGAGGATGAGAGAAATTTCCATTTTTTGGTGTGACACAAATTTCTTCATCTCATTCTTCTAGTTTTGGAAAAATGAAAGCACCATTTTTCCTTAACCTCATTCCTCCATCAAAGGCAACTACAAACCCCAAATGAGACAAGCATCATCTACACTACATTCTACAGCAAATCTTGGGCGCGTCGGCTAGCCAACATCGCACCCGAGTTGCTTCGGTATTGAGGTGGGAGCCCGTAAAAGATACAGACGATGTGGTGCCCTTCCGGCAAGGATGCGACGACCGGAGTTTCTGCGGGAGATCGGGACGATGACGAGAAGACCGGAGGACTCGGATCACTCGGTATATCTCTCACCCTTTCTCTTTTTAGCTAGTATCGGTTAATGGTTACGATCCGGGTGTATTGTCCGCGGTAGCGCCAGTTTGAAAGTTAAGAAAATTTTGATTCCGCATTTTGGCCTCGGATAGACGGCCGGGGCGCTGCCGTGGCGCAACATTAATCACATTCTTACTGTTTAATAGATGGTAGCCCTTACCCATGTAGTTCTATTATATTCGGACATTCGTATTCAAAGGCTTGATATAACTGTATTGCATCATCATTTAAACTATTGCACCGCTAAGGGTGCTCAAAACCTGTTAATATAATAAAACGGCTGCACTGTATTAATGCACTCTTGTGATTGAATGAAACTGCTTATTGTTGTAGGGTTCCTAGGCACACTAATGAGGTTTCACAAGGAATCAACCATGCCAATTTCAAATTTTACAAGTGCCGAGAAACCCTAATACGGATCGTTAACTAGATTTTAGGCGACAAAAGAAACTAGTTAACAACTTAACTACAAGAACGGAAATACAACCTTTGTAGATCCGGTCCTCCACCTCCATAGCTCCGCAATGAAGTCTCCTCGCTGTCTAAATCGAATCCCGGGCTCTAGCGTCGGCTTCATCGGAGAAATGGGCGGGCTAGGTCATCGACTACGATGCCGAAGATGATCTACGTCGAGGCATCACAAGATCAAGCTCCCACTTCACCAAGTCATGAAACTTATGAAGAAAACACCCTATACTACTTGGCAAGTGGTAGAGGATGAAGAAATAGGAAGTGGGTTCACTTTAGAATTGGATTTCTCACTCATTTTCTCAAGTTGCCATGGATGGAGGCAAGCTTCTTCTCAAAGAAGAAGAAGAAGAAGATGAAAAATGTTATGATAATTCTTTGTCAAAATGAAAATAAAATGTATACTTATCATAATCCAACCATGGTCAAGTATAGAGAATAAACTAGGGTTAGGTCAATGGTTAGGGTTAAGCATGAAGACAAAAATGGTGACTTAGTCAAAGCTTCATGAAGCTTCAACATGCATCCAAAGAAAGCCACCATTTTTCTTTTCTTTTGCCAAAAAGAAATAAATAAATAAATGAATAAATAGATATGAAAAACAAAAACCCAACAATTTAAATAACCATGGTTTAATCTTTACACAAACTCAAGTAAGCATGTATCATCAAACATGATACAATCAAGTGCACAAAAGTATATCATATACAACTTGTGAACTTCAAGTGAGAAAATCCATTTAAAGTGAACCAATACTAGTTAATGCAAAGTAATATATCAAATATATAATTATGCATTAAATCATTAAATCAACACTTGATTCAATGATCCGGTCATGTCGCACACAACCGACTAGTATACAATGTATCGTTTTATCGAATCAATCCTTGATTCGATAACTAGGTTATATCGCATACAACCATTCGACACATTCATCGCGAGAATAAAATACGGTATCACATACACGCATTATTCTCGGTCCCGCACGTATCTCATATGCGCTCCTATTTCGTTTCGCTTGAGCCAGGAAACCTCTGTGTAGGATTCTAAAGACTCGTCAATACGCCGGTAGCAGATGATGATCATATCAAACACCCACAAGCCGCAAGCGGTCTGCTAAACGTAACGGCCACCCGGGTATTGAGCGATCAGAAGATCGACGAGCATGCGCGCTCACACTCCTGTGAATCCAACCAGTAACACTTACCGTACAGTCCGGTCTCGTCGTCTGATATGTCGCATATCTCGCCTAGGGCTGGTAAACGTCAGACCCCAATAGCTTGATAAGTCGTGTCGATATGAGGTCTATAACAGTTTGAGAAACTACTGGTAACACTTACCAGCAAATCTCAGCAACCCTGGCCAGGGATTTCCGGTTATAGCCAATCGAACACAGCGCAACATCAACTCCCTATACCGGGAGAGACGAATCCCCTCCTATCGCTCATTGCCTCCATGTGATTCGGGACTGTACCCAAAAGCCACCGTTTTGCACGCCCTCTTGGACGTGGTAAGGTGGAAATCAAAGAACAGTGGGAATCACACAAGACTCTATGACGATCTCGGGTCAACAGACTACTCTGTACCAGTGTCACCAGAGAACTGCCATCTGACGTAAGGTATAATACCATCTGGGAGTTCTCGGCGAGTCCGTCCAGTGTACCCAGTCTCCACTGAGCACCCGTATATCATCTCTGATATCAAACACCAATGGATATGGGATCATCCATCGTCCATCTGTATGGGTCGAGAAGGTATACGCTAGTCTACTCTGGTATATCGATGCCCTGTCTCGATACACCCACGACTAGGGACCTTGACGGATGTACTTATGGACTACCCTGTCCCCACTAGTATGATCCGCATCATAGTTCATGTAGTCAAGTGCGCATCCTAAGGGCTTTACCAACATGTAACAGAGAGACAATCAGTGTACACGTTAAGGTAAAGAGCAACCATATAGCATACTATCATGTCGAGCAAGAAAGTCCTCCCTATATATGTCCCAGCATCCACTACAATATGCATCCAATGTACAGTAATGGCCTCTAGGGCATACATATAACTAACAATCTCCCACTTGCACTAGGGCCATCTGATAGCAGTGGTTGCAGTATCTCATACTCAACCAACCCATAAAAGTCTCTCTCTGGGAAAAGGCCTTTGTGAGTGGATCCGCCGCGTTGTCCTCTGAGTCTACTCTCCTAATCTCGATCACCTTGGAGATCAACCATCTCCATGATTAGGTGACACTGCCTTAGAATATGTCTGGATCACTGATGGGACCGTCGTTCCTTGGCATAAGCCACAACTCCATTGTCTCACAATGGTTGGAACGTAGTTCTTCTCATGAACCAATATACACCCAAACATCCTCATTGGTAGCATCTTAAGTAGCGATGTATCCAGCCTTTATCATCTAGTATGCCACGGTATCTAGCTTGGAACTCTTCCAACATACCGTCCCTTTACTGAGGGTAAAGATAATGCCTGCGACTGATTTTCAGTCGTCCTTATCACTCTGGAACCCTTCCAGTGATTCTCCCCAGGATCGGTTGATACCATCTCACTACACATAGTGAGAATCCTAACATCCAATTAGATTTATCTCATAGATCCAAAACCCAGGATTTAGGAGGTATCACTTTGATCCTTTGTGGAGAATCATTGTGATAAGCGGAGATTGATCGAGCGTAGCATAGGAAACTCCTTCCCTGTCAAGAGTATGTCATCCACGTACTCTACGAGGATCGTCTCCATACTCCCTACTACCTTTTTGTATATACAAGGTTCATCTACCATTTTGATGATGTCAAACTCTTTGACTACTTCATCAAACAGACATTCTAACTCCGCGATGCCTGCTTTATCCTATAAAGCATCTTGTACACGTTTCCGCTGCTCCCACTGTCTACGAAGCCCTCTGGCTGTGTACTTACAGACGCTCTCTTCTAAAACATCATTTTAGAAAAGTAGTCATGACACCCAACCGCCAGATATCGTAGTCATGGTATGTAGCCGTGGCAAGTAGAATCCGGATGGACTTAAGCATAGCCACTGGAAAAGGTTTCATCATTATCCACGCCTGGTCGATGACGAAAACCTTTAAAAAGTCTAGCTTGAAAGTCTCAACTTTCCATCTACACCAAGTAATCTTCTCAAGATATACTTGCTCCTGATGGGGATTTATCCTTTCAGATATAGCAACCAAAGTCCATACTTTGTTGGTGTATAAGGATTCCATCTCTAATCGCTAAGCATCCAGCCATTCTTATAGAGTCTTACTCCTGATGGCCAGCTCGAACTAGTTGGGTCATCATCTCATGATGCAATCCTCGCTCCCACTGTCATAGAGAAACCGAAGTATCTCTCAGGTGGGTGAGGAACCCTACTAGATCGGCGGAGAGGCTGAGGTTCGTTGGTAATCTACTGAATTCTTTGGTTCTACCAAATCATCTGCTGTTGTTTGTATAGCTGGACCTTTCCAGTTCTATATAACAGACCTGGCCTCGAGCTTGTCCGAATTTTGCTTTTAGACATAGGCTGGACAACCCCAAATCTTAACCATCTTAAGATATGGGCTCTTCCCTTTCCATATCACATATGAAGTGGTAGGCAACTGATTTGATTTGAACCCTATTCAATAGGTATGCAGCTTCTCAAGTGCATAACTCCCAAAAAGGAAATAGGTAACTCAGTAGTACTCATCATAGAGCTCACCTTATCATATAGCGTGTGATTGCTCCGCCCCGATATACCATCGTGCTATGGTGTATACGGAGGAGTAATGCTGAGAGAGAATCTCATTCTCCTTTAGAATAATCCAGGATTTCCGTGCTCAAGTATTCTCCTCCTTGATCTCATCAAAGGACATAATACTTATACCCGTATTGGTTTTCTACTTCTAGCTTATATTCTGTGAATATCTCAAAAGGTTCGGACTTGTGTTTCTACAGAAACATATGTCTGAATCTTGAGAGACTATCAGAGAATGTAACGAAGTACAAAGAACCGGTCCTGGCATATGTAGACAGGAGACCTTTCATACATCAACATGTATCATCCCAAGAGTTATTAACTCTTTCTCTGTTTCCAGTAAACGGAGCTATGGTCATCTTATCTTTGTGACATGACTGGCAAGTTTCACAAGATGTAAATTCAAACAAATTTAAATATGCATCTATGTGCAACTTAGCTAGTCGGGTCGCATTGATATGACCTAGTCTACAATACCTCAAGAAGGATCTGTTCATTTCTGAACTCTTCCTCTTGTGTGTGTTCTGTATACTAAGAACTGTAGTTTGATTTAGAACATCAATGCTTTTAGATAACGTGCCTGAACCGATCAAGTTTTGATATAGGAAATGTTCAAAACATTATCCAACAATACAAAATTTTATCATTTCTTTACTAATAAAGAGACTGATACGATTTTGTATATCAGGTTCGGTATCTAATAGCATTTGTTTAGAATCAATGTATTGGTAATACAGGGTGACAGTGACCAACAGACTTGGCTGCAACTCTTGCCCCGTTTTCTGTCTCATGAAACTTATCACCCGTTCTCAGTTCTCTACCTTTCTGTAGCCCTATGTAACAGATTACATATCTGGGATCCTGATCTGGTATCACATACCCAGGACGTAAAGAATACTGAGAAACAGTTCTGTATAAGGAACACACCCGATGATGATGCATCAGCATGCACTTACTTCGTTTGGCAGTACGGGAATTCTGGTAATCCCCAATTTCCTGCTCTGTCTTATAACAATTATAAGTTGGAGCGGGACCAATGTTCCCCAGCTCAGTATAACAAGCGGGTTCGGTCAAATATCCGTATTATTATATTGATTAAGGCGTGATATGGTCGCTACCTGGAGAGAGAGAGAAGAAAACACTCAGCGTATGCTCTTGCAAGATCAGATTGGTCATTATTTGATCTAATCAGGATGGCTCCCACTGCTTTTTATCAAATCTTCCTTCAAACCCTAAAAGGAAAGACTAGCCGGGATTAATTACACACTACAAGTTCGCCAATCTTTCAGCCAGGCCAGTGTCGGTACTTTGAGGGAGGTCCCCCGTGCTTTCGCACGAACCTAATTAATGTAAACCTCGTTTTCCCAGAGGCGTAACCCCGTTGACACCTTTCAAGACACCTACTTAATCGGCTAGTTGCAATGTGTAAAACTCTCCCAGGAGTAACTCTTTCTCACAGCGGGTATCGGGATCCAACTATCTCATAGAAGGTATGCAATCTCATTGCAAATTTCAACACTTGAAATTCCCGATAATATTTTGCCCCGAACGATCTATGACCTTGACAAGGTCAACAAACCATAGACCGCAAGTCAAGTTCAACCCGTCATTTCTTGATTGAATCAAACCCACCCGCACGACCCTTGATAAGGTCAACAAGGCTGCACGACTACCCTAACCCAATCTGCATCATATGCATAAGCAGATAAATACTGGTTAGCTACCGCACACTGCGCCTTGACAAGGTCAACAAACGCAGCACGAATACTAAACATGACTTATCTGAAATGACGGAGGGCTACGACAGGTTTTTCTGAAAACCTATTGCGTAATGAACTTGATATCGTTGTAGAATCAAATGCTTTTAAATTGGAGTGCTTTTGAGGCTTTTCTAGTTTTGCTAAAGGAGTCACTCCCGGTGAAGGGATCGTCGGTCCTTTCCTCGTCGAATGAGGTGCGGGATATATCATATATATCACTGTGCAAAGCAGAAACTTATAGAAGCAATCAAAAACAAACCGAGTGTTGTAGCATCTGCCAGTTTTTGCTAAAGGAGTCACTCCCGGTGAAGGGATCTCGGTCCTTTCCTCATCGAATAAGATGCAGGATATATCACATATACCTCTGTGCAAAGCAAGAACTGTAGCTACCCCTTTTATTTTGAAATTCGATTCTACAACATCTTTAGGTTTCTTTTACTTTCATTAATCACATTTATGAAGTCCCATCATTTAAGTACCTAAACATTACAGATAAATACGACATACACTTATGCCATCCGCATTCGCCTCGTTGTTCCCTCGTGCACCGTTAGGTTAGGTAACTAACGGCAGAGCGGGGCAGAGCTAGCGCGGGTGTAAAACATAAGTAACGCCTATATAATATATCATATATACTATATAAAGTATCCATCACAGAACATATCACATGATCACATCACAGATATCGCAGCAGAAGAATCATATGAAATATTGGATATACTAGGACGTCCGTGTTTTCAATACGAGCCAGTATAAAACATGGATTCCACGGTCGTGATGAATAGCCAATCCCACACCCCTAGACCCCTACGAGAGCGGCAAGCAACCCCACCAATTCTAGGGTTAGGAGACCCGGACTCGACTCCTCGAGATGGTCTCCCACTGGACCCTAGAACTTGGTTACTTGTGCTCCCCTCCTTCGGTCTATCCTAGTGCGGAAAAGAAAAAAATACACAAAAGGTGACATCTTCCGCAACCTGGAAGTGCCCCAATAAAAGAATATTACATACAAGTTTTTACATGAATGTAAATGAAAAACACTCATCTCACATAAAAAACCCCGGCTATTTGAACACGACGATCCAATATAACATATCCAGCAACACATAACATCACATGTCATCAATGTAAGTAAATATGTGCATCCCAATTGTCGTTGACATATAGCAACGAAACCGGCGATATCACATATTACACTTACGGTCACAGAAAAGAAAGTGTAAACCTACAACAGTTGGAATCCGCAACCTACATAGACATCGCATGCCTAATCAAATGAATTCCTTAGACATCATATGCCTAACAATTATAAACCCCGCATTTTAGTCACATTATCGAAAACTCTTTTCAATATCAAGTCGGGCAATTCAACAAGATTCCCGACATCCTGATCGAATGCTCGTCGCAAATTTCAGTAGACGGCCGCACCCCCGATGCCGTCGACGAAGTGCACCAAGGCGGAACACCGCTGCCGCGAGCACCCGAACGGATGCTTTCGGCGACGGGGTTCTCCTACAGTCACTTGGTCGGGGCTATGGGGTGTAGCAGTCTATTAAGTTTACCCGGCGAGTATCCGCGTACGCTACATGATTGCGACGGACTTTTGATCACATCAAAATTCCGTGGCAACCGATCAAGTGAGACTAAACTGCTATGTTTATAACATTCATTCAGTTATCTCATAACTTCTTGTGAATTTCAATTATTGTATCCCATTCTGAATAAATAGAAAATGTTAAACTTTCCGATCGAACATTCGAACACCCAAGTTTTCCCGAAACCGTTCAACACATGAAATAAGTTCAAAGACATTCACTTCATGCCTTAGTACCAACGGTCCAGCCATAGAAGGGTCAAGCCAACGCCTCACATGTGGCACGCCGTACTGCCCCAAACCCTAAGGTTCAAAGGGCAGTTCAAGACGGTCACATAATCGAGTTAAGGTTTGTTGTCTTCTAGAGGGACCATCGCGTTACTTGCACTACTTAGAACGTCCTTAAACCACAGAAACATCCAACACTTGGAAATTTTCCGGCAGGGGAAAAAGTGGGTATTTATATCCGGTCGAACCTTTTAACATATTCTAAAATATCCGGAAAGCAACATAGACAAAGTCTGATAATCTGATCGAATCATCTAAGCTCCAAAACACCCTGGAATACTCAACTCTTGAATAAATATTAAAAAAAAATCCCAGAAAATCCAGCACCTGAAGTGACAAATTACTGTGCAAAAATGGAGGGCTGACGTCATCATATGGCCGCGGAACCGCCGCACAAGGCTTGCTTGTGCCGCGGTTCCGCCGCTCTTTAGATGAGTTAGCCCCTCGAATTTTACAGTAATTCAACTAAGACCCTGCTGAATTTTTTAGCAATTTTTAATCTGGAAAAAACCCAGTTTTTGTAAAAAGTCCAGAGAGCATTTTGGAAATGGGATTTCGGTTCGATCGGACTTCAACTCCGTCTACGCATCGCCTAAGGCTCTAGCTAGGCTCTGATACCACTGTAGGGTTCCTAGGCACACTAATGAGGTCTCACAAGGCATCAACCATGCCAATTTCAAATTTTACAAGTGCCGAGAAACCCTAATACGGATCGTTAACTAGATTTTAGACGACAAAAGAAACTAGTTAACAACTTAACTACAAGAACGGAAATACAAGTTTTGTAGATCCGGTCCTCCACCTCCATAGCTCCGCAATGAAGTCTCCTCGCTGTCCAAATCGAATCCCGGGCTCTAGCGTCGGCTTCATCGGAGAAATGGGCGGGCTAGATCATCGACTACGATGCCGAAGATGATCTACGTCAAGGCATCACAAGATCAAGCTCCCACTTCACCAAGTCATGAAACTTGTGATGAAAACACCCTATACTACTTGGCAAGTGGTAGAGGATGAAGAAATAGGAAGTGGGTTCACTTTGAAAAAGAATTATCATAACATTTTTCATCTTCTTCTTCTTCTTCTTTAAGAAGAAGCTTGCCTCCATCCATGGCAACTTGAGAAAATGAGTGAGAAATCCATCGGTTGCCATGGAATTTTGATGTGATCAAAAGTCCGTCGCAATCACGTCGCGTGTGCGGATACTCGCCGGGTAAACTTAATAGACTGCTACACCCCATAGCCCCGACCAAGTGACTGTAGGAGAACCCAGTCGCCGAAAGCATCCGTTCGGGTGCTCGCGGCAGCGGTGTTCCGCCTTGGTGCACTTCGTCGACGGCATCGGGGGTGCGGCCGTCTACTGAAGTTTGCGACGAGCATTCGATCAGGATGTCGGGAATCTTGTTGAATTCCAATTATTGTATCCCATTCTGAATAAATAGAAAATGTTAAACTTTCCGATCGAATATTCGAACACCCAAGTTTTCCCGAAACCGTTCAACACAGGAAATAAGTTCAAAGACATTCACTTCATGCCTTAGTACCAACGGTCCAGCCATAGAAGGGTCAAGCCAACGTCTCACATGTGGCACGCCGTACTGCCCCAAACCCTAAGGTTCAAAGGGCAGTTCAAGACGGTCACATAATCGAGTTAAGGTTTGTTGTCTTCTAGAGGGACCATCGCGTTACTTGCACTACTTAGAACGTCCTTAAACCACAGAAACATCCAACACTTGGAAATTTTCCGGCAGGGGAAAAAGTGGGTATTTATATCCGGTTGAACCTTTTAACATATTCTAAAATATCCGGAAAGCCACATAGACAAAGTCTGATAATCCGATCGAATCATCTAAGCTCCAAAACACCCTAGAATATTCAACTCTTGAATAAATATTAAAAAAAATTCCCAGAAAATCCAGCACCTGAAGTGACAAATTACTGTGCAAAATGGAGGGCTGACGTCATCATATGGCCGCGGAACCGCCGCACAAGGCTTGCTTGTGCCGCGGTTCCGCCGCTCTTTAGATGAGTTAGCCCCTTGAATTTCACAGTAATTCAACTAAGACCCTGCTGAATTTTTTAGCAATTTTTAATCTGGAAAAAACCTAGTTTTTGTAAAAAGTCCAGAGAGCATTTTGGAAATGGGATTTCGGTTCGATCGGAATTCAACTCCGTCTACGCATCGCCTAAGGCTCTAGCTAGGCTCTGATACCACTACCACTGTAGGGTTCCTAGGCACACTAATGAGGTCTCACAAGGCATCAGCCATGCCAATTTCAAATTTTACAAATGCCGAGAAACCCTAATACGGATCGTTAACTAGAATTTTAGGCGAAACAAGCAACTAGTTACCAAATTAACTAAGTGAACGGAAATACAACCTTTGTAGATCCGGTTCTCCACCTCCATAGCTCCATGATGAAGTCTCCTTGCTTTCCAAATCAAATTCCGGGCTCTAGCGTCGGCTTCATCGGAGAAATGGGCGGGCTAGGTCATCGACTACGATGCCGAAGAAGATCTACGTCGAGGCATCACAAGATCAAGCTCCCACTCCACCAAGTCATGAAACTTGTGAAGAAAACACCCTATACTACTTGGCAAGAGGTAGAGGATGAAGAAATAGGAGGTGGGTTCACTTTAGAATTGGATTTCTCACTCATTTCATCAAAATCACCATTGATGGAATCAAGCTTCTTTATCTTGACTCGTCAATACGCCGGTAGCAGATGATGATCATATCAAACACCCACAAGCCGCAAGCTGTCTGCTAAACATAACGGCCACCCGGGTATTGAACGATCAGAAGATCGACGAGCAAGCCCGCTCACACTCCTGTGAATCCAACCAGTAACACTTACCGTACAGTCCGGTCTCGTCGTCTGATATGTCGCATATCTCGCCTAGGGCTGGTAAACGTCAGACCCCAATAGCTTGATAAGTCGTGTCGATATGAGGTCTATAACAGTTCGAGAAACTACTGGTAACACTTACCAGCAAATCTCAGCAACCCTGGCCAGGGATTTCCGGTTATAGCCAATCGAACACAGCGCAACATCAACTACCTATACCGGGAGAGACGAATCCCCTCCTATCACTCATTGCCTCCATGTGATTCAGGACTGTACCCAAAAGCCACCGTTTTGCACGCCCTCTTGGACGTGGTAAGGTGGAAATCAAAGCACAGTGGGAATCACACAAGACTCTATGACGATCTCGGGTCAACAGACTACTCTGTACCAGTGTCACCAGAGAACTGCCATCTGACGTATGGTATAATACCATCTGGGAGTTCTCGGCGAGTCCGTCCAGTGTACCCAGTCTCCACTGAGCACCCGTATATCATCTCTGATGTCAAACACCAATGGATATGGGATCATCCATCGCCCATCTGTATGGGTCGAGAAGGTATACGCTAGTCTACTCTGGTATATCGATGCCCTGTCTCGATACACCCATGACTAGGGACCTTGAAGGATGTACTTATAGAGTATCATGTCCCTACTAGTATGATCCGCATCATAGTCCAGGTAGTCAAGTGCGCATCCTAAGGGCTTTACCAACATGGAACAGAGAGACAATCAGTATACACGTTAAGGTAAAGAGCAACCAGATAGCATACTATCATGTCGAGCAAGAAAGTCCTCCCTATATATGTCCCAGCATCCACTACAATATACATCCAATGTACAGTAATGGCCTCTAGGACATACATATAACTAACAATTGTTGTTTAACTTATTGCTTATTTCCTGCTGTTAATCCCCTGTTCGATTATATATCTGTTTGTGAGCACACCCACGATATTGTTACATCTTGACTTTACTTTGTTACACGTGGTATATATTGATACATCTGACATGGTACCGTTTACTGTTGACTTGACCTGATGTACCATGACCCGACTTGTTACCTGATCTCGTGCCTAATGCCAACCAACCTGACATGTAGTCCTCATGGACCGTTCCTGTTGTCTATCCAGACAAACCTGCTTTACCTGATCCTGTGTTGGCATTAGTTCTTGATTACTGAATACCTGACTCGACATACATAACTTGGGGGTATGGGGAAATCAAAGGTGAAACCGACTTGTAACTCAATAGTTCGATACCGTTCTGATCAGTCTTACGGGCTAGGCCAGCCCCGGAGTGATGATGCTGACATCAGTCGCCCATCCTGCTACTTGTTACTGCCTAGCGGCACGTCTCGGATTCATCCCGAGAATCTTGACCGTGGTCCTGGGCATGCACGGGATACTATTGAGTTACATCGACGATTCATCAATTGATTTCAAAGACTTTAGACTAGAAAGCCTGATAGAACAGTTTAGTTTACTCAATGCACACTACCCTGTACTGCCCGATTTTACATTACTGTCACACCTGCTTGTTCATTCATGTTTATACTTGCATTGCCTGTCATTCTGTTCATATTTTATTACTGGATGACATGACGCGCTGACGTCTGCGTTTTGCATGGCCCAGATTCTCTACCTTTGTTGCTGACTGATCGGGAGTAGCGCCACTGTTAGACGAGCGGTGAAGTTCCTGTCGGTATGTAGTTTCACTTCCAGGTGTTTCATTTATTG
Organism: Agapanthus africanus; assembly: GCA_030015575.1. NCBI lineage: Eukaryota > Viridiplantae > Streptophyta > Magnoliopsida > Asparagales > Amaryllidaceae > Agapanthus > Agapanthus africanus. Next base: position 673,770,957 of record CM057338.1, on the reverse strand, counting down.
TATCATTTGGCTTCTGCATATTGTTATTTCTTGACTCTTTTACTCTGGCTTATGGACATGTACTAGATAGTTAGATTATTTTCCTGTTCTTGGTATCCCTACAGCCGTAATGTGACTGTGGAAGGATTTTCCTATCCACAGGTTGCATGGTTGGCTATGTCACGTGCCCATCTTAGCGTACTCTAGGAAGCGGGGCGTGACATGGTTATTTTGGTATCAGAGACATAGTATATAGGTTAATCGAGTTTGATTCTTTTGTAGTTGGGTATTGGACCCAATAGACGAATCAGAATACTCGTGATTAGGAACTTGTCCTGCCACCTTGTTATCATGATTCTTGAATCATATCTTTCTCTTGATCCCTGTCTTGACGATATGCAAACGACTTTGCATCTCGACTGAAAATCTTTTGGTCCCCTATTGTTTCTCCCTGTTCTTTGATTCCGATACTAGGATTTGGGCGACTTGAGTGGAGTTATGTAATTGTGCCCATGAACTGCAGCATGGTTACAATGCGGTACTCTATTTAAGTAACTTGGAGTCCTGGTCTTGATTCGCTTCCATGGTCCTTGATCGTTGTACTACATTGTCCCTCTCGGTTTCATTGCTTACCTGTTATTGTTTCATCACCAGCTTGAATCATGTTTACCGTAGTTAACCCTCTTCAATATCTTGACTTCGGATGAAGTCATTTTGGTATCTTACTCGTTCTTGTTCCCCGTGCTAGGATTATTCAATCCTGGTGCATTTCCATGTTTATTGTTGTCTTAGGAATGGGTTTTCGCGGCACTTTTCACGCTCATATTGATGGTGAGGAAGGGAAGGTGATTCTCCAGTTTCCCGGACATTCGGAAGTGTTTGCTGGAGTAAGCAGTTCTGTCAGGCCAGTCGAGTTAGGGCTAGGCCGACAAACAGGGTTCTTTCGTCAATGGCAGTGGATAAGGAAGAAGCGCCGTCTATATTTGAGAGTTTTATGAAAGTGTTTGGAGACATATCAGGTTTACCGCCGAGACGAGACGTGGAGTTCGCACTTGAACTTGTTCCTAGTGCAGCGCCAATCTCAAAGGGCATACTACCCGAGGGCACCAGTGGAGTTGGAAGAAGCCAGGAAGTAGGTTGCTGAATCAGTTGAGAAGGCTTGGTTTCGCCGCAGCAACTTAACAGGGGAAGCCCCAGTTATTCTAGTAAAGAAGGAAGAAGACACAGGGAAGGCGTGCGTTGATTATCGAGAATTAAACCGGGTGACTATTAGGAACTAGTACCCAATCCCTCGCATTTGCGAAGTGTTTAAGCAGCTTAGTGGCGCGAGGGTATTCTTGAACCTGGATTTGCGGGTTGGATATCATCAGGTCCGAGTTAAATCAGAAGATAATTGCAAGACTGCGTTCCGAACTCAGTATGGACATTACGAGTATTAGTGATGCCCTTCGGAGTAACGAATACACCGGCAATATTTATGGACTTAATGAACGGAATCTTTTAACCATTCTTGGACTAGTTTTAGTAATGCTCATGGAAGAGATTCTGGTCTACTTGAGGAGAAGTAAAGAGCATGCAGAACACTTGAAGACCGCACTGCAGACTTGGAGGAAAGAAAGATTATATGCAATGATGAGCAAGGGCAAGTGGTAGCCAGAAGAAGTGAAGTTTTGGGTCATATCGTAGCGGAGATGGAATCGCCGTTTACCCAGGGAAGAGTGCAGCAGTTCAAGACCGGCCGATTTCGAAGAACGTTGCAAAGATAACAAGTTTTTTTTTGGGTTCGCAGAATACTGAAGATGGTTCGCGAAGGATTTTGCTCGTTTGGCTGAGCCTCTGACCAAGCTTGCGCACAAGAAAGTATCATTTGTGTGGATGTATAAGTGTGCGTCAGCTTTTGAGACGTTGAAGCGGAAATTGATAACCGCCCCTATTCTGACCGTGCCAGACAGTTCCGGGGGATTGGTGATTCACAGCGACGCATTTGGAAAAGGATTAAGATGTGTATTGGTACAGCATGAGAAGGTTGTAGCTTACGCGTTGAGACAGTTGAAGACCCATGAGGAGAATTACTCAACTCATGACTTGGAGCTTGCAGCTAGGATTTTCTCTTGGAGGTTTGGAGACACTACTTATTAGGCGGAAAGGTCGAAGTATTCACCAATCACAAAAGCCTGGAGTATGTGTTCACACAGAAGGAGCTTAGTATTAGGAAGCATAGATGGTTGGAGCTGATGGCTGACTACGATCTTGATCTTGAGTACCATCTGGGAAGAGTTAGTGTTATGCCGGATGCGCTTAGTCGTTTGCCAGCAATTCTGATGTTGACTGCACAAAGGGAACTTATTGATGACTTTCGGAGATTCGAGTTGGAGATTGTGCTACCGCATTCCTTGGGATAGATGATGCAACTGCAAGAACAGTCATCGTTGATCAAGGATATTGAAGCAGTGTAATTGCAGGACCCAAGATTGCAGAAGTTTCGAGAATAGGTTGAAGTTGGACTTCGAACGGGCTTAGTGGTTTATGAAGATGGTTCGTTGTGATAGTTGTTTGTGTGTGCCAATGGAGGTATTCACGAAGAAGTTACGAAGGAGGCGCATAGTTGCGCGTATTCCGTACATCCAGGAGGCACGAAGATGTGCCGAGTTATACGACAGCGTTTTGGTGGGAAGGCATGAAACAGGAGATTGCCTGTTTTGTGGCAAAATGCTTGGTGGGTCAGCAAGATAAGGTTGAACATCAAAGGATTACTGGTTCATTGCGACCACTTCCGATTCCTCAATGGAAGCGGGAACACATAACCATGGATTTCGTGACGGCTTTACCGCGGAGTTCAAGGAGAAACAATGCAGTTTGGGTGATTATTGACGGATTGACCAAGGTAGCTCATTTCATCTCTTTTCGAGATGATCAATCAACGGAAGTTTGGCAGAACGGTGCATACAAGAGATAATAAGATTGCACGGAGTACCGGTGAGCATTGTGACCGACTGTGACAACCGTTTCTTATCACACTTTTGGAGGAATTTACAGGAAGGCTTGGGGACTAGTTTGAAGTTTGGTACAACTTATCATCCTCAGACAGATGGCCAGTCGGAGAGAACGATCCAAACTCTTGAATACATATTGAGAGCTCACATGTTGGACTTCAAGGGTTCGTGGGAGGATCATCTACACTTGGTAGAGTTTCTTACAACAACAGTTTCCATGCGACTTTTGAGATGGCTCCATTCAAAGTTTTGGGTGGTCGCAAGTGTCCTTCACCTGTTGGTTGGAACGAAGTCGGTGAACGAAGATTGTTGGGATCAGATTTGGTTGGGCAGACAGTTGAGAAGGTATACTATCCGGAATCATATGAAAGCAGCACGAGACCGACAAAAGAGTTGGGCAGCTACATCGAGAAGACCTCTAGAGTTCGCTGTTAGTGATTTAGTATTCTTAAAGTTGTCACCGACTCGAGGGGTGATCCGTTACAGAAGTCAAGGAAAGTTGAGTTCTCGATTCGTTGGACCTTTTAAGATTCTGGGGCGTATTGAAGAAGTAGCGCACCGTTTGGTGTTACCGAAATCTTTGGAGAATGTTCGTGACGAGTTTCTCGTATCTCAACCCCGTAAGTATGCTCGAGAGGAAATACATGTATTGGATCTTTCGGAGATGTCTGTACGAGAAGACTTAACCCTCGAGGGGCGACCGAGGTCAATCATGGATCGAAGAGAAAGGTTCTTAAAAGCGAGGTTATCACTTTTGTACTTGTCTTCTTGAGGTAATCGCTCACTTGGAGAATCAACTTGGGAACGAGAGGTTGAAGTCCGACAGAAATTTTCCCATCTATCCTTATAATTTTTTGTTTGATTATCCTTTCTTATTCTTGGAATTTCGATGACGAAATTTTTCTGTAGTTGGGTATAAAGTAACACCCGAGTTCATTTTACCGATTCCAGTTCTCGTATTTCTTTATATGGGTTATTTCTTAATTTAACATATTTTGGGTGCAAATGGTATTTTTTTATGTTACATTCGTCCAGACCCGCTTGCTTGAACCCGTTTGATTCTTACCTATAGATTACGTTAACTTGTTGATTGGACACGTGCATCTCATGTTTAGTACATACTGGTATTTGTATCTAGTGTCGCATCTTCTATCATATAACATTCTAGGTCAGAGAAAATAATTTAAAATTTCATTTTCATAGCCTGCATGATCCCCTAACCCCGTGGCAGCATCCGCGCATCGTGTCCTCATCCCGTTCAGTGAAACGGACGTGTTTGGTTGGCTACGCGCATGTACGTGCATCCGTTCTTGGGGGTATGCATTTTCCTTGACTGAGCATTCATTTTGAAATTTGGAAGTCACATATATTTTTCATATTTTAAACCTGAATTTTTAGACCCGACCCGGACGTATTTTGGAGTAAGTTTGTAATTGCCAAATCCCATAACGGACTATTATTATATTCTTTATAAACTATTAATCCTTTAACTAACAGATCCTTTATATATATATATTATATTTCTTTAAACTAACAAATCAATCTGATGCTGCTCTCTCCCTCCCTCTAAACTCTTTCCTTGATTTTCTCTCTCTCTCTAATGATATCTGCGCTTAATAAATCCTTTGATTATTTTTTTTAACCTACCCTTTATTAAAACTCACGCCCTCATACCCTTCTACTTCCTCCATTCATATGTTTTCCCGCCTCCTCATCTTCACCCACGAACCCGCGACAAGCCGTCACCCTCGACGTCATCCCCATCCCCTCGTTTCCCCGACCTCGTCGCAACCTCCACCACCACATCTCCCTCTCCTCCTTTCCCCCGACCACGACCTGCACACCGCGACCCATCCTTCGCCATGAGAACCCTAACCCTAACCTTGCCGTCGCCCGCATCACCGTCGTCGACCGCTTCTCTACCTCGCCTCCCCTCCTCCTCGACTACTTCAACCTCCCTTCACCCTCATCGCCAACAATCGTCTCGCCCGCATCTTTCTTCCTAGGCCAGCCTGCACCCAGAACGCCGCGTCGCCGATCCCGACTCGACAGCCGAGCCTCGACTTCACCACAGCCATTATCCTCTTCAACTCCCCATAAACTCATCCGAGAAGCCATCTCCCCTCGCCTGCATCTTCCTTCACCAAGCACCTATCTAAACTACCTTCGACGGCATCAACCTGCGCGCACCTCGCCAACCCCGACGAACCCCTGCAACTTCCAAGCACCTGATCGCCTCCACCTACTGCCGACACCTCTTTCATCTCCGAACCCAACTGAAACCCTAGCTCGAGCAACCCTTGATGCCACCTTCTTCCTTCACCGAGACCTTCACCGGTGAGAACCCATCGGTGCAGAACCCCATCACCAAGTGCAACCCAATCGAGTAACGCTAACCGGGCCAACTCCAGCGACCACCATCGCCTTCGCCGTGCCATCGTCTCCATCTCATTCTCTCAAAACAGCACCTTGTTGAGATCCGACATTTGGCCTCCGCGGTCGCAGCAGCAGCGGGGACCGAGGCTCTAGTGTGTGACCTGCAAATTTTATGAACGTTGTGATGTTTTCTCTGCCTCTAGATCTCCTTTCCTTCAATGTTGGTGTTTGCGCGCAAAGTGTTCGACGGAATGCCCCAGTGGAGTTTTCCGTAGTTTTATCGCATTCTTACTGCGTGACGTATGTCTGTGGATCCCCGAGACAAGTATCACCTGCTACATGCTATACTATACATTTATATATGTTTTGACTCATTAAACCTGCAAAACATAACTTGGTATAGTCGTTTCTCATTTGGTTGCAATATGACATATATCATTTTACAGTTAACATAAAACTACAGTTTACTAATTTAAACCTAATAACCAAGTTTACTTGTTAATCACATTCTTACTGTTTAATAGATGGTAGCCCTTATCCATGTAGTTCTATTATATTCGGACATTCGTATTCAAAGGCTTGATATAACTGTATTGCATAATCATTTAAACTATTGCACCGCTAAGGGTGCTCAAAACCTGCTAATATAATAAAACGGCTGCACTGTATTAATGCACTCTTGTGATTGAATGAAACTGCTTATTGTTGTTTAACTTATTGCTTATTTCCTGCTGTTAATCCCCTGTTCGATTATATATCTGTTTGTGAGCACACCCACGATATTGTTACATCTTGACTTGACTTTGATACACATGGTATATATTGATACATCTGACATGGTACCGTTTACTGTTGACTTGACCTGATGTACCATGACCCGACTTGTTACCTGATCTCATGCCTAATGCCAACCAACCTGACATGTAGTCCTCATGGACCGTTCCTGTTGTCTATCCAGACAAACCTGCTTTACCTGATCCTGTGTTGGCATTAGTTCTTGATTACTGAATACCTGACTCGACATACATAACTTGGGGGTATGGGGAAATCAAAGGTGAAACCGACTTGTAACTCAACAGTTCGATACCGTTCTGATCAGTCTTACGGGCTAGGCCAGCCCCGGAGTGATGATGCTGACATCACTCACCCATCCTGCTACTTGTTACTGCCTAGCGGCACGTCTCAGATTCAGCCCTGAGAATCTTGACCGTGGTCCCGGGCACGCACGGGATACTATTGAGTTACATCGACGATTATCAAAGACTTTAGACTAGAAAACCTGATAGAACAGTTTAGTTTGCTCAATGCACACTACCCTGCACTGCCCGATTTTACATTACTGTCACACCTGCTTGTTCATTCATGTTTATACTTGCATTGCCTATCATTCTGTTCATATTTTATTACTAGATGACATGACGCGCTGACGTCTGGGTTTTGCATGACCCAGATTCTCTACCTTTGTTGCAGACTGATCGGGAGTAGCGCCGCTGTTAGACGAGCGGTGAAGTTCCTGTCGGTATGTAGTTTCACTTCCAGGTGTTTCATTTATTGTATCTTTTGGCTTCCGCATATTGTTATTTCTTGACGGTTTTACTCTGGCTTATGGACATGTACTAGATAGTTAGATTATTTTCCTGTTCTTGATATCCCTACAGCCGTAATGTGACTGTGGAAGGATTTTCCTATCCACAGGTAGCATGGTTGGCTATGTCACGTGCCCATCTTAGCATACTCTGGGAAGCGGGGCGTGACAATAAGGATGTTCTTATGGATTACCAAGCCCCCACGAGTGTGATCGCCATCACAACGTCGGTAATCAAGCAAAGATCCTAAGGGCTCTACTAATGCGTATAGGTGATAAAATAAAGAAACACACATGTACACATTAAAGCAGAGACAAACCAAGTAGCATACTACTATATCGAGCAAGATTGTCTGTACAACTGTGAATATCCCAAGTTTCCATCATGTAATATACATACTAGTATGATACAGTAATGACCTCTAGGGCATATACACTAACAGACTCGACTCCTCGAGTTGGTCTCCCACTGGACTCCAGAACCCGGTTACTTGTGCCCTCCTCCTTGGGTCTATCCTAGTGCGGAAAAGTAAATAATATACAAAAGGTGACATCTTCCGCAACCTGGAAGTGCCCCAATAAAAGAATATTACATACAAGTTTTTACATGAATGACAATGAAAAAAACACTCATCTCACATAAAAAACCCTCGGCTCTTCAAACACGACGATCCAATTTAACATATCCAGCAACACATAACATCACATGTCATCAACGTAAGTAAACATGCGTATCCCAATTGTCGTTGACATATAGCAACGAAACCGGCGATATCACATATTACACTTACGGTCATAGAAAAGAAAGTATAAAACTACAACAGTTGGAATCTGCAACCTCCTTAGACATCGCATGCTTAACCATCTGAATACCTTAGACATCACATGCCTAACAATTATAAATCCCGCATTTTAGTCTCATTATCGAAAACACTTTTTAATATCAAGTCGGGCAATTCAACAAGATTCTTGACATTTTGATCGAATGCTCGTCGCAAACTTTAGTAGGCGGCCGCACCCCCGATGCCGTCGACGAAGTGCACCAAGGCGGAACACCGCTGCCATGAGCACCCGGACGGATGCTTTCGGCGACGGGGTTCTCCTACAGTCACTTAGTCGGGGCTATGGGGTGTAGCTGTCTATTAAGTTTACCCGGCGAGTATCCGCGTACGCTATGTGATTGCGACGGACTTTTGATCACATCAAAATTCCATGACAACCGATCAAGTGAGACTAAATTGCTACGTTTATAACATTCATCCAGTTATCTCATAACAACTTGTGGATTCCAAATATTGTATCACATTCCAGATAAATAGAAAATGTTAAACTTTCCGATCAAACAATCATACACCCACGTTTTCCCGAAACAGCTCAACACATGAAATAAGTTTAAAAACATTCACTTCATGCCACATTACCAACGTTCCAGCCGTAGAAGGGTCAAGCCAACGCCTCACATGTGGCACGCCGTACTGCCCCAAACCCTAAGGTTCAAAGGGCAGTTCAAGACGGTCACATAATCGAGTTAAGGTTTGTTGTCTTGTAGAGGGTCCATCGCGTTACTTGCACTACTTAGAACGTTCTTAAACCACAGAAAAATCCAACACTTGGAAATTTCCCAGTAGGGGAAAAAGTGGGTATTTATATCCGGTCGAACTTTTTAACATATTCTAAATTATCCGGATAAACAAAAGCGTGGTTAAAATATCCGATCGAAACATCGAGTCCCCAAAACAACCCAGAAAACTCAACTCTTAAGTAAAGATTAAAATTACCCAGAAAACTCAGGAGTCAAATAGAAACATTACTGTGCAAAGTTTGGTCAACGAAGCGACAGTATGGCCGCGGAACCGCCGCGTCAAGTGGGGTACGGCCGCGGTTCCGTGGCACTTTGATGGAGTTAAGACCACGTTTTGCACAGTAATTCATATAAAACACTGCTTATTTTTCTGCATATTTTTAATCAGGAAAAGTCCACATTTTCAAAAATTGGACAGAGAGGGGTATGAATTAGGGTTTCGTGTTTCGATCGGACTTCTAACATCGACTACACATCGCCTAAGGCTCTAGCTAGGCTCTGATACCACTGTAGGGTTCCTAGGCACTCAACTGAGGTTCCACAAGGCATCAACCATGCCAAAATCAAATTTTTCTTGTGCCGAGAAACCCTAATGCTAGATCGTTAACTAGAGGCAAAGGCGAAACATACAAGTAAACAACTTTATTGCTAAGTGAATGGAAATACAACCTTTGTAGATCCGATCCTCTACTTCCTTTGCTCCGTGATGACGTCCCTCCGCTGCAACCATCGGAATCCTGAACTCTCGCGGTGGTTTCATCGGAGAAAAGATCAGGCTAGGTCGTTGACTTCGATGCCGAAGATGATCTACGTCGAGGCAACTCAAACTCGAGCTCCATCTTCACCAAGTCATGAAACTTGTGAAAAAAACACCCTATACTACATGGCAAGTGGTAGAGGATGAAGAAATAGAAAGTGGGTTCACTTTGGATTTGCATTTCTCACTTGATTTCATCACTTGACATTTTTCTAGAAAGCTTTTCTTTTCTTCACTTGAAGAAGAAGATGAAGAAGAAGAAAAAGAATAATGAATTAATTCCAAAAAGAAAAATGAAGTGATGGTTATCATAATGCAACCATGGGTGAGGCTAACTCATGTAGAGAGCAAACCCTACTTTAGGTAATGGTTAGGTTTAAAAGATAAAATAAAATGGTTACTTTATCAAAGCTTCATGAAGCTTCAACAAAAATACAAAGCAAGCCGCCATTTCATTTTAACTAAAATGAATAAAGAAAATAAATAAATCAAATTAAAACCTAACCATTAACCTAAAGATGGTTTAAAGCAAGAATACACCCAAGTTTGCATGTATCATCAAATATGATACAATCAAGTGCACAATAAAATATATGATATATACAATGTGCACATTCAAGTGAGATAATCAATCTTAAGTGAACCAATACTAGTTAATGTAAAGTAATATATCAAATATATAATTATACATTAAATCATTAAATCAACACTTGATTTAACGATCCGGTCATACTGCATAAGACCGAATAATATCTTGTGTATCAATGTATCGAATCAACACTTGATTCGGTAACCCGGCTATATCATATATAACCTGCCGATGATACAAAACACGAGAATAGAATACAGTATCACATACTGGTATTATTCTCGGTCCCGCACATGTCTCATATGCGCTCCTATTTCGTTTCGCTTGAGCCAGGAAACCTCTGTGTAGGACTCTAAAGACTCGTCAATACGCCGGCAGCAGGTGATGATCATATCAAACACCCACAAGCCACAAGCGGTCTGCTAAACGTAACGGCCACCCGGGTATTGAGCGATCAGAAGATCAACGAGCAAGCCCGCTCACACTCCTGTGAATCCAACCAGTAACACTTACCGTACAGTCCGGTCTGATCGTCTGATATGTCGCATATCTCGCCTAGGGGTTGTAAACGTCATACCCCAGTATCTCGATAAGTCATGTCGATATGAGGTCTATAACAGTTCGAGATACTACTGATAACACTTACCAGTAAATCTCAGCAACCCTGGCCAGGGATTTCCGGTTATAGCCAATCGAACACAGCGCAACATCAACTCCCTATACCGGGAGAGACGAATCCCCTTCTATCGCTCATTGCATCCATATGATTCGGGACTGTACCCAAAAACCACCATTTTGCACGCCCTCTTGGACATGGTAAGGTGGAAATCAAAGCACAGTGGGAATCACACAAGACTCTATGACGATCTCGGGTCTACAGACTAACCTGTACCAGTGTCACCAGAGAACTGCCATCTGACGTAAGGTATAATACCATCTGGGAGTTCTCGGCGAGTCCGTCCAGTGTACCCAGTCTCTACTGAGCACCCGTATATCATCTCTGATGTCAAACACCAATGCATATGGGATCATCCATCGCCCATCTGTATGGGTCGAGAAGGTATACGCTAGTCTACTCTGGTATATCGATGTCCCATCTCGATACACCCACGACTAGGGACCTTGAAGGATGTACTTATGGACTACCATGTTCCCACTAGTATGATCCGCATCATAGTCCAGGTAGTCAAGTACACATCCTAAGGGCTTTACCAACATGTAATAGAGAGACAATCAGTGTACACGTTAAGGTAAAGAGCAACAAGATAGCATACTATCATGTCGAGCAAGAAAGTCCTCCCTACATATGTCCAAGCATCCACTACAATAAACATCCAATGTATAGTAATGGCCTCTAGGGTATACATATAACTAACAATTTTAGTGTTAATCGCGATTGAAAATCGCTAATAGGATTTTTGGCTTTTGTGCAAAAATATGCACAAATCATTTTCCACACTTGTCACACTTGTTTCATGTTTTGGATTCATGATAGCCTAGGGTTAACCATGTTTAAATGGCCATGGTGGAATAAACAATTTGGTCATGTGGATTGGGTTTAATTAGGGGTGTGGTTTTGTTTAATTTGGATTAGGATTGAGGGTTGACTTGTGGTTAGAGAGAGAGAGAGAGCCATGATGGTTTGTGCAAGCAAGCATTTATTAAGAGAGAGAAAGAGAGAGGTGGCTCTATGGTGTCATGGTCCATCTCATTTCAAATCCTTGCTTTTTCCTCACATCTCTCCCTCTCACTCACATCCTTCCCTCACATCTTCCACTCCCACACTCCACCATACAACAACACTTGACAACACCAATACCACCACATCATAACAATTACAGCTGCAGTAGCAGTTGCAACAGCAACCCCAACATTCCCACAACACCTGCTGCTGCAAAATAAACAGCAACAAAAAGAAAATTTCAAGCAGCAGCAGCAGCACCAAGCAAAACAACAGCAAAACAGCAACATCAGCTGCAACACCAGCAGCTCAGCAGCAGCAACAGCCCTTCCTCCTTCCTCCTTCATCCCTTCTCCTTCATCCTAAGATCCCTTGAGGTATAATCATGCAAGCTAACTTCTTTCTTGAATTTTTATGGTTATGTAGCTGAAATTTAGTGTTATGTTGTGAACTGGTGCTAGTTTGGGTAAATTTGAGTGAGTGTTGGCCAAGTGATGGTTGTGATGGTTAGTATAGCCTAATTAGGTGCTGTTGAGACCAGTTAACCCTAGATCTAACCCAGATTCCAGTAAGATACCTGAAAGTTTTGAATCGTCGTATTTAGCAATTTTGTCAACATTTTGACTTTTCTAGGATCTGCTTTCACCCCGGGACCCCTAAAACAAAATTGACTTGGCAGTATGCTGTGCAGGCACCCTGGAACCACCCCATAAAACCCTAGCCCCTACCTCATTTTCCTAGCTGCAGATTTAATCCCCCTGGCCGCAAATTGCGGCCAGAGCAGGGGGAACCGCCTCGTTTTTGGTGCATGGCCCTATTTCATGTAAACTTGACCCGTGGTATGTGCAGTTTTGACTGGTTCCAGTTAGGGTAAAATCTGGGTTGATTTTCTTGAGTTGGCGCATGATTTACGACTTATTTTAGCATGGTTTTTGATATTCGATGATTCGTTTCTGTCGGGTGGCGTTTGAACGCCACTGGCAGAGGGATATTGGCTGTGTTTGCACGCGAGGCTATAGGTTTTTACCTACGGGCGTAGCGTGTGCCGTTTTGGTTTCCGACACGGTTTTCATGTGCTTTAGCATTTGTGATATCCTTGTAGGTACCCCACGTGACGTCGAGGCGTTTAAGATTGAGATGGCAACATCGGCATCGGAACACGAAAGCAAGGTGAGTAGATTTATATCTACGGGGAGAAGTCGGGTGGATGGCGTATAGCACCCCCGCAGTCCGATGTCTAGTGTACTATACATACTATATATATATATATATATATATATGATAGCTTATGCATGACTGGTTGTTTAGGATGTGTTAGGTGTACTATGCGTAGGTTAGGGTTAGAACTAACTAGTGTAGCTCCTAGTCGCGAACCCTAGAATAGGCTTACACCCACACGCACACATGTGCATATTTGCTATGTTTATATGGTGACGATGAGGATATTGGAGGACATTGGAGATGAGTCGATGAGATTGGTCATAGTGCCGTGATATCGGTGATGTGATGTGATTCGTATTTGGGATACGATATATGATTTTTAGCGGGCCTTGGGACGTGCCTTTTACACACGCATTCTTACTTATATAATGGTATCGATTTGTACTAGACTTAGATCAGTACCCCAGATTATCTGAGATGATGATAAGGATACCAAATAATTGATGAGCTGATTGTGATATTGACCCGTACCCAGCTATTGGGATGCTGTACGACGATTTACCGTACGAGCTATATATTGATGATTGATCCGTGCTCATGACTCGAGGATGTTAGATGACATACGGTATTGTGCGCGATACTATTGAGGCGGGATCACCGACTATTATATTTATAATTACATATATATCGACTCAGATTTAGATGGTTTCCATACCCCTCCCGATTGACTTGATAATTAGATCAGTAGTTAGTATAGCAGATGTTAGACTAGACCCGAGTCATACCTATTTCAAAAACATACGAATCGGGAATATCTTAAAAACAAGTAAAGGGATTCTACGGATATTTCCAAAGGACGTATCTTTCTAAAAAAACTCCGTAGCCCTTATTTTACTAAAAACCCCGATTTGTCTTATTTTCAAATGGCACAATTGCATGACATATACATATTGATGTAGACACTTCACCATTCTGTTGATTTATTCGATTTCAGCATATTCATGCTATCTGTATCGCATTACATGTGTAAATAAGATTATTGTAGATTAAACCCATGTTGTTAGGACACCAGCACCATTATCGATGATGCATATATTCCACGTACACTGGTTTGCCGGCTCACACACTTCATCATCGATAATTACCATGTCACTACACTGTAGTACTGTCGCGTCAGGATATGATCTCTGTTAGTGTATATGCCCTAAAGGCCATTACTATATCATACTAGTTTGTATATTACCTAATGGAAGCTTGGGATATTCACCTTGTATATACAATCTTGCTCAAAATAGTAGTATGCTACTTGGTTTGTTTCTACTTCAATGTGTACATGTGTTTATTTTAGTATATCGCCTATACACATTAGCGGAGCCCTTAGGATCTTTGCTTGATTACCAGCATTGTGATGGCAGTCACACTAGTGGGGGCTGGGTAATCTATAAGCATATCCTTATCCAGGTCCCTAGTCGCAGGACTATCGAGACAGGGCATCGATACTCCGGAGTAGACTAGCGCATGCGCTTCTCATCCCAGAGTGGGAGATGGTCTGTCCCACAGCCATCAGTACGTCGTACTGGAGATAGTATGCGGGTGCTCGTTAGGTTACGAGTACACTGTACAGGACTCGTCGGGAACTGACCGGTTGGTATTATACCTATCGTCAGTTATCAGTTCCCATGTGACATGAGTATAGCTTAGTCCGCTAACTTGACACTATCACTTCTCCTCGAGTGTGTTCCCACTGTACTTTGATTACTACCCTACCACGGCTCAAAGGAGTCGTGGAAACATGTAGTAATTGGGTGCAGTCCCGAAGCACTTGGAGGCAGTGACGGTTAGACAGGATTCGTCTCTCCCGGTATTGGGGGTTGACATTGCGCTGTGTCTAGGAGAGCCATTACACGAGTAGTACCTGGCCAGAGCAAGCGGGATATACTGGTAGGCTTCCAGTGTTATCTCAGGGTGTATTGGGCTTCACTCCGACACGACTTGTACCGCTATTAGGGGACTGACGTTTACCACCCCCTAGGCCCGCCATGCGATGTATCAGACGAACAGACCGGACTGTACGGAGAATGTCACATTCAGGCTCAGTAGGAGTTCGGATGGGTTTCGCCTCGTTAGTCTTCTTGTCGGCATCTACCTGGGGACCGTTAGGAACAGCTAGTGCCGCTTGCGGTCTGTGGTTATACCCACTGCCAGCGTAGTGTCGAGTATTTAGTGTCCCACACAGAAAGCTATTCGCCTTTAGGCAAAAGAGTAGAGGTCGCATGGTTTTGCGACAGGTCGCATGGTTTTGCGACAGGGTTCGGTCACATCCGTGCACTTATGCACGTACAGTGTCCGGACAGTTTACACTAGCGGGCTTTGGTTTAAGCCAGATCCTAGTGTACCTTTTGGGATTGGTTTTATCCAGTATGCATCCGTGTTCCTCGGAACGCGGATGCGGGTGTGTATGCACAGTTGACGGAGAGACAGAGGATTCTCATTAGGGTTGTTGACCGTTGACCGTTGACTATTGACTTTTTGCTCAACCCTAATGAGAATATGATATATCATTAACAATTATATTAATTAAGTATTATGGTGACATGGTTGTTGAGGGGTTGACTTTGTTGACTTGTTGACTTTGTTGACCGGTTGACTAGGCTTGACTAGTTGACCATCATGATAACAATAGCTATCATTTCATGGCAAAGACTTTTGCTTGCTTGCTCTCTTGTGCAAAATGAGTGCATGAAA
The DNA here is from genome assembly GCA_030015575.1 of Agapanthus africanus. Taxonomy (NCBI): domain Eukaryota; kingdom Viridiplantae; phylum Streptophyta; class Magnoliopsida; order Asparagales; family Amaryllidaceae; genus Agapanthus; species Agapanthus africanus. The sequence goes on along the minus strand of CM057338.1, from coordinate 673,755,509 downwards.
TGATATGGCTATTGTTGCTTAAACCATCACATAATACTTGATTGCTATGATGTGTTATGATGGTTATGGATTATGAGAGCCAAATGAGAAAAGTCTTCTCTCATTCTATCATTCTCATTCTCTCTCTTGTTCTTGAGCTCTCATCTTCCCCCTCTTGCTCTCCCTCTCTTGAGTCTATGGTTCACTTGTCTCATGTGTTGAGAACCAAGAACCATAGATAAAATCCCAACAAAACTCTTCTCCACTCACTCTAGTTCACAAGGTTTGGCAAACTGAGTGAACTAATTTCTTCAAAGATCGAAGAAGGAGCCAAAGGTTGAAGCTTTCAGGTGGATCGATCTTCGGCGCAAGGAGACGACGGGGAGAAGCTGATTCGGAAAACCATCGAGGTTTGAAGACGAAGGAGTTCAGGATAAGAAAGGTATAAACCCCCTAACCGAGTAGTTAACAACTCCTAGTTAGGTTGTTAGTTAGATGTTTAACAAAGATCCGGGTTTTAAGTCCATGTTACCACCTCTAAGAAAATTGTTTTTTATCAAATTCCGCATGCCCGAAAGTACCGGGAGAGGTAGCATGGACTTACAATGGTATCACAGCCTAGTTAAACTCTATCTAACATGTTAGCAAAGTAGTTAGAAGATCGATCAAAGAAAAAGTCCCGAAATGAACCCCGATATCATGCTTGCTGTCGAATTTTTCCTCTGTTCCAAAAATGATAAATCATACTTTAAAATTCGGCTCAGGGTTTTTGTAACAAACTGACAAAATTTCGTCCACTGAACCGATCAAAACGCCGCGGAAACGCGGCGGGAGCGTGGTCCCCGGTTCCGCGGCCAAGTTTATTCGGTAGTGGGAAATTTTGGTTGCAGTTTGTTCAGTGGGGTATTTTTGGATTTTTGGAATATGTATTTTCTGCCCAGATTTTCCAGAACGAAAATTTTGTGTTTGGGGCCTGAAAATCAGTATTTTTGATCGAACTTCTAAAAGACTTAAGCTGACGGGTTTTTCTGTGATGTGATATTTGTATTGAACGTCTGCTAATCGCTATATGTCGATTAGTGGGGGTTATACAAATCTGTGATCTGTAATGTTATTGGAATGTGTATATGAATTCATTGGATTGTCGCGGGTGAATAGTCGGGGGGTTGTGAGACGAGAGTTTTCTTTTCTTTCAATTCATGTAAATTTGTAAATTGATGTAATAATTATTTGTATGGACGCACAACCGGGTCGGGATTGTAGCCGTCATTGTATAATTTCTTTTTACTGTTTTTGCTCCTAGGATAGACCTATGGAGAGGGTGCACAAACTACCGGGTATGCCGAAGTGCCGAGTGGCCTACTCACGGAGATGAGGGAGGTTGCTTCGCTTCGGATACTTGGCGGGTAGTTTGCCGCACCCGTAGGGGTCTTGGGTGGGGTATTGGCTATTCACCGCGACCGTGTAATCTGCTTTTCGTTACAGGCTCGTACGAGTTGCGGATTCCTAGTATATCCAATGTATTCATCTGTGATCTGAAATGGCTATCATCACAATATATCTATATATGATATTATTTAGGCGTTGCTTATGTTTTACAGCCGCGCTAACCCAGACCCCGCTCTGTCGTTAGTTAAGTAACCTAACGGGTAATGACGGGGCCCCGTGGCGAATGCGAATGGCATAAGCGTACGTCATATTTTGGTTGTTTTCTGCAATGGTAGGATTAAATGATGGGACGCATTAAAAGAACTAATGCAAGAATATCACGCATTAAAAGAACTAATGCAAGAAAATAAACCAAGTAAAAGTCGTTGGAACACTTTCGAAAAACCATTCGGTTCTTTTCAAAACCAACTTTTAAATGCGGGGCTTGAGCCACTCTTTTTAAAAGCTATCTCGTTCCATCGATTATATCAAGTTCACTACGTTCACGGTTTATCCAAAACCATTCGTAGCCCTCCATCATTTCAGTTAAATATTCGGTCATATTCAAGCTATGTATTTTGACCTCACGCCAAGGCATAGTGATTGGTAGCTGCCGGATATTTATCTGTTGCATAGATAGAATGCATTGGTTTGGGACAGCCGTACTACCATTTTGGCCTACGTCAAGGGTAGGTACGGGTGGGTTCAAATTAACCTGGATAATGATGGGAAGAACTTGATATGTGACTTATGACATTTTGACCTCACGCCAAGGTCATAAGAGCATGGGGCAAAAATCCACATCGAGAGTTTCAAAAGAACTGAAACTAGCAAAGATCCCGGCTTTGGGTTGTTCGGCACACCTAAAATTTTATTCGGGCATGTTTGATGCCTTATGAACCTTCACAAGAGTGCTAGGGACACTACAGTGGTATCAAAGCCTAGCTAGAGCATTAGGCAACGTGTATACGAAATTAAAATTCCGATCGAACCCGAACCGACAAAATAAAACCCCTCTCTGGATATTTTTCAAAAACTGTGATTTTTCTGAATTAAAAATACCTAAAAATAACAGCAGGAAATTATAAGAATTATGGTGCAAAACGGCAGTCTAATGTGTACGGACCACCGCGGAACCGCGGCTAATCCTTGCTTGGGCCGCGGATCCGTGTCCGTACAGTAGTATTTATGCGTTCTGTTTGCACAGTAATTTTTAATTCTTTTGGTTATAATTTCTGGGTATTTTTAAATTGACTCAAGTGTTGAGTGTTCTGGGGTTTATTTTGTAATCGTTGATTCGATCGGAAAATTTAATTTTGTGATTATTTCCGGATATTTAGAAACTATTAAAATGTTCGAACGGATATCATTAACTCATTTTTTCCCGGTACGAAAAACTTTCAAATGTTGAATTTTTATCGGGTTTAAATCTTTCGGAAAAATTGTACAAGTAACACAGTAGACCCTCTAGAAGACAACAAACCTTAACTCGATTATGTGACCGTCTTGAACTGCCTCTAAACCTTAGGGGTTTGGGGCAGTACGGCGTGCCACATGTGAGGCGTTGGCTTGACCCTTCTACTGCTGGATCACCGGTACTGTGACATATTCTGGGATTATTTGAACTCCGCTCAAGTGTTGAGCACTTTAGAAAATTTTGGGTATTTGATTATCTGTTCGGAAAGTTTAATACTGTCTATTTATCTGGAATGTGATACAATATGTGGAATTCATAGAGTAAGGCATGAAATGCGAAGTATGTGATATTTCGGATTTACGATGTCTAAAGTGATTGTGGGTTCCAAATATTGTAGTTTTACAATTTCTTTTTTGTGGCCATAAGTGTAGTATGTAGTTGTATTGCCGGTTTTCGTTGCTATACATCAACGACGATCGGTGTATGCATACTTACTTACGTTGATGATATGTGATATTATGTGTTGCTGTGATATGTTATATTAGATCGTCTTATTTTGAATAGCCGGGGGTTTTATGTGAGATGAGGCTTTTTATTTTCATTCATTTAAAATTCATTTGTATGTAATATTCTTTTATTGGGGCACTTCCGGGATGAGGTTGATCTCACCAGTGTATATTATTTACTTTTCCGCATTAGGTAGACCCAAGGAGGGGAGCACAGGTAACCGGGTTCTAGGGTCCAGTTGGAGGCCATCTCGAGGAGTCGAGACCGGGTCTCCTAACCCTAGAATTGGCAGTGTTACTTGCCGCTCTCGTAGGGGTCTAGGGATGTGGGTTTGGCTATTCATCGCGACCGTGGAATCCGTGTTTTATACAGGCTCGTATTGAAAACACGGACGCCCTAGTATATCGAATATTTCATATATGTTCTTCCGCTGCAATGTTCTGTGATGAGATCATATTACTGCCTGAGACGAATGCTTATACTATATATATATATATGCTGATATATAAATATTACTGCTTTCGTTTCTTCTGTGATGCTTAGGAAGCATAAGCTGATGGGATTTTATTAATGAGATTAATAAAAAGAAAAGAAACCTAAAAGATGTTGTAGAATCAAAATTTTATAAAAAAGGGTAGCTACAGTTTTGCTTTGCATAGCGGTATATATGATATACCCTGCACCTTATTCGATGAGGAAAGAGCCGAGATCCCTTCACCGGGGGTGACCCCTTTAGCAAAACTGGCAGATGCTACAACTCTCGGTTTGTCTTTTGATTGCTTTTTAGAGTTTTGCTTTGCTTAGCGGTATATATGATATACCCTGCACCTTATTCGATGGGGAAAGAGCCGAGATCCCTTCACCGGGAGTGACCACTTTAGCAAAACTAATGAAAGCCTAAAAATCACTCCATTTCAAAATTTCACATGATTCTACGACGATATCAAGTTCATTACGCTCATGGTTTTCTGAAAAACCTGCGTAGCCCTCCGTCAATTCAGATAAGTAATATTTAGTATTTGTGCTGCGGTAGTTTGGCATGCGTCAAGGTGTAGTGTACGGTAGCTGAATATTACTTATCTGTAGCATGAGATGCGATTAGATTAGGGTATTCGTACGGCGTTGTTTGGCATGTGTCAAGGGTCGTACGGGTCGATTTAATTCAATCACGAATTGTACGGGTTGAACTTGACTAGCGGACTATGGGTTGTTTGGCATGCGTCAAGGTCATAGCACGCTAGGGGTAAAAATATTATCGGGAATTTCAAGTGTTGAAATTTGCAATGAGATTGCATACCTCCTATGAGATTGTTGGATCCTGATACCCACTACGAGTAAGAGTTACTCCTGGGAGAGTTTTACACAGGACAATTAGCCGATCAAGTAGGTGTCTAGAAAAGTGTTAATGGGGTTACGCCTCTGGGAAAATGAGGTTTCCTTTAATTAGGTCCGTGCGAAAGCACGGGGAACCTCCCTCAAGTACCGACACTGATCTGGCTGAAAGATTGACGAATTTGTAGGGTGTAATTAATCCCGGCTAATCTTACCTTTTAGGGTTTGAAGGAAGATTTGATAAAAACAGTGGGAGACATCCTGATTAGATAAGATAATAACCAATCTAATCTTGCAAGAGCATACGCTAAAGTGTTTTCTTCTCTCTCTCTCCAGGTAGCGACCATGTCAGGCCATAATCAAGATAATAATATGGATGTATTGACTGAAACCGATTATTATACTGAGCTTGGGAACGTTGGTCCCGTTCTTTCTTATAAGAGTTATAAGACTAAACAGGAAACAGGAGAATATCTGGATTCTCATGCCGCCCAAACAAAGAACATGCATGCTGATGCATCTTCTTCGGGTGTATTAGTTATTGAGAACTGTTTCTCAGTTCACCCTACGTCCTGGGTATTAGATACCGGATCAGGATCCCACATATGTAAATTGTTACATGGGCTGCGGAATGGTAGAGAACTGGGAAAAGGTGATCATTCCGTTCAAGTAGGGAATGGGGCAAATGTTGCAGCCAAAGCAGTTGTCGAATATCACCTAGTAATACCAAGTCGTGATACACTGATTCTGAATGAGTGCTATTTTATACCGAACATGATGTGCAACATTATATTAGTTTCTTTATTGAGTAAAGAAGGATATAATTTTGTAGTAAAGGATAATGTTATGAACATATTCCTAGATCAAAAGTTGATTGCATCAGGCTCGTTACATAATGGCATATTCATTCTCAATCAAAATACAGTCCTCAATATACAAAACACAAACAAGAGAAAGAGTTCAGAAATGAACGAATCTTTCTTGTGGTATTGTAGACTTGGTCATATCAATGCGACACGACTAGCTAAGTTGCATAAAGATGGATATTTGAATCCGTTCGAATTATCATCTTATGATACTTGCCATTCATGTCTCAAAGGAAAAATGACCAAAGCTCCGTTTAGTGGACACGGAGAAAGAGTTACAGAACTCTTAGGACTGGTACATAGTGATGTATGCTGTCCCATGTCTACGCATGCCAGGAACGGTTCTTCCTACTTCATTACATTCACTGACGATCTCTCTAGATTCGGACATGTGTTCCTGATGAAACACAAGTCTGATACTTTTGAGAAATTCAGAGAATATAAGCACGAAGTAGAGAACCAAACGGGCAAAAGTATCAAGATTCTTCGATCTGATCGAGGAGGTGAATACTTAAGCAATGAGTTCCAAGATTATCTAAAAGAGAATGGGATTCTCTCTCAGCTTACTCCTCCTTATATACCATAGCACAACGGTGTATCAGAACGGAGGAATCACACCCTATTAGATATGGTGCGCTCGATGATGAGTATAGCTGAGTTACCTATTTCCTTCTGGGGGTATGCGCTTGAGACAGCCATAGACCTATTGAATAGAGTTTCCACCAAATCTGTGCCTACCACTCTGTAACACTTTGAAATTTCGTTAGAATGTTTTTCGTGATAATTAGCATTTGAGCGTGTTATTTCATATGTGTACATAGGATTGTTAGTTATAATTTAGTCGTGTTTACCCTAATTGGGATTTTTTGTGTTAAGTGCACACATGCATACTTAGCACAATTTTTGTGACCTAGGTAAAAAGTGTTTGCATGTTAACCATTTTTCCTTCATGCATGGTTGTTATTTTCCCCACCCTTTTATCAAAACAAAACCCTTTTTAAAAATTCAAAAAATTTTTATTAGAATATAGAAGCATGGTGTTAGGTAGAGGGAATTGACTTTTGACCCCTTTTTCCTTCTCTTCTCTCTCACTTTCCCCCATCTCAGAATTTCTGAAGATATCCCAGCAGAAAAACCTTGTTTTCTCCATCTTTTCTTCTCCTTTTCACTTCTCTTTGATCCCAACCCAAAACCCTACACAAATCAACACTTTTCCTTCACAAAACCTTGGAAAAAGGGTCTAATTGAGGTGTTTGGTGGTAGATCTGCCCACTTGAGGTTAAAGCTGGAACTTTTGTTTTTTCTAAGGTCATTTGAAGGTATAAATCTCACTCCTAGCACCCTATCTCCATAACTTGCATGTTTAGTTTCAAAATATCACCTTTTTGTGCATTGTATTGTGCTATTGAAGGGATTTTGTGGTGATATGTTTAAATTAGCATTTTATGGTTTAATTAGCTTGGTAATGAGTTGTTAGTGTGATTTTAAACTAGGGTTTGTTTCAGATTTCACAAAAATTCCATAAAGTATCATTTTACTGTAAAAATGTGATTTCTAACTAGAATTGGGGGCTCTGTGGAATCTGCTACTACCCGGGATGTTTCAGAGTGAAATTGGATTTACTGTAGCTTGTGTAGGGGGTATAGAGTGCAAACACCAAACCTGGGAGCCCAATTCCCCAGACGGGCCGCCGGAATAATCATTCTGGCCGCAATTTGCGGCCAGATGGGTGAGTTGGGGTTTGGGGTTTGGTCCACTGGAGTCTGCTGCTATGTGGAGTATTTTGGTATATATATTTTTATACTATCTGTTCTGTATCAAAATCTGGAGTGGAATACCCTATTTCCCGTATTTTTAATCTTTCGCGACACGCGTGATACGTGTTTGTGGGTTTGGGGTTTCTGCGTATCGCGACACGTCGGAGTGGCTTCAGGCGCGTAATCACACGTTTTAACGTATCGCGCACACGTGCGCTTGGTTTGCGACACGGGTTTCTAGTTGACCTTAAATGTCGTGTTTGTATGATTTTGAGCTTATGCGTGATATTCTGTAGAATTCTAGGTTCGCAGGCGAGTGCGATGGACGCCGCGAAGAAGGGGAAACAAGTCATCGGCTATACCTAGCGAGAGACTACGGTGAGTAGATTTAACATCTACGGCGATATCGCCCGCATGGCGTTCTACGTCAGGGCTGATAGGACCTTATAGCTACATTTTTATACATTGATTGTTCATGGCTACTATTTAGTGCATACCGCATTCCCTACTATATGTATATAAACTAGACTTGATAGAACACCACACCATTACTAACGGTTCATGTTGCACGAGCACTATCCTGCATGTTACACACACCGTTAGTAATTGCTATAACACTAACACTGTAGAATTCCATGATCATTAGGCTGTAGCTCATCTTTTATGCGACTTGACATGATATTCATACTTGTTGCACATATCACATCACATTGACTCGCATATTGGTTTGGATTACATGTGATTTCTGTATTTGGGAATCGTGGCTATTTCAAAGATGTAATTATTTAAAAACCCGGTTCCCTTGATATGATATTTCGGTGCGTCCACCCTATGTTTTCTCGGTGCAAGAGGGATATATTAAGAGAGGGCTGACCCAGACTGACGGATGCCAGGTATATTGAGAGAGGGTTGACCCGGACTGACGGATGCCCGATATATTGAGAGAGGGCTGACCCGTACTGACGGATGCCCGATATACTGAGAGTGGGCTGACCCGGACTGACGGATGCCCGATATATTGAGAGAGGGCTGACCCTGACTGACGGATGCCCGATATGTATGAGAGAGAGGGCTGACCCGGACTGACGGATGCCCGATATAGGAGGATTTGCGTGTCGATGCTAGACACGAGTATTTATGATATTTGGGTGCCGATGTTGGGCACTCGTGATTCTCAGGGATGTACAGGATTTGAGGGCCAATGGGAGTGCCGGCCTCTGGGTTGTTGGGATCTGTGGTGGATATATACAAATATATATATATATATTCCACATTGACATTTCGTGTAGATGTTATATTCCCCTGCTTAGCATTCATTATTGCATTCCATCCTGTGGTTATATTACCTGATAGAGCATTTGCATGATTTTTTTTTGCATATACTACTTATCACACATTGATATTATCTGTTGGCATATGATAGAGTAGCGAAGTACGTGCATGCTCGCGATTACATTTATATGTTATCTCTATTCACGAGTTGGCAACTCACCCCCGTTGTGCCACAGTGTTTACAGGTTGCCCTTCGGAGTAGTCGTGGCAGGCTGTTTCCTTACATCTTTTGGCTACAGATACCACTACAGATGGTGCGTGAGCTGTTTTGCTGTTAGGTGGGTTATGGTATCTGGTTACTTTTATTGTACACACTTTTGTATCTAGTAATATCCATCTACCATATATGTATTTGACATAGAGACAGTGTGAGGACGATGATGTATATTATTGGTATTCTGGTGTCGAGCTCGTTGTGAGCCGACTTTACTTTTGCAGTTTATTCTATCTGTGATGTGTTGGAGATAATGCCCTCAGAGTCAATTTTTGGATCGTAGGTACGTGATTGCAATGATTGCGGAGGACCTATACCGGTAAGACAGTCTTACTCGAGATGATAGTATGCTATCTGGTTTACCTTTATCAGTCATGTACAAGTTCAGGTGACTGATTACATGTTACATTTTGATAGAGCCTTTAGGATCTTGCTTTACTACCAACAGTATGATGGTGATCATATACGTGAGAGTTGGGTAGTTTACATGCATATCCTTAATTGTGGTCCCCAGTCATGGGAGTTTCGAGATAGGGCATCGATACTCCAGAGTAGTCTAGTGTATACAGTCGAGACCCCGACGAGGGGCGGTGGCCGGTCTCACAAGCCACTGGTGTCAGTTGGATCACCTAAGATGTATACAGGTGCTCATTAGGTTATGAATACACCGGACAGGACTCGCCGGGAACCTGCTAGTTGGTAATATATATATCGTCAGATAGCAGTTCCCTGGTGACATGTGTACAGGTTAGTTCATCGACCTGAGGTCGTCATTTGTCTCGTGTGAGTTCCCACTGTGCTTTGATTTCTACCCTACCACGGCTCAAAGGAGTCGTGCAAACAGGTAGTTTTTGGGTACAGTCCCGAGCCACATGGAGGCACGTGAGCGGATCGGCAGGGGATTCGTCTCTCCCGGTATTGGGGGCGAGATCGTGCTGTGTCTAGGAGAGCCATTACACAAAGCCCACGGCCGTGGCAGGAGATTTACTTGTAGGTACTCCAGTAGAATCTCAGGGTGTTATTGGGCCACACTCCGACACGACTTATACTGCTATTGGGGGTCTGACGTTACTAGCCCCCTAGGCAGATATGCGATACTCATAGACGAATGGACCGGACTGTATATACATTGTCACCGTTAGGCTCAGTAGGGTTTCTGGATGAGTTCGCTCATCAGCCTCCCTTGAGGTCAGTCCATGTGCAGCCGTTACGCATAGCTAGTGCCGCTGACGGTTTGTGGTTAAATCCACTGCCACGGTACTGACGAGTCATTAGAGTCCCCTACAGACAGTTTCCCAAGTTTGGGCGAAACGTTGTAGAGGACGTATGGTTTTATGGCAGGGTTCGGAAAATGCATGTGCGCTTACGCACGTGTCATTTTTCGGGCAGATAATACGGGTCGGCTTTAATTTAAGCCAGATCCGAGTATTATATTGAGTAGATATAATATCTTTGTGTCAGTTGCATTTGTATTCGGTCGTAATACAAATGCGGGTATATTTATACAGTTACGGGGTTATCCTGAAATTCGTTTCGGGATCACTTTTGGAAGTTGCCAGTTTTCTGTTTTCTGTCAGCCGTCTTTTAACATTCGGTTAAAGACGGATTTGTCTTTTCTTGAGTTGAGTGTTGAATCTTCTAGAAGTTTCTAGAAGAGATGACAAAGATGGTGACAAGGTTCATGAACCTTTGTTTGCATTAATGAATGGATGACTAGGTTTAGCGAGTCATTCATTTCATTAATGTGTTTTGTTTTGCTTAGGATTTTTTCTCTTGATCTGTTTCCTTAAGGTCACCACTTCCCTCCTACACTCACCCCCCTCTTGATATAAGTTGCCGGCCCCCTCTCCTCCTCCACTCACTCACTTGAGAAAATTATGGTTGTTAAAAGAAAAGACTAAAGTTTTGGATACATGGAAATTTCATAGTTCATTTCTCGTTCCATTTCATTTCCATTGGCAACTTCATTAACCGATCGTCCACGGCTTTGGACGAAGTGAGACAAAGTAATCTACTCATATTCTACATCATTCTTGGTCGTCTCTTTTAGCAAACTTGACGATCGAGTTGCCTCGAGTCAGAGGCGGGAGCCCGTTTAAAGAATCGTTGACGTGGTGCCACCTGGACGAGCAGATCAGAGATCGACGAGATCGGAGCAGCCGCAACGGAGCGTAAGATGATGGTTGAAGAACGAAGGACTCGGATCGTTCGGTATAACCTTTCTACACACTTTACAGTTTGCTAGTTTAGCAATAATGGGGGATCCGGGTTAAAGTATACGATAGCGCCAGTTAAAAGTTTTTTGTTCCGCATTTGGCGTCTTTAGACGGCCGGGGCGCTACCGTAGATTTACAGTGGTATCAGAGCCTCACCATTTTGCTTTACTAACTTATGCTAACGCGTTTAAAATATCGATCAAACCGAATATCGAAAACCGCAAAATTCTATTTTCACAGTTTCTGTTGATTTTTAAAGGGTTCCAAAAATTATTCTACATATCACAGAAATCTGTGCAGGGTTTTCTAAGAATACTGTAAAAATTTGGGCACATGATACGACCAAACCGCCGCGGAATCGCAGTCAAACCTAGGGTTTGACCGCGCATCCATGGCCATTTGGTGTAATCATGCCCCCAAATTTGCACAGTATATTCTTCTCTGGAAATTGGGGGTTTTGGTATATATCTTTTGGGCCCAGATTTTGTTACTGTTCACCAGTTGTGCGTAGAGCCCACTTCGTGATATTTAGTCGATCGAAATTTAAACATGTTAGTTTTCAGTACTTGCATTATATCTCCGACCGGGAATGTCATTTGATCGGTAAACCGCGTCTGATTGCTATTGTTCTTTTAGACGGGTTTGCGAACGTAACATTCGCGTTGATGTTCTGTGTTGTGCTGTGATGTTGCGGATTTTTCATGGTGGATAGCAGTGTGCAATGGTAGTGCAGTTTGGATTTAATTGTACATTTGATATTGCGGGGCGAGCGTCCAACATGTGGACTGCCGTCACTGCCTGTTGTATAATATTCTTTTGGGGCAGGACCAGGTTGTGGTCGATGTACCTGTTGTACATATTTTTCATTTCTGTACTAGGTTTTACCCCGCGACGGAGTGCACGGATAGCCAGGTTCTGAGGGGCAACGGGTCCGCATCTCATGGCTTTGAGAGGCAGAGAGGCCCCACTCTAGAATTGGCAGACTATTCGCCGCACTCGTAGGGGGTACAGGTTGACCCAACGAGGGGTGCCCAAGATTACCGGATTCCGTGAAGTGTAGGGTGGTCCATTCACTTTGCTGTAGGGGGCTGCCTCGCTTTAGGTTTTGGCGGGTAACTTGCCGCACCCGTAGGGGTCTAGGCATCATTGCACAGGCTATCCACACGACTAGGGGAACGTCGGGTTTCAGCAGCGGCTCTGTGAAACCCGGGGATCCCAGATTATCTGTTTTGTTCTGTGATGCTTATTACTTTTCTGTAATGTTGCATATTATCACGCCTGGAGCGATTATTGTATATTGGTTTATATACTATTAGATGTTGTATATGTTTTACACCCGCGCTAGTCCAGTCCCCGCTCTGTCGTTAGTTAAGTAACCTAACGGGTGATGACGGTGTTAGTGTTTATGCCCTAGAAGGCCATTACTGTATCATACTAGTTTGTATATTACTTAATGGAAGCTTGGGATATTCACATGTATATAACAGTCTTGCTAAACATGGTAGTATGCTACTTGGTTTTTCTATCTTAATATGTGAGTATACGTATTGATAGAGCTCTTGGGATCTTGCTTAACTACCAGCGTTGTGATGGCAGTCACACTAGTGGGGGCTGGGTAGTCTACAAGCACATCCTTATTCAGGTCCCTGGTCGTTGGATTATCGAGACAGAGCATCGATACTCCGGAGTAGACTAGTGTGTACGCTTCTCATCCCAGTTGGGGAGATGGTTTGTCCCACAGCCGTCAGTACGTCGTACTGGAGATAGTATACAGGTGCTCGTTAGGTTACGGGTACACCGGACAGGACTCACAGGGAACTGTTGGTTGGTTTTATACCTGTCTTCAGTGAACAATTCCCAGGTGACATGAGTACAGCATAGTCCGCAGACTTGACACTGCTACTTCGCCTCGAGTGTGTCCCACTGTTCTTAGATTGCTACCCTACCACGGCTCAAAGGAGTCGTGCAAACAGGTAGCAGTTGGGTGCAATCCCGAGCACTTGGAGGCAGTGGCGGTTAGACAGGATTCGTCTCTCCCGGTATTGGGGGTTGATATCGCGCTATGTCAGAGAGCCATTACGCAAAGTCCCTGGCCAGGGCAAGCGAGATTTGCTGGTAGGTTCCAGTAGTTTCTCAGGGTATAATGGGCTTCCCTCCGACACGACTTATACCGCTATTAGGGGACTGACGCTTGCCGCCCCCCTAGGCCCGATATGCGATAGTCTAAGACGAACGGACCGGACTGTATGGAGATTGTCACATCAGACTCAGTAGGAGTTCGGATGGGTTTCCTCATCGGCCTTCTTATCGACATCTACCTGGGGACCGTTACGTACAGCTAGTGCCGCTTGCGGTCTGTGGTTAAACCCACTGCCAGCGTAGTAGTCGAGTCTCTGGAGTCCCACACAGAGAGTTTCCCTACTCCAGGCGAAACGATATAGAGGTCGTATGGTTTTACGACAAGGGTTCGGACGCATACGTGTGTTTACGCACGTACGACTTTCGGACAGTTTTTACCAGTCGGCTTTGGTTTAAGCCAGTTACTGGTATCCGGTTATTGGATTTATACAGTCTAAAGTTTTTCCGTATTTTTGCGGAAAGGAGGGACGTTCTCGTAATTGCGCGAGAAGCTTCTAGAAGATGGTGACTAAGGAGGTTTAGGTGGCATATGCAATGAATGTGATTAGTGAGTCTTATGGATGATTCATCCATGTCATTAATGCATGATAAATGCTTAATGACTCATGGAGTGAATCATCACTAGATATTATCAAGCATGGTTGCTAAATTCATTTATTATTCTTTTCTTGATAAAAAGAAATGCTTGATATATATCATGTTATCTCACTATTCTCATTTCATTATCTTTATCATCTTCTCTCTCCTCAAGCTCTCCCTCTTCAAACACTAATCCTCCCCTCTCATGAGTTGAGTACAAGGATTAGTAAGACTACTTAATCCATAACCCTCTCTATATTTCACATAGCTTCTTTGATTAGCACTTAAAGAAGTTTAGTTGCCTCAAGTTTAGAGGCTAAGCTTGGAGTAAAGCTCTCGGGTGGATCGTCTACTACTTCGAGAAGGCCGAGGAGGAAGAGGAGTTCACAAAGACGAAGGACACGATTCGTTAGGTATAATCCCTAAACACAGTAGCATAGAAACTCTATGTTTTAAGTTAGTTATCGTTTAGCTTCGATTCAAGCGGTTAGTCGATGTTTGTTCACTAAACAAGTTCGTTTTTGAAAATTCCGCCTCCCCACAAATTGGGGTGTTGTACATCGATTTACAGTGGTATCAGAGCCTCGCTAAACAATAAATAACTTTTTTGCAAATTTGTATGAATTTCGAACGGAAAAAACGAAACCGGAAAACCCTAAAATATCAAGTTTCTGTCGATTTATAAATGAAGTCCAAAAATTTTTCAGGGATGTTCAGAAAGCTTAAAATGACAGTAGTAGAACACGCAAAATATTTGGTCCCCTGAATCGCCTACGGCGCCGCGGAACCGCGGCGGATAGCACAGATCCCGCCGCGCTTCCGCCGCCGAGTTGACGATTCAGGGACCCATTTTTCTTGTGATGGTTCTCTGTGATATTTGGGATTTTCTCGTATTTTTTAATTTTGCTCAGGTTTCAAGTTTACAGAGAAGTATTGGAGCAATATTAAATGTGTTTAATCGATCGAAATTATACAGTATTTGCTTATTGGATTATATCTGTGTTTGTATAATGTGTTCGTAAACCTCCCCTAACTGCTAGTATGTCGGTTGGCAGGGGGTTGCACATTTCTGTAATGGTTTTTACTGTTTGTGGATATGAACTGTGTTGGACTGTTGTGATGATTAGCCGGGGTTATGTGATTGGTTATTATTTAATTCATTTGATGTAAATGTAATTTGTTGTAATATTATTTTGCGGGGCACATCCAGGTTGCGGTTGAAGCCACCGTTGTATTATTTCATTTTACTGTTTTTGCTCCTAGGACAGACCCAAGGTGGGGTGCACAAACTACCGGGTGGGTAGTTTGCCGTACCCGTTGGGGTCTTGGGTGGGGTAATGGCTATTCATCACAACTGTGTAATCCGTCTTTTGTTGCAGGCTCAAAACAAACACGGATTACTTGCAAATCCAATAAAGTTCATCTGTGATCTGGAATGCCTATTATTGCGTCTGACGAATGTACAATATCTATATATGATAGCTATTCAGACGTCACTTATGTTTTACACCCGCGCTAGCCCAGCCCCCGCTCTGTCATTAGTTAAGTAACCTAACGGGTGATGACGGGACCCCGTGGCGAATACGGATGGCATAAGAGGACGTTGTATTTTCATTGTTTTCTGCAATGATAGGTTAATGATGGGACGTATTATCTATAATGCAAAGAAAAACAAACCAAAGTTTAAATCGTTGGAACAATTTAAAAGAAACCACTCGGTTAATTTTAAAAACAGATATTTTTAAATGCGGAGCTTTAACCACTCCTTTTAAAAGCTATCAGGTTCCTTCGGTTATATCAAGTTCACTACGTTCACGGTTTCGCCAAAACCAGTCGTAGCCCTCCGTCATTTCTTATGAATGGTCAGTAGTATTCAAGCTATATTTGTTTGGCCCTTAGTCAAGACATAGTGATTGGTAGCTGCTGGGGTATTCATTTGTTGCATAGATAGATGAGTTGGTTTGGGACACTCGTATTACTTTGTTTAGCCCTTAGTCAAGAGTATATACGGATGGGTTCAAATCAACAGGATAATGATGGGCAGAACTTGACATGTGACTTATGATTTGTTGGCCCTTAGTCAAGATCATAAGAACATGGCGCAAAAATCAATATCGGGAATTTCTAAAGAAACTGAAATTTGCAAAGAGATGCATACCATTTGGAGTTTGATGAATGTTGGTAGGATTCCTTCAACATTATCATACGATGATATTTGGATCCTGATCCTACTGTGAGTATATGCTACTTATCAGGATATTCCTCACTTAACGATCAATGCTATAAACCTAGTAGGTGTCCAGAAAGGTGTCAGCGGGGTTACGCCCCAAGAGAAAAGAGGTTATTTAATTAAGGAACTTCGCGAAAGCGTTGGAAAACCTCCCTCGAAGTATCGACACTGGCCTGGCTGAACGGTTAAGCAAGTATTGTACGGTGAGAATAGTCCTGGCTAATTCTTCTTTTATGGTTTGAGGAAGGATTCGAGAAACAGTGGGAGCCATCCAGTTTAGATAAACTAAAAACCACTCTAAACTTGCAAGAGCATCATGCTAAAGAGTTTTCTTCTCTCTCTCCTAATTGCAGCGACCCTGAAAATGACTGGACTTAAGTTACTTTTAGAGAAAAATATACT
This sequence comes from Agapanthus africanus, assembly GCA_030015575.1. Classification (NCBI taxonomy): domain Eukaryota; kingdom Viridiplantae; phylum Streptophyta; class Magnoliopsida; order Asparagales; family Amaryllidaceae; genus Agapanthus; species Agapanthus africanus. The sequence goes on along the minus strand of CM057338.1, from coordinate 673,739,111 downwards.
GACAGGGCCAAACTATAAAGATTGGCTGCGGAATGTCAAAATGGCTTTGACCTATGACAAATTGGGGTACATCCTCACCGCTACGGCACCTGCTGTCCCTGGTCCCAAATCTAGCAATGCGGATAAGGAAATCCGCAAAACCTGGGATTTAGATTGCGCGAAAGCCAAGTGCATCGTGCTTGCCTCAATGAACAATGAACATCAGAGGAAGCACGAGGATATGACCCTAGATGGCATATTTCTCCATACAAAGGAACTTTATGGAGAGCAATCTCGTATAGCAAGATACGAGACCTCTAAGAACTTGTTTCGAGCGAGGTTGGCTGTCGGGTCATCGGTAGGAGAACATGTCCTAAAGATGATCGGCTATATTGAAGAGCTCGCAGACCTTGGGACGACTTTGCATAATGAGCTACATACAGACCTTATTCTCCAGTCCCTTCCTCCCACCTACGCCCAGTTTATCCTGAACTTCAACCTTCAAGGAAAAGAAGTTGAACTTCCGGAACTCCTGAACATGTTAAGGAGTGCAGAGGGCACCTTGTAGAAGGCAAGGGAAACACCCGCTATGTTTGTTGGCGGTGCATCTTCTTCCGGGTCCAAGGCTAAGGCCAAAGGAAGGAAGAAGAAGGCCGTCCCCAAACCTAGAGGAGGTGTTAGTAAGGTGGGAGGGAAGGGAAAGAAAAAGTTTGCAGTACCGGTAGTTGGCCAGGATGAGTGCTTCCGTTGTCACGGGAAAGGGCACTGGAAGAAGGATTGCAAGGCGTGGAACGCCAAGAACCAGGAACCGAAGCAAGCTGTGGCTTCGACTTCAAGTGTGTTTGTAATTGAGAATTGTCTGTCGATCAACTCTACTTCCTGGGTATTGGATACCGGATCAGGATCTTATATTTGCAATTCATTGCAGGCACTGAGAAACCGTAGAGTGCTGAAGGAAGGTGATATGACCCTAAAGGTTGCTAACGGAGCTAGCGTGGGAGCTGCGTCCGTCGGGGATTATCACCTAGGATTGACGAGTGGACACATTTTGGTTTTACATAACTGTTATTTTGTACCAAGCTTAACGTGTAATATCATATCAGTTTCCTTGTTATCAAATAAAGGTTATGATTTCACGTTTGTAAGAGATGTTGTCAACATCCACCTTAATCATGGTTTGATTGGGTCCGGTACCCTAAATAACGGTATATATGTTTTAAACCAACTCCAAATTTTCAATGTCCAGAACACACTAAAAAGAAAGTCTCCAGATTTAAATAAAGCTTTCTTATGGCATTGTAGACTGGGTCACATCAATGAGAGAAGGTTGACTAAGTTGCATAGAAAAGGATATTTGGACTCGTTCGAATATCAAACTTATGACACTTGTCAATCTTGTCTCAAAGGAAAGATGACAAAGACTCCATTTACTGGACAAGGAGTAAGAGTGAGCGAGCTCTTAGGACTCATACACAGCGATGTATGTGGTCCGATGTCTACACATGCAAGAGGTGGTTATTCCTACTTCATTACTTTTACAGATGATTTCTCTAGGTATGGACATGTTTTCTTAATGAAACATAAATCCGAGGCCTTTGAGAAATTCCTGGAATACAAGAGTGAAGCGGAAAACCAAACAGGCAAAAGTATTAAGACACTGAGATCTGATCGAGGTGGAGAATACTTAAGTGCCGAGTTCCTAGGTTACCTAAGGGAGAAAGGAATTCTCTCTCAGCTTACTCCTCCATGCACTCCACATCACAACGGTGTATCGGAGAGACGGAATCGAACCCTATTGGATATGGTACGATCCATGATGAGTAATGCTGAGTTACCGCGATCTTTCTGGGGTTATGCGCTAGAATCAGCGGCATATCTTTTAAACCAGGTTCCAACCAAGACTGTGCCTACCACACCATATCAGATGTGGAGTGGGAAGAAACCCTGTCTAAAACATTTTAGGACATGGGGATGTCCAGCTTTTGTAAAAAAGCAGCATTCGGACAAGCTCGAGGCACGCTCAGTACAGTGTAAGCTTGTGGGATATCCAAAGAACTCCAAGGGATATTATTTCTATTACGCAGAGGAACAAAAGGTTTTTGTTTCTCGTCATGCTCACTTCTTAGAAACAGAATTTTTAGAAAATCAGAAGAGTGGGAGCGCAGTAGAACTGGAAGAAATTCCAGAACCACAAGCTGTTACTGAAAGTTTGGTAGAACCAGAAGTTCAAAAAGAACAGGACATTCCCGCACCCCTCCACAGGAGTAGTAGGCCGTCTCATCCGCCTGAGAGATACTACGGTTTTCTCATAGATGGGGATAGAGAGGATTGCATCATAGATGATGATGAACCTACTGACTTCCAGCAGGCCATCCAGAGCGGCGACTCGGTACGATGGCTAGATGCAATGCGGACCGAAATGGAGTCCATGTACACCAACAAAGTATGGACTTTGGACTTTGCTCCAGATGGGGTAAAACCCATAGGATGCAAATGGATCTTCAAGAAAAAGATTGGTGTAGATGGACAGGTGGAAACCTATAAGGCTAGACTTGTTGCAAAGGGTTTTCGTCAAAGACCTGGTTTGGACTATGACGAAACTTTTTCTCCAGTGGCTATGCTCAAATCCATTCGGGTCCTTCTTGCTATTGCTGCCTTCCATGATTATGAAATCTGGCAGATGGACATAAAGACGGCTTTTCTGAATGGAAATTTAGAAGAGAGCGTCTATATGGATCAGCCAGAGGGTTTCAATCAGAGTGGGAGCAGCGGGAAAGTATGCAAGCTGCTTAAGTCCATTTATGGACTAAAGCAGGCATCGCGGAGTTGGAACATCTGTTTTGATAAGACAGTCAAAGAATATGACTTTATCAAAAATCCAGATGAACCGTGCATATATCGTAAAGTTGTAGCCAGAAATGTCGTATTCCTCGTCTTGTACGTGGATGACATTCTATTGATAGGAAATGACATTCCTATGCTACAATCTGTCGAAGGATTCTTGTCACACAGGTTCTCCATGAAAGACCTGGGTGATGCCTCTTACATTCGGGGGATCCGGATCTATCGTGATAGATCCAAGAGGATGTTGGGACTTTCGCAGTCCAGGTATATCGACACTGTACTGAAAAGATTCAGTATGGAAGATTCTAAGCGCGGTAATCTACCGGCTTGTCACGGAATCACCCTCTCCAAAGAGATGTCTCCCAAGACTGATTTGGAAAGGGAACGCATGTCTATTATACCCTACGCTTCTGCGGTAGGCTCTATAATGTATGCGATGTTGTGTACCAGACCAGATGCAGCTTATGCACTGAGCGTGGTAAGCCGGTATCAGTCAGACCCAGGGGAGAAGCACTGGATAGCAGTAAAGAACATTCTCAAGTACTTGAGAAGGACTAAAGAGATGTTCTTGGTTTACGGCGGAAAAGACCTCAGGTTGGAGGCCTTTGCTGATTCCGGCTTTCAGAGTGATAAGGACGATTCCAAGTCCATGTCGGGTTATGTCTTTACCCTCAATGGAGGAGCGGTGTGCTGGAAGTGCTCCAAGCAGGACACCGTTGCTGACTCGACGATGGAAGCGGAGTATATAGCTGCTTGCGATGCCGCAAAAGAAGCAGTCTGGATGAAGAAGTTCCTAACAGAACTTCAGGTGGTTCCTACCATTGTTGATCCAATACCTCTGTATTGCGACAACAACGGAGCTATAGCTTTAGCGAAGGAACCAAGGTCCCATCAGAAGTCCAGACACATCTTAAGGCGGTATCACCTGATCAGGGAGATCATTGATCGTCAGGAGATCGAGGTTTGGAGAGTTGCTTCTGAAAAGAACATTGCTGATCCATTCACGAAGGCCCTACCTCAGATTCAGTTCGAGAGGCTACTCGAGATCATCGGTCTACGATACGCCAGTACATGGCCCTAGTGCAAGTGGGAGATTGTTAGTGTTTATGCCCTAGAAGGCCATTACTGTATCATACTAGTTTGTATATTACTTAATGGAAGCTTGGGATATTCACATGTATATAACAGTCTTGCTAAACATGGTAGTATGCTACTTGGTTTTTCTATCTTAATATGTGAGTATACGTATTGATAGAGCTCTTAGGATCTTGCTTGACTACCAGCGTTGTGATGGCAGTCACACTAGTAGGGGCTGGGTAGTCTACAAGCACATCCTTATTCAGGTCCCTGGTCGTTGGATTATCGAGACAGAGCATCGATACTCCGGAGTAGACTAGTGTATACGCTTCTCATCCCAGTTGGGGAGATGGTCTGTCCCACAGCCGTCAGTACGTCGTACTGGAGATAGCATACAGGTGCTCGTTAGGTTACGGGTACACCGGACAGGACTCACAGGGAACTGTTGGTTGGTTTTATACCAGTCGTCAGTGAACAGTTCCCAGGTGACATGAGTACAGCATAGTCCACAGACTTGACACTGCTACTTCGCCTCGAGTGTGTCCCACTGTTCTTAGATTGCTACCCTACCACGGCTCAAAGGAGTCGTGCAAACAGGTAGCAGTTGGGTGCAGTCCCGAGCACTTGGAGGCAGTGGCGGTTAGACAGGATTCGTCTCTCCCGGTATTGGGGGTTGATATCGCGCTGTGTAAGAGAGCCATTACGCAAAGTCGCTGGCCAGGGCAAGCGAGATTTGCTGGTAGGTTCCAGTAGTTTCTCAGGGTGTAATGGGCTTCCCTCTGACACGACTTATACCGCTATTAGGGGACTGACGCTTGCCGCCCCCCTAGGCCCGATATGCGATAGTCTAAGACGAACGGACCGGACTGTATGGAGATTGTCACATCAGACTCAGTAGGAGTTCGGATGGGTTTCCTCATCGGCCTTCTTATCGACATCTACCTGGGGACCGTTACGTACAGCTAGTGCCGCTTGTGGTCTGTGGTTAAACCCACTGCCAGCGTAGTAGTCGAGTCTCTAGAGTCCCACACAGAGAGTTTCCCTACTCCAGGCGAAACGATATAGAGGTCGTGTGGTTTTACGACAAGGGTTCGGACGCATACGTGTGTTTACGCACGTACGACTTTCGGACAGTTTTTACCAGTCGGTTTTGGTTTAAGCCAGTTACTGGTATCCGGTTATTGGATTTATACAGTCTAAAGTTTTTCCGTATTTTTGCGGAAAGGAGGGGCGTTCTCGTAATTGCGCGAGAAGCTTCTAGAAGATGGTGACTAAGGATGTTTAGGTGGCATATGCAATGAATGTGATTAGTGAGTCATATGGATGATTCATCCATGTCATTAATGCATGATAAATGCTTAATGACTCATGGAGTGAATCATCACTAGATATTATCAAGCATGGTTGCTAAATTCATTTATTATTCTTTTCTTGATAAAAAGAAATGCTTGATATATATCATGTTATCTCATTATTCTCATTTCATTATCTTTATCATCTTCTCTCTCCTCAAGCTCTCCCTCTTCAAACACTAATCCTCCCCTCTCATGAGTTGAGTACAAGGATTAGTAAGACTACTTAATCCATAACCCTCTCTATATTTCACCTAGCTTCTTTGATTAGCACTTAAAGAAGTTTAGTTGCCTCAAGTTTAGAGGCTAAGCTTGGAGTAAAGCTCTCGGGTGGATCGTCTACTACTTCGAGAAGGCCAAGGAGGAAGAGGAGTTCACAAAGACGAAGGACACGATTCGTTAGGTATAATCCCTAAACATAGTAGCATAGAAACTCTATATTTTAAGTTAGTTATCGTTTAGCTTCGATTCAAGCGGTTAGTCGATGTTTGTTCACTAAACAAGTTCGTTTTTGAAAATTCCGCCTCCCCACAAATTGGGGTGTTGTACATCGACTTACAGACGGGACCCAGTGACGAATGCGGTGTAAGTCTACGGTAGCGCCCCGGCCGTCTACAGACGCCAAATGCAGAACAAAAACTTTTTAACTGGCGCTATCGTATACTTTAACCCAGATCTTCCATTATTGCTAAACTAACAAACTGTAAAGAGTGTAGAAAGGTTATACCGAACGATCCGAGTCCTTCGTTCTTTAACCATCATCCCACGCTCCGTTGCGGCTGCTCCGATCTCGTCAATCTCCGATCTGCTCGTCCAGGTGGCACCACATCACTGATTCTTTAAACAGGCTCCCGCCTCTGACGCGAGACAACTCGGTCGTCAAGTTTGCTAAAAGAGACGACCAAGATTGATGTAGAGAATGAGTAGATGACTTTGTCTCGTTCCGTCCAAAGCCATGGACGGACGGTTAATGAAGTTGCCGTGGGAATCGGTTGTTGGAATGAAATGAGCTGTGAAATTCCATACACCCCAAAAGCTATCATAATCTTTTCACAAATGAAAACATCAAGTTTTTAGAGAGAGGAGGGGGGCCGGCCACTTATAGGAGTGGGGGGGTGAGTGTAGGAGAGGGGAGAGTAACCTTAAGCACAAATATCATAATGTGAACACAAAAGAATATCTTAAGGAAAACAAGAATGTTTAGAAATCAAAGCATGAGTCACAAACACTTAGTCATCATGTAATCAATGTAAGCAAAGGTTCACGAACCTAGTCACCTCTTCTAGTTGCTTCTAGAAACTTCCAGAACACTAACTCACCTCATCTCAAGAAAAGATAAATCCGTCTTTAACCGAATGTTAAAAGACGGCTGATAGAAAACTGGAAACTGGCAACTTCCAAAAGTGATCCTGAAACGACTTTCAGGATAACCCCGTATCTGTATAAATATACCCGCATTTGTATTACGACCGAATACAAATGCAACTGAGACAAAGATATTATACCTACTCAATATAATACTCGGATCCGGCTTAAACCAAAGCCGACCAGTATCATCTGCCCGAAAAATAACACGTGCGTAAACGCACGTGCATTTTCCGAACCCTGCCATAAAACCATACGGCCTCTACAACATTTCGCCCGAACTTGGGAAACTATCTGTGGGGGACTCTAATGACTCGTCAGTATCCTGGCAGTGGGTTTAACAACAAACCGTCAGCGGCACTAGCAATGCGTAACGGCTGCCCACGGACTGACCTCAAGGGAAGCCGATGAGCGAACTTAAGGGAGGCCGATGAGCGAACTCATCCGGAAACCCTACTGAGCCTAACAGTGACAATGTATATACAGTCCGGTCCGTTCGTCAATGAGTATCGCATATCCGCCTAGGGGGCTAGTAACGTCAGACCCCCAAAAGCAGTATAAGTCGTGTCGGAGTGTAGCCTAATAACACCCTGAGATACTACTGGAGTACCTACCAGTAAATCTCCTGCCATGGCCATGGACTATGTGTAATGGCTCTCCTAGACACAGCACGACCTCACCCCCAATACCGGGAGAGACGAATCCCCTGCCGATCCGCTCACGTGCCTCCATATGGCTCGGGACTGTACCCAAAAGCTACCTGTTTGCACGACTCCTTTGAGCCGTGGTAGGGTAGAAATCAAAGCACAGTGGGAACTCACACGAGACAAATGACGACCTCAGGTCGATGAACTAACCTGTACACATGTCACCAGGGAACTGCTATCTGACGATAGGTATAGTACTAACTAGCAGATTCCCGGCGAGTCCTGTCCGGTGTACTCATAACCCAATGAGCATCTGTATACATCTTAGGTGATCCAACTGACACCAGTGGCTTGTGAGACCGGCCACCGCCCCTCGTCGGGGTCTCGACTGTATACACTAGTCTACTCCGGAGTATCGATGCCCTGTCTCGAAACTCCCACGACTAGGGACCACAATTAAGGATATGCATATAAACTACCCAACTCTCACGTATATGATCGCCATCATACAGTTGGTAGTAAAGCAAGATCCTAAGGGCTCTATCAAAGTGCAACATGCAATCAGTCATCTGAACATGTACACAACTGATAAAGGCAAATCAGATAGCATACTATCATTTCGAGTAAGACTGTCCTACCGGGATAGGTCCTCCGCAATCATTACAATCACGTACCTGCGATCCAATAATTGACTATGAGGGCACTATCTCCAACAATCTCCCACTTGCACTCAAGGCTAATTATTGCGATGTCGACTACTCACAGCCCGTGTGAAACCGAACATCCAACTCCTCTACTAATCAGTTTCACAATGCCCGTTTGTAAAGCTATTGTGTTCGAGAAAAAGCCTCAGTGAGTGGATCCGCCAAGTTGTTTCTTTCTATATCTCTCTAAATCTCTAGTTCGCGGAGAAAGCCATCTCCCGAATTGAGTAATACCTGTCTTAGAATATGTCTGGACATCTGATGGGACCTAGTTCATAAATGAACTTCAAATCCAAACTTCTTAGACTGTATCGATCACTGAACCTAATCAGTATCCAGCACCATGCCTCCCACAGTATCCTCTTGGACCACCTGTCCATAATACTGTCCCTCTTCGTCAGAGGGAAAAACTATAACTCTGACAATCACTCTGTCAACCATGTCACCTTTGAAGCTTGGAATGATAACCGTCCTCCGAAGGAGGCTGCCGTCATCAAATCCGTAGAACATCCACTTATGTTCTCAAACTGCTTCCTTATGTTTCTCCAGGATTGGATTAATACAAACTCATTGCATCTAGTGCAAAAACAACATCTGGTGTGGTACTTGACATCTCATGATTGACTCAATTGCCTAAGCAAGTGATCTGCCAATCATGCACTTCCCTCTCCCCTTTAGTCTATACGACACCTTTGGAGAGGGTGACTCCATCACCTGCGGGTACACCACCATGCAAGGAGTCAACTATTCTAAAAACCATTAGAATATCTGTCAAAGTACTCACATTGGGAAACTACCCAAATCCAGATCTAAAACCATAGATCCAGAAACCAGAATGTCAAATATTATATCCATATCCTGTCTGGAGAAACACCTGTGTGACGATCAAAGTACAACCGATCGTAGTATAGGAATTTTACTTCCTACTCTGTGTATGTCATTCAGATACCATGACATCACACCCTACTACCTTCTTAACAGATCCATCCCCTATTCTGATTGAAGTCAAACCCATGACTGTCACATCAAAATTAGATGATCTATCTCCGCTATAACTGTTCTAGTCTATAAATAGACATAAGCTACTTGCCTACTATTCTTCTGCTGCTCCCACTGACTACGACAACCCTCCTACCGGGTCTCACAGCCTGGAACAATAGTAGTGTCAAGTCTGGGTAGATAAGAACCTCTCTGTCACCGTCCTTGAGGCTACCGGAGTACCTCTCGGGTGTCTGAGGTTACTCACCATATCTGCGGAGTGGCTATTGGAATGTCAAACCTGATTGAATATATAGGTCCTATTAAATTTTCCGTAATCGTTTGCGGTTCTGGAATCACTTCCAGTTCTACCATACTCCCACTACTGTTTTTTGAAAAAATCCATTTTACTAAAACTGTGGCGAGTCAAGAACAATATCACTATTGATCTTCCAACTGGTAGAATATCAACCCTCGTCATAGCCAGGGTCAACCCACAAACAGCCATTACAGAAACGTGCCCTGAGTTATCCAGTGTCTGGTTTTAAGCATAAGCTGGACAACTCCCCGTACCTTAACATCTTTTAAGGTACGATCCATTCTATATCCAATATAGAAACTTTCGCACTTATTTAGTTGGAACCATATTCAAATCATGCAGCTGTCTCCAGTGCATATCACTTTAATGGAAAAAAGGCTAATCAGCATTACTCAACTTAGGAATCCATCCAATTATGAGTAACCTGAAAGAGAAACACATTTCTCAAAACCATCACTATCATCTGAATACCAATCACCAGAATCTACATCTTCGATCTCTTTGAAGAATCCCGATACTTGTGATACCTGGTTCTCTACTTTATTCTTATACCCACAACTTCTCAAAACTTAGACCTTGTATTTCTACGAAACACTTGTCTAAATACTAGAGAAGTTATAAGTAAACAGAACATAGTACGAGGACCTACCCCTTTGTCCTGATGGACACTTGGACAACATACAATACTCTGTATAAGTCCGCTGAGTTAAACAACTCAAAACCTGTGCGTCGTAGGTTAAAAACTGTACCCTGGCGATTTCCTCAAATATCACCAATTACAACGAATTCCGATATAATGAGGATAATCACCAAATTCCCAATAACTTACTCCCACTCATCATCTGTAAAACCATACAGATATGAGAATGAAACCTGGTAAATACATACCCTTGGAGTAAGTGTTTAATCAGGAAAACAGTTTTTCTTTAACAATGCACTGAAACATGAAAATGTTTCGTAGGGGTATCCTGGTATTCATAGCAATGCCTCTTCCATAATCCAATTCATGACTTCAACCGTATATTTTATTGCCATCTCTCCAAATCCCTTTATTTGTCTTTAGTCGTTACCTTCTGTACACCATCGTTAGGCTAAATGGTTTTCTTCCTTCCCTACCGTTCGGCACCAGCCTATGGTTTGGAAGAAGACTATCCAGTAAGCATAATAGGTGTACCCTCCTAAACCAAGGAGTACTCGTATCTTGAGAGAAGGTGATGATAAAAGACAACTGAATAATACCTTATTCTTTTAAAGGTGAAATAGGAGTGGTGATGAAGTACGCGGTTTTGGTCGTGAATGATATCAGTCGCAATTTACTTTGCCCTCTTTCTAATTCCTTTATTTTGTCTTTAGTTATTGCCTTCTGCACACCCTACTTAGGCTAATTGGTTTTCTTCATTCCCTACCTTTCGGCACCTGCCTATGGTTTGGAATAAGACTATCCAATAAGCGTAATAGGTGTACTCTCCTGAACTAAGGAGCTCTCGCAACCTGAGAGAAGGTGATAATAAAAGACAACTGAATAAACCAATTCTATTTCTCCTGAACCTGGATCCATCCTCGAAGAAGTCCCTTCGAGTTCGTATATAACCATACGATGGATCTATCCAATGGAAGTGGATGTCTGTAGTAATACGGGTGTTCTGAGAAATGCAAAGGGTAGAAGAAGGAGTGGCAATGACTTATGCAACATAGACAATCCAAAAGCCAGTATTTTAAGAAGGTTCGGTCAACCTAGTCACTGAGTCATAGTCTAGGGTCGGTCAAAGGTTGCTGCCAAAGAGAGAGAGAGAAAAGAAACACTCTGCGTGCACTCTAACCTAGATCAGAATGGTCATCACTTTAACTAATCCGGAAACCTCCCACTGTCCTGTCAAATTCTCCTCCAAACCTGAAAGAAGAACCAATCGGGATCACCCGAAGAGTAAACCAACTCATTAGTGGGAATCGGGATCCAACTCTCATCGCATGATAACGTGATGGAATGCATCCACGTTACTCATACTCCAGAAGGTATGCGCATACTTGGCAAGTTTCAGTTTCTTTAGAAACTCCCGATAAGATTTTTGCCCCATGCTCTTATAACCTTGGCGTTAGGTCAAAATGTCATAAGTCACATGCCAAGTTCTACCCATCACTATCTTGTTAATTTGAACCCACCCGCACATGCCCTTGGCGTTAGGTCAAAATGGCAGAACGGCTGTCCCAAACCAACTCATCTATCTATGCAACAATTGAATACCCAGCAGCTACCAAACACTATGCCTTGGCGTTAGGTCAAAATACATAGCTTGAATACTACTGAATACCCAAAAGAAGTGACGGAGGGCTACGGCTGGTTTTTGGCGAAAAACCTTTAACGTAGTGAACTTGATATCGCTGAAGGAACCTGATAGCTTTTAAAATATAGTGGCGAAAACCTTTTGCTAAAGAGGTCACTCCCGGTGAAGGGATCTCGGCTCTTTCCTTGTGGAATGAGGTGCAGGATATTCCACTGAATACCGCTATGCAAAGCAACATGTAATCGACTATAGTGAAGTTATTACCCTGACGCAAACTTCTGCCCAAGGGGTCAGTCCCGGTGAAGGGATATCGGCCCTTGCCCCGTCGAATGAGGTGCAGGATATTCCACTGAATACCGCTATGCAAAACAAAAGGAAACGTCTTTGCAATAACACTTTTTAAATTTGTTCCAACAACTAAAACAGGTTTGTTTAACTTTTTGCATTGATCAGAATCAACGCAGTCCCATCAATCAATCACACCAGAAAAGAACGAAAATAAAATGTACGTATATGCCATCCGCATTCGTCACTGGGTCCCGTCATCACCCGTTAGGTTACTTAACTAACGACAGAGCGGGGACTGGACTAGCGCGGGTGTAAAACATATACAACATCTAATAGTATATAAACCAATATACATAATCGCTCTAGGCGTGATAATATGCAACATTACAGAAAAGTAATAAGCATCACAGAACAATACAGATAACTGGGATCCCCGGGTTTCACAGAGCCGCTGCTGAAACCCGACGTTCCCCTGTCGTGTGGATAGCCTGTGCAATGAAACCTAGACCCCTACGGGTGCGGCAAGTTACCCGCCAAAACCTGAAGCGAGGTAGTCCCCACAGCATAGTGAATGGAACACCCGGCACTTCACGGAATCCGGTAAATTGAGCACCCCTCCTTGGGTCAACCTGTACCCCCTACGAGTGCGATGAATAGTCTGCCAATTTTAGAGTGGGGCCCCTCTGCCTCTCAAAGCCATGAGATGAGGACCCGTTGCCCTCCAGAACCCGGCTATCCGTGCACTCCGTCGCGGGGCAAAACCTAGTACAGTAATGAAAAATAGTACAACAGGTACATCGACCGCAACCTGGTCGTGCCCTAAAAGAATATTATACAACAGGCAGTGACGGCAGTCCACATGTTGGACGCTCGCCCCGCAATATCAAATGTACAAATAAGCTCAAACTGTACTACCATTGCACACTGCTATCCACCATGACAAATCCGCAACATCACAGCACAACACAGAACATCAACGCGAATGTCACGTTCGCAAACCCGTCTAAAAGAACTATAGCAATCGGACGCGGTTTACCGATCAAATGACATTCCCGGTCGGAGATATAATGTAAGCACTGTAAACTAACATGTTTAAATTTCGATCGACTAAATATCACAAAGTGGGCCCCACGCAAATCTGGAGAACAGTAACAAAACCTGGGCCCAAAAGATATATACCAAAAACCCCAAATTCCAGAGAAGAATACACTGTGCAAATTTGGGGGCATGATCGCTCAGAACTGCCGCGGATGCGCGGCCAAACCATGGGTTTGGCCGCGTTTCCGCGGCTGTCTTGTCGACTAACATGCTCAAATTTGTACGGCGTTCTTAAAAATTCCTGCACAGTTTTCTGAGATGTGTGAAATATTTTTAGGACACCGTTTAAAAACAACAGAAACTGTCAAGCAAGAAAAATGCGGTTTTTGATTTCCGGTTCGATCGATGTTTTAAACGCGTTAGCACAAGTTAGTATAGCAAAATGGTGAGGCTCTGATACCACTGTAAGTCTACGGTAGCGCCCCGGCCGTCTACAGAAGCCAAATGCGGAACAAAAACTTTTTAACTGGCGCTATCGTATACTTTAACCCGGATCTTCCATTATTGCTGTAAAGAGTGTAGAAAGGTTATACCGAAACGATCCGAGTCCTTCGTTCTTTAACCATCATCCCACGCTCCGTTGCGGCTGCTCCGATCTCGTCGATCTCCGATCTGCTCGTCCAGGTGGCACCACATCACTGATTCTTTAAACGGGCTCCCGCCTCTGACTCGAGGCAACTCGGTCGTCAAGTTTGCTAAAAGAGATGACCAAGATTGATGTAGAGAATGAGTAGATGACTTTGTCTCGTTCCGTCCAAAGCTATGGACGGACGGTTAATGAAGTTGCCGTGGGAATCGGGTGTTGGAATGAAATGAGCTGTGAAATTCCATACACCCCAAATGCTATCATAATCTTTTCACAAATGAAAACATCAAGTTTTTAGAGAGAGGAGGGGGGCCGGCCACTTATAGGAGTGGGGGGGTGAGTGTAGGAGAGGGGAGAGTAACCTTAAGCACAAATATCATAATGTGAACACAAAAGAATATCTTAAGGAAAACAAGAATGTTTAGAAATCAAAGCATGAGTCACAAACACTTAGTCATCATGTAATCAATGTAAGCAAAGGTTCATGAACCTAGTCACCTCTTCTAGTTGCTTCTAGAAACTTCCAGAACACTAACTCACCTCATCTCAAGAAAAGATAAATCCGTCTTTAACCGAATGTTAAAAGACGGCTGATAGAAAACTGGAAACTGGCAACTTCCAAAAGTGATCCTGAAACGACTTTCAGGATAACCCCGTATCTGTATAAATATACCCGCATTTGTATTACGACCGAATACAAATGCAACTGAGACAAAGATATTATACCTACTCAATATAATACTCGGATCCGGCTTAAACCAAAGCCGACCAGTATCATCTGCCCGAAAAATAACACGTGCGTAAACGCACGTGCATTTTCCGAACCCTGCCATAAAACCATACGGCCTCTACAACGTTTCGCCCGAACTTGGGAAACTGTCTGTGGGGGACTCTAATGACTCGTCAGTACCCTGGCAGTGGGTTTAACCACAAACCGTCAGCGGCACTAGCAATGCGTAACGGCTGCCCACGGACTGACCTCAAGGGAAGCCGATGAGCGAACTCAAGGGAGGCCGATGAGCGAACTCATCCGGAAACCCTACTGAGCCTAACAGTGACAATGTATATACAGTCTGGTCCATTCGTCAATGAGTATCGCATATCCGCCTAGGGGGCTAGTAACGTCAGACCCCCAAAAGCAGTATAAGTCGTGTCGGAGTGTAGCCTAATAACACCCTGAGATACTACTGGAGTACCTACCAGTAAATCTCCTGCCATGGCCATGGACTATGTGTAATGGCTCTCCTAGATACAGCACGACCTCGCCCCCAATACCGGGATAGACGAATCCCCTGCCGATCCGCTCACGTGCCTCCATATGGCTCGGGACTGTACCCAAAAGCTACCTGTTTGCACGACTCCTTTGAGCCGTGGTAGGGTAGAAATCAAAGCACAGTGGGAACTCACACGAGACAAATGACGACCTCAGGTCGATGAACTAACCTATACACATGTCACCAGGGAACTGCTATCTGACGATAGGTATAGTACTAACTAGCAGATTCCCGGCGAGTCCTGTCCGGTGTACTCATAACCCAATGAGCACCTGTATACATCTTAGGTGATCCAACTGACACCAGTGGCTTGTGAGACCGGCCACCGCCCCTCGTCGGGGTCTCGACTGTATACACTAGTCTACTCCGGAGTATCGATGCCCTGTCTCGAAACTCCCACGACTAGGGACCACAATTAAGGATATGCATATAAACTACCCAACTCTCACGTATATGATCGCCATCATACAGTTGGTAGTAAAGCAAGATCCTAAGGGCTCTATCAAAGTGTAACATGCAATCAGTCACCTGAACATGTACACGACTGATAAAGGCAAACCAGATAGCATACTATCATTTCGAGTAAGACTGTCCTACCGGGATAGGTCCTCCGCAATCATTGCAATCACGTACCTGCGATCCAATAATTGACTATGAGTGCACTATCTCCAACATGCGGAAGGCATATACGTACATTTTATTTTCGTTCTTTTCTGGTGTGATTGATTGATAGGACCGCGTTGATTCTGATCAATGCAAAGTAAAACAAACTTGTTTGCAGTTGTTGGAACAAATTTAAAAAGTGTTATTGCAAAGACGTTTCCTTTTGTTATGCATAGCGGTATTCAGTGGAATATCCTGCACCTCATTCGACGGGGCAAGGGCCGATATCCCTTCACCGGGACTGACCCCTTGGGTAGAAGTTTGCGTTAGGGTAATAACTTCACTATAGTCGATTACAAGTGGCTTTGCATCGCGGTATTCAGTGGAATATCCTGCACCTCATTCCACGAGGAAAGAGCCGAGATCCCTTTACCGGGAGTGACCTCTTTAGCAAAAGGTTTTCGCCACTATATTTTAAGAAGCTATCAGGTTCCTTCAGTGATATCAAGTTCATTACGTTAAAGGTTTTTCGCCAAAAACCAGCCGAAGACCTCCGTCACTTCTTTTGGGTATTCAGTAGTATTCAAGCTATGTATTTTGACCTAACGCCAAGGCATAGTGTTTGGTAGCTGCTGGGTATTCATTTGTTGCATAGATAGATGAGTTGGTTTGGGACAGCCGTTCTGCCATTTTGACCTAACGCCAAGGGCATGTGCGGGTGGGTTCAAATTAACAAGATAGTGACGGGAAGAACTTGGCATGTGACTTATGACATTTTGACCTAACGCCATGGTTATAAGAGCATGGGGCAAAAATTATATCGGGAGTTTCTGAAGAAACTGAAACATGCCAAGTATGCGCATACCTTCTGGAGTATGAGTAACGTGGATGCATTCCATCACGTTATCATGCAATGAGAGTTAGATCCCGATTCCCACTGATGAGTTGGTTTACTCTTCGGGTGATCCCGATTGATTCTTCTTTTAGGTTTGGAGGAGAATTTGACAGTACAGTGGGAGGTTTCCGGATTAGATAAAGTGATAACCATTCTGATTTAGGTTAGAGTGCACGCAGAGTGTTTCTTTTCTCTTTCCCTTTGGTAGCGACCTTTGACCGACCCTAGACTATGACTCAGTGACCAAGTTGACCGAACCTTCTTAAAATACTGGCTTTTGATTATCTATGTTGCATAAGTCATTGCCACTCCTTTTACCCTTTGCATTTCTCAGAACACCTGTTTTACTACGGACATCCACTTCCATTGGATAGATCCATCGTATGGTTATATACGAACTCGAAGGGATTTCTTCGAGGATGGATCAAGGTTCAGGAGAAATAGAATTGGTTTATTCAGTTGTCTTTTATTATCACCTTCTCTCAGGTTGCGAGGGCTCCTTAGTTTAGGAGAGTACACCTATTACGCTTATTGGATAGTCTTCTTCCAAACCATAGGCAGGTGCCGAAAGATAGGGTATGAAGAAAACCAATTAGCCTAAGTAGGGTGTGCAGAAGGTAATATGTAGAAACAAAATAAAAGGATTAGAAAGAGGGCAAAGTAAATTACGACTGATATCATTCACGACCAAAACTGCGTACTTCATCGCCACTCCTATTTCACCTTTAAAGGATTAAGGTATTATTCAGTTGTCTTTTATCATCACCTTCTCTCAAGATATGAGTACTCCTTGGTTTAGGAGGGTACACCTATTATGCTTACTGGATCTTCTTCTTCCAAATCATAGGCTATTGACGAACGGTAGGGAAGGAAGAAAACCATTTAGCCTAACGATGGTGTACAGGAGGTAACGACTAAAGACAAATAAAGGGACTTGGAGAGATGACTGTGAAATATACGGTTATAGTCATGAATTGGATTATGGAAGAGGCATTACTATGAATACCAGGATACCCCTATAAAACATTTTCATGTTTCAGTGCATTGTTTAAAGAAAACTATTTTCCCGATTAGATACTTACTCCAGGGTATGTATTTACTAGGTTTCATTCTCATATCTGTATGGTTTTACAGATGATGAGTGGGAGTAAGTTATTGGGAATTAGGTGATCATCCTCATTATATCGGAATTCGTTATAATTGGTGATATTTGAGGAAATCGCCAGGGTACAGTTTTCAACCTACGACGCACAGGTTTTGAGTTGTTTAACTCAGCAGACTTATACAGAGTATTGTATGTTGTCCAAGTGTCCATCAGGACAAAGGGGTAGGTCCTCGTACTATGTGTAAGTCCAAGTTGCCAACCCCGGTTCTTGCGAGGAGGTGGAAACGGTATAAAAATCAAATTTTTTTAGCGCACTAGGCATCATGGACTAACAAAAGTCGGGATCTTTTCTAAACAAAACTAGCTACCAAGCTAAAGAGAGTTAGCTACTCGGAAAAGATGTTATACCTAGGGCTTTATGTCCTTCTCTCCTTGCTCCTTGTAGTGAACGGAAGTGGTCTCCTTGTTGTTTTCTCTCGTCAAAGAAGGATCCACCCGAGAGCCTCAACCTTTGGCTTCAACTTCAAGCTAGATGTGACTAAGGTACTAGAAGTGCTAATCCTAGAACCTTATATGAGAGTAGAGATTGTTTTGGAATTGTTTTTGTCAATCTCAAGTGTTTCTCAACACATGAGAGGGGGGAGCTTGAGGAAGAGGAAGAAGAGGAGAGAGAATGAATATGATAGAATGAAATTGTTTTTACAACCATAACAAAATATATGTGATTTTCAAATAATAATATTAATCCAAAAATGAAAAGGTGATGGTTAGTTTGAATAGACCATTATCATATCACCATAAATGATTTTGCAAAGATCAAAGAGCATCTAAAAAGGTAATGATGATGGTCAAAGTTTCAAACCTAGTCAACTAGTCAACCTTGGTCAACAAGTCAACAAGCCCAACCATGACACAATTTCATTTAATCAATATTATTAATTGACAAATCACAAGATCATTAGGGTTTGGAAAAAGACGACTCTCAACTGTGCATACACACCCGTTCCAAAACCCCAATGAAAAACCTCTTCCTCCGCCTCAATCAAATTTGCAAACACACCCGCGTTCATGTTCCGAGGAACACGAACACAAAGAGATAAAACCAATCCCAGATCATATACTAGGATCCGGCTTAAACCAAAGCCCGCTAGTATAAGCTGTCCGGACAACAAACGTGCACAAGTGCGCGGATATGAACGAACCCTATTGCAAAACTATGCGACCTCTACTCATCTTGCCAAAAAGGCGAATAGCTCTCTGTATGGGACTTTAAAGACTCGACACTACGCTGGCAGTGGGTTTAACCACAGATCGCAAGCGGCACTAGCTGTACGTAACGGTCCCCAGGTAGATGCCGATAAGAAGACTGACGAGGTGAACCCCATCTGAACTCCTACTGAGCCTGAATGTGACAGTCTCCATACAGTCCGGTCTGTTCGTCTGATACATCGCATGGCGGGACTAGGGGGCGGTAAACGTCAGTCCTCTAATAGCGGTACAAGTCGTGTCGGAGTGAAGCCCAGAACACCCTGAGATAACACTGGAAACCTACCGGTATATCTCGCTTGCCCTGGCCAGGGACTACTCGTGTAATGGCTCTCCTAGACACAGCGCGATGTCAACCCCCAATACCAGGAGAGACGAATCCTGTCTAACCGTCACTGCCTCCAAGTGTTTCGAGACTGCACCCAACTACTACTTGTTTGCACGACTCCTTTGAGCCGTGGTAGGGTAGTCGTCAAAGTACAGTGGGAACACACTTGAGGCGAAGTGACAGTGTCAAGTCAGCGGACTAAGCTGTACTCATGTCACCTGGGAACTGATAACTGACGACAGGTATAATACCAACCAATCAGTTCCTAACGAGCACCCACATACTATCTTAAGTACGACGTTCTGACGGCTGTGGGACAGACCGCCTCCCGCACTGGGATGAGAAGCGCATACGCTAGTCTACTCTGGAGTATCGATGCCCTGTCTCGATAATCCCACGACTAGGGACGTGTATAAGGATGTGCTTGTGGATTACCCAGCCCCCACGAGTGTGACTGCCATCACAACGCTGGTAATCAAGCAAAGATCCTAAGGGCTCTACTAATGTGTATAGATAATATGCTAAAAGAAACACATGTACACATTAAAGTAGAAACAAACCAAGTAGCATACTACCATTTTGAGCAAGATTGTATATACAACTGTGAATATCCCAAGCTTCCATTAAGTAATATACAAACTAGTATGATACAGTAATGGCCTCTAGGGCATATACACTAACAATCTCCCACTTGTACTTGATAGGTTTGCCTAGCACCCTATGTAGAGTTTTGAAGCATCACATGTCTCAAAGTTTAGATTTTTATGGTGCTAAACAAGCATACAAAGGAATCGATCCTAGAAAATTAGGGTTTCGAATTTAAAGCCAATAAAAACTAGGGTTTTGAGACTACAACCTTTGTAGCTCCCTTTCGCTGGACTCTGTGGTCTCTTGGGTGTTGGAAGAAGGTCCTCTTGAAGTCCTCTCACATCCACGACGTTCCACCCGGAGTTCCTCGTCCAAGCTCGCAACTTCGATTATCAAGATGAGAATCGAAGAGAACATTCTAAACAAGTTCGCTAAACTTGTGTAGAATGATGTTGTGATTAAGATTCTCACTTCAAAAACTTTTCTTTATGTGTGTTTTACTCACTAGAAGAAACTAGAGAGCAAAATGGTGAAGGAGGAAGAAGATGGAGGCTTTCGTTTAACAAGAGTAGAATGATAACCCTTGAAAAGAAAATGAAATATATCTATATATATTTTATTTCTTCTCACTACAAACCATGGTTAGATCTTTTTGTTATTATTTAATTAGGGTTTAAAACATATAAGGAAAGTTTAATCCAAGGTTAAGGGTAGGTAAGAATGGTTAGGTTAAAGAAGAGTGTAGAAACAACTCAAGAATTATCCTTTCCTTTTCTATTTTGTTTTAAACATAAAGTTAAATAATAATCCATATATTTATCCATGGTGTGAGTCTTATATTGCCACCATTTCCATGTGTAAACAACCATGATAGATGGGTGTATGTATGTATGTATGTATGCAAATCCATATGTGCATGAAACTAGAAAGAAAGAAACACATACATGCATGCACACATCCATCATATTCAAGAAAGGTTTTATGTGAGAAAACTAATGGTTAAATTATAAATCAACACTTGATTTATCAATCCGGCCATATCACATATGACCCTACCAAAAGCAAGCCGCCCAATCAATGTACGGTATCATATACGCGTATTTTAATCGGGCCCATGCGCATATCGCATACGCGCACCACAACGTTTCGCCTGGACTAGGTAACTCCTGTGTGGGACTCTAAGACTCGTCAATACGCCGGCAGAGGGTGATGATCATATCAAGCACCCCCAAGCCGCAAGCGGTCAGCTAAACGTAACGGCCACCCGGGTATTGAGCGATCAGAAGAAAACAAGCGAACCTGCTACAACTCCCGTCGAGCCAACCGGCAACACTACCGTACAGTCAGGTCTCTTCGTCAGATATGCTGCATATCGAGCCTAGGGATGGTCACGTTGACCCCAATAACTCAATAAGTCGTGCCGATGAATTGTCTATAACAGATCGAGAAACTACTGATAACACTAATCAGCAAATCTCAGCAGCCCTGGCCAGGGACTTACTGATATAACCAGTCGGGCACAGCACAGCATCAACTCCCAATATCGGGAGAGACGAAACCCCTCCTATCGCTCATTGCCTTCGTGTGTCTCAGGACTGTACCCAACGGCCACCTGTTTGCACGACTCAGTAGAGCCGTGGTAGGGTGGCAATCAAAGTACCGTGGGAGAACACACAAGACTCTATGACGATCTCGGGTCTACAGACTAACCTGTACCAGTGTCTCCTGAGAACTGCTATCCGACGATAGATATAATTCCATATAGGAGTTCTCGGTGAGTTCGTCCAGTGTACCCAGTCACCACTGAGCACCCGTATATGATCTTGATGTCAAACATCGATGAATGTGGGAACATTCATCGCCCATCGCATGGGTCTAGTATCATATACGCTAGTCTACTCTGGTATATCAATGCCCCGTTTCGATATACCTACAACTAGGGACTTTCCAGGATATGCTTATAGACTACAGATGTCCCACTAGTATGATCTCTATCATAATCAGAGCAGTCAAGCCGATATCCTCAGGGCTTTATCAGCATGTATGAATGAATAAAAGCATGATCAAATCAACATGTCAGATAAAGAAGAACCAGATAGCATACTATCATGTCGAGCAAGAATGCATACTGAATATATATATACATGTATAGATACATCCACTATCATATAATGGCCTCTAGGGCATACATATATCCAACAATCTCCCACTTGCACTAAGGCCAGTTATTGGCGTATCTCATACCCAACATATCAAAAAGTCGCTCATGCTGTGGCTGAGGGAGGGCCTTGGTGAATGGATCCGCGGCGTTATTCTTTGTGTCTACTCTCTTAATCTCGATCTCGCGGCGATCTAATTCTTCCGGATCAAATGAAAACGCCTCAGGATGTGTCTGGACCGCTGATGGGATCTGGGCTCCTTGGCTAACGCCATAGCCCCATTATTATCACAATACAAAGATATTGGATCAATAATGGTTGGAACTACTCCTAGCTCCGAGACGAACTTCTTCATCCAGACGGCTTCCTTCGCAGCATCATTTGCAGCAATGTACTCAGCTTCCATCCTAGAGTCCGCAACGGTATCTTGTTTGGAACTCTTCCCACTCACCGCCCCTCCATTGAGGGTAAATACAAACCCAGAGATAGATTTGCTGTCGTCCTTATCTCTCTGGATGCTTGAATCGGTAAAGGCCTCCATTTGGAGATCTTCATTACCATACACCAAGAACAATTCTTTAGTCCTTCATAAGTAATTAAGGATGTTCTTCACAGCTGTCCAGTGATTCTCCCCTGGGTTGGATTGATACCTGCTTACAACACTAAGTGCATAAGCTACATCTGGGCGTGTACATAACATCGCATACATTATAGATCCTACTGCCGAAACATAGGGTATAACACTCATGCGAGCTCTCTCTTCATCGGTCTTTGGACAAGAATCCTTAGAGAGAGTGACCGCATGGCAAGCGCGTAAGGTACCCCGCTTGGAGTCTTCCATACTAAACCTTTTTAGGATGGTGTCAATGTACCTGGTTTAGGACAATCCTAATAACCTTTTGGATCTATCCCTATAGATCCTTATGCCCAGAATGTATGTGGCATCACCCAGGTCCTTCATGGAGAACCTCAGTGATAAGAAAGATTTGACCGACTGTAGCATAGGAATATCATTTCCTATCAGAAGAATGTCGTCCACGTACAATACGAGGAATGTGACAGCTCTCCCTACAGCCTTCTTATAAACACAAGGTTCATCTGGATTTTTGATGAAATCAAACTCTTTGATGACATCATCGAAACAGATGTTCCAACTCCGTGATGCCTGCTTTAACCCATATATGGATTTAAGCAATTTACATGCTTTCCCGCTGCTCCCACTGTCAATGAAGCCCTTTGGCTGATACATATAAATGCATTCTTCTAAATTTCCATTTAGAAATGCAGTTTTAACGTCCATCTGCCAGATTTCATAGTCGTAGTGAGCAGCAATAGCAAGTAGGATCCGAATGGATTTAAGCATGTCTACGGGAGAAAAAGTCTCGTCATAGTCCAAACCTGGTCTTTGACGAAAACCCTTCGCCACAAGTCTTGCCTTATAGGTCTCCACCTGCCCATCTACACCAATCTTTCTTTTAAAGATCCATTTGCACCCCACAGGTTTTACCCCAGGGGGTACAACGTCCAAAGTCCATACTTTGTTGGTGTACATAGACTCCATTTCGGATCTCATGGCATCCAGCCACTTCACAGAGTCTCTACTCGTGATAGCTTGCTGAAAACTGATAGGATCATCATCATGCATGATACAGTCTTCTCTATCACCATCAATGAGGAAACCGTAATACCTCTCCGGTGGGCGAGAAGTCCTACCAGACCTACGGAGTGGCCGAGGTACTTCAGTTTCTGTTGTAACAGCTGGTTCAACCAAATCGTCATTTGTAGTTTGTGTCTCCAGAACCTCTTCTAGATCCACCACCTTGCCATCATCTTTAACTGTGAAAAACTCTTTTTCCAAGAATGTGGCATACTGAGAAACAAACACTTTTTGTTCCTCTTTGTGGTAAAACAGATATGCATAAGAATTCTTTGGATATCCCACAAAGTTACACATGACTGATCGTGTCTCGAGTTTGTCCGGATTCTGCTTTTTAACATAGGCCGGGCAACCCCAAATCTTAATTC
Organism: Agapanthus africanus; assembly: GCA_030015575.1. Taxonomy (NCBI): domain Eukaryota; kingdom Viridiplantae; phylum Streptophyta; class Magnoliopsida; order Asparagales; family Amaryllidaceae; genus Agapanthus; species Agapanthus africanus. The sequence goes on along the minus strand of CM057338.1, from coordinate 673,715,349 downwards.
TCTTAAAAGACGGTCTCTTCCCATGCCATATCTCATATGGCGTGGTAGACACGGTTTTGGTTGGAACCCTGTTTAGCAGAAACGCTGCAGTCTCCAATGCATGTCCCCAAAACGAGACTGGTAACTCAGCGTCACTCATCATGGACCGGACCATATCTAATAGAGTCATATTCCGTCATTCTGACACACCGTTGTACTGTGGTGTGTAAGGTGGAGTGAGCTGAGAGAGAATCCCATTCTCTTTTAGGAAGTTTGCAAATTCTGTACTGAGATACTCACCACCTCGATCTGATCGAAGCATCTTGATACTCAAGCCGGTTTGTTTTTCTACTTCTTGTTTATATTCAATGAATTTCTCGAAAGATTCGGACTTGTGTTTTAATAAAAATACATGACCGAATCTTGAGAAATCATCAGTGAATGTAATGAAGTATGAAAAACCGCCTCTAGCCTGTGTAGACATTGGCCCGCATACATCACTATGTATGAGGCCTAGGAGCTGAGTAGCTCTTTCTCCGTGTCCGGTAAATGGAGTTTTGGTCATTTTACCCTTGATACAAGACTGGCAAGTCGCATAAGATTTATATTCAAAAGAGTTTAAATATCCATCTTTGTGTAACTTGTTTAGTCTTGTTTCGTTAATATGACCAAGTCTACAGTGCCAAAGAAAAGCTTCATTTAATTCTGAAAGTTTTCTTTTATTAGTGTGTTGTATACTGAAAACTGTGTGTTGATTTAGGACATATATTCCGTTATTAAGCGTACCATACCAAACCAACATTTGATTCAGGTGAATGTTCATAACATTGTTCTGCAATACAAAATTATATCCTTCATTGTCCAACAAAGAAATGGATATTTTATTACATAGCATACTTGGTACAAAATAACAAGGATTCAAAACCAAAATACATCCAGATGGCAAACCCAAGTGATACTCACCCACTGCGACTGTATGTACATTGGAACCATTTCCAACGCGTAGAGTATGGTCACCTGTCTTCAAAACCATGCTATTTCTCAGCCCCTGCATAGAATTGCAAATGTGAGAACCTGAACCGGTATCCAATACCCAGGAAGCAGAGTTTATTGAAAAATAGTTTTCTGTCACAAACGCACCTGAAGCAGAAGCATCCCCATGCTTCTTCTTGAGACTTAAGTACTCCGTGCAGTTGCGCTTCCAATGTCCTGTCTTGTGGCAATGAAAACATTCGCCCTTCCCGGAGTCTCCAGCCTTAGACTTTTCCTTTCCCTTTACCTTTTTAACTCCACCTTTAGGATTGGTGGGCTTCTTCTTTTTCTTTCCCTTGGCCTTAGCTTTCGGGCGAGAAGAAGAAGATTGTCCAAAATTCATAACGAGAGTTCTTGCTGACTTCATAGTGCTCTCTGCACTCCTTAACATGTTAAGGAGTTCAGGGAGTTCCTTCTCCATGCCATGCATGTTGATGTTCACTATGAACTGAGCAAAGGTGGAGGGAAGGGACTACAGAATAGTATCTATATATTGTTCATTGTCCATCGTCCATCCAAGGTCCTCAAGCTCTTCTATAAGAGCTATCATCTTCAGAACATGGTCTCCTACTGGTGTGCCAAGGGCCATTCGCATCTGAAACAATTTCTTTGATGCTTCGTATCGTAATACGCGGGATTTCTCTCCATACAACTCCTTTGTATGGAGCAATATACCGTGAATGTCCATATCCTCGTGCTGCTTTTGATGTGTGTTATCCATCGATGCAAGCGCAAGGCATTTACCGTGGCACAGTCAGCGTCCCATGTCTTGCGGACTTCAATGTCCGCAACTGAAGATTTTGGACCTGGGACGGGCGGGGCTGAAGCCGTGAGGACATATGATACTTTATCATAAGTCAAGGTGATTTTCAGATTCCTCAGCCAGTCTTTATAGTTGGTCCCATTCTGTTTGTTTTTATCTAGTAGAAGCTTAAGTCTAGTCATGGGTATCTGCCATTAAGAGAGAGAAAAGAATACACTCAGCGAAAGCTCTTGCATAGATCAGATTGGTTATTATCTTGTCTAATCGATGTTTCCCACTGCTTTTATCGAGTTTTTCTTTCAAACCTTAAAAAGAAAAACTAGCCAGGATTAATTACAGTCTATAACTTCGCTAACCGTTCAGCCAGGCCAGTGTCGGTACTTGAGGGAGGTTCCCCGTGCTTTCGCACGGACCTAATTAGAGTAAACCTCGTTTTCCCAGAGGCGGAGCCCCGTTAACACCTTTCTAGACACCTAATGAGTTAGCTAATTGTAAACTGTAAAACTCTCCCAGCAGCAACTATTGCCCACAGTGGGATCGGGATCCAACCATCACATGGAAGGTATGCAATCTTATTGCAAATTTCAACTATTGAAATTCCCGATGTTGTTTTTGCCCCTAGTACATATGACCTTAACTAAGGTCAACAAATCATAAGTACCAGTCAAGTTCTATCCGTCATTTCTTGATTAATTAGACCCACTCATATGACCCTTAACTATGGTCAACAAAGTCATAAGAATGTCCTAATTAATCTGCATCATATGCAATGTAGGAAGACATCACTTAGCTACCGTACACTACGCCTTAACTATAGTCAACAAACGTAACACGAATACTAAGTACTCTACTTCCTAAAATGACGGAGGGTTGTGGATGATTTTTAAGAAAATCTTTAATTCTTTGAACTTGATATCGTTGTAGAATAAAAAGGTTTTCAAAAGGAGTGGCTTAAGCTCCGCAGTTTTGAAATATAGCTTTTTGATAAATAGCCGAGTGGTTTTCTAATCCGATTCTACAACATCTTTTTAGGTTTATTTTCTTTACATTAATCACATTAATGTAATCCCATCATTTAAGTCCTTTAGCCAATCACAGAAAAGAAACGAAAGTAACACGTACGCTTATGCCATCCGCATTCGCCGTAATGTTCTGTTATGCACCGTTAGGTTACTTAACTAACGGCATACCGTGACGGGACTAGCGCGGGTGTAAAACATAAGCAACGTCTACTATATATCATATATATAATATGTCATTCATCTCAGATATCACCGAACACAGGCAGCAGAAACATAGATATAAAGTGGGATATACTAGGACGTCCGTATTTAGTATTTAGCCAGAATAGAAAATACGGATTCCACAGTCGCGATAAATAGCCAAGCCCACACCCTGGACCCCTACGAGAGCGGCAAGTGACCCTACCAATTCTGGAGTTTAGGAGACCCGGTCTCGACTCCTCGAGATGGCCTCCCACTGAACCCCAGAACCCGGTCACCTGTGCTCCCGTCTTTGGGTCTATCCTAATGCGGAAAAGTAAATAATATACAACACTGGTGACACAACCTCAACCCGGAAGTGCCCCAAATAAAAGAATGTTACATTACATTTGAATTTACATGAATGAAAATATAAAACTCTCATCTCACATAAAAAAAAACCCGGCTATTCAATCGTGACAATCCTGCACATCATATTTCAGCAACACATAATATCTCATATCATCAACGTAAGTAAGTATGCATACCCCAATTGTCGTTAATGTATAGCAACGAAACCGGCGATATCGAATATACTACACTTACGGTCACAGAATTGAAAGTGTAAAACTACAATATTTGGAATCCACATTCTCTTTAGACATCATAAATGCGAAATATCACATATTTCGTATTTCATGCCTAAACTATATGAATTCCACATATTGTATCACATTCCAGATAAACAGACAATATTAAAGTTTTCGAACGAACGATCAAGTACCCAAGATTCACTAAAGCTCAACACTTGAGCAGGGTTCAAAAATCCGGAGTGTGACACAGTAGTAGCGGTCCAGCCGTAGAAGGGTTAAGCCAACGCCTCACATGTGGCACGCCGTACTGCCCCAAACCCTAAGGTTCAAAGGGCAGTTCAAGACGGTCACATAATCGAGTTAAGGTTTGTTGTCTTCTAGAGGGTCCACCACAAAAAGACATGCACGTTTCTCCAAAGTATTTAAACCCCGTGAATAGTGAGCAAATGATACTCTTTCAAACACTTCAATACTTTCTAATTTACCCGGAAAAAGCAATGAAATGAAAATTCCGATCGAATCTACGCGTCCAAAACCATCTCCAGAAAATACAGTGCTATTTTCGGATTAAACATACCTAAAACAATGTACAAGCAGATATAAGAATTACAGTGGAAATTTTATCCAATAATGCCTCTGTACGGCCGCGGAACCGCGGCCTAAGCAAGGAAATGCGGCGGTTCTGCGGTGGTTTATACTGTTCAGGTCATCGAATTTCACTGTTATTCTTAGAATTTCCTGCTGTATTTTTTAAGTATTTTTAATTCTGAAAAATGTCAGATTTTAAAATTTGTCAAGAGAGGGTCTTAAAATGTCGTATTTTTGTCCGATCGGGATTTTTACTTCGTAAAAGCGTCGCCTAATGTTCTAGGTCGGCTCTGATACCAATGATAGGTTTGCCTAGCACCCTATGTAGAGTTTTGAAGCATCACATGTCTCAAAGTTAAGATTTTTATGGTGCTAAACAAGCATACAAAGGAATCGATCCTAGAAAATTAGGGTTTCGAATTTAAAGCCAATAAAAACTAGGGTTTCGAGACTACAACCTTTGTAGCTCCCTTTCGCTGGACTCTTTGGTCTCTTGGATGTTGGAAGAAGGTCCTCTTGAAGTCCTCTCACGTCCACGACGATCCACCCGGAGTTCCTCGTCCAAGCTCGCAACTTCGATTATCAAGATGAGAATCGAAGTGAACACTCTAAACAAGTTGGCTAAACTTGTGTAGAATGATGTTGTGGTTAAGATTCTCACTTCAAAAACCTTTCTTTATGTGTGTTTTACTCACTAGAAAAAACTAGAGAGCAAAATGGTGAAGGAGGAAGAAGATGGAGGCTTTCTTTTAACAAGAGTAGAATGATAACCCTTGAAAAGAAAATGAAATATATCTATATATATTTTATTTCTTCTCACTACAAACCATGGTTAAATCTTTTTTTTATTACTTAATTAGGGTTTAAAACATATAAGGAAAGTTTAATCCAAGGTTAAGGGTAAGTGAGAATGGTTAGGTTAAAGAAGAGTGTAGAAACAACTTAAGAATTATCCTTTCCTTTTCTATTTTGTTTTAAACATAAAATTAAATAATAATCCATATATTTATCCATGGTGTGAGTCTTATATTGCCACCATTTCCATGTGTAAACAACCATGATAGATGGGTGTATATATGTATGTATGTATGTATGCACATCCATATGTGCATGAAACTAGAAAGAAAGAAATACATACATGCATGCATACATCCATCATATTCAAGAAAGGTTTTAAGTGAGAAAACTAATGGTTAAATGATAAATCAACACTTGATTTATCAATCCGGCCATATCACATATGAACCTACCAAAAGCAAGCCGCCCGATCAATGTACGGTATCATATACGCGTATTTTAATCGGGTCCATGCGCATATCGCATACGCTCACCACAACGTTTCGCCTGGACTAGGTAACTCTTGTGTGGGACTCTAAGACTCGTCAATACGCTGGCAGAGGGTAATAATCATATCAAGCACCCCCAAGCCGCAAGCGGTCAGCTAAACGAAACGGCCATCCGGGTATTGAGCGATCAGAAGAAAACAAGCGAACCTGCTACAACTCCCGTCGAGCCAACCGGCAACACTACCGTAGAGTCTGGTCTCTTGGTCAGATATGCTGCATATCGAGCCTAGGGATGGTTACGTCGACCCCAATAACTCAATAAGTCGTTCCGGTGAATGGTCTATAACAGATCGAGAAACTACTGATAACACTTATCAGCAAATCTCAGCAGCCCTGGCCAGGGACTTACTGATATAACCAGTCGGGCACAGCACAGCATCAAATCCCAATACCGGGAGAGACGAAACCCCTCCTATCGCTCATTGCCTTCGTGTGTCTCGGGACTGTACCCAACGGCCACCTGTTTGCACGACTCAGTAGAGCCGTGGTAGGGTAGCAATCAAAGTACAGTGGGAGAACATACAAGACTCTATGACGATCTCGGGTCTACAGACTAACCTGTACCAGTGTCACCTGAGAACTGCTATCCGACGATAGATATAATTCCATATAGGAGTTCTCGGTGAGTCCGTCCAGTGTACCTAGTCACCACTGAGCACCCGTATATGATCATGATGTCAAACATCGATGAATGTGGAAACATTCATCGCCCATCGCATGGGTCTAGTATCATATATGCTAGTCTACTCTGGTATATCAATGCCCCGTCTTGATATACCTACGACTAGGGACTTTCCAGGATATGCTTATCGACTACAGATGTCCCACTAGTATGATCTCTATCATAATCAGAGCAGTCAAGCCGATATCCTCAGGGCTTTATCAGCATGTATGAATGAATAAAAGCATGATCAAATCAACATGTCAGATAAAGAAGAACTAGATAGCATACTATCATGTCGAGCAAGAATGCATACTGAATATACATATATACATGTATAGATACATCCACTATCGTATAATGGCCTTTAGGGCATACATATATCCAACAGCACTAAGGCCATGTACTGGCGTATCAAAGAACTATCATCTCGATCAGCCGCTCGAACTGAGTCTGGGGCAAGGCCTTGGTGAATGGATCTGCAGTGTTATCCTCTGAAGCAACCCTCCGAACCTCGATCTCCTGGCGATCCACGATCTCCCTGATCAGGTGATACCGCCTCAAGATGTGTCTGGATTTCTGATGGGACCGGGGTTCCTTCGCTAAAGCTATAGCCCCGTTGTTGTCGCAATACAGAGGTATTGGATCAACAATGGACGGAACCACCTGAAGTTCTTTCGAGAACTTCTTCATCCAGACGGCTTCTTTTGCGGCATCAGATGCGGCGATGTATTCTGCTTCCATAGTCGAGTCTGCAACGGTTTCCTGTTTGGAATTCTTCTAACACACCGCCCCTCCATTGAGGGTAAAGAAAAAGCCCGACATGGACTTGGAATCATCCTTGAAACTTTGGAAGCTGGAGTCAGCAAAGGCCTCGATCTGGAGGTCTTTTCCTCCATACACCAAGAATATCTCCTTAGTCCTTCTCAGGTACTTAAGAATGTTCTTTACCGCTATCCAGTGTTTCTCCCCAGGGTTTGAATGATAACTGCTTACTACACTCAGTGCATAAGCCACATCTGGTCTGGTACACAACATCGCATACATTATAGATCCTACCGCAGAAGCGTAGGGTATAATAGACATGCGATCCCTTTCCAAATCAGTCTTGGGAGACATCTCTTTGGAGAGGGTGATCCCGAGACAAGCCGGTAGATTACCGCGCTTGGAATCTTCCATACTGAATCTTTTCAGTATGGTGTTGATGTACTTGGACTGCGAAAGTCCTAATATCCTCTTGGATCTATCACGATAGATCCGGATTCCCAGAATGTAGGAGGCATCACCCAGGTCTTTCATGGAGAACCTGTGTGACAAGAACCCCTTGACAAATTGTAGCATGGGAATGTCATTTCCTATCAACAGAATGTCATCCATGTATAAAACAAGGAATACGACAGTTCTTGCTACAAATCTACTATAGATGCATGTTCATCTGGATTTTTGATAAGGCCAAATTCTTTGACCGTCTCATCAAAACAGATGTTCCAACTCCGTGATGCCTGCTTTAGTCCATAGATGGACTTAAGCAACTTGCACACCTTTCCGCTGCTCCCACTCTGAATGAAACCCTCTGGCTGGTCCATATAGACACACACCTCTAAATTTCCATTTAGAAAAGCGGTTTTTACGTCCATCTGCCAAATCTCATAATCGTGGAAGGCAGCAATGGCAAGAAGGATCTGAATAGATTTCAGGATAGCCACTGGAGAAAAGGTTTCGTCATAGTCCAAACCAGGTCTTTGACGAAAACCCTTTGCAACAAGTCTAGCCTTATAAGTCTCGACCTGTCCATCTATACCAATCTTCTTTTTGAAGATCCACTTGCATCCTATGGGTTTTACCCCATCTGGAGCAATGTCCAAAGTCCATACTTTGTTGGTATACATGGACTCCATTTCGGTCATCATTGCATCAAGCCATTTTACCGAGTCAACGCTCTGAATGGCTTGCTGGAAGCTAGTAGGCTCATCACTATCAATGATGCAGTCCTCTCTATCCCCGTCTATGAGAAAACCGTAGTATCTCTCGGGCGGATGAGACTGCCTACTACTCCTGCGGAGCGGCGTAGGAATGTCCTGATCTTTCGAACCCTCTGGTTCTACTAAGCTTTCAGTAATAGCTTATGGTTCTGGAATTTCTTCCAGTTCTACTGCGCTCCCACTAATCTCCATTTCCACGAACTGGTGTTCTAGGAAGTGGGCATGACGAGAAACAAAAACCTTTTGTTCCTTTTCGCAATAGAAGAAATATCCCTTGGAGTTCTTCGGATATCCCACAAACTTACACTGTACTGAGCGTGCCTCGAGTTTGTCCGCATGCTGCTTTTTTACAAAAGCTGGACATCCCCATGTCTTAATATGATTAAGATAGGGTCTCTTCCCACACCACATCTGATATGGTGTAGTAGGCACAGTCTTAGTAGGAACTCGGTTCAAAAAGGTATGCAGCTAATTCTAGCGCATATCCCCAGAATGATCGCGGTAACTCAGCGTTACTCATCATGGACCGTACCATATCCGATAGGATTCGGTTCCGTCTCTCTGATACACCGTTATGTTGCGGAGTGTATGGAGGAGTAAGCTGAGAGAGAATTCCATTCTCTTTTAAGTAATTCAGGAACTCGGCACTCAAGTATTCACCACCTCGATTAGATCTCAGTGTCTTGATACTTTTGCCTGTTTGTTTTTCTACTTCATTCTTATATTCCTGGAATTTTTCAAAGACTTCGAATTTATATTTCATCAAGAAGACATATCCGTACCTTGAAAAGTCATCCGTAAAAGTAATGAAGTAAGAAAAACCGCTTCGTGCATGCGTAGACATTGGACCACACACGTCGCTGTGTATGAGTCCCAAGAGCTCGCTTGCTCTTACTCCGTGTCCAGTGAACAGAGTCTTTGTCATCTTTCCTTTGAGACAGGATTGACAAGTTGCATAAGATTGATATTCGAACGGATCTAAATATCCTTCTGTATGTAACTTAGTCAACCTTCTCTCATTGATGTGACCTAGTCTGCAATGCCATAAGAAAGCCCGATTGATATCTGGAGACTTTCTTTTGTGTGTATTCTGGACGTTGAAAATCTGTGGTTGGTTTAATATGTATATACCGTTGCTTAATGTACCTGACCCAATCAGAACTTGATTAAGGTGAATGTTCACAACATTACTTACAAATGCAAATTCATAACCTTTTTTAGATAGTAAAGATACAGAAATGATATTACAAGTTGCATTTGGTACAAAATAACAACCACGCAAAACCAGAAAATGTCCATCTGACAAACCCAGGTGATAGTCCCCCACGGCCTCAGCATCCATGCTAGCTCCGTTTGCAACTCTGAGGGTCATGTTACCTGCTTTCAAAAACCTACGCTTTCTCAATGCCTGCAAAGAATTACAGATATGAGATCCTGATCCGGTATCCAATACCCAGGAAGTAGAGTTTATTGAAAGACAGTTTTCAATAACATACACACCTGAAGCTGAAGCCGCAACCTGCTTCAGATCCTGTGTCCTGGCCTTCCAAGCCCTGCAATCCTTTTCCCAGTGTCCACTATTGTGACAGTAAAAGCACTCTTCTTTCCCCACAAGCATCCCTGCTATCTTTGTTGCTTTTGTCTTTCTCTTCGTATCCACTTTACTGACACCGCCCCCTGGTTTGGCGGGGGCTTTCTTCTTCTTTCCCTTGGCTTTCGCCTTGGACTTAGAAGAGGAAGATCCTCCTACCAACAAAGTGGATGTCTCCCTACCCTTTTGTAGGGTGCCCTCAGCAGTCCTCAACATGTTCAGAAGCTCGGAAAGTTCAACCTCCTTTCCTTGCATGTTGAAGTTTAGGATGAACTGGGCGTAAGTGGAAGGAAGGGACTGGAGAATCAAGTCTGTATAGAGTTCATTCTCCAACGTGGTCCTAAGGTCCGCGAGCTCTTCAATGTATCCAATCATCTTAAGCACGTGTTCCGCTACCGATGATTCGACGGCCAATCTTGCCGAAAATAGCTTCTTCGACACTTCGTAACTTGCGATAAGAGATTGCTCTCCATACAGATCTTTTGTATGGAGAAATATGGATTGAAGGTCCATATTCTCGTGCCTCCTCTGATGTTCATTGTTCATAGAGGCAAGCACGAGGCACTTGGCCTTCGCGCAGTCTAGTTCCCAGGTCTTAAAGATTTCCTTATCTACGACATTGGTTTTGGGACCTGGGACAGGGGGATCTTTGGTGGTAAGAAGATACCCCAACTTATCATAAGTGATTGCCATCTTGACATTCCTGAGCCAATCTTTGTAGTTTGGCCCTGTCAGTATGTTTTTATCTAGTAATAACATAAGTCCGGTCATCTTGAATGGTCGCTGCAATTAGGAGAGAGAAAAGAAACACTCAGCATGATGCACTTGCAAGTTTAGAGTGGTTTTTGGTTTGTCTAAACAGGATGGCTCCCACTGTCTCTCGAATCCCTCCTCAAACTATAAAGGAAGAATTAGTCAGGATCAATCCCACCGCACAATACTTGCTTAACCGTTCAGCCAGGCTAGTGTCGGTACTTCATGGGAGGTTTTCCAACGCTTTCGCGAAGTTCCTTAATTTAAGAACCTCTTTTCCCTTGGGGCGTAGCCCCGCTAACACCTTTCTAGACACCTATTAGGTTTATAGCATTGATCGTTTAGTGAGAAATTTCCCGAGGAGCAGCATATACTCACAGTAGGATCGGGATCCAAATATCATCGCATGACAAAACTGAAGGAATCCTACCAGAATCATCACACTCCAAATGGTATGCAACGCAAGCAAGTTTCAGTACTTATGAAACTCCCGATGTGATTTTTGCCCTATGCTCTTATGACCTTGACTTTGGGCAAAATATCATAAGTCACATGTCAAGTTCTACCCGTCGTTCTCCAGGTTAATTTGAACCCACCCGTACCTACCCTTGACTTTGGCCAAAATGGCAGTACGACTGTTCCAAATCAACGCATCTATCTATGCTGCACATGAATACCCAATAGCTACCAATCACTATACCTTGACTTTGGCCAACATACATAGCTTGAATACCATTGACTATTCATATGAAACGACGGAGGGCTACGAATGGTTTTGGCTAAACCGTGAACGTAGTGAACTTGATATAATCGATGGAATGAGATAGCTTTTAAAAGGAGTGGCTCAATCTCCGCATTTAAAAGTTGGTTTTGAAAAGAACCGAGTGGTTTTTAAAGTGTTCCAACGACTTTTACATGGTTTATTTTTCTTGCATTAGTTCTTTTAATGCATCCCATCATTTAATCCTACAATTGCAGAAAACAACCAAAATATGACGTACGCTTATGCCATTCGCATTCGCCACGGGGCCCCGTCATCACACGTTAGGTTACTTAACTAACGACAGAGCGGGGCTAGGCCAGCGCGGCTGTAAAACATAAGCAACGCCTAAATAGTTATTATATATAAATATATAGCAATGATAGTCATTACAAATCACAGATGAATACATTGGATATACTAGGAATCCGCAATCCGTTCGAGCCTGCAACGAAAAGCGGATTACACGGTCGCGTTGAATAGCCAATACCCCACCCAAGACCCCTACGGGTGCGGCAAACTACCCGCCAAGTACCCGAAGCGAAGCAACCTCCCTCAACACCGTGAGTAGGCCACTCGGCACTTTGAGATACCCGGTAGTTTGTGCACCCCCTCCATGGGTCTATCCTAGGAGCAAAAACAGTAAAAAAAATTATACAATGACGGCTACAACCCCGACCCGGTTGTGCGGCCATACAAATAATATTACATCAATTTACATATTACATGAATTGAAAGAAAAGAAAACTCTCGTTTCACAAAACCCCCGGCTATTCACCCGCGACAATCCAACGCATTCATATACACATACCATCATCAAACACAGATCACAGATATGTACAACCCCTACTAATCGACATATAGCGATTAGCCGACGTTCAATACATATAAACATCACAGATATAACCCATTGGTCAAAGTGTAGTGAAGTTCGATCAAAAATACGGATTTATAGGCCCCCAAAAACAAATTTCGTTTCTGGAAAACCTGGGCACAAATAAACCATCTTAAAAATCCTAAAACCATGTCATAAGAACACTGCACCAAACTCAACCCAGAACCGAGTCAACTCGGCCGCGGTTGCGCGTCAATAGCTTGCTATTGCCGCGGAACAGCGGCGCTTTGAACGATTCACTGGACCGGGTTTCGTGAGTTTCTTAACAAAACTCTGAGATGATTTTTGACGTAAGATTTATATTATTTTGAGCAGAAAAAATTTCAACAGAAACTTAGGGCTTTGTATGTTTTGGTTTTGCGATTTTTCCGATCAAACTTCCATACACTTTTACTACCTTGCTAGTTTATGTTTAGTTAGGCTCTGATACCACTGTAAGTCCACGTTGCCAACCCCGGTTCTTGCGGGGAGGCGTAAACGGTATAAAAATCAAATTTTTTTAGCGCACTAGGCAACATGGACTAACAAAAGTCGGGATCTTTTCTAAACAAAACTAGCTACCAAGCTAAAGAGAGTTAGCTACTCGGAAAAGATGTTATACCTAGGGCTTTATGTCCTTCTCTCCTTGCTCCTTGTAGTGAACGGAAGTGGTCTCCTTGTCGTCTTGTCTCGTCAAAGAAGGATCCACCCGAGAGCCTTAACCTTTGGCTTCAACTTCAAGCTAGAAGTGACTAAGGTACTAGAAGTGCTAATCCTAGAACCTTAGATGAGAGTAGAGATTGTTTTGGAATGGTTTTTGTCAAGCTCAAGTGTTTCTCAACACATGAGAGGGGGGAGCTTGAGGAAGAGGAAGAAGAGGAGAGAGAATGAATATGATAGAATGAAATGGTTTTTACAACCATAACAAAATATATGTGATTTTCAAATAATAATATTAATCCAAAAATGAAAAGGTGATGGTTAGTTTGAATAGACCATTATCATATCACCATAAATGATTTTGCAAAGATCAAAGAGCATCTAAAAAGGTAATGATGATGGTCAAAGTTTCAAACCTAGTCAACTAGTCAACCTTGGTCAACAAGTCAACAAGCCCAACCATGACACAATTTCGTTTAATTAATATTATTAATTGACAAATTACAAGATCATTAGGGTTTGGAAAAAGACGACTGTCAACTGTGCACACACACCCGTTCCAAAACCCCAATGAAAAACCTCTTCCTCCGCCTCAATCAAATGTGCATACAAACCCGCGTTCATGTTCCGAGGAACACGAACACAAAGAGACAAAACCAATCCCAGATCATATACTAGGATCCGGCTTAAACTAAAGCCCGCTAGTATAAGCTGTCCGGACAACAAACGTGCATAAGTGCGCGGATGTGAACGAACCCTGTCGCAAAACCATGCGACCTCTACTCATTTTGCCAAAAGGCGAATAGCTCTCTGTGTGGTACTCTAAAGACTCGACACTACGCTGGCAGTGGGTTTAACCACAGACCGCAAGCGGCACTAGCTTTACGTAACGGTCCCCAGGTAGATGCCGATAATAAGACTGACGAGGTGAACCCCATCTGAACTCCTACTGAGCCTGAATGTGACAGTCTCGGTACAGTCCGGTCTGTTCGTTTGATACATCGCATGGCGGGCCTAGGGGGCAGTAAACGTCAGTCCCCTAATAGCGGTACAAGTCGTGTCGGAGTGAAGCCCAGAACACCCTGAGATAACACTGGAAACCTACCAGTATATCTCGCTTGCCCTGGCCAGAGACTACTCGTGTAATGGCTCTCCTAGACACAGCGTGATGTCAACCCCCAATACCGGGAGAGGCGAATCCTGTCTAACCGTCACTGCCTCCAAGTGCTTCGGGACTGCACCCAACTACTACCTGTTTGCATGACTCCTTTGAGCCGTGGTAGGGTAGTAGTCAAAGTACAGTGGAAACACACTTGAGGCGAAGTGACAGTGTCAAGTCAGCGGACTAAGCTGTACTCATGTCACCTGGGAACTGATAACTGACGATAGGTATAATACCAACCAATCAGTTCCCAACGAGTCCTGTCCAGTGTACTCGTAACCTAACGAGCACCCGCATACTATCTCAAGTACGACGTACTGACGGCTATGGGACAGACTGCCTCCCGCACTGGGATGAGAAGCGCATACGCTAGTCTACTCCGGAGTATCGATGCCCTGTCTCGATAATCCCATGACTACGGACGTGTATAAGGATGTGCTTGTGGATTACCCAGCCCCCACGAGTGTGACTTCCATCACAACGCTGGTAATCAAGCAAAGATCCTAAGGGCTCTACTAATGTGTATAGATAATATGCTAAAAGAAACACATGTACACATTAAAGTAGAAACAAACCAAGTAGCATACTACCATTTTGAGCAAGATTGTATATACAACTGTGAATATCCCATGCTTCCATTAAGTAATATACAAACTAGTATGATACAGTAATGGCCTCTAGGGAATATACACTAACACTATGTTCTGTTTACTTATGACTTCGCTAGTTTTTAGACAAGTGTTTCGTAGAAATACAAGGTCTAAGTTTTGAGAAGTTGTGGGTATAAGAATAAAGTAGAGAACCAGGTATCACAGGTATTAGGATTCTTCAAAGAGATCGAAAATGTAGATTCTTGTGATTAGTATTCAGATGATAGTGATGGTTTTGAGAAACTTGTTTCTCTTTCAGGTTACTCATAACTGGATGGATTCCTAAGTTGAGTAATGCTGATTTGCCTTTTTCCATTAAGTTGATATGCACTGGAGACAGCTGCATGATTTGAATCTGGTTCTAATTAAATAAGTGCCAAAGTTTCTATATTGGATATAGAATGGTTCATACCTTAAAAGATGTTAAGGTACGGGGAGTTGTCCAGCTTATGCTTAAAACCAGACTCTGGATAACTCAGGGCACGTTTCTGTAATGGCTATTTGTGGGTTGACCCTAGCTATGACGAGGGTTGATATTCTACCATTTAGAAGATCAATAGTGATATTGTTCTTGACTCGCCACAGTTTTAGTAAAATGGATTTTTTTTCAGAAAACAGTAGTGGGAGTATGGTAGAATTAGAAGTGATTCCAGAACCGCGAACGATTACGGAAAATTTAATAGGACCTATATATTCAATGAGGTTTGACATTCCAATAGCCACTCCATAGATATGATGGGTAACCTCAGACACCCGAGAGGTACTCTGGTTGCCTCAAGGACGGTGACAGGGAGGTTCTTGTTTACCCAGACTTGACATTACTGTTGTTCCAGGCTATGAGACCCGGTAGGAGGGTTGTCGTAGTCAGTAGGAGCATCAGAAGCATAGTGGGAAAGATACTTATGTCTATTTATAGACTTGGGCAATTATAGCGGAGATAGATCATCTATTTTTGATGTGACAGTCATGGGTTTGACTTCAATCAAAATAGGGGATGGATCTGTTAAGAAGGTAGTAGGGTGTGATGTCATGGTATTTGGATGACATACACAGAGTAGGAAGTGAAATTCCTATACTACGATCGGTTGTACTGTGGTCGTCACGTAGTTGTTTCTCCAGACATGATATGGATATAATATTTGACATTCTGGTTTCTAGATCTATGGTTTTAGATCTGGATGTGGGTAGTTTCCCAATGTGGATACTTTGACAGTATTCTAATGGTTTTTTAGAATAAGATGACTCCTGGTACGGTGGTGTACCTGCAGGTGATGGAGTCACCCTATCTGAAGGTGTCTTACAGACTAAAGAGGAGAGGGATGGGCATGATTGACACATCACTTGCTTAGGCAATTGAGTCAATAATGAGATGTCAAGTACCACACCAGATGTTGTTTTTGCACTAGATAAAATAAGTTTGTATTAATACAATCCTGGAGAAACATAAGGAAGCAGTTTTAGAACATAAGTACATGTTCTACGGATTTGATAACGGCAGCCTCCTTTGGGAGACTGTTATCATTCCAGGCTTCAAAGGTGACATGGAAGACAGAGTGATTGTCAGAGTTACAGTTTTCCCTCTGACGAGGGACAGTATTATGGACAGGTGGTCCAAGAGGATACTGTGGGAGGCATGGTGCCGGATACTGATAAGGTTCAGTGATCGATACAGTCTAAGAAGTTTGGATTTGGAGTTCATTTATGAACTGGGTCCTATCAGATATCCAGACATATTCTGAGACAGGTATTACTCAATTCGGGAGATGGCTTTCTCCGCGAACTTGAGATTAAGGGAGATATAGAAAGAAACATCTAGGCGGATCTACTCACTGAGGCTATTTCTCGAACACAATAGTTTTACAAATGTGCTTTGTGAAACTGATTAGTAGAGGAGTTGGATGTTCGGTTTCACACGGGCTGTGAGTAGTCGACATCGCAATAGTTATCGTTAAGTGCAAGTGGGAGATTGTTGGAGATAGTGCCCTCAGAGTCAATTATTGGATCGCAGGTACGTGATTGCAATGATTGCGGAGGACCTATACCGGTAAGACAGTCTTACTCGAGATGATAGTATGCTATCTGGTTTGCCTTTATCAGTCGTGTACATGTTCAGGTGACTGATTACATGTTACATTTTGATAGAGCCCTTAGGATCTTGCTTTACTACCAACAGTATGATGGCGATCATATACGTGAGAGTTGGGTAGTTTACATGCATATCCTTAATTGTGGTCCCTAGTCATGGGAGTTTCGAGACAGGGCATCGATACTCCGGAGTAGACTAGTGTATACAGTCGAGACCCCGACGAGGGGCAGTGGCTGGTCTTACAAGCCACTGGTGTTAGTTGGATCACCTAAGATGTATACAGGTGCTCACTAGGTTATGATTACACCGGACAGGACTCGCCGGGAACCTGCTAGTTGGTATTATACATATCGTCAGATAGAAATTCCCTGGTGACATGAGTACAGGTTAGTTCATCGATCTGAAGTCGTCATTTGTCTCGTGTGAGTTCCCACCGTGCTTTGATTTCTACTCTACAACGGCTTAAAGGAGTCGTGCAAACAGGTAGTTTTTGGGTACAGTCCCGAGCCACAAGGAGGCACATGAGCGGATCGGCAGGGGATTCGTCTCTCCCGGTATTGGGGGCGAGATCGTGCTGTGTCTAGGAGAGCCATTACACAAAGCCCACGGCCGTGGCAGGAGATTTACTGATAGGTACTCCAGTAGTATCTCAGGGTGTTATTGGGCTACACTCCGACACGATTTGTACTGCTATTGGGGGTCTGACGTTACTTGCCCCCTAGGCAGATATGCGATACTCATAGAAGAACGGACCGGACTGTATATACATTGTCACTGTTAGGCTCAGTAGGGTTTCTGGATGAGTTCGCTCATCAGCCTCCCTTGAGGTCAGTCCATGGGCAGTCGTTACGTATAGTTAGTGCCGCTGACGGTTTGTGGTTAAACCCACTGTCAGGGTACTGACGAGTCATTAGAGTCCCCCACAGACAGTTTCCCAAGTTCGGGCGAAATGTTGTAGAGGCCGTATGGTTTTATGGCAGGGTTCGGAAAATGCACGTGCGCTTACGCACGTGTCATTTTTCGGGCGGATAATACTGGTCGGCTTTGGTTTAAGCCGGATCCGAGTATTATATTGAGTAGATATAATATCTTTGTCTCAGTTGCATTTGTATTCGGTCGTAACACAGATGCGGGTATATTTATACAGTTACGGGGTTATCCTGAAATTTGTTTCGGGATCACTTTTGGAGGTTGCCAGTTTTCTGTTTTCTGTCAGCCGTCCTTTAACATTCGGTTAAAAAAGGATTTGTCTTTTCATTAGATGAGTGTTGAATCTTCTAGAAGTTTCTAGATGAGATGACAAGGATGGTGACAAGGTTCATGAACCTTTGTTTGCATTAATGAATGGATGACTAGGTTTAGTGAGTCATTCATTTCATTAATGTGGTTTGTTTTGCTTAGGATTTTTTCTCTTGAACTTTTTCCTTAAGGTCACCACTTCCCTCCTACACTCACCCCCCTCTTGATATAAGTGGCCGGCCCCCTCTCCTCCTAAACTCACTCACTTGAGAAAATTATGGTTGTTAAAAGAAAAGACTAAAGTTTTGGATACATGGAAATTTCATAGTTCATTTCTCGTTCCATTTCATTTCCATTGGCAACTTCATTAACCGATCGTCCACGGCTTTGGACGAAGTGAGCCAAAGTAATCTACTCATATTCTACATCATTCTTGGTCGTCTCTTTTAGCAAACTTGACGACCTAGTTGCCTCGAGTCAGAGGCGGGAGCCCGTTTAAAGAATCGTTGACGTGGTGCCACCTGGACGAGCAGATCGGAGATCGATGAGATTGGAGCAGCCGCAACGGAGCGTGGGATGATGGTTCAAGAACGAAGGACTCGGATCGTTCGGTATAACCATTCTACACTCTTTACAGTTTGTTAGTTTAGCAATAATGGCAGATCCGGGTTAAAGTATACGATAGCGCCAGTTAAAAGTTTTTTGTTCCGCATTTGGCGTCTGTAGATGGCCGGGGCGCTACTGTAGACTTACATGATGTTCCCACTTGTGGATCTTGATCTTCGCTACGGCGTCGTATATTGCTATTTTGGTGATTGTTTACTTAAGATTTCTTATCACTTCTAAATGCTTCCTTTTAAAACTTAAAACACTCTATACTTTTACTAGTTTGATTTCTGGGTTTTCGGTTCACTTAGTCGTGTTACGCCTGTAGACGTTACGTGGTTGAGTGCCGGTCATGGGCCAAACTTTGGGTCATGACACACTCCATATGAGATATAGAAAGGCAAGAGACCACATATTAATTATATTAAGATATGGGGTTGTCCGGCCTATGTCAAAAGGCAAAATCCGGACAAACTCGAGGTAAGATCTGTCTTATGTAAGTTTATAGGATATCCCAAAAATTCACAAGGGTATATCTTCTACCACCCCGAGGAACAAAAGGTGTTTGTTTCTCGACATGCCACTTTCTTAGAAAAAGGTTTTCTTATGAAACAGAATAGTGGCATTGAGGTAGAACTGGACGATGTTCCAGCAACACAAACTATAATAGAAGACTTGGTAGAACCAGATAATTCAGTAGTACCCGACGAACACCAGCCTCTCCGCCGATCTAGCAGGGTTTCTCATCCGCCTGAGAGATACTACGGTTTTCTCATTGATGGTGGAAGCGAGGAATGCATCATGGAAGATGATGACCCAACTAGTTTCGGGCAGGCTATCCCGAGTGGTGACTCTGTGAAATGGCTGGATGTAATGCGATCTGAGATGGAATCCATGTACACCAATAAAGTATGGACTTTGGAAAATGCTCTTGAAGGGGTAAAACCCATTGGGAGCAAGTGGATCTTTAAAAAGAAATTTGTTGTAGATGGAAAAGTTGAGACTTTCAAAGCTAGACTTGTAGCAAAGGGTTTTTGTCAACGACCAGGTATGGATTATGACGAAACCTTTTCTCCAGTGGCTATGCTTAAGTCCATCCGGATCTTACTTGTCATTGCCGCATACTATGACTACGAAATCTGGAAAATGGATGTTAAGACCGCCTTTCTAAACGGTGATTTAGAAGAGTGCGTGTACATGACTCAGCCAGAGGGCTTCCTAGATAGTTGGAGCAGCGGAAAGGTGTGCAAGCTGCTTAAATCCATCTATGGGTTAAAGCAAGCATCGCGGAGTTGGAACATCTGTTTTGATGTTGTAGTCAAAGAGTTTGACTTCATCAAAAATATAGATGAACCTTGTATCTATAAGAAGGTAGCAGAGAGTAAGGTTGTCTTCCTCGTATTGTACGTGGATCACATACTCTTGACAGGAAATGATATTCCTATGCTGCAATCAGTCAAGCTCTTCTTATCACAAAGATTCTGAATGAATGATCTAGGTGACGCCTCCTGCATATTGGGGATTAGGATCTATAGAGATAGATCCAAAAGGATACTGGGATTGTCCCAATCCAGGTACATTGACACCATAATAAAGAGGTTTAGTATGGAAGAATCCAAGCATGGGAACCAACCCACGATCTCTGGACTCACTCTCACTAAAGAGATGTCTCCTAAGACTGATTTGGAGAGAGCTCACATGCATGGGATACCCTATGCTTCGGCAGTAGGCTCTATCATGTATGTGATGCTATGTACCAGACCCGATGTAGCATACTCACTAAGTGTAGTGAGTCGGTATCAAGCAAATCCTGGAGAGAGTCACTGGACAGCTGTGAAGAACATTCTCAAGTACTTACGAAGGACTAAAGACATGTTCTTGGTGAATGGCAACGGAGAACTCCGGGTGGAGTCCTTTACCGATTCCAGCTTCCAAAGTGATAAGGACGACTCTAAGTCGCACTCGGGATTTGTCTTTACCCTCAATGGAGGGGCGGTATGTTGGAAGAGTTCCAAACAGGATACCATTGCAGACTCGATGATGGAGGCTGAATACATCGCTGCCAACGATGCTGCCAAAGAGGCTGTCTGGATGAAGAAGTTCATTAGTGAACTTGGTGTGGTTCCATCCATTGAGCATCCAATACCTCTGTATTGCGATAACAATGGAGCTGTGGCTTTGGCCAAGGAACCCAGGTCCCATCAGAAATCCAGACATATTCTGAGGGGGTATCACCTGATCAGGGAGATAGTTGATCGCCGGGAGATTGAGATCAGGAGAGTAGATACGAAGGACAACACTGCGGATCCACTCACGAAGGCCATTCCCCAGATACAGTCTGAGAGATTATTCGGGATGCTAGGTATGAGATACTACAGTAGCTGGCCTTAGTGCAAGTAGGAGATTGTTAGTTATGTATATGCCCTAGAGGCCATTGTTGTACATATGATGTATATTATGTTGGATGCTTGGATATATACAGAGAGGACTTTCTTGCTCGTCATGATAGTATGCTATTTGGCTTCACTTTATCTTAACATGTTGACTTGTACTGGTTTACTGTCTTTCTCTCACATGTTGATAAAGCCCTTAGGATCTGTACTCAACTACTGGGATAACGATGAGATCATACTAGTGGGGCCACGGTAGTCGATGAGTACATCGTATAACTGTTCCTAGTCGAGGGTATATCGAGACAGGGTATCGATACACTAGAGTAGACTAGCGTATACGCATCTTAACCCATGTGATGGGAGATGGATGATCCCATATCCATCGGTGTTTGACATCAGAGATGGTGTATGGGTGCTTAGTGGAGATTGGGTACACTGGACGGACTCGCCGAGAACTCCCAGATGGTGATATACCACACGTCAGATGGCAGTTCTCCGGTGACACTGGTACAGGGTAGTCTGTAGACCCGAGATCGTCATAGAGTCTTGTGAGATTCCCACTGTGCTTTGATTTCCACCTTACCACGTCTAAGAGGGCGTGCAAAACGGTTGCTTTTGGGTACAGTCCCGAATCACATGGAGGCAATGAGCGATAAGAGGGGATTCGTCTCACCCGGTATAGGGAGTTGATGTTGTGTTGTGTTCGATTGGCTATAACTGGAAGTCTCTGGCCAGGGCTGATATAGAGATATACTGGTAAGTGTTTCCAGTAGTTTCTCGACCTGTTATGAGCCTCACATCGACACGACTTATCGGTTACTGGGGTCTGACGTTTACCACCCCTAGACTTCATATGCGACATATCAGACGAACAGACCGGACTGTATGAAAGTGTTACTGATTGGATTCACAGGAGAACGTACAGGCTAGCTTGTTGATCTTCTGATCGCTCAATACTTAGGTGGCTTTTACATTTAGCTGACCGCTTGCAGCTTGTGGCTGTTTAATATGATCATCACCTACTACCGGCGTATTGACGATTCTTTAGAGTCCTACACAGACGTTTCTTGGCTCAGGAAAAACGGAGTAAAGGCACATATGTGATATGTGCAGGACCGAGGATAATGCGATATGTGATACCGTACTATATTCTCGCGATATTTAGATATGAACCGGATCATCGGATCAAGTGTTGATTCGATGAATCGGTACATGATATATTAGTCTGTTATATTCGATATAGCCGGATCGTCAGATCAAGTGTTGATTCGATGATTTGATGTATAATAATATGTATGATATATTGTATTACATTATCTAATATTGGCTCGCTTTATTATTTTATTTTCTTACCGGATAATACATTGATATATATGCGATATATATTAATTGTATTATTTTCTTTTGGTACAAATATAATATATATGTGATATATATTATAGTAACATGATATGATTGATAATGAAACAAGTTTAGAGATGATAAAAAGGGATTAGGGTTTGATTAGAGTTAGCTTCTTCTTGCACCATCTAGAAGCTTTGCTTTTGTCTTGGTTAAGATATTATGGTTGATATTTATCCATGACTAATTTCTAACCTAACCCAAACCTAGCCCTAGTTTATTCTCTACAAAAGTTAAGCTTCTCATCCTTGACCATGGTTCCATAATCAATCATATATTCTTATCTACTATTCATCACAAAAGGAATTATCTCATTATTCTTCATCTTCTTCTCTCTTGAGTTTTTGAAAAAGCTCATTTGTGATTTCTTTTATGATGATTTCTTGTGAGAAAATGATATAAAAAGAAAGCATAAATACTACTTCATCATTCTCATCTAATCTGGCCCATTAGATTAGGTGTTCAGCTCTTTAGAGTGAGAGAGCTTGAGTTATAGCAATTTCGACGTAGATCATCGGAGAAGCGGAACACTACAAGCTAGCATGGATCGTTCGAGTCGTGGAGCCTCTATTGAGTCCGGGAGATCAAGGATCGCGGCGAAGGGACTTCTACTCGGAGCTTGTGAAGCGAAGGAGCGGACTACAAAGGTTGTAATCCCTCACACTTAGTAGTAAAGATGTTTACTTGCATGTTAAACCCTAATAATCTAGAAAGGATCCCGGCTTTGGGTTGTTCGGCACACCTAAAATTTTATTCGGGCATGTTTGATGCCTTATGAACCTTCACAAGAGTGTCTAGGAACCCTACAGTCATTTAGTTTAGGGTGTTATCTTCACAAAGTTCATGACCTAGTGAAGATAGAGCTTGAGTTTGAGTCTCCTGGACGTAGATCATCTTCGGCCTCGAAGTCAACGACCTAGGTCCCTCATTTCTCCGAGGAAACCATCGCTAGACTCCGAGATCATGATGATCGTAGCGAAGGGACGTCAACACGGAGCTTTAGAAGTGAAGGACCGGATCTACAAAGGTTGTAATCCCTTTCACTTAGTGTTAAAATGTTTAACTTGCTAGTTTTGGCATAATCTATAGTATATGATCTTGGTTAGGGTTGTTCGGCACATCTATTTTTTTGAATCGGGCATGGTTGATGCCTTGTAGAACTTTGTTAGAGTGCCTAGGAACCCTACAGTTTTTCATTCTCATTTTTGAGCTCATCTTCTTCCTCCTTCAAATGCTTGCTAGGGTTTGATAAAGAGAGAGAATTATAGTAAGAAAAGAAATTCTAAAGTGTACCCATTTCCTATTTCATCATCCTCTACTAAACTAGCACTTTAGTTTAGGGTGTTTTCTTTACTAATACTCTAGTTAGTGAAGTAGAATCTTGAGTTCGTATTCCCTCGATGTAGATCATCTTCGGCCTCGAAGACTATAAGCAAAACCGTTGTCATCTCCTCATAGAGCCGTCCGAGAGTCCGGGAGTTCGATGATTGCAGCGAAGGGACTATTACAAGGAGCTTATGAAGTGAAGGACCGATCTACAAAGGTTGCATTTCGTATTCACTTAGTGGTAATTGATATTTACTTGCATGTGTTACCCTAATTATCTAGCAAAGATCTTGTTTAGGGTTGTTCGGCACGGCTAAAATTTTAATCGGCCATGGTTGATGCCTTGTAGAACCTTGTTAGAGTGCCTAGGAACCCTACAGTGGTATCAGAGCCTAGCTAGAGCATTAGGTGACGTGTATACGAAGTTAAAACTCCGAACGAACCACGAAACGACGATTTGAACCCCTCTCTGGACATTTTTTGAAAACTTTGATTTTTCTGTATTAAAAATACCTAAAAAATTCAGCAGGGAAATATAAGCAACATTGTGAAAAACGAGACAGTAAGCCGTACGATTGGCCACGGAACCGCGGCAATACCCTACTTGCGCCGCTGATCCGCGGCCGTACAGAAGACTTACTGCCTCGTTTTGACACAGTAACATCCGTAGGTAAAATTTCTAATTTCTGGGTATTTTTAATTTGACTCAAGTGTTGAGTGTTCAGGGGATTATTTTGTATACGTTGATACTATCGGAAAATTTAATTTCGTTATGTTTTCCGGATAATTTAGAAAGTATTAAAATGTTCGAACGGATATCATTAACTCATTTTTCCCGGCATGAAAAACATTCAAGTGTTGAATTTTTTTCTTGAGTTTAAATCTTTCGAAAAAACGTGCATGTAACGTAATGGACCCTCTAGAAGAACACAAACCTTAACTCGATTATGTGACCGTCTGAACCGCCTCTAAACCTTAGGGTTTCGGGCAGTACGGCGTGCCACATGTGAGGCGTTGGCTTGACCCTTTTACGGCTGGACCGTTGGTACTGTGACGTATTCTGGAATTTTTGAACTCCGAGCTATTTAGGAAATCTTGGGTATTTGATTATTCGATCGGAAAGTTTAATATTGTCTATTTATCTGGAATGTGATACAATATGTGGAATTCAAATAGTTAGGCATGAAATGCGAAGTATGTGATATTTCAGATTTACGATGTCTAAAGAGATTGTGGATTACAAATGTTGTAGTTTTACACTTTCTTTTCTACGACCGTAAGTGTAATATGTGATATCGCCAGTTTCGTTGCTATATGTCAACGACAATTGGGATGCGCATATTTTCTTACGTTGATGACATGTGATGTTATGTGTTGCTGGATATATTATATTGGATCGTCGCGTTTCTGAATAGCCGGGGTTTTTATGTGAGATGAGGTTTTTTTTCATTCATATAAAATTAAATGTATGTAATATTCTTTTATTGGGGCACTTCCGGGATGAGGTTGATGTCACCATTTGTATATTATTTACTTTTCCGCACTAGGTAGACCTAAGGAAGGGAGCACAAGTAACCGGGTTCTAGGATACAGCGGGAGACCAACTCGAGGAGTCGAGTCCGGGTCTCCTAACTCTAGAATTGGTAGGGTTGCTTGCTGCTCTCGTAGAGGTCTAGGGATGTGGGTTTGGCTATTCATCGCGACCGTGGAATCCGTGTTTTATAGTGGCTCAAAAAAAATACGGACGTCCTACTATATCCAATATTTCATATGTTTCTTCTGTTGCGATATCTGTGATGTGATCATTTGATATGTTTTGATAGATACTGTATATAGTATATATGATATATTATATAGACGTTACTTATGTTTTACACCCGCGCTAGCCCTGCCCCGCTCTGCCGTTAGTTACCTAACCTAATGGTGCACGAGGGGACATCAGGGCGAATGCGGATGGCATAAGTGTACGTCGTATTTATCTGTAATGTTTAGGTGACTTAAATGATGGGACTTCATTAATGTGATTAATGAAAGAAAAGAAACCTAAAAGATGTTGTGGAATCGAATTTTCAAAAACAGGTAGCTACAGTTCTTACTTTGCATCGCGGTATTCCTTGTAGAACACCCTGCACCTTATTCGATAAGGAAAGGGCCGAGATCCCTTCACCGGGAGTGACCCCTTTTGCAATGACTGGCAGATGCTACACCCCTCGGTTTTGTCTTTTGATTGCTTTTCTAGTTCTTTCTTTGCACAGTGATATATATGGTATATCCTGCACCTCATTCGACGAGGAAAGAGCCGAGATCCCTTCACCGGGAGTGACCTCTTTAGCGAAACTAGCAAAAGCCTAAAAAACACTCCGTTTTAAAATCATTTGATTCTACAACGATATCGAGTTCATTACGCAATAGGTTTTCAGAAAAACCTGTCGTAACCCTCTGTCATTTCAGATAAGCTGTATATAGTATACGTGCTGCATTTGTTGGCTTTCGTCAAGGTGTAGTGTGCGATAGCTATATGCTGCTTATCTGCTGCATATGATGCGATTGGATTAGGGTAGTCGTATGGCTTTGTTGGCTTTCGTCAAGGGTCATGCGGGTGGGTTTAATTCAGTCAAGAAATGTACGGGTTGAACTTGACTAGCGGGCTATGGTTTATTGCCTTTCGTCAAGGTCATAGCACGTTAGGGACAAAATATTATCCGGAATTTCAAGTGTTGAAATTTGCAATGAGATTGCATACCTTCTATGAGATAGTTGGATCCTGATACCCACTGCGAGTAATTTTTACTCCTGGGAGAGTTTTATACAGTACAATTAGCTGATCAAGTAGGTGTCTAGAAAGGTGTCAACGGGGTTACGCCTCTGGGAAAACGAGGTTAATTTTAATTAGGACCGTGCGAAAGCACGGGAAACCTCCCTCAAAGTACCGACACTGGCCGGGCTGAAAGATTGGCGAAATTGTAGGGTGTAATTAATCCCGGCTAGTCTTTCCTTTTAGGGTTTGAAGGAAGATTTGATAAAAACAGTGGGAGCCATCCTGATTAGATAAAATAATAACCAATCTAATCTTGCAAGAGCGCACGCAGAGTGTTTTCTTCTCTCTCTCTCCAGGTAGCGACCATATAATGCCTTAATCAAGATAATAATATGGATGTATTGACCGAACCCGCTTGTTATACTGTGCTGGGGAACGTTGGTTCCGTTCTTTCTTATAAGCGTTATAGGACTGAATAGGAAATAAGGGATTACCAGGATTCCCGTGCCGCCCAAACGAAGAAAGTGCATGATGATGCATCTTTTTCGCGCGTGTTCATTACCAAGAACTATTTTTCAGTATCCTCTACGTCCTGGGTATGAGATACCGGATCAGGATCCCACATATGTAATCTGTTACATGGGTTACAGACAGGTAGAGAACTGAGAACGGGTGATAGAAATTTCAAGAGTTGGAAACGATGCAATAGTTGCAGCCAAGATGTTGGCTACTATCATCCTGTATTATCGAAATACATTGATTCTAAACGAATGTTATTAGATACCGAACCTGATGTACAACATCATATCAGTCTCTTTATTTAGTAAAGAAGGATATAATTTTGTATTGTTGGATAATGTTTTGAACATTTCCTATATCAAGAGTTGATCGGTTCAGGCACGTTATCTAAAAGCATATACGTTCTAAATCAAACTACAGTTCTTAACCACACAGAACAGGAAGAGTTCAGAAATGAACGAATCCTTCTTGAGGCATTGTAGACTAGGTCATATCAATGGGACCCGACTAGCTAAGTTACATTAAGATGCACATTTAAATTAGTTTGAATTTACATCTTATGAAACTTGTCGGTCATGTCACGACGATAAGATGACTATAGCTCTGTTTATTGGAAACAGAGAAAGAGTTAGTGAACTCTTGGGATTGATACATGCTGATATATGAAAGTCCCCTGTCTACATATTCCAGGACCGGTTCTTTATACTTCATTACATTCACTGATGATCTCTCAAGATTCAGACATATGTTCCTGTTGAAACACAAGTCCGAAACTTTTGAGATAATAACAGAATAGAAGTTAGAAGTAGAGAACCAAAAACGGTTATAAGTATTATGTCCTTTGAAGTGATCAGGGAGGAGTATACTTGAGCACGAGATTCCTGGACTATTCTAAAGGAGATTGAGATTCTCTCTCAGCATTACTCCTCCGCATACACCATAGCACGATGGCGTATCGGGGCCGAGCAATAGCACCCTATGTGATATGGTGTGCTCTATGATGAGTACTACTGAGTTTCCTATTTCCTTTTGGGAGTTGTGCACTTGAGAAGCTAAATACCTATTGAATAGGGTTCAAATCAAATCAGTTGCCTACCACATCATATATGATATGGAAAGGGAAGAGCCCATTTCTTAAATCAGTTAAGATTTGGGGTTGTCCGGCTTATGTCTAAAAAAAAATCTGGACAGACTCGAAGCAAGGTCGGCTATGTGGAATTTTGTTGGATATCCTAAGCATTCGCAAAGGAATATCTTCTACCGCACCGAGGAAAAAAAGGTGTTTTGTTTCTCGGCATGCCACCTTTTTAGAAAAGGAATTTATTTTGGATATAAATTTGTGGTCATGAGGTAGAACTGGAAGGAGTTCCAGCTATACAAACTACAGCTGACGATTTGGTAGAACCGGAGGATTCAATAGCTCCCAATAAACCTCAGCCTCTACGCCGATCTGATAGGGGTCCTCACCCACCTGAGAGATACTTTGGTTTCTCTATGACAGTGGGAGCGAGGATTGCATCATAAGATGATGACCCAACTAGTTTCGAGTAGGCCATCAGGAGTGGGGACTCTGTAAGAATTGCTGGATGCTAAGCGATCTGAGATGGAATCCATATACACCAACAAAGTATGGACTTTGGTTGCTTTATCTGAAGGGTTAAATCCCCATCAGGAGAAAGTATATCTTGACAAGATTACTTGGTGTACATGGAAAAATTGAGACTTTCAAATCTAGACTTGTTAAAGGTTTGCATCATAGACCAGTTGTGGCTAATGATGAAACTTTTTTTTGGGGCCTATGCTTAAGTCCATCCAGATCGTACCTGCCATTGCTACATACCATGACTATGATATCTGGAGGTTCGGTGTAATGACTATTGTTCTAAATAGTGATTTAGAAGAAAGCGTCTATAAGTACATAGCCAGAGGGCATCGGAGACAGTAGGAGCAGCAGAAGCGTGTGCAAGTTGCTTTATGGGATGAAGCAGGCATCGCGGAGTTGGAACATCTGTTTTGATGTGGTAGTCAAAGCGTTTGACTTCATCAAAATGGTAGATGAACCTTGTATATACAAAAGGGTAGTAGAGAGTAAGGTCGTCTTCCTCGTATTGTACGTGGATGGCACACTCTTGTAAGGAAAGGAGTTTCCTATGCTATGCTCGGTCAATCTCCTCTTATCACAAGGATTCTCCATATAGGATCAAGGTGATACCTCCTAAATCTAGAATTTTGAATTTATGAGATAGATCTAATTGGATGTTAGGATACTCACTAGTTGCAGTGAAATGGTATCAATCGATCCTGGGGAGAATCATTGGAAAGGTTCCAGGGTGATAAGGACGACTGAATGTCAGTCACTGGCATTGTCTTTACCCTCAGTAAAGGGACGGTATGTTTGAAGAGTTCCAAGCTAGATACCGTGGCATACTAGACGATAAAGGCTGGATACATCGCTACCAAAGACGCGGTCTGGGTGTATATTAGTTCATGAGATGAATTTCGTTCTTACCATTGTGTGACAATGGAGTTGTGGCTTATGTCTAGGAACGCCCGTCCCATCAGTGATCCAGACATATTCTAAGGCAGTGTCACCTTGTCGTGGAGATGGTTGATCTCCAGAGGATCAAGGTCAGGAGAGTAGACTCAGAGGACAACACTGCGGATCCACTCACAAAGGCCTTTTCCCAGATAGAGACTTTTATGGGATGGTTGTGTATGAAATACTACAACCACTGTTATCAGATGGCCCTAGTGCAAGTGGGAGATTGTTAGTTATATTTATGCCCTAGAGGCCATTACTGTTGGAGATAGTGCCCTCAGAGTCAATTATTGGATCACAGGCACGTGATTGTAATGATTGAGGGAGGACCTGTCCCAGTAGGACAGTCTTACTCGAGATGATAGTATGCTATCTTGTTTATCTTTATCATCGTGTACTGCTTTAGGTGACCTGACAGGTCGCTATTACATGTTGATAGAGCCCCTAGGATTCTTGCTTGACTGCCAGCAGTATGAGGGCGATCATATACGTGAGAGCTGGCAGTCTATAAGCACATCCTTAAAAGGTCCCTAGTCGTGGGAGTTTCGAGACAGGGCATCGATACTCCAGAGTAGACTAGTGTATACATTCGAGACCCCGACGAGGGGCGGTGGCCGGTCTCACAAGCCTCTGGTGTCAGTTGTTTCACCTAAGATGTATAGAGGTGCTCATTAGGTTATGAGTTCACCGGACAGGACTCGCCGGGAACATGCTAGTTGGTCTTATACCTGACGTCAGATAGCAGTTCCCTGGTGACATGTGTACAGGTTAGTTCATCGACCTGGGGATCGTCATTTGTCTCGTGTGACTTCCCACTATACTTTGATTACTACCCTACCACGCTCAAAGGAGACGTGCAAACAGTTTTTAGTTGGGTACAGTCCCGAGCCACATGAAGGCAGTGAGCGGATCTTCGGGGGTTCGTCTCTCCCGGTATTGGGGGTGAGGTCGCGCTGTGTCTAGGGGAGCCAGAACATGAAAAGTCCTTGGCCAAGGCAGGAGATTTACTGATAGGTATTCCAGTAGTATCTCAGGGTGTTCTGGGCTGATCTCTGACACGACTTGTACCGCTTTTGGGGGTCTGACTTTTACTAACCCCCTAAGCCCGCCATGCGATGCTCATAGACGAACGGACCAGACTGTATGGATATTGTCATTGACAGGCTCAGTAGGGTGTCAGGATGAGTTCGCTCATCGACGTCCCTTTTGGTCAATAGCTGGTAGCCCGTCACGTATGGCTAATACCTCTGACGTGCTAGTGGTTAAATCCACAGCCATAGTATTGACGAGTCTTTAGAGTCCCCCATATTCAGTTACTCAAGTTTCGGGCGAAACGCTGCAGAGGCCGTATGGAGATATGGCAGGGTTTGATCAGATACGTGCGGTATTGCACGTATCAGGATCGGACGGATAATACTAGCCGGCTTTGGTTTAAGCCGGATCCTAGTATAGTTGTCACGTCCCGAAAGTACGGAACATGACCGGCACTTAAACTACAAACGTCTCGAGGCGTACGTAATCTAAGTAAACCGAAAACCCAGAAATCCAAACCAAGAAAAGTAGTAGAGTGAAGGAAAACCAATTTAAAACAAGTAGTTTCAATAGCATAAGCCGAATTATGCGGTTTTAAAAAAAACATCAAATATTTCCCAAAAATTTCGGCAGAGTCTCCTTTGTAAATACAGGCCCCCAAACGGGATACAACATGAATAGTATACGAAATCAAAAAAAGGCATCCCCAAGCGGGAGCTAGCTCTTCGTCAATCGACGGTCACAACCACACAAGCAATATAATATACAACGCCAAGGGCGAGGATCAAAACTCAAAAGGAAACTCAAAACAACAAGAAATCTACAGAAATATAACGCGCGACTCTAAGGTCGAAAGAATAACATCACTGGTCTCTATCTCAAAAATAAATACATGTTTGGTTGATGGAACTTCTAGATACAAGAGAATAATGATATACAAGATATAGTGATGGGTACGATACAAATAAACCCACCTACTAGCAAGTCACCCGGAAATGGAAATAGTGCCAGCAAAGCCGTAAAGAAACCTGTACGGCGAAACCTGCAAGAACTGTGGCACAACGGGGGTGAGTTGCCAACTCGTGAATAGAAAAACATCTACGCACAGAAATCGCATAAATAACGCAACCTAGGTCAATGATCATAATATATCCTCAAATATGTATATAACATGCAGCCTATAACAATGGCTAGGGTAAGTATATAACCCGAGTGTAATCTCATATGCCCGTGTCAGTGCCTCAGGTAGCAATATATCATATGAATGAGGTATGAATGCATGAAAACAGAATACATGTAAATGAAGAAACTGTTTTCATAACTTAGTGAGATTTCCTTTGTATTTTTAAAATGAGGTATCATAATGAAATCAGCATCAACAGTGTCTAGTATCGACACAAAACATAAATCTCAATGTCTCAAAATCTCAGGCTCCGGCTATCCGGACTGGCCTGTATCATCAAATCTCAGTACCTCAATATCTCGAAATCTCAATATCTAGGGCGCTATCAGTCCAGACCGGTCCCTACTGTAAGTCCATATTGCGACCCCCGGTGCTTACGGGGAGGCGGAAACGGTATAAAAAACAAATTTTTATCACAAGAGGCAACATGGACTAAAACAATGTCGGGATCGTGTCTAAACTAAAACTAGCATACTTGCTAAAGAGATTTAGCTACTCGGATGAAGATGGTTATACCTAAACTTGAACTCCTTCTTCTTCAAACTTTTGTAGAGGTTGATGGTTCTCTTCTTGTCGCCTTCTTCCGTCGAAGATGGATCCACCTCGAAGGTTCGACCTTTGGGCTCTTCCTCGATCTTTGAGTGAACTAGGGTTTCCGGCTTGCTAAACCTTGAACCTAGAATGACTAGAGAGTGACTAGGGGTTGCTTTTGCTTTTAAAGAGAAGGATTCTCAACACATGAGAAGGGTTCTCTTTTGCTAGAGGAAGAAGAAGATGAAGTGAGGAGAGAGAGTTGTTATGATAAAGTGAGCTCTTTTTCTTTTGCAACCATAACATAAAGCAAAAGAATTATCAAAATAATAATAATAATGAAAATGAAAAGGTTGATGGAAAGTTTAAGAATGACCATTATCATTTCAAACATTAAATGAATTTGCTAGAATCAAAGAGCATCTTTCTTTTGTAATGATGATGGTCAAAACTTCAACCATGGTCAACAAGTCAACCATGGTCAACAAGTCAACATAAAAACCAACCATGACACAATTTCATTTTATTATATATTATTAATTGATATAACATAAATCCATTAGGGTTTGGAAAAAGACGACTGTCAACTGTGCATACGCACCCGTTCCGAAACCCTAATGAAAACCCTCTTCCTCTTCCTCAAATAACCGTGCATACACACCTGCATCCTTGTTCCGAGGAACATGAATACTGAGAGATAAAAGCAACCCCAAAAACATATACCAGTATCTGACTCAAACCAGAGCCAGACGGTAATATCCGTCCGGACTCCAAACGTGCACAAGTGCGCGGATGAGAACGAACCCTGTCGCAAAACCATGCGACCTCTACTCTGTTTTGCCCAGAGGCGAATACCCTCTGTGTGGGACTCTAAAGACTCGACACTACGCTGGCAGTGGGTTTAACCACAGACCGCAAGCGGCACTAGCTGTGCGTAACGGTCCCCAGGTAGATGTCGACAAGAAGGCTGACGAGGTGAAACCCCATCTGTACTCTTACTGAGTCTGAATGCGACAGTCTCCGTACAGTTCGGTCTGTTCGTCTGATACATCGCATGTCGGGCCTAGGGGGTGGTAAAACGTCAGTCCCCCAATAGCGGTACAAGTCGTGTCGGAGTGAAGCCCAAAACACCCTGAGATAACACTGGAACCTACCAGTATATCTCACTTGCCCTGGCCAAGGACTACTCGTGTAATGGCTCTCCTAGACACAGCGCGATGTCAACCCCCAATACCGGGAGAGACGAATCCTGTCTAACCGGCACTGCCTCCAAGTGCTTCGGGACTGCACCCAACCATTACCTGTTTGCACGACTCCTTTGAGCCGTGGTAGGGTAGTGATCAAAGTGTAGTGGGAACACACTCGAGGCGAAGTGCCAGTGTCAAGTCAGCGGACTAAGCTGTACTCATGTCACCTGGGAACTGATAACTGACGATAGGTATAATACCAACCTTTCAGTTCCCGACGAGTCCTCTCCAGTGTACTCGTAACCCAACGAGCACCCGTATACTATCTCCAGTACGACATACTGATGGCTGTGGGACAGACCATCTCCCACACTGGGATGAGAAGCGCATACGCTAGTCTACTCCGGAGTATCGATGCCCTGTCTCGATAGTCCTACGACTAGGGACCTGTATAAGGATGTGCTTATAGATTACCCAGCCCCCACTAGTGTGACTGCCATCACAACGCTGGTAATCAAGCAAAGATCCTAAGGGCTCCACTAATGCGTATAAGTGATATACTGAAATAAACACCAGTACACATTGAAGTAGAAACAAACCAAGTAGCATACTACTATATTGAGCAAGATTGTTTATACAAGGTGAATATCCCAAGCTTCCATCAAGTAATATACAAACTAGTATGATACAGTAATGGCCTCTAGGGCATATACACTAACAATCTCCCACTTGCACTAAGGCCATGAACTGGCGTATCGAAGACCTATCATCTCGATCAGCCGCTCGAACTGAGTCTGAGGTAGGGCCTTGGTGAATGGATCTGCAGTGTTTTCTTCTGAAGCAACCTTCCGAACCTCGATCTCCTTGCGATCCACGATCTCCCTGATCAGGTGATATCGCCTCAAGATGTGCCTGGATCTCTGATGGGACCTGGGTTCCTTCGCTAAAGCTGTAGCCCCGTTGTTGTCGCAATACAGAGGTATTGGGTCAACAATAGACGGAACCACCTGAAGTTCTTTCAAGAACTTCCTCATCCAGACAGCTTCTTTTGCGGCATCAGATGCAGCGATGTATTCCGCTTCCATAGTCGAGTCTGCAACGGTTTCCTGTTTGGAACTCTTCCAACACACCGCCCCTCCATTGAGGGTGAAGACAAAACCCGACATGGACTTGGAATCATCCTTGTCACTCTGGAAGCTGGAGTCAGCAAAGGCCTCGATCTGGAGGTCTTTTCCGCCATACACCAAGAACATCTCCTTAGTCCTCCTCAGGTACTTGAGAATGTTCTTTACTGCTATCCAGTGTTTCTCCCCAGGGTTTGACTGATACCGGCTTACTACACTCAGTGCATAAGCTACATCCGGTCTGGTACACAACATCGCATACATTATAGAGCCTACCGCAGAAGCGTAGGGTATAATAGACATGCGATCCCTTTCCAAATCAGTCTTGGGAGACATCTCTTTAGAGAGGGTGATCCCGTGACAAGCCGGTAGGTTACCGCGCTTGGAATCTTCCATACTGAATCTTTTCAGTACGGTGTCGATGTACCTGGACTGTGAAAGTCCTAATATCCTCTTGGATCTATCACGATGGATCCGGATCCCCAGGATGTAAGAGGCATCACCCAGGTCTTTCATGGAGAACCTGTGTGACAAGAAACCCTTGACAGATTGTAGCATAGGAATGTCATTTCCTATTAAGAGAATGTCATCCACGTATAAAACAAGGAATACTACAGTTCTCGCTACAAATCTACTATAGATGCATGGTTCATCTGGATTTTTGATAAAGTCAAATTCCTTGACCGTCTCATCAAAACAGATGTTCCAACTCCGCGATGCCTGCTTTAGTCCATAGATGGACTTAAGCAACTTGCACACCTTTCCGCTGCTCCCACTCTGAATGAAACCCTCTGGCTGATCCATATAGACACACTCCTCTAAATTTCCATTTAGAAAAGCGGTTTTTACGTCCATCTGCCAAATCTCATAATCGTGGAAGGCAGCAATGGCAAGAAGGATCCGAATGGATTTCAGCATAGCCACTGGAGAAAAAGTTTCGTCATAGTCCAAGCCAGGTCTTTGACGGAAACCCTTTGCTATAAGTCTAGCTTTATAGGTCTCAACCTGTCCATCTACACCAATCTTCCTTTTGAAGATCCACTTGCATCCTACGGGTTTTACCCCGTCTGGAGCAATGTCCAACGTCCATACTTTGTTGGTGTACATGGACTCCATTTCGGTCCGCATCGCATCCAGCCATTTTACTGAGTCAACGCTCTGAACGGCCTGCTGGAAGCTAGTAGGCTCATCATAATCTATGATGCAATCCTCTCTATCCCCGTCTATGAGAAAACCGTAGTATCTCTCGGGCGGATGAGACTGCCTACTACTCCTGCCGAGCGGCGTAGGAATGTCCTGTTCATTTGAACCCTCTGGTTCCACTAAGCTTTCAGTAATAGTCTGTGGTTCTGGAATTTCTTCCAGTTCTACTGCGCTCCCACTTAATTCTTTTTCTAAGAACTGGTGTTCTAGAAAGTGGGCATGACGAGAAACAAGAACTTTTTGTTCCTCTTCGTAGTAGAAAAGATATCCCTTGGAATTCTTTGGATATCCCACAAACTTACACAGTACTGAGCGCGCCTCGAGCTTGTCCGCATGCTGATTTTTAACAAAAGCTGGACTTCCCCAAGTCTTAATGTGACTGAGATGGGGTCTCTTCCCACACCACATCTCATATGATGTAGTAGGCACAGTCTTAGTAGGAACTCGGTTCAAAAGGTACGCAGCTGATTCTAGCGCATACCCCCAGAATGATCGCGGTAACTCAGTATTACTCATCATGGACCGTACCATATCCAATAGGGTTCGGTTCCGTCTCTCCGATACACCGTTGTGTTGCGGAGTGTATGGAGGAGTAAGCTGAGAGAGAATCCCGTTCTCTTTTAAATAATTCAGGAACTCGGCACTTAAGTATTCTCCACCTCGATCCGATCTTAGAATCTTGATACTTTTGCCGGTTTGTTTTTCTACTTCATTCTTATATTCCTGGAATTTTTCAAAAGCTTCGGACTTATGTTTCATTAAGAAGACATAACCGTATCTTGAAAAAGCATCCGTAAAAGTAATGAAGTAAGAATAACCGCTTCGCGCATGTGTAGACATTGGACCGCACACGTCGCTGTGTACGAGTCCCAAGAGCTCGCTCGCTCTTACTCCGTGTCCAGTGAACGGAGTCTTTGTCATCTTTCCTTTGAGACAGGATTGACAAGTGGCATACGATTGATATTCGAACGGATCCAAATATCCTTCTGTATGTAACTTAGTTAACCTTCTCTCATTGATGTGACCCAGTCTACAATGCCATAAGAAAGTCTGATTGATATCTGGAGACTTTCTTTTGTGTGTATGCTGGACATTGAAAATCTTTGGTTGGTTTAATACGTATATACCATTGCTCAGTGTACCTGACCCAATCAGAACTTGATTAAGGTGAATGTTTACAACATTACTTACAAACGCAAATTCATAACCTTCTTTAGAAACCAAAGATACAGAAATGATATTACAAGTTGCGTTGGGTACAAAAAAGCAATTACATAAAAAACCAAAACATGCCCATCTGACATTCCCAGGTGATAGTCCCCCACGGCTTTAGCATCCATGCTAGCTCCGTTTGCAACTCTGAGGGTCATGTCACCTGCCTTCAAAACCCTACGGTTTCTCAACGTCTGCAAAGAATTACAGATATGAGATCCTGATCCGGTATCCAATACCCAGGAAGTAGAGTTTATAGAAAGACAGTTTTCAATAACATACACACCTGAAGCTGAAGCCGCAACCTGCTTCAGTTCCTGTGTCCTGGCCTTCCAAGCCCTGCAATCTTTCTTCCAGTATCCACTCTTATGACAATAGAAGCACTCTTCCTTTCCAATAAACTTCCCCGCAATCTTTGTTGCCTTTTCCTTTCCCTTCGTACCCACTTTACTAACACCGCCTCTTGGTTTGGCGGGGGCTTTCTTCCTCTTTCCCTTGGCTTTCGCCTTGGACCTAGAGGAAGAAGATCCTCCTACAAACAAAGCGGGTGTATCCCTACCCTTCTGTAGGGTGCCCTCTGCGCTCCTCAGCAGGTTGGGGAGTTCTGAAAGTTCAACTTCCTTTTCTTGCAAGTTGAAATTCAGTATGAACTGGGCGTAAGTGGATGGAAGGGACTGGAGAATTATATCCGTATAGAGTTCACTGTCCAACGTGGTCCCAAGTTCCGCGAGCTCCTCAGTGTAGCCAATCATCTTAAGCACGTGGTCCGCTACCGATGATCCGACGGCCAACTTTGTCGAAAATAACTTCTTCGACACTTCGTATCTTACGATACGAGACTGCTCTCCATACAGTTCTTTTGTATGAAGAAATATGGATTCCAAATCCATATTCTCGTGCCTCCTCTGATGGTCGTTGTCCATCGAGGCAAGTACGAGGCACCTGGCCTTCGCGCTATCAATCTCCCAAGTCATACGGATTTCCTTATCCGCGACGTTGGAGGTGGGACCTGGGACGGGGGGAGCTTTGGTGGTAAGAAGATACCCCAGCTTGTCGTAAGCGATTGCCAATTTGACATTCCTGAGCCAATCTTTGTAGTTTGGCCCTGTCAGTATGTTTTTATCTAGAAGTAACTTAAGTCCAGTCATTTCGAATTTGGTCGCTGCAGGGGGGAGAGAAGAAACACTTTAGCACGATGCTCTTGCAAGTTTAGAATGGTTTTTAATTTGTCTAAACAGGATGGCTCCCACTGTCTCTCGAATCCCTCCTCAAACCACAAAGGAAGAATTAGCCGGGATCAATCCCACCGTACAATACTTGCTTAACCGTTCAGCCAGGCCAGTGTCGGTACTTCGAGGGAGGTTTTCCAACGCTTTCGTGAAATTCCTTAATTTAAGAACCTCTTTTCCCTGGGGGCGTAGCCCCGCTAACACCTTTCTAGGCACCTACTAGGTTTATAGCATTGATCGTTTAGTGAGAAATTTCCCGAGGAGTAGCATATACTCACAGTAGGATCGGGATCCAAATATCATCGCGTGACGAAAATGAAGGAATCCTACCATAATCATCACACTCCAAATGGTATGCAAATGTAGCAAGTTTCAGTACTTATGAAACTCCCGATGTGGATTTTTGCCCCATGCTCTTATGACCTTGACTTTGGCCAAAATATCATAAGTCACATGTCAAGTTCTACCCGTCACTTTCCAGGTTAATTTGGATCCATCCGTACATACCCTTGACTTTGGCCAAAATGGCAGCACGACTGTCCCAAACCAACGCATCTATCTATGCTACACATGAACACCCAATAGCTACCAATCACTGTGCCTTGACTTTGGCCAAAATACACAGCTTGAATACTATTGCCTATTCATGCGAAACGACGGAGGGCTACGAATGGTTTTGGTAAAACCGTGAACGTAGTGAACTTGATATAATCGATGGAACGAGATAGCTTTTAGAAGGAGTGGCTCAAACTCCGCATTTAAAAGTTAGTTTTGAAAAGAACCGAGTGGTTTTTCGAAAGTGTTCCAACGATTTTAACTTGGTTTATTATCTTGCATTAGTTCTTTTAATGCGTGATATTCTTGCATTAGTTCTTTTAATGCGTCCCATCATTTAATCCTACCATTGCAGAAAACAACCAAAATATGACGTACGCTTATGCCATTCGCATTCGCCACGGGGTCCCGTCATCACTCGTTAGGTTACTTAACTAACGACAGAGCGGGGGCTGGGCTAGCGCGGCTGTAAAACATAAGCAACGCCTAAATAGAAAGCAATGATAGACATTACAGATCACAGATGAATACATTGGATATACTAGCAATCCGCAATCCTTTCAAGCCTGCAACGAAAAGCGGATTACACGGTCGCGGTGAATAGCAAATACCCCACCCAAGACCCCTACGGGTGCGGCAAACTACCCGCCAAGTTCCCGGTAGTTTGTGCACCCCTCCATGGGTCTATCCTAGGAGCAAAAACAGTAAAAAGAATTATACAATGACGGATACAACCCCGACCCGGTTGTGCGGCCAAACAAATAATAATTATTACATCAATTTACATTTACAATGAATGAAAGAAAAACAAAAGCTCATCTCACATCCACCCCGGCTATTCACCCGCGACAGTCCAACACATTCATATACACAATCCAATATCAAACACAGATCATGTATAACCCCGACTAATCGACCTATAGCGATTAGCCGACGTTCAATACATGCAAACATCACAGATATAACCATCATAGTCAAAGTGCAGTGAAGTTCGGAAAAAAATACGGAATTATAGGACCCCAAAAGTGAATTTCTGTTCTGTAAAATCTGGGTACATATAATATATTTTAAAAATCCCAAAACCAACACAGAAGAACACTGCACGAAAAACGATGCACAGAAGACGACAAACGGCGGCGCTTCCGCGGCACATGCCTACCTAGTGCGGCGGAAGCGCGGCGGTTTGAATGAATTAGGGCAACGTTTTTCTTGGGTGTTCACACAAAACCCTGAGCCGAATTTACAAGTATAAAGTTTTTCATTTAGAGCAGAAAAAAATTCAACAGAAACTTAGGGTTTTGTTTTTCCGGTTTTGTGATTTTTTTCGGTTCCGAACTTCGTTACACTTCACTACCAAGCTAGTTTAAGTTTAGTTAGGCTCTGATACCACTGTAAGTCCATATTGCGACCCCCGGTGCTTACGGGGAGGCGGAAACGGTATAAAAAACAAATTTTTATCACAAGAGGCAACATGGACTAAAACAATGTCGGGATCGTGTCTAAACTAAAACTAGCATACTTGCTAAAGAGATTTAGCTACTCGGATGAAGATGGTTATACCTAAACTTGAACTCCTTCTTCTTCAAACTTTTGTAGAGGTTGATGGTTCTCTTCTTGTCGCCTTCTTCCGTCGAAGATGGATCCACCTCGAAGGTTCGACCTTTGGGCTCTTCCACGATCTTTGAGTGAACTAGGGTTTCCGGCTTGCTAAACCTTGAACCTAGAATGAGTAGAGAGTGACTAGGGGTTGTTTTTGCTTTTAAAGAGAAGGATTCTCAACACATGAGAAGGGTTCTCTTTTGCTAGAGGAAGAAGAAGATGAAGTGAGGAGAGAGAGTTGTTATGATAAAGTGAGCTCTTTTTCTTTTGCAACCATAACATAAAGCAAAAGAATTATCAAAATAATAATAATAATGAAAATGAAAAGGTTGATGGAAAGTTTAAGAATGACCATTATCATTTCAAACATTAAATGAATTTGCTAGAATCAAAGAGCATCTTTCTTTTGTAATGATGATGGTCAAAACTTCAACCATGGTCAACAAGTCAACCATGGTCAACAAGTCAACATAAAAACCAACCATGACACAATTTCATTTTATTATATATTATTAATTGATATAACATAAATCCATTAGGGTTTGGAAAAAGACGACTGTCAACTGTGCATACGCACCCGTTCCGAAACCCTAATGAAAACCCTCTTCCTCTTCCTCAAATAACCGTGCATACACACCTGCATCCTTGTTTCGAGGAACATGAATACTGAGAGATAAAAGCAACCCCAAAAACATATACCAGTATCTGACTCAAACCAGAGCCAGACGGTAATATCCGTCCGGACTCCAAACGTGCACAAGTGCGCGGATGAGAACGAACCCTGTCGCAAAACCATGCGACCTCTACTCTGTTTTGCCCAGAGGCGAATACCCTCTGTGTGGGACTCTAAAGACTCGACACTACGCTGGCAGTGGGTTTAACCACAGACCGCAAGCGGCACTAGCTGTGCGTAACGGTCCCCAGGTAGATGTCGACAAGAAGGCTGACGAGGTGAAACCCCATCTGTACTCTTACTGAGTCTGAATGCGACAGTCTCCGTACAGTTCGGTCTGTTCGTCTGATACATCGCATGTCGGGCCTAGGGGGCGGTAAAACGTCAGTCCCCCAATAGCGGTACAAGTCGTGTCGGAGTGAAGCCCAAAACACCCTGAGATAACACTGGAACCTACCAGTATATCTCGCTTGCCCTGGCCAGGGACTACTCGTGTAATGGCTCTCCTAGACACAGCGCGATGTCAACCCCCAATACCGGGAGAGACGAATCCTGTCTAACCGGCACTGCCTCCAAGTGCTTCGGGACTGCACCCAACCATTACCTGTTTGCACGACTCCTTTGAGCCGTGGTAGGGTAGTGATCAAAGTGTAGTGGGAACACACTCGAGGCGAAGTGCCAGTGTCAAGTCAGCGGACTAAGCTGTACTCATGTCACCTGGGAACTGATAACTGACGATAGGTATAATACCAACCTTTCAGTTCCCGACGAGTCCTGTCCAGTGTACTCGTAACCCAACGAGCACCCGTATACTATCTCCAGTACGACGTACTGATGGCTGTGGGACAGACCATCTCCCACACTGGGATGAGAAGCGCATACGCTAGTCTACTCCGGAGTATCGATGCCCTGTCTCGATAGTCCTACGACTAGGGACCTGTATAAGGATGTGCTTATAGATTACCCAGCCCCCACTAGTGTGACTGCCATCACAACGCTGGTAATCAAGCAAAGATCCTAAGGGCTCCACTAATGCGTATAAGTGATATACTGAAATAAACACAAGTACACATTGAAGTAGAAACAAACCAAGTAGCATACTACTATATTGAGCAAGATTGTTTATACAAGGTGAATATCCCAAGCTTCCATCAAGTAATATACAAACTAGTATGATACAGTAATGGCCTCTAGGGCATATACACTAACACCAACCATCCATCTCAAGACCACGACGGTATCCTCCAGATATCCGACGCGTCGGGTAATATCACCGGTAGGTAGTGCTCCCCTGCCAGGCTCAACGTCAGCAACACGACCTTATTGCCCCGGGGTACCTTACCGGGTCCACCATTTACCCAAAACGGTTCATCCAACTCCTCGAATCGGGTCTCGAAATCCATCAGCAAACTAATGATGGACGACTCATACATCATGGGAAAACCGCACTTTTTATTTAAAAAGAGAGAAAGAAGTTTATAAATGTTTTTGCGGTTTCCCCCAAATCCAGAAAATCTCATGGAAACCCGAATCCAAATCATCAATAGCATGTAAAACCATGAATATAAGCATGAGAATCCATGAATGCGGTATAGCGACGAATAATAGTATGCATGAAGTAGCAAGTAATAACTACAATATCTAAACTAGCATATAAGGCAAGTATACTAATATCATGTCTAAACTATTAGCTAACAACCTATGTCAAATGAAATAGTATTTTCTAAAGTGTTCGTGACATGGCAATTACCGATGAATATGTGTGTGAGCCGGCAAGTAAGTGTACGTGGTACATACGCGTCATCGGTAATGGTGCTGGTGTCCTAACAGCATGATATCAACAATAGGATATGAATCATAATATAAACATGCGATGCGGAGCAAACAG
This sequence comes from Agapanthus africanus, assembly GCA_030015575.1. Taxonomy (NCBI): domain Eukaryota; kingdom Viridiplantae; phylum Streptophyta; class Magnoliopsida; order Asparagales; family Amaryllidaceae; genus Agapanthus; species Agapanthus africanus. Next base: position 673,672,470 of record CM057338.1, on the reverse strand, counting down.
CGATAATGAGCGGGAGCTAAATACTAAACACAACAATAACTAATCTGCATTATCCTAATATAAGTCCTACAGTAGTGCCTTTTGAAATAACACGAATCACGGTGTTTGAAAATAAGGGCTACGGTGTTTTTAAAAAAAGATACGTCTTTTGAAATATCCGTAGAATCCCTTGACCTGTCTTTTAAAATACCCACGATCCGTTAGCTTTTGAAATAGGTAGGAGTCGAATCTAATTTAACAACTAAACAAAACTAAAGGGCTAAGCTAACAAGATAGACTACATATAAGAAAACCGCCTAACATCTGAGTCGATACATATACATACCTGTATATATATTAGTCGGTGATCCTGCCTCAATAATATCATATCTGATACCATATCTATAATCAGACATCCCAAGTCAAGAGTGCGGATCAATCATCAATATATAGCTCGTACGTAAATCCGTCGTACGGCGTCCCCAAATCTGGGTACGGGTCAATATCATACACATCACACTGTTCATCTGGTATCCTCTTTATCAAGATCATCATCTGGGGTACTGACCTACGTCTAGTACACTACTAATATCACTATTTACATGGCATTGTCATTCAAAGATCCGCTATAACATCAGGACGCTTCTCAAGTACGAATCCTGCCATATCACCGATCTCACGACCTCAACTCAAATCTCATAGACTCATCTCAATCCCAAGTATCATCCGCAAATCCAGTATGTGAACACCTAGTCCCATACCCAGGTGAACACATAAACACATCTCCCCATATACGCACAGGTAATAACATAGATGTATGCATGTGCGTGTGTGCGTGTGTGGGTATAACAACTACTCTAGGGTTTCGCAACTAACACAAAACTAATCCATGAACACCAAATATCCATATTTATCATCAATAAACTCAAACAATATATAATCAATAAATGTGTGTATACGTATTCGTATACATCACCACGAACTGCGGAGGTGCTATACGCCATCCACCCGACTTCTTCCCGTAGATATAAATCTGCTCACCTGGTCCTCGCTTCCCGGTGCCGACGTCGCCACGCGCTTGCTTGTCGTCTTGAAGTCCACATGGGGTATCTACATATCATAACGCACCGTATCGCATTAAAATCCGACTCATGATGCAAACGATACACGAATCCCACATAGTTCAAAACCTATGGTTGCTTTCACAAATCAACCCGAAAACCCTCGACGTCGGCGTACAAATGCCAAACCATCGAGAAAAACCCCAACACACTCATTTGTACAATCACAAGCACTAATTATAATATAAAATAGCTTAAAATTCACAAAACCCCCCAAATTCGCTTAAAAAGCCATTTTTTCCCGAAAATATAGCAAGCAAATATTACCCGTTTTAGTACAAAACCCAACGTATAAACAAATCTAGCGGCCATAATACTTATTAAACATCTTAATTAAGTCATACCAATGTCAATTAGATTTTAAACTTAACTCTTAATAGCAATATCAAAAATCTAGTTTGCATACATAACCAATTTTAACAATTTTATAGCAAAAAAAAATGCACAAACTACAATCTAGCTTGGATTTTCATGAACTAAAGTATTAAACTACACTTAATAATGTTAATGAAGTCATGAAAAACCTAATTACAATTTTAAACCCGATTATTTAACCATTTCCAAAAACCTAGATAGCAAATTAGCATAATTATCACAATTTTTAAACTTAACAATTAACAACTAGCTACTAACTTATTTTAACATGTCATAAGAGCTTAAACACATTACACAACCATACACCAATTTCACAAAACCCTAACTTGCATTCAAGTTCTTCTCTTGAATTTTCACAAACCCTCACTTTAAATTTTCAACTTTAAATTAGAAACCCAAACAACATTCAACTACTTTAGCTTAAGCAAAATACCAACAATTTAACCATTTGGGTAAGATTTATACCTCCAAGACTTGTAGATCTACATACAACTTAGCCTCCCAAATTAGCTTCTATGCCCCAAGATCCATGATAGATAGGATAAAGAATAATGGGTAGGATTTAGATTTTGATTTCGGTGAGATTTGTGTTGATTTTTGGCAAAAATTGAAGGATTTTGGAATGAAAAGGAGGTGGGGAAATTTTGGGCAGCAAGGGGATGGGCTCGGCCAGCAGGAGAAGAAATTGGAGAGAGAAAAAGTGAGGTGGTGAATGAATGCTAACTCACAAGTCAACAAAGCCCACTCCTCATTTGACTTTCTTCATTTTTCCTTTCTTTTCTTCTCTTTTCTAACAAGAGGTGATTGGAGAGAGAGAGAGAGAGGGCTGTCAAAAAGGGGGGGCCAGCCACATGGTGAAGGAGTGAGAGTGTGTGTGTGTGTGAAGCAATGAACACCAAACACCAATTCAATATGCACCAAAACCCTTTATTTTCACAAAATAAGCCTTTTTCTTCAACATTTTCTAAAACCGTTTTGACAAACCATTTCATTTCAGAAACTACATGATAAAATTTTATTTAATGTGTTATGATGCACAAAATTTGTTTCAACTCATTCCAATTTGTAATTTTTCCTAATTAAATGTATTAGTAACGGCATAAAATAATATTAAAATAATTAATTTCGGAAAAATTTTCAGAAAATTTGAAATTTCACCAGTGGCTCAATAAACACCAATTACTAGTAATTACATAGCTAGAATATGTATATTTAATTTTATATTAAAAATATTTGTATTTTGACTTTTTACGGAAAACCCCCTTATTTTACCGATTTTCCGAAATTTCACCGAAACGATTTTCAAAACGTTACAATCTTCCCCCCTTAAAGAAATTCGGTCCCCGAATTTAAATTAAAACTCCCCCCCAAATACTAAAACATCTAAGCAAAACCATCAAGTCGTCGGGGCTCCGAAATCATAATTAACTAAAACAAATCGTAGCGCAGCGCATGCGCATGAAAAATAAGCATATAACTCAAAATCAAAACTCCGTCAAGCATTCTGCAATCATCGGAGTAATGGTGAAGACATAATGTCTAAATCCAAAATGAAAATCAATATGATATACATCATTAAAATATCTGGAAGCAATGCATGCCAAATCTTCTTCAAATCGCTGTGCGATGCTCGCAGCACTGCACAGTGGCGGACGTCTATTGTAAGAAAATAACTACATATATATATATATATATATATATATATATATATATATCCTTTGTTTAATATGTACGTTCCGCCGTTTTGGAAACAATTTAGAAGGGTCTCCTTGTTTTAAACATTTTGTGTCATATCAGATACGTAGGTAAATACTGAGGCTATAGCTCGCTTTTTGGAAATCCCTTCGATTACTATTAATGCATGCAAAATATATTCTGGTACCGTCCTCTGACTAGTCCTGCTCAGTACGAAAACTATAGCAATATCATTAAAACGTACTTCTCTATAAGAAAAATCAATCCTAAAATACGCGTATGAGTACTACGTGCGTCTGGTGCGCACAGAAATCAAAACCCATATATTTGCCATACATGCGCACAGAAACAACATCTAGTGCATCGGGTGTGCACACAACATCGCATCTCAAACATGCGCGAAAATCCAAGGCACGAAAACTATCTCAAGTGTAACAACTGTGCAAAATCGTAAATACTCAGAAGGTGCAACCATGGCGCATGAAAACGATATCATGAAACTCAACCATCAAAACCAAATCATGCGAATAGATCGCATAAAATACCGAAATCAAATATGGCGGAATAGTCCCCGCTCAAGCACTTCCTCTAAGAACCTCTGGCCAACTGTCATGGTCACTCATAGCATGCCTCGTCGACGATCCTGAACTCTGGCCTGCCGGTGTGCGTAACATAACCACTCCTGGGTCCAAGTCTTCTCGTAACTCATTCCAGAAAGGTCCTGTCGAAATCTTTCCCAAATCTCGTCTCTGCCAAACTGTCCGGAAGTCATCGTCCCTTACTAGATCTGTTCTCGTTCCGGAATGGCTGCATACTCATCACGATTCCTTCTGGAAGGTATATCCAAGTACAATGCCTCGGCATGCGTATCGCATCTCTGATGTCGGCGGAGTGGAACGTCGTCTCATCAAGATCTCATACAAACCTTACTCCACTTTTCCCTAATGTCGACTGCTTCAGACTCGTCTCATCGTGGCTGCATGGACTGAGCTCCAATGGCTATCCTCGTATCTGGAGTCTCCCAAGAATGCATCTCACCACCTAGCATCCGAATGAAGTCGAATCATCCGATCGATTCGTCAAAACCTCATAATCCCCCAAGAGCTCAACATCTTGGGTACAGTTTAACGGTATCGAGTACGTACCACAACATCGATGGTCCAGCCATAGAAGGGCAAACCCAAGCCTCACTAATGGCGCCGCAGAACTGCCGCAAACTCGAAGGTTCAAAGGCTTTCACACGGTCATTAAGTCGAGTTAGGGTTTCATTCTTCTAGAGGGACCATAGAATTGCCTGCATGTCTTTCCAACTACTTTAAACTTGGAATAATAGGTTTCTGACATTCGATCGTCTCTGTCGACTCTCAACGTCTCCGCGTGAAGTCGTCTCTAGCTGGAATCAATCTATCTGATGACCTCGCAGCGAGGTAGGCGAATGATCCACATGTCCTAGTCATTCATCCTCGATGACTAGTGACCTTCTATCATTTCTTAGTACAACTCGTACTGCAATAGCTCCAACATCTGGGGCGATATCTCGTCGTTCGCAGCAATACCTGGCTCACTCGTCTGCATGCTGAACAGTGCCTCCATCATCGTGAGTAAGCAATACTCCAACGGTCATCAAAATCTGGATGGCCTCTATGAGTGGCTCGATCCTCTGGTACTGATCGGCACATCCGAGTAATCTCATACGGCGACCAATCCAAAGCTCGTGGCGCGAAAACATCATAAAAAGACATCTCTGCAATCGTGTGTCGCCGGAATCACGCCTAGGTCAGTCCACGTTCGTAACGAGCTCGTGCTGACCGCAACTCTAGCCGTAGCTCTCCCTGCCCGTAATCGTGGCAGCAAACCGTAACTGGTACCGATGAGGTTAGATCAGGAATGAATACAATACTGAACAAAGAAATGTACAACCTAAGGCTTCTTAAGTGGAGTAGCGCATCGTAAGCATGCCGCGGAACATACCCACGGTACGTCACTCTACTTTAGTCACCTATTCCATCAACCAAGGGTCATCCTACGCTCCGAAGGTAAAACCTAACGCTCTGATACCAACTTTGTCACGTCCCGAAAGTACGGAACATGACCGGCACTTAAACTACGAACGTCTCGATGCGTACATAATCTAAGTAAACCGAAAACCAAGAAATCCAAACCAAGAAAAGTAGTAGAGTGAAGGAAAACCAATTTAAAACAAGTAGTTTCAATAGCATAAGCCGAATTATGCGGTTTTAAAAAAAACATCAAATATTTCCCGAAAATTTCGGCAGAGTCTCCTTTGTAATTACAGGCCCCCAAACGGGATACAACATGAATAGTATACGAAATCAATAAAAGGCATCCCCAAGCGGGAGCTAGCTCTTAGTCAATCGACGGTCAAAACCACACAAGCAATATAATATACAACGCCAAGGGCGAAGATCAAAACTCAAAAGGAAACTCAAAACAACAAGAAATCTACAGAAATATAACGCGTGACTCTAAGGTCGAAAGAATAACATCACTGGTCTCTATCTCAAAAATAAATACATGTTTGGTTGATGGAACTTCTGGATACAACAGAATAATGATATACAAGATATAGCGATGGGTGCGATACAAATAAACCCACCTACTAGCAACTCACCCGGAAATGGAAATAGTGTCAGCAAAGCCGTAAAGAAACCTGTACGGCGAAACCTGCAAGAACTGTGGCACAACGGGGGTGAGTTGCCAACTCGTGAATAGAAAAACATCTACGCGCAGAAATCGCATAAATAACGCAACCTAGGTCAATGATCATAATATATCCTCAAATATGTATATAACATGCAGCCTATAACAATGGCTAGGGTAAATATCTAACCCGAGTGTAATCTCATGTGCCCGTGTCAGTGCCTCAGGTAGCAATATATCATATGAATGAGGTATGAATGCATGAAAACGGAATACATGTAAATGAAGAAACTGTTTTCATAACTTAGTGAGATTTCCTTTGTATTTTTAAAATGAGGTATCATAATGAAATCGGCATCAACAGTGTCTAGCATCGACACAAAACATAAATCTTAATGTCTCAAAATCTCAGGCTCCGGCTATCCGGACTTTCCTGTATCA